>OZ010800.1:430991061-432191061 GCA_963932465.1 Maratus speciosus
CTGAAAAAATTAATAATTCGAAAAGTATTTGTCAGAAAAATTGTTAGACAAACTGCGTTAGAAAGGTAAAAGATTGCATTTTTCTTGATATAAATTTCAAATCTAATGATTATGCCATTTTTCGAATAATAAATTTCAAATTAACCAAATTTCACAATGGAGTTGCGAAAACATCACACGTAAAAAGATAATGATAACAACAATGTGTCCTGACGTGTATACTGGGTACAGCACGAGTTACAAATCATAGTAGCCTTATTATTCATTCATAACCAAAATTACACATTAAAATGTGTATGGAACTAGTGCAAATGACCGTCGAAAGACGGTTGGAAAAACTTGTTGTTTTCAGTAAAATAATCTTTTATGGAAAGCTATTGCTGACGACTGGCTTTTCACTAATTGTGCCACGGATTAATCTCGGAAAATGAAACATTTGAAGTTACTGAAAAAATTAATAATTCGAAAAGTATTTGTCAGAAAATTGTTAGACAAACTGCGTTAGAAAGGTAAAAGATTGTATTTTTCTTGATATAAATTTCAAATCTAATGATTATGCCATTTTTCAAATAATAAATTTCAAAAATAACCAAATTTCACAATGCAGTAGCGAAAAACATCACACGTAAAAAGATAATGATAACAACAATGTGTCCTGACGTGTATACTGGGTTACAGCACGAGTTACAAATCATAGTGCCTTATTATTCAGTCATAACCAAAATTACACATTAAATGTGTATGGAACCAGTGCAAATGACCGTCGAAAGACGGTTGGAAAATCTTGTTGTTTTCAGTAAAAATAATCTTTTATGGAAAGCTATTGCTGACGACTGGCTTTTTCACTAATTGTTGCCACGGATTAATCTCTGGTAAAATGAAACATTTGAGTTACTGAAAAAATTAATAATTCGAAAAGTATTTGTCAGAAAATTGTTAGACAAACTGCGTTAGAAAGGTAAAATATTGTATTTTTCTTGATATAAATTTCAAAACTAATGATTATGCCATTTTTCGAATAATAAATTAACCAAATTTCACAATGGAGTAGCGAAAACATCACACGTAAAAAGATAATGATAACAACAATGTGTCCTGACGTGTATACTGGGTACAGCACGAGTTACAAATCATAGTAGCCTTATTATTCAGTCATAACCAAAATTACACATTAAAATGTGTATGGAACTAGTGCAAATGACCGTCGAAAGACGGTTGGAAAAACTTGTTGTTTTCAGTAAAAATAATCTTTTATGGAAAGCTATTGCTGACGACTGGCTTTTTCACTAATTGTTGCCACGGATTAATCTCGGAAAATGAAACATTTGAAGTTACTGAAAAAATTAATAATTCGAAAAGTATTTGTCAGAAAATTGTTAGACAAACTGCGTTAGAAAGGTAAAAGGTTGTATGTTTCTTGATATAAATTTCAAATCTAATGATTATGCCATTTTTCGAATAATAAATTTCAAAAATAACCAAATTTCACAATGCAATAGCGAAAACATCACACGTAAAAAGACAATGATAACAACAATGTGTCCTGACGTGTATACTGGGTACAGCACGAGTTACAAATCACAGTAGCCTTATTATTCAGTCATAACCAAAATTACACATTAAAATGTGTATGGAACTAGTGCAAATGACAGTCGAAAGACGGTTGGAAAAACTTGTTGTTTTCAGTAAAAATATTGTTTTATGGAAAGCTATTGCTGACGACTGGCTTTTTCACTAATTGTTGCCACGGATTAATCTCGGAAAATGAAACATTTGAAGTTACTGAAAAAATTAATAATTCGAAAAGTATTTGTCAGAAAATTGTTAGACAAACTGCGTTAGAAAGGTAAAAGATTGTATTTTTCTTGATATAAATTTCAAATCTAATGATTATGCCATTTTTCAGATAATAAATTTCAAAAATAACCAAATTTCACAATGCAGTAGCGAAAACATCACACGTAAAAAGATAATGATAACAACAATGTGTCCTGACGTGTATACTGGGTACAGCACGAGTTACAAATCATAGTAGCCTTATTATTCAGTCATAACCAAAATTACACATTAAAATGTGTATGGAACTAGTGCAAATGACCGTCGAATGACGGTTGGAAAAACTTGTTGTTTTCAGTAAAAATAATCTTTTATGGAAAGCTATTGCTGACGACTGGCTTTTTCACTAATTGTTGCCACGGATTAATCTCGGAAAATGAAACATTTGAAGTTACTGAAAAAATTAATAATTCGAAAAGTATTTGTCAGAAAATTGTTAGACAAACTGCGTTAGAAAGGTAAAAGGTTGTATGTTTCTTGATATAAATTTCAAATCTAATGATTATGCCATTTTTCAAATAATAAATTTCAAAAATAACCAAATTTCACAATGCAGTAGCGAAAACATCACACGTAAAAAGATAATGATAACAACAATGTGTCCTGACGTGTATACTGGGTACAGCACGAGTTACAAATCATAGTAGCCTTATTATTCAGTCATAACCAAAATTACACATTAAAATGTGTATGGAACCAGTGCAAATGACCGTCGAATGACGGTTGGAAAAACTTGTTGTTTTCAGTAAAAATAATCTTTTATGGAAAGCTATTGCTGACGACTGGCTTTTTCACTAATTGTTGCCACGGATTAATCTCGGAAAATGAAACATTTGAAGTTACTGAAAAAATTAATAATTCGAAAAGTATTTGTCAGAAAATTGTTAGACAAACTGCGTTAGAAAGGTAAAAGATTGTATTTTTCTTGATATAAATTTCAAATCTAATGATTATGCCATTTTTCGAATAATAAATTTCAAAAATAACCAAATTTCACAATGGAGTAGCGAAAACATCACACGTAAAAAGATAATGATAACAACAATGTGTCCTGACGTGTATACTGGGTACAGCACGAGTTACAAATCATAGTAGCCTTATTATTCAGTCATAACCAAAATTACACATTAAAATGTGTATGGAACTAGTGCAAATGACCGTCGAAAGACGGTTGGAAAAACTTGTTGTTTTCAGTAAAAATAATCTTTTATGTAAAGCTATTGCTGACGACTGGCTTTTTCACTAATTGATGCCACGGATTAATCTCGGAAAATGAAACATTTGAAGTTACTGAAAAAATTAATAATTCGAAAAGTATTTGTCAGAAAATTGTTAGACAAACTGCGTTAGAAAGGTAAAAGATTGTATTTTTCTTGATATAAATTTCAAATCTAATGATTATGCCATTTTTCGAATAATAAATTTCAAAAATAACCAAATTTCACAATGCAGTAGCGAAAACATCACACGTAAAAAGATAATGATAACAACAATGTGTCCTGACGTGTATACTGGGTACAGCACGAGTTACAAATCATAGTAGCCTTATTATTCAGTCATAACCAAAATTACACATTAAAATGTGTATGGAACTAGTGTAAATGACCGTCGAAAGACGGTTGGAAAAACTTGTTGTTTTCAGTAAAAATAATCTTTTATGGAAAGCTATTGCTGACGACTGGCTTTTTCACTAATTGTTGCCACGGATTAATCTCGGAAAATGAAACATTTGAAGTTACTGAAAAAATTAATAATTCGAAAAGTATTTGTCAGAAAATTGTTAGACAAACTGCGTTAGAAAGGTAAAAGATTGTATTTTTCTTGATATAAATTTCAAATCTAATGATTATGCCATTTTTCGAATAATAAATTTCAAAAATAACCAAATTTCACAATGGAGTAGCGAAAACATCACACGTAAAAAGATAATGATAACAACAATGTGTCCTGACGTGTATACTGGGTACAGCACGAGTTACAAATCATAGTAGCCTTATTATTCAGTCATAACCAAAATTACACATTAAAATGTGTATGGAACTAGTGCAAATGACCGTCGAAAGACGGTTGGAAAAACTTGTTGTTTTCAGTAAAAATAATCTTTTATGTAAAGCTATTGCTGACGACTGGCTTTTTCACTAATTGTTGCCACGGATTAATCTCGGAAAATGAAACATTTGAAGTTACTGAAAAAATTAATAATTCGAAAAGTATTTGTCAGAAAATTGTTAGACAAACTGCGTTAGAAAGGTAAAAGATTGTATTTTTCTTGATATAAATTTCAAATCTAATGATTATGCCATTTTTCGAATAATAAATTTCAAAAATAACCAAATTTCACAATGCAGTAGCGAAAACATCACACGTAAAAAGATAATGATAACAACAATGTGTCCTGACGTGTATACTGGGTACAGCACGAGTTACAAATCATAGTAGCCTTATTATTCAGTCATAACCTAAATTACACATTAAAATGTGTATGGAACCAGTGCAAATGACCGTCGAAAGACGGTTGGAAAAACTTGTTGTTTTCAGTAAAAATAATCTTTTATGGAAAGCTATTGCTGACGACTGGCTTTTTCACTAATTGTTGCCACGGATTAATCTCGGAAAATGAAACATTTGAAGTTACTGAAAAAATTAATAATTCGAAAAGTATTTGTCAGAAAATTGTTAGACAAACTGCGTTAGAAAGGTAAAAGATTGCATTTTTCTTGATATAAATTTCAAATCTAATGATTATGCCATTTTTCGAATAATAAATTTCAAATTAACCAAATTTCACAATGGAGTTGCGAAAACATCACACGTAAAAAGATAATGATAACAACAATGTGTCCTGACGTGTATACTGGGTACAGCACGAGTTACAAATCATAGTAGCCTTATTATTCAGTCATAACCAAAATTACACATTAAAATGTGTATGGAACTAGTGTAAATGACCGTCGAAAGACGGTTGGAAAAACTTGTTGTTTTCAGTAAAAATAATCTTTTATGGAAAGCTATTGCTGACGACTGGCTTTTTCACTAATTGTTGCCACGGATTAATCTCGGAAAATGAAACATTTGAAGTTACTGAAAAAATTAATAATTCGAAAAGTATTTGTCAGAAAATTGTTAGACAAACTGCGTTAGAAAGGTAAAAGATTGTATTTTTCTTGATATAAATTTCAAATCTAATGATTATGCCATTTTTCGAATAATAAATTTCAAAAATAACCAAATTTCACAATGGAGTAGCGAAAACATCACGCGTAAAAAGATAATGATAACAACAATGTGTCCTGACGTGTATACTGGGTACAGCACGAGTTACAAATCATAGTAGCCTTATTATTCAGTCATAACCAAAATTACACATTAAAATGTGTATGGAACTAGTGCAAATGACCGTCGAAAGACGGTTGGAAAAACTTGTTGTTTTCAGTAAAAATAATCTCCTATTGCTGACGACTTGCTTTTTCACTAATTGTTGCCACGGATTAATCTCGGAAAATGAAACATTTGAAGTTACTGAAAAAATTAATAATTCGAAAAGTATTTGTCAGAAAATTGTTAGACAAACTGCGTTAGAAAGGTAAAAGATTGTATTTTTCTTGATATAAATTTCAAATCTAATGATTATGCCATTTTTCAAATAATAAATTTCAAAAATAACCAAATTTCACAATGCAGTAGCGAAAACATCACACGTAAAAAGATAATGATAACAACAATGTGTCCTGACGTGTATACTGGGTACAGCACGAGTTACAAATCATAGTAGCCTTATTTTTCAGTCATAACCAAAATTACACATTAAAATGTGTATGGAACCAGTGCAAATGACCGTCGAAGGACGGTTGGAAAATCTTGTTGTTTTCAGTAAAAATAATCTTTTATGGAAAGCTATTGCTGACGACTGGCTTTTTCACTAATTGTTGCCACGGATTAATCTCGGAAAATGAAACATTTGAAGTTACTGAAAAAATTAATAATTCGAAAAGTATTTGTCAGAAAATTGTTAGACAAACTGCGTTAGAAAGGTAAAAGGTTGTATGTTTCTTGATATAAATTTCAAATCTAATGATTATGCCATTTTTCGAATAATAAATTTCAAAAATAACCAAATTTCACAATGCAATAGCGAAAACATCACACGTAAAAAGACAATGATAACAACAATGTGTCCTGACGTGTATACTGGGTACAGCACGAGTTACAAATCACAGTAGCCTTATTATTCAGTCATAACCAAAATTACACATTAAAATGTGTATGGAACTAGTGCAAATGACAGTCGAAAGACGGTTGGAAAAACTTGTTGTTTTCAGTAAAAATATTCTTTTATGGAAAGCTATTGCTGACGACTGGCTTTTTCACTAATTGTTGCCACGGATTAATCTCGGAAAATGAAACATTTGAAGTTACTGAAAAAATTAATAATTCGAAAAGTATTTGTCAGAAAATTGTTAGACAAACTGCGTTAGAAAGGTAAAAGATTGTATTTTTCTTGATATAAATTTCAAATCTAATGATTATGCCATTTTTCGAATAATAAATTTCAAAAATAACCAAATTTCACAATGGAGTAGCGAAAACATCACGCGTAAAAAGATAATGATAACAACAATGTGTCCTGACGTGTATACTGGGTACAGCACGAGTTACAAATCATAGTAGCCTTATTATTCAGTCATAACCTAAATTACACATTAAAATGTGTATGGAACCAGTGCAAATGACCGTCGAAAGACGGTTGGAAAAACTTGTTGTTTTCAGTAAAAATAATCTTTTATGGAAAGCTATTGCTGACGACTGGCTTTTTCACTAATTGTTGCCACGGATTAATCTCGGAAAATGAAACATTTGAAGTTACTGAAAAAATTAATAATTCGAAAAGTATTTGTCAGAAAATTGTTAGACAAACTGCGTTAGAAAGGTAAAAGATTGCATTTTTCTTGATATAAATTTCAAATCTAATGATTATGCCATTTTTCGAATAATAAATTTCAAATTAACCAAATTTCACAATGGAGTTGCGAAAACATCACACGTAAAAAGATAATGATAACAACAATGTGTCCTGACGTGTATACTGGGTACAGCACGAGTTACAAATCATAGTAGCCTTATTATTCAGTCATAACCAAAATTACACATTAAAATGTGTATGGAACTAGTGTAAATGACCGTCGAAAGACGGTTGGAAAAACTTGTTGTTTTCAGTAAAAATAATCTTTTATGGAAAGCTATTGCTGACGACTGGCTTTTTCACTAATTGTTGCCACGGATTAATCTCGGAAAATGAAACATTTGAAGTTACTGAAAAAATTAATAATTCGAAAAGTATTTGTCAGAAAATTGTTAGACAAACTGCGTTAGAAAGGTAAAAGATTGTATTTTTCTTGATATAAATTTCAAATCTAATGATTATGCCATTTTTCGAATAATAAATTTCAAAAATAACCAAATTTCACAATGGAGTAGCGAAAACATCACGCGTAAAAAGATAATGATAACAACAATGTGTCCTGACGTGTATACTGGGTACAGCACGAGTTACAAATCATAGTAGCCTTATTATTCAGTCATAACCAAAATTACACATTAAAATGTGTATGGAACTAGTGCAAATGACCGTCGAAAGACGGTTGGAAAAACTTGTTGTTTTCAGTAAAAATAATCTTTTATGGAAAGCTATTGCTGACGACTGGCTTTTTCACTAATTGTTGCCACGGATTAATCTCGGAAAATGAAACATTTGAAGTTACTGAAAAAATTAATAATTCGAAAAGTATTTGTCAGAAAATTGTTAGACAAACTGCGTTAGAAAGGTAAAAGATTGTATTTTTCTTGATATAAATTTCAAATCTAATGATTATGCCATTTTTCAAATAATAAATTTCAAAAATAACCAAATTTCACAATGCAGTAGCGAAAACATCACACGTAAAAAGATAATGATAACAACAATGTGTCCTGACGTGTATACTGGGTACAGCACGAGTTACAAATCATAGTAGCCTTATATTATTCAGTCATAACCACAAATTACACAATTAAACTTATTCATGGAACCGAGCAACTGGACAAGACATAAAGACGGTTGTTAAAACCTTGTTGTAAATCTTTTACTGGAACAGCTATAGCTGACGGACTGGCTTTTTCACTAATTGTTGCCACGGATTAATCTCGGAAAATGAAACATTTGAAGTTACTGAAAAAATTAATAATTCGAAAAGTATTTGTCAGAAAATTGTTAGACAAACTGCGTTAGAAAGGTAAAATATTGTATTTTTCTTGATATAAATTTCAAATCTAATGATTATGCCATTTTTCGAATAATAAATTTCAAAAATAACCAAATTTCACAATGGAGTAGCGAAAACATCACACGTAAAAAGATAATGATAACAACAATGTGTCCTGACGTGTATACTGGGTACAGCACGAGTTACAAATCATAGTAGCCTTATTATTCAGTCATAACCAAAAATACACATTAAAATGTGTATGGAACTAGTGCAAATGACCGTCGAAAGACGGTTGGAAAAACTTGTTGTTTTCAGTAAAAATAATCTTTTATGGAAAGCTATTGCTGACGACTGGCTTTTTCACTAATTGTTGCCACGGATTAATCTCGGAAAATGAAACATTTGAAGTTACTGAAAAAATTAATAATTCGAAAAGTATTTGTCAGAAAATTGTTAGACAAACTGCGTTAGAAAGGTAAAAGGTTGTATGTTTCTTGATATAAATTTCAAATCTAATGATTATGCCATTTTTCGAATAATAAATTTCAAAAATAACCAAATTTCACAATGCAATAGCGAAAACATCACACGTAAAAAGACAATGATAACAACAATGTGTCCTGACGTGTATACTGGGTACAGCACGAGTTACAAATCACAGTAGCCTTATTATTCAGTCATAACCAAAATTACACATTAAAATGTGTATGGAACTAGTGCAAATGACAGTCGAAAGACGGTTGGAAAAACTTGTTGTTTTCAGTAAAAATATTCTTTTATGGAAAGCTATTGCTGACGACTGGCTTTTTCACTAATTGTTGCCACGGATTAATCTCGGAAAATGAAACATTTGAAGTTACTGAAAAAATTAATAATTCGAAAAGTATTTGTCAGAAAATTGTTAGACAAACTGCGTTAGAAAGGTAAAAGATTGTATTTTTCTTGATATAAATTTCAAATCTAATGATTATGCCATTTTTCAGATAATAAATTTCAAAAATAACCAAATTTCACAATGCAGTAGCGAAAACATCACACGTAAAAAGATAATGATAACAACAATGTGTCCTGACGTGTATACTGGGTACAGCACGAGTTAAAAATCATAGTAGCCTTATTATTCAGTCATAACCAAAATTACACATTAAAATGTGTATGGAACTAGTGCAAATGACCGTCGAATCACGGTTGGAAAAACTTGTTGTTTTCAGTAAAAATAATCTTTTATGGAAAGCTATTGCTGACGACTGGCTTTTTCACTAATTGTTGCCACGGATTAATCTCGGAAAATGAAACATTTGAAGTTACTGAAAAAATTAATAATTCGAAAAGTATTTGTCAGAAAATTGTTAGACAAACTGCGTTAGAAAGGTAAAAGGTTGTATGTTTCTTGATATAAATTTCAAATCTAATGATTATGCCATTTTTCAAATAATAAATTTCAAAAATAACCAAATTTCACAATGCAGTAGCGAAAACATCACACGTAAAAAGATAATGATAACAACAATGTGTCCTGACGTGTATACTGGGTACAGCACGAGTTACAAATCATAGTAGCCTTATTATTCAGTCATAACCAAAATTACACATTAAAATGTGTATGGAACCAGTGCAAATGACCGTCGAATGACGGTTGGAAAAACTTGTTGTTTTCAGTAAAAATAATCTTTTATGGAAAGCTATTGCTGACGACTGGCTTTTTCACTAATTGTTGCCACGGATTAATCTCGGAAAATGAAACATTTGAAGTTACTGAAAAAATTAATAATTCGAAAAGTATTTGTCAGAAAATTGTTAGACAAACTGCGTTAGAAAGGTAAAAGATTGTATTTTTCTTGATATAAATTTCAAATCTAATGATTATGCCATTTTTCGAATAATAAATTTCAAAAATAACCAAATTTCACAATGGAGTAGCGAAAACATCACACGTAAAAAGATAATGATAACAACAATGTGTCCTGACGTGTATACTGGGTACAGCACGAGTTACAAATCATAGTAGCCTTATTATTCAGTCATAACCAAAATTACACATTAAAATGTGTATGGAACTAGTGCAAATGACCGTCGAAAGACGGTTGGAAAAACTTGTTGTTTTCAGTAAAAATAATCTTTTATGTAAAGCTATTGCTGACGACTGGCTTTTTCACTAATTGTTGCCACGGATTAATCTCGGAAAATGAAACATTTGAAGTTACTGAAAAAATTAATAATTCGAAAAGTATTTGTCAGAAAATTGTTAGACAAACTGCGTTAGAAAGGTAAAAGATTGTATTTTTCTTGATATAAATTTCAAATCTAATGATTATGCCATTTTTCGAATAATAAATTTCAAAAATAACCAAATTTCACAATGCAGTAGCGAAAACATCACACGTAAAAAGATAATGATAACAACAATGTGTCCTGACGTGTATACTGGGTACAGCACGAGTTACAAATCATAGTAGCCTTATTATTCAGTCATAACCTAAATTACACATTAAAATGTGTATGGAACCAGTGCAAATGACCGTCGAAAGACGGTTGGAAAAACTTGTTGTTTTCAGTAAAAATAATCTTTTATGGAAAGCTATTGCTGACGACTGGCTTTTTCACTAATTGTTGCCACGGATTAATCTCGGAAAATGAAACATTTGAAGTTACTGAAAAAATTAATAATTCGAAAAGTATTTGTCAGAAAATTGTTAGACAAACTGCGTTAGAAAGGTAAAAGATTGCATTTTTCTTGATATAAATTTCAAATCTAATGATTATGCCATTTTTCGAATAATAAATTTCAAATTAACCAAATTTCACAATGGAGTTGCGAAAACATCACACGTAAAAAGATAATGATAACAACAATGTGTCCTGACGTGTATACTGGGTACAGCACGAGTTACAAATCATAGTAGCCTTATTATTCAGTCATAACCAAAATTACACATTAAAATGTGTATGGAACTAGTGCAAATGACCGTCGAAAGACGGTTGGAAAAACTTGTTGTTTTCAGTAAAAATAATCTTTTATGGAAAGCTATTGCTGACGACTGGCTTTTTCACTAATTGTTGCCACGGATTAATCTCGGAAAATGAAACATTTGAAGTTACTGAAAAAATTAATAATTCGAAAAGTATTTGTCAGAAAATTGTTAGACAAACTGCGTTAGAAAGGTAAAAGATTGTATTTTTCTTGATATAAATTTCAAATCTAATGATTATGCCATTTTTCAAATAATAAATTTCAAAAATAACCAAATTTCACAATGCAGTAGCGAAAACATCACACGTAAAAAGATAATGATAACAACAATGTGTCCTGACGTGTATACTGGGTACAGCACGAGTTACAAATCATAGTAGCCTTATTATTCAGTCATAACCAAAATTACACATTAAAATGTGTATGGAACCAGTGCAAATGACCGTCGAAAGACGGTTGGAAAATCTTGTTGTTTTCAGTAAAAATAATCTTTTATGGAAAGCTATTGCTGACGACTGGCTTTTTCACTAATTGTTGCCACGGATTAATCTCGGAAAATGAAACATTTGAAGTTACTGAAAAAATTAATAATTCGAAAAGTATTTGTCAAATTGTTAGACAAACTGCGTTAGAAAGGTAAAAGATTGTATTTTTCTTGATATAAATTTCAAATCTAATGATTATGCCATTTTTCGAATAATAAATTTCAAAAATAACAAAATTTCACAATGCAGTAGCGAAAACATCACACGTAAAAAGATAATGATAACAACAATGTGTCCTGACGTGTATACTGGGTACAGCACGAGTTACAAATCATAGTAGCCTTATTATTCAGTCATAAACAAAATTACACATTAAAATGTGTATGGAACTAGTGCAAATGACAGTCGAAAGACGGTTGGAAAAACTTGTTGTTTTCAGTAAAAATAATCTATTATGGAAAGCTATTGCTGACGATTGGCTTTTTCACTAATTTTTTCCACGGATTAATCTCGGAAAATGAAACATTTGAAGTTACTGAAAAAATTAATAATTCGAAAAGTATTTGTCAGAAAATTGTTAGACAAACTGCGTTAGAAAGGTAAAAGATTGTATTTTTCTTGATATAAATTTCAAATCTAATGATTATGCCATTTTTCGAATAATAAATTTCAAAAATAACCAAATTTCACAATGGAGTAGCGAAAACATCATACGTAAAAAGATAATGATAACAACAATGTGTCCTGACGTGTATACTGGGTACAGCACGAGTTACAAATCATAGTAGCCTTATTATTCAGTCATAACCAAAATTACACATTAAAATGTGTATGGAACTAGTTTAAATGACCGTCGAAAGACGGTTTGGAAAAACTTGTTGTTTTCAGTAAAAATAATCTTTTATGGAAAGCTATTGCTGACGACTGGCTTTTTCACTAATTGTTGCCACGGATTAATCTCGGAAAATGAAACATTTGAAGTTACTGAAAAAATTAATAATTCGAAAAGTATTTGTCAGAAAATTGTTAGACAAACTGCGTTAGAAAGGTAAAAGATTGTATTTTTCTTGATATAAATTTCAAATCTAATGATTATGCCATTTTTCGAATAATAAATTTCAAAAATAACAAAATTTCACAATGCAGTAGCGAAAACATCACACGTAAAAAGATAATGATAACAACAATGTGTCCTGACGTGTATACTGGGTACAGCACGAGTTACAAATCATAGTCGCCTTATTATTCAGTCATAACCAAAATTACACATTAAAATGTGTATGGAACTAGTGCAAATGACAGTCGAAAGACGGTTGGAAAAACTTGTTGTTTTCAGTAAAAATAATCTATTATGGAAAGCTATTGCTGACGACTGGCTTTTTCACTTATTGTTGCCACGGATTAATCTCGGAAAATGAAACATTTGAAGTTACTGAAAAAATTAATAATTCGAAAAGTATTTGTCAGAAAATTGTTAGACAAACTGCGTTAGAAAGGTAAAAGATTGTATTTTTCTTGATATAAATTTCAAATCTAATGATTATGCCATTTTTCGAATAATAAATTTCAAAAATAACAAAATTTCACAATGCAGTAGCGAAAACATCACACGTAAAAAGATAATGATAACAACAATGTGTCCTGACGTGTATACTGGGTACAGCACGAGTTACAAATCATAGTAGCCTTATTATTCAGTCATAAACAAAATTACACATTAAAATGTGTATGGAACTAGTGCAAATGACAGTCGAAAGACGGTTGGAAAAACTTGTTGTTTTCAGTAAAAATAATCTATTATGGAAAGCTATTGCTGACGATTGGCTTTTTCACTAATTTTTTCCACGGATTAATCTCGGAAAATGAAACATTTGAAGTTACTGAAAAAATTAATAATTCGAAAAGTATTTGTCAGAAAATTGTTAGACAAAATGCGTTAGAAAGGTAAAAGATTGTATTTTTCTTGATATAAATTTCAAATCTAATGATTATGCCATTTTTCGAATAATAAATTTCAAAAATAACAAAATTTCACAATGCAGTAGCGAAAACATCACACGTAAAAAGATAATGATAACAACAATGTGTCCTGACGTGTAAACTGGGTACAGCACGAGTTACAAATCATAGTAGCCTTATTATTCAGTCATAACCAAAATTACACATTAAAATGTGTATGGAACTAGTGCAAGTGACCGTCGAAAGACGGTTGGAAAAACTTGTTGTTTTCAGTAAAAATAATCTTTTATGGAAAGCTATTGCTGACGACTGGCTTTTTCACTAATTGTTGCCACGGATTAATCTCGGAAAATGAAACATTTGAAGTTACTGAAAAAATTAATAATTCGAAAAGTATTTGTCAGAAAATTGTTAGACAAACTGCGTTAGAAAGGTAAAAGATTGTATTTTTCTTGATATAAATTTCAAATCTAATGATTATGCCATTTTTCGAATAATAAATTTCAAAAATAACCAAATTTCACAATGGAGTAGCGAAAACATCATACGTAAAAAGATAATGATAACAACAATGTGTCCTGACGTGTATACTGGGTACAGCACGAGTTACAAATCATAGTAGCCTTATTATTCAGTCATAACCAAAATTACACATTAAAATGTGTATGGAACTAGTGCAAATGACCGTCGAAAGACGGTTGGAAAAACTTGTTGTTTTCAGTAAAAATAATCTTTTATGGAAAGCTATTGCTGACGACTGGCTTTTTCACTAATTGTTGCCACGGATTAATCTCGGAAAATGAAACATTTGAAGTTACTGAAAAAATTAATAATTCGAAAAGTATTTGTCAGAAAATTGTTAGACAAACTGCGTTAGAAAGGTAAAAGATTGTATTTTTCTTGATATAAATTTCAAATCTAATGATTATGCCATTTTTCGAATAATAAATTTCAAAAATAACCAAATTTCACAATGGAGTAGCGAAAACATCATACGTAAAAAGATAATGATAACAACAATGTGTCCTGACGTGTATACTGGGTACAGCACGAGTTACAAATCATAGTAGCCTTATTATTCAGTCATAACCAAAATTACACATTAAAATGTGTATGGAACTAGTGCAAATGACCGTCGAAAGACGGTTGGAAAAACTTGTTGTTTTCAGTAAAAATAATCTTTTATGGAAAGCTATTGCTGACGACTGGCTTTTTCACTAATTGTTGCCACGGATTAATCTCGGAAAATGAAACATTTGAAGTTACTGAAAAAATTAATAATTCGAAAAATATTTGTCAGAAAATTGTTAGACAAATTGCGTTAGAAAGGTAAAAGATTGTATTTTTCTTGATATAAATTTCAAATCTAATGATTATGCCATTTTTCGAATAATAAATTTCAAAAATAACCAAATTTCACAATGCAGTAGCGAAAACATCACACATAAAAAGATAATGATAACAACAATGTGTCCTGACGTGTATACTGAGTACAGCACGAGTTACAAATCATAGTAGCCTTATTATTCAGTCATAACCAAAATTACACATTAAAATGTGTATGGAACTAGTGCAAATGACCGTCGAAAGACGGTTGGAAAAACTTGTTGTTTTCAGTAAAAATAATCTTTTATGGAAAGCTATTGCTGACGACTGGCTTTTTCACTAATTGTTGCCACGGATTAATCTCGTAAAATGAAACATTTGAAGTTACTGAAAAAATTAATAATTCGAAAAGTATTTGTCAGAAAATTGTTAGACAAACTGCGTTAGAAAGGTAAAAGATTGTATTTTTCTTGATATAAATTTCAAATCTAATGATTATGCCATTTTTCGAATAATAAATTTCAAAAATAACCAAATTTCACAATGGAGTAGCGAAAACATCACACGTAAAAAGATAATGATAACAACAATGTGTCCTGACGTGTATACTGGGTACAGCACGAGTTACAAATTATAGTAGCCTTATTATTCAGTCATAACCAAAATTACACATTAAAATGTATATGGAACTAGTGCAAATGACCGTCGAAAGACGGTTGGAAAAACTTGTTGTTTTCAGTAAAAATAATCTTTTATGGAAAGCTATTGCTGACGACTGGCTTTTTCACTAATTGTTGCCACGGATTAATCTCGGAAAATGAAACATTTGAAGTTACTGAAAAAATTAATAATTCGAAAATTATTTTTCAGAAAATTGTTAGACAAACTGCGTTAGAAAGGTAAAAGATTGTATTTTTCTTGATATAAATTTCAAATCTAATGATTATGCCATTTTTCGAATAATAAATTTCAAAAATAACCAAATTTCACAATGGAGTAGCGAAAACACCACACGTAAAAAGATAATGATAACAACAATGTGTCCTGACGTGTATACTGGGTACAGCACGAGTTACAAATTATAGTAGCCTTATTATTCAGTCATAACCAAAATTACACATTAAAATGTGTATGGAACTAGTTTAAATGACCGTCGAAAGACGGTTGGAAAAACTTGTTGTTTTCAGTAAAAATAATCTTTTATGGAAAGCTATTGCTGACGACTGGCTTTTTCACTAATTGTTGCCACGGATTAATCTCGGAAAATGAAACATTTGAAGTTACTGAAAAAATTAATAATTCGAAAAGTATTTGTCAGAAAATTGTTAGACAAACTGCGTTAGAAAGGTAAAAGATTGTATTTTTCTTGATATAAATTTCAAATCTAATGATTATGCCATTTTTCGAATAATAAATTTCAAAAATAACAAAATTTCACAATGCAGTAGCGAAAACATCACACGTAAAAAGATAATGATAACAACAATGTGTCCTGACGTGTATACTGGGTACAGCACGAGTTACAAATCATAGTCGCCTTATTATTCAGTCATAACCAAAATTACACATTAAAATGTGTATGGAACTAGTGCAAATGACAGTCGAAAGACGGTTGGAAAAACTTGTTGTTTTCAGTAAAAATAATCTATTATGGAAAGCTATTGCTGACGACTGGCTTTTTCACTTATTGTTGCCACGGATTAATCTCGGAAAATGAAACATTTGAAGTTACTGAAAAAATTAATAATTCGAAAAGTATTTGTCAGAAAATTGTTAGACAAACTGCGTTAGAAAGGTAAAAGATTGTATTTTTCTTGATATAAATTTCAAATCTAATGATTATGCCATTTTTCGAATAATAAATTTCAAAAATAACAAAATTTCACAATGCAGTAGCGAAAACATCACACGTAAAAAGATAATGATAACAACAATGTGTCCTGACGTGTATACTGGGTACAGCACGAGTTACAAATCATAGTAGCCTTATTATTCAGTCATAAACAAAATTACACATTAAAATGTGTATGGAACTAGTGCAAATGACAGTCGAAAGACGGTTGGAAAAACTTGTTGTTTTCAGTAAAAATAATCTATTATGGAAAGCTATTGCTGACGATTGGCTTTTTCACTAATTTTTTCCACGGAATAATCTCGGAAAATGAAACATTTGAAGTTACTGAAAAAATTAATAATTCGAAAAGTATTTGTCAGAAAATTGTTAGACAAAATGCGTTAGAAAGGTAAAAGATTGTATTTTTCTTGATATAAATTTCAAATCTAATGATTATGCCATTTTTCGAATAATAAATTTCAAAAATAACAAAATTTCACAATGCAGTAGCGAAAACATCACACGTAAAAAGATAATGATAACAACAATGTGTCCTGACGTGTAAACTGGGTACAGCACGAGTTACAAATCATAGTAGCCTTATTATTCAGTCATAACCAAAATTACACATTAAAATGTGTATGGAACTAGTGCAAGTGACCGTCGAAAGACGGTTGGAAAAACTTGTTGTTTTCAGTAAAAATAATCTTTTATGGAAAGCTATTGCTGACGACTGGCTTTTTCACTAATTGTTGCCACGGATTAATCTCGGAAAATGAAACATTTGAAGTTACTGAAAAAATTAATAATTCGAAAAGTATTTGTCAGAAAATTGTTAGACAAACTGCGTTAGAAAGGTAAAAGATTGTATTTTTCTTGATATAAATTTCAAATCTAATGATTATGCCATTTTTCGAATAATAAATTTCAAAAATAACCAAATTTCACAATGGAGTAGCGAAAACATCATACGTAAAAAGATAATGATAACAACAATGTGTCCTGACGTGTATACTGGGTACAGCACGAGTTACAAATCATAGTAGCCTTATTATTCAGTCATAACCAAAATTACACATTAAAATGTGTATGGAACTAGTGCAAATGACCGTCGAAAGACGGTTGGAAAAACTTGTTGTTTTCAGTAAAAATAATCTTTTATGGAAAGCTATTGCTGACGACTGGCTTTTTCACTAATTGTTGCCACGGATTAATCTCGGAAAATGAAACATTTGAAGTTACTGAAAAAATTAATAATTCGAAAAATATTTGTCAGAAAATTGTTAGACAAATTGCGTTAGAAAGGTAAAAGATTGTATTTTTCTTGATATAAATTTCAAATCTAATGATTATGCCATTTTTCGAATAATAAATTTCAAAAATAACCAAATTTCACAATGCAGTAGCGAAAACATCACACATAAAAAGATAATGATAACAACAATGTGTCCTGACGTGTATACTGAGTACAGCACGAGTTACAAATCATAGTAGCCTTATTATTCAGTCATAACCAAAATTACACATTAAAATGTGTATGGAACTAGTGCAAATGACCGTCGAAAGACGGTTGGAAAAACTTGTTGTTTTCAGTAAAAATAATCTTTTATGGAAAGCTATTGCTGACGACTGGCTTTTTCACTAATTGTTGCCACGGATTAATCTCGTAAAATGAAACATTTGAAGTTACTGAAAAAATTAATAATTCGAAAAGTATTTGTCAGAAAATTGTTAGACAAACTGCGTTAGAAAGGTAAAAGATTGTATTTTTCTTGATATAAATTTCAAATCTAATGATTATGCCATTTTTCGAATAATAAATTTCAAAAATAACCAAATTTCACAATGGAGTAGCGAAAACATCACACGTAAAAAGATAATGATAACAACAATGTGTCCTGACGTGTATACTGGGTACAGCACGAGTTACAAATTATAGTAGCCTTATTATTCAGTCATAACCAAAATTACACATTAAAATGTATATGGAACTAGTGCAAATGACCGTCGAAAGACGGTTGGAAAAACTTGTTGTTTTCAGTAAAAATAATCTTTTATGGAAAGCTATTGCTGACGACTGGCTTTTTCACTAATTGTTGCCACGGATTAATCTCGGAAAATGAAACATTTGAAGTTACTGAAAAAATTAATAATTCGAAAATTATTTTTCAGAAAATTGTTAGACAAACTGCGTTAGAAAGGTAAAAGATTGTATTTTTCTTGATATAAATTTCAAATCTAATGATTATGCCATTTTTCGAATAATAAATTTCAAAAATAACCAAATTTCACAATGGAGTAGCGAAAACACCACACGTAAAAAGATAATGATAACAACAATGTGTCCTGACGTGTATACTGGGTACAGCACGAGTTACAAATTATAGTAGCCTTATTATTCAGTCATAACCAAAATTACACATTAAAATGTGTATGGAACTAGTTTAAATGACCGTCGAAAGACGGTTGGAAAAACTTGTTGTTTTCAGTAAAAATAATCTTTTATGGAAAGCTATTGCTGACGACTGGCTTTTTCACTAATTGTTGCCACGGATTAATCTCGGAAAATGAAACATTTGAAGTTACTGAAAAAATTAATAATTCGAAAAGTATTTGTCAGAAAATTGTTAGACAAACTGCGTTAGAAAGGTAAAAGATTGTATTTTTCTTGATATAAATTTCAAATCTAATGATTATGCCATTTTTCGAATAATAAATTTCAAAAATAACAAAATTTCACAATGCAGTAGCGAAAACATCACACGTAAAAAGATAATGATAACAACAATGTGTCCTGACGTGTATACTGGGTACAGCACGAGTTACAAATCATAGTCGCCTTATTATTCAGTCATAACCAAAATTACACATTAAAATGTGTATGGAACTAGTGCAAATGACAGTCGAAAGACGGTTGGAAAAACTTGTTGTTTTCAGTAAAAATAATCTATTATGGAAAGCTATTGCTGACGACTGGCTTTTTCACTTATTGTTGCCACGGATTAATCTCGGAAAATGAAACATTTGAAGTTACTGAAAAAATTAATAATTCGAAAAGTATTTGTCAGAAAATTGTTAGACAAACTGCGTTAGAAAGGTAAAAGATTGTATTTTTCTTGATATAAATTTCAAATCTAATGATTATGCCATTTTTCGAATAATAAATTTCAAAAATAACCAAATTTCACAATGCAGTAGCGAAAACATCACACGTAAAAAGATAATGATAACAACAATGTGTCCTGACGTGTATACTGGGTACAGCACGAGTTACAAATCATAGTAGCCTTATTATTCAGTCATAACCAAAATTACACATTAAAATGTGTATGGAACTAGTGCAAATGACCGTCGAAAGACGGTTGGAAAAACTTGTTGTTTTCAGTAAAAATAATCTTTTATGGAAAGCTATTGCTGACGACTGGCTTTTTCACTAATTGTTGCCACGGATTAATCTCGGAAAATGAAACATTTGAAGTTACTGAAAAAATTAATAATTCGAAAATTATTTGTCAGAAAATTGTTAGACAAACTGCGTTAGAAAGGTAAAAGATCGTATTTTTCTTGATATAAATTTCAAATCTAATGATTATGCCATTTTTCGAATAATAAATTTCAAAAATAACCAAATTTCACGATGGAGTAGCGAAAACATCACACGTAAAAAGATAATGATAACAACAATGTGTCCTGACGTGTATACTGGGTACAGCACGAGTTACAAATTATAGTAGCCTTATTATTCAGTCATAACCAAAATTACACATTAAAATGTGTATGGAACTAGTTTAAATGACGGTCGAAAGACGGTTGGAAAAACTTGTTGTTTTCAGTAAAAATAATCTTTTATGGAAAGCTATTGCTGACGACTGGCTTTTTCACTAATTGTTGCCACGGATTAATCTCGGAAAGTGAAACATTTGAAGTTACTGAAAAAATTAATAATTCGAAAATTATTTGTCAGAAAATTGTTAGACAAACTGCGTTAGAAAGGTAAAAGATTGTATTTTTCTTGATATAAATTTCAAATCTAATGATTATGCCATTTTTCGAATAATAAATTTCAAAAATAACAAAATTTCACATTGCAGTAGCGAAAACATCACACGTAAAAAGATAATGATAACAACAATGTGTCCTGACGTGTATACTGGGTACAGCACGAGTTACAAATCATAGTAGCCTTATTATTCAGTCATAACCAAAATTACACATTAAAATGTGTATGGAACTAGTGCAAGTGACCGTCGAAAGACGGTTGGAAAAACTTGTTGTTTTCAGTAAAAATAATCTTTTATGGAAAGCTATTGCTGACGACTGGCTTTTTCACTAATTGTTGCCACGGATTAATCTCGGAAAATGAAACATTTGAAGTTACTGAAAAAATTAATAATTCGAAAAGTATTTGTCAGAAAATTGTTAGACAAACTGCGTTAGAAAGGTAAAAGATTGTATTTTTCTTGATATAAATTTCAAATCTAATGATTATGCCATTTTTCGAATAATAAATTTCAAAAATAACCAAATTTCACAATGGAGTAGCGAAAACATCACACGTAAAAAGATAATGATAACAACAATGTGTCCTGACGTGTATACTGGGTACAGCACGAGTTACAAATCATAGTAGCCTTATTATTCAGTCATAACCAAAATTACACATTAAAATGTGTATGGAACTAGTGCAAATGACCGTCGAAAGACGGTTGGAAAAACTTGCTGTTTTCAGTAAAAATAATCTTTTATGGAAAGCTATTGCTGACGACTGGCTTTTTCACTAATTGTTGCCACGGATTAATCTCGGAAAATGAAACATTTGAAGTTACTGAAAAAATTAATAATTCGAAAAATATTTGTCAGAAAATTGTTAGACAAATTGCGTTAGAAAGGTAAAAGATTGTATTTTTCTTGATATAAATTTCAAATCTAATGATTATGCCATTTTTCGAATAATAAATTTCAAAAATAACCAAATTTCACAATGCAGTAGCGAAAACATCACACATAAAAAGATAATGATAACAACAATGTGTCCTGACGTGTATACTGAGTACAGCACGAGTTACAAATCATAGTAGCCTTATTATTCAGTCATAACCAAAATTACACATTAAAATGTGTATGGAACTAGTGCAAATGACCGTCGAAAGACGGTTGGAAAAACTTGTTGTTTTCAGTAAAAATAATCTTTTATGGAAAGCTATTGCTGACGACTGGCTTTTTCACTAATTGTTGCCACGGATTAATCTCGTAAAATGAAACATTTGAAGTTACTGAAAAAATTAATAATTCGAAAAGTATTTGTCAGAAAATTGTTAGACAAACTGCGTTAGAAAGGTAAAAGATTGTATTTTTCTTGATATAAATTTCAAATCTAATGATTATGCCATTTTTCGAATAATAAATTTCAAAAATAACCAAATTTCACAATGGAGTAGCGAAAACATCACACGTAAAAAGATAATGATAACAACAATGTGTCCTGACGTGTATACTGGGTACAGCACGAGTTACAAATTATAGTAGCCTTATTATTCAGTCATAACCAAAATTACACGTTAAAATGTGTATGGAACTAGTGCAAATGACCGTCGAAAGACGGTTGGAAAAACTTGTTGTTTTCAGTAAAAATAATCTTTTATGGAAAGCTATTGCTGACGACTGGATTTTTCACTAATTGTTGCCACGGATTAATCTCGTAAAATGAAACATTTGAAGTTACTGAAAAAATTAATAATTCGAAAAGTATTTGTCAGAAAATTGTTAGACAAACTGCGTTAGAAAGGTAAAAGATTGTATTTTTCTTGATATAAATTTCAAATCTAATGATTATGCCATTTTTCGAATAATAAATTTCAAAAATAACCAAATTTCACAATGGAGTAGCGAAAACATCACACGTAAAAAGATAATGATAACAACAATGTGTCCTGACGTGTATACTGGGTACAGCACGAGTTACAAATTATAGTAGCCTTATTATTCAGTCATAACCAAAATTACACATTAAAATGTGTATGGAACTAGTTTAAATGACCGTCGAAAGGCGGTTAGAAAAACTTGTTGTTTTCAGTAAAAATAATCTTTTATGGAAAGCTATTGCTGACGACTGGCTTTTTCACTAATTGTTGCCACGGATTAATCTCGGAAAATGAAACATTTGAAGTTACTGAAAAAATTAATAATTCGAAAAGTATTTGTCAGAAAATTGTTAGACAAACTGCGTTAGAAAGGTAAAAGATTGTATTTTTCTTGATATAAATTTCAAATCTAATGATTATGCCATTTTTCGAATAATAAATTTCAAAAATAACAAAATTTCACAATGCAGTAGCGAAAACATCACACGTAAAAAGATAATGATAACAACAATGTGTCCTGACGTGTATACTGGGTACAGCACGAGTTACAAATCATAGTAGCCTTATTATTCAGTCATAACCAAAATTACACATTAAAATGTGTATGGAACTAGTGCAAGTGACCGTCGAAAGACGGTTGGAAAAACTTGTTGTTTTCAGTAAAAATAATCTTTTATGGAAAGCTATTGCTGACGACTGGCTTTTTCACTAATTGTTGCCACGGATTAATCTCGGAAAATGAAACATTTGAAGTTACTGAAAAAATTAATAATTCGAAAAGTATTTGTCAGAAAATTGTTAGACAAACTGCGTTAGAAAGGTAAAAGATTGTATTTTTCTTGATATAAATTTCAAATCTAATGATTATGCCATTTTTCGAATAATAAATTTCAAAAATAACCAAATTTCACAATGGAGTAGCGAAAACATCACACGTAAAAAGATAATGATAACAACAATGTGTCCTGACGTGTATACTGGGTACAGCACGAGTTACAAATCATAGTAGCCTTATTATTCAGTCATAACCAAAATTACACATTAAAATGTGTATGGAACTAGTGCAAATGACCGTCGAAAGACGGTTGGAAAAACTTGCTGTTTTCAGTAAAAATAATCTTTTATGGAAAGCTATTGCTGACGACTGGCTTTTTCACTAATTGTTGCCTCGGATTAATCTCGGAAAATGAAACATTTGAAGTTACTGAAAAAATTAATAATTCGAAAAATATTTGTCAGAAAATTGTTAGACAAATTGCGTTAGAAAGGTAAAAGATTGTATTTTTCTTGATATAAATTTCAAATCTAATGATTATGCCATTTTTCGAATAATAAATTTCAAAAATAACCAAATTTCACAATGCAGTAGCGAAAACATCACACATAAAAAGATAATGATAACAACAATGTGTCCTGACGTGTATACTGAGTACAGCACGAGTTACAAATCATAGTAGCCTTATTATTCAGTCATAACCAAAATTACACATTAAAATGTGTATGGAACTAGTGCAAATGACCGTCGAAAGACGGTTGGAAAAACTTGTTGTTTTCAGTAAAAATAATCTTTTATGGAAAGCTATTGCTGACGACTGGCTTTTTCACTAATTGTTGCCACGGATTAATCTCGTAAAATGAAACATTTGAAGTTACTGAAAAAATTAATAATTCGAAAAGTATTTGTCAGAAAATTGTTAGACAAACTGCGTTAGAAAGGTAAAAGATTGTATTTTTCTTGATATAAATTTCAAATCTAATGATTATGCCATTTTTCGAATAATAAATTTCAAAAATAACCAAATTTCACAATGGAGTAGCGAAAACATCACACGTAAAAAGATAATGATAACAACAATGTGTCCTGACGTGTATACTGGGTACAGCACGAGTTACAAATTATAGTAGCCTTATTATTCAGTCATAACCAAAATTACACGTTAAAATGTGTATGGAACTAGTGCAAATGACCGTCGAAAGACGGTTGGAAAAACTTGTTGTTTTCAGTAAAAATAATCTTTTATGGAAAGCTATTGCTGACGACTGGATTTTTCACTAATTGTTGCCACGGATTAATCTCGTAAAATGAAACATTTGAAGTTACTGAAAAAATTAATAATTCGAAAAGTATTTGTCAGAAAATTGTTAGACAAACTGCGTTAGAAAGGTAAAAGATTGTATTTTTCTTGATATAAATTTCAAATCTAATGATTATGCCATTTTTCGAATAATAAATTTCAAAAATAACCAAATTTCACAATGGAGTAGCGAAAACATCACACGTAAAAAGATAATGATAACAACAATGTGTCCTGACGTGTATACTGGGTACAGCACGAGTTACAAATTATAGTAGCCTTATTATTCAGTCATAACCAAAATTACACATTAAAATGTGTATGGAACTAGTTTAAATGACCGTCGAAAGGCGGTTAGAAAAACTTGTTGTTTTCAGTAAAAATAATCTTTTATGGAAAGCTATTGCTGACGACTGGCTTTTTCACTAATTGTTGCCACGGATTAATCTCGGAAAATGAAACATTTGAAGTTACTGAAAAAATTAATAATTCGAAAAGTATTTGTCAGAAAATTGTTAGACAAACTGCGTTAGAAAGGTAAAAGATTGTATTTTTCTTGATATAAATTTCAAATCTAATGATTATGCCATTTTTCGAATAATAAATTTCAAAAATAACAAAATTTCACAATGCAGTAGCGAAAACATCACACGTAAAAAGATAATGATAACAACAATGTGTCCTGACGTGTATACTGGGTACAGCACGAGTTACAAATCATAGTAGCCTTATTATTCAGTCATAACCAAAATTACACATTAAAATGTGTATGGAACTAGTGCAAGTGACCGTCGAAAGACGGTTGGAAAAACTTGTTGTTTTCAGTAAAAATAATCTTTTATTGAAAGCTATTGCTGACGACTGGCTTTTTCACTAATTGTTGCCACGGATTAATCTCGGAAAATGAAACATTTGAAGTTACTGAAAAAATTAATAATTCGAAAAGTATTTGTCAGAAAATTGTTAGACAAACTGCGTTAGAAAGGTAAAAGATTGTATTTTTCTTGATATAAATTTCAAATCTAATGATTATGCCATTTTTCGAATAATAAATTTCAAAAATAACCAAATTTCACAATGGAGTAGCGAAAACATCACACGTAAAAAGATAATGATAACAACAATGTGTCCTGACGTGTATACTGGGTACAGCACGAGTTACAAATCATAGTAGCCTTATTATTCAGTCATAACCAAAATTACACATTAAAATGTGTATGGAACTAGTGCAAATGACAGTCGAAAGACGGTTGGAAAAACTTGTTGTTTTCAGTAAAAATAATCTATTATGGAAAGCTATTGCTGACGACTGGCTTTTTCACTAATTTTTGCCACGGATTAATCTCGGACAATGAAACATTTGAAGTTACTGAAAAAATTAATAATTCGAAAAGTATTTGTCAGAAAATTGTTAGACAAACTGCGTTAGAAAGGTAAAAGATTGTATTTTTCTTGATATAAATTTCAAATCTAATGATTATGCCATTTTTCGAATAATAAATTTCAAAAATAACAAAATTTCACAATGCAGTAGCGAAAACATCACACGTAAAAAGATAATGATAACAACAATGTGTCCTGACGTGTATACTGGGTACAGCACGAGTTACAAATCATAGTAGCCTTATTATTCAGTCATAACCAAAATTACACATTAAAATGTGTATGGAACTAGTGCAAGTGACCGTCGAAAGACGGTTGGAAAAACTTGTTGTTTTCAGTAAAAATAATCTTTTATGGAAAGCTATTGCTGACGACTGGCTTTTTCATTAATTGTTGCCACGGATTAATCTCGGAAAATGAAACATTTGAAGTTACTGAAAAAATTAATAATTCGAAAAGTATTTGTCAGAAAATTGTTAGACAAACTGCGTTAGAAAGGTAAAAGATTGTATTTTTCTTGATATAAATTTCAAATCTAATGATTATGCCATTTTCGAATAATAAATTTCAAAAATAACCAAATTTCACAATGGAGTAGCGAAAACATCACACGTAAAAAGATAATGATAACAACAATGTGTCCTGACGTGTATACTGGGTACAGCACGAGTTACAAATCATAGTAGCCTTATTATTCAGTCATAACCAAAATTACACATTAAAATGTGTATGGAACTAGTGCAAATGACCGTCGAAAGACGGTTGGAAAAACTTGTTGTTTTCAGTAAAAATAATCTTTTATGGAAAGCTATTGCTAACGACTGGCTTTTTCACTAATTGTTGCCACGGATTAATCTCGGAAAATGAAACATTTGAAGTTACTGAAAAAATTACTAATTCGAAAAATATTTGTCAGAAAATTGTTAGACAAATTGGGTTAGAAAGGTAAAAGATTGTATTTTTCTTGATATAAATTTCAAATCTAATGATTATGCCATTTTTCGAATAATAAATTTCAAAAATAACCAAATTTCACAATTCAGTAGCGAAAACATCACACATAAAAAGATAATGATAACAACTATGTGTCCTGACGTGTATACTGAGTACAGCACGAGTTACAAATCATAGTAGCCTTATTATTCAGTCATAACTAAAATTACACATTAAAATGTGTATGGAACTAGTGCAAATAACCGTCGAAAGACGGTTGGAAAAACTTGTTGTTTTCAGTAAAAATAATCTTTTATGGAAAGCTATTGCTGACGACTGGCTTTTTCACTAATTGTTGCCACGGATTAATCTCGGAAAATGAAACATTTGAAGTTACTGAAAAAATTAATAATTCGAAAAGTATTTGTCAGAAAATTGTTAGACAAACTGCGTTAGAAAGGTAAAAGGTTGTATTTTTCTTGATATAAATTTCAAATCTAATGATTATGCCATTTTTCGAATAATAAATTTCAAAAATAACCAAATTTCACAATGGAGAAACGAAAACATCACACGTAAAAAGATAATGATAACAACAATGTGTCCTGACGTGTCTACTGGGTACAGCACGAGTTACAAATCATAGTAGCCTTATTATTCAGTCATAACCAAAATTACACATTAAAATGTGTATGGAACTAGTGCAAATGACAGTCGAAAGACGGTTGGAAAAACTTGTTGTTTTCAGTAAAAATAATCTATTATGGAAAGCTATTGCTGACGACTGGCTTTTTCACTAATTGTTGCCACGGATTAATCTCGGAAAATGAAACATTTGAAGTTACTGAAAAAATTAATAATTCGAAAAGTATTTGTCAGAAAATTGTTAGACAAACTGCGTTAGAAAGGTAAAAGATTGTATTTTTCTTGATATAAATTTCAAATCTAATGATTATGCCATTTTTCGAATAATAAATTTCAAAAATAACCAAATTTCACAATGCAGTAGCGAAAACATCACACGTAAAATGATAATGATAACAACAATGTGTCCTGACGTGTATACTGGGTACAGCACGAGTTACAAATCATAGTAGCCTTATTATTCAGTCATAACCAAAATTACACATTAAAATGTGTATGGAACTAGTGCAAATGACCGTCGAAAGACGGTTGGAAAAACTTGTTGTTTTCAGTAAAAATAATCTTTTATGGAAAGCTATTGCTGACGACTGGCTTTTTCACTAATTGTTGCCACGGATTAATCTCGGAAAATGAAACATTTGAAGTTACTGAAAAAATTAATAATTCGAAAATTATTTGTCAGAAAATTGTTAGACAAACTGCGTTAGAAAGGTAAAAGATTGTATTTTTCTTGATATAAATTTCAAATCTAATGATTATGCCATTTTTCGAATAATAAATTTCAAAAATAACCAAATTTCACAATGGGGTAGCGAAAACATCACACGTAAAAGATAATGATAACAACAATGCGTCCTGACGTGTATACTGGGTACAGCACGAGTTACAAATTATAGTAGCCTTATTATTCAGTCATAACTAAAATTACACATTAAAATGTGTATGGAACTAGTTTAAATGACCGTCGAAAGACGGTTGGAAAAACTTGTTGTTTTCAGTAAAAATAATCTTTTATGGAAAGTTATTGCTGACGACTGGCTTTTTCACTAATTGTTGCCACGGATTAATCTCGGAAAATGAAACATTTGAAGTTACTGAAAAAATTAATAATTCGAAAAGTATTTGTCAGAAAATTGTTAGACAAACTGCGTTAGAAAGGAAAAAGATTGTATTTTTCTTGATATAAATTTCAAATCTAATGATTATGCCATTTTTCGAATAATAAATTTCAAAAATAACAAAATTTCACAATGCAGTAGCGAAAACATCACACGTAAAAAGATAATGATAACAACAATGTGTCCTGACGTGTATACTGGGTACAGCACGAGTTACAAATCATAGTAGCCTTATTATTCAGTCATAAACAAAATTACACATTAAAATATGTATGGAACTAGTGCAAATGACAGTCGAAAGACGGTTGGAAAAACTTGTTGTTTTCAGTAAAAATAATCTATTATGGAAAGCTATTGCTGACGATTGGCTTTTTCACTAATTTTTTCCACGGATTAATCTCGGAAAATGAAACATTTGAAGTTACTGAAAAAATTAATAATTCGAAAAGTATTTGTCAGAAAATTGTTAGACAAAATGCGTTAGAAAGGTAAAAGATTGTATTTTTCTTGATATAAATTTCAAATCTAATGATTATGCCATTTTTCGAATAATAAATTTCAAAAATAACAAAATTTCACAATGCAGTAGCGAAAACATCACACGTAAAAAGATAATGATAACAACAATGTGTCCTGACGTGTATACTGGGTACAGCACGAGTTACAAATCATAGTAGCCTTATTATTCAGTCATAACCAAAATTACACATTAAAATGTGTATGGAACTAGTGCAAGTGACCGTCGAAAGACGGTTGGAAAAACTTGTTGTTTTCAGTAAAAATAATCTTTTATGGAAAGCTATTGCTGACGACTGGCTTTTTCACTAATTGTTGCCACGGATTAATCTCGGAAAATGAAACATTTGAAGTTACTGAAAAAATTAATAATTCGAAAAGTATTTGTCAGAAAATTGTTAGACAAACTGCGTTAGAAAGGTAAAAGATTGTATTTTTCTTGATATAAATTTCAAATCTAATGATTATGCCATTTTTCGAATAATAAATTTCAAAAATAACCAAATTTCACAATGGAGTAGCGAAAACATCACACGTAAAAAGATAATGATAACAACAATGTGTCCTGACGTGTATACTGGGTACAGCACGAGTTACAAATTATAGTAGCCTTATTATTCAGTCATAACCAAAATTACACATTAAAATGTATATGGAACTAGTGCAAATGACCGTCGAAAGACGGTTGGAAAAACTTGTTGTTTTCAGTAAAAATAATCTTTTATGGAAAGCTATTGCTGACGACTGGCTTTTTCACTAATTGTTGCCACGGATTAATCTCGGAAAATGAAACATTTGAAGTTACTGAAAAAATTAATAATTCGAAAATTATTTGTCAGAAAATTGTTAGACAAACTGCGTTAGAAAGGTAAAAGATTGTATTTTTCTTGATATAAATTTCAAATCTAATGATTATGCCATTTTTCGAATAATAAATTTCAAAAATAACCAAATTTCACAATGGAGTAGCGAAAACACCACACGTAAAAAGATAATGATAACAACAATGTGTCCTGACGTGTATACTGGGTACAGCACGAGTTACAAATTATAGTAGCCTTATTATTCAGTCATAACCAAAATTACACATTAAAATGTGTATGGAACTAGTTTAAATGACCGTCGAAAGACGGTTGGAAAAACTTGTTGTTTTCAGTAAAAATAATCTTTTATGGAAAGCTATTGCTGACGACTGGCTTTTTCACTAATTGTTGCCACGGATTAATCTCGGAAAATGAAACATTTGAAGTTACTGAAAAAATTAATAATTCGAAAAGTATTTGTCAGAAAATTGTTAGACAAACTGCGTTAGAAAGGTAAAAGATTGTATTTTTCTTGATATAAATTTCAAATCTAATGATTATGCCATTTTTCGAATAATAAATTTCAAAAATAACAAAATTTCACAATGCAGTAGCGAAAACATCACACGTAAAAAGATAATGATAACAACAATGTGTCCTGACGTGTATACTGGGTACAGCACGAGTTACAAATCATAGTCGCCTTATTATTCAGTCATAACCAAAATTACACATTAAAATGTGTATGGAACTAGTGCAAATGACAGTCGAAAGACGGTTGGAAAAACTTGTTGTTTTCAGTAAAAATAATCTATTATGGAAAGCTATTGCTGACGACTGGCTTTTTCACTTATTGTTGCCACGGATTAATCTCGGAAAATGAAACATTTGAAGTTACTGAAAAAATTAATAATTCGAAAAGTATTTGTCAGAAAATTGTTAGACAAACTGCGTTAGAAAGGTAAAAGATTGTATTTTTCTTGATATAAATTTCAAATCTAATGATTATGCCATTTTTCGAATAATAAATTTCAAAAATAACCAAATTTCACAATGCAGTAGCGAAAACATCACACGTAAAAAGATAATGATAACAACAATGTGTCCTGACGTGTATACTGGGTACAGCACGAGTTACAAATCATAGTAGCCTTATTATTCAGTCATAACCAAAATTACACATTAAAATGTGTATGGAACTAGTGCAAATGACCGTCGAAAGACGGTTGGAAAAACTTGTTGTTTTCAGTAAAAATAATCTTTTATGGAAAGCTATTGCTGACGACTGGCTTTTTCACTAATTGTTGCCACGGATTAATCTCGGAAAATGAAACATTTGAAGTTACTGAAAAAATTAATAATTCGAAAATTATTTGTCAGAAAATTGTTAGACAAACTGCGTTAGAAAGGTAAAAGATCGTATTTTTCTTGATATAAATTTCAAATCTAATGATTATGCCATTTTTCGAATAATAAATTTCAAAAATAACCAAATTTCACGATGGAGTAGCGAAAACATCACACGTAAAAAGATAATGATAACAACAATGTGTCCTGACGTGTATACTGGGTACAGCACGAGTTACAAATTATAGTAGCCTTATTATTCAGTCATAACCAAAATTACACATTAAAATGTGTATGGAACTAGTTTAAATGACCGTCGAAAGACGGTTGGAAAAACTTGTTGTTTTCAGTAAAAATAATCTTTTATGGAAAGCTATTGCTGACGACTGGCTTTTTCACTAATTGTTGCCACGGATTAATCTCGGAAAGTGAAACATTTGAAGTTACTGAAAAAATTAATAATTCGAAAATTATTTGTCAGAAAATTGTTAGACAAACTGCGTTAGAAAGGTAAAAGATTGTATTTTTCTTGATATAAATTTCAAATCTAATGATTATGCCATTTTTCGAATAATAAATTTCAAAAATAACAAAATTTCACAATGCAGTAGCGAAAACATCACACGTAAAAAGATAATGATAACAACAATGTGTCCTGACGTGTATACTGGGTACAGCACGAGTTACAAATCATAGTAGCCTTATTATTCAGTCATAACCAAAATTACACATTAAAATGTGTATGGAACTAGTGCAAGTGACCGTCGAAAGACGGTTGGAAAAACTTGTTGTTTTCAGTAAAAATAATCTTTTATGGAAAGCTATTGCTGACGACTGGCTTTTTCACTAATTGTTGCCACGGATTAATCTCGGAAAATGAAACATTTGAAGTTACTGAAAAAATTAATAATTCGAAAAGTATTTGTCAGAAAATTGTTAGACAAACTGCGTTAGAAAGGTAAAAGATTGTATTTTTCTTGATATAAATTTCAAATCTAATGATTATGCCATTTTTCGAATAATAAATTTCAAAAATAACCAAATTTCACAATGCAGTAGCGAAAACATCACACGTAAAAAGATAATGATAACAACAATGTGTCCTGACGTGTATACTGGGTACAGCACGAGTTACAAATCATAGTAGCCTTATTATTCAGTCATAACCAAAATTACACATTAAAATGTGTATGGAACTAGTTTAAATGACCGTCGAAAGACGGTTGGAAAAACTTGTTGTTTTCAGTAAAAATAATCTTTTATGGAAAGCTATTGCTGACGACTGGCTTTTTCACTAATTGTTGCCACGGATTAATCTCGGAAAATGAAACATTTGAAGTTACTGAAAAAATTAATAATTCGAAAAGTATTTGTCAGAAAATTGTTAGACAAACTGCGTTAGAAAGGTAAAAGATTGTATTTTTCTTGATATAAATTTCAAATCTAATGATTATGCCATTTTTCGAATAATAAATTTCAAAAATAACAAAATTTCACAATGCAGTAGCGAAAACATCACACGTAAAAAGATAATGATAACAACAATGTGTCCTGACGTGTATACTGGGTACAGCACGAGTTACAAATCATAGTCGCCTTATTATTCAGTCATAACCAAAATTACACATTAAAATGTGTATGGAACTAGTGCAAATGACAGTCGAAAGACGGTTGGAAAAACTTGTTGTTTTCAGTAAAAATAATCTATTATGGAAAGCTATTGCTGACGACTGGCTTTTTCACTTATTGTTGCCACGGATTAATCTCGGAAAATGAAACATTTGAAGTTACTGAAAAAATTAATAATTCGAAAAGTATTTGTCAGAAAATTGTTAGACAAACTGCGTTAGAAAGGTAAAAGATTGTATTTTTCTTGATATAAATTTCAAATCTAATGATTATGCCATTTTTCGAATAATAAATTTCAAAAATAACCAAATTTCACAATGCAGTAGCGAAAACATCACACGTAAAAAGATAATGATAACAACAATGTGTCCTGACGTGTATACTGGGTACAGCACGAGTTACAAATCATAGTAGCCTTATTATTCAGTCATAACCAAAATTACACATTAAAATGTGTATGGAACTAGTGCAAATGACCGTCGAAAGACGGTTGGAAAAACTTGTTGTTTTCAGTAAAAATAATCTTTTATGGAAAGCTATTGCTGACGACTGGCTTTTTCACTAATTGTTGCCACGGATTAATCTCGGAAAATGAAACATTTGAAGTTACTGAAAAAATTAATAATTCGAAAATTATTTGTCAGAAAATTGTTAGACAAACTGCGTTAGAAAGGTAAAAGATCGTATTTTTCTTGATATAAATTTCAAATCTAATGATTATGCCATTTTTCGAATAATAAATTTCAAAAATAACCAAATTTCACGATGGAGTAGCGAAAACATCACACGTAAAAAGATAATGATAACAACAATGTGTCCTGACGTGTATACTGGGTACAGCACGAGTTACAAATTATAGTAGCCTTATTATTCAGTCATAACCAAAATTACACATTAAAATGTGTATGGAACTAGTTTAAATGACCGTCGAAAGACGGTTGGAAAAACTTGTTGTTTTCAGTAAAAATAATCTTTTATGGAAAGCTATTGCTGACGACTGGCTTTTTCACTAATTGTTGCCACGGATTAATCTCGGAAAGTGAAACATTTGAAGTTACTGAAAAAATTAATAATTCGAAAATTATTTGTCAGAAAATTGTTAGACAAACTGCGTTAGAAAGGTAAAAGATTGTATTTTTCTTGATATAAATTTCAAATCTAATGATTATGCCATTTTTCGAATAATAAATTTCAAAAATAACAAAATTTCACAATGCAGTAGCGAAAACATCACACGTAAAAAGATAATGATAACAACAATGTGTCCTGACGTGTATACTGGGTACAGCACGAGTTACAAATCATAGTAGCCTTATTATTCAGTCATAACCAAAATTACACATTAAAATGTGTATGGAACTAGTGCAAGTGACCGTCGAAAGACGGTTGGAAAAACTTGTTGTTTTCAGTAAAAATAATCTTTTATGGAAAGCTATTGCTGACGACTGGCTTTTTCACTAATTGTTGCCACGGATTAATCTCGGAAAATGAAACATTTGAAGTTACTGAAAAAATTAATAATTCGAAAAGTATTTGTCAGAAAATTGTTAGACAAACTGCGTTAGAAAGGTAAAAGATTGTATTTTTCTTGATATAAATTTCAAATCTAATGATTATGCCATTTTTCGAATAATAAATTTCAAAAATAACCAAATTTCACAATGCAGTAGCGAAAACATCACACGTAAAAAGATAATGATAACAACAATGTGTCCTGACGTGTATACTGGGTACAGCACGAGTTACAAATCATAGTAGCCTTATTATTCAGTCATAACCAAAATTACACATTAAAATGTGTATGGAACTAGTGCAAATGACCGTCGAAAGACGGTTGGAAAAACTTGTTGTTTTCAGTAAGAATAATCTTTTATGGAAAGCTATTGCTGACGACTGGCTTTTTCACTAATTGTTGCCACGGATTAATCTCGGAAAATGAAACATTTGAAGTTACTGAAAAAATTAATAATTCGAAAATTATTTGTCAGAAAATTGTTAGACAAACTGCGTTAGAAAGGTAAAAGATCGTATTTTTCTTGATATAAATTTCAAATCTAATGATTATGCCATTTTTCGAATAATAAATTTCAAAAATAACCAAATTTCACGATGGAGTAGCGAAAACATCACACGTAAAAAGATAATGATAACAACAATGTGTCCTGACGTGTATACTGGGTACAGCACGAGTTACAAATTATAGTAGCCTTATTATTCAGTCATAACCAAAATTACACATTAAAATGTGTATGGAACTAGTTTAAATGACCGTCGAAAGACGGTTGGAAAAACTTGTTGTTTTCAGTAAAAATAATCTTTTATGGAAAGCTATTGCTGACGACTGGCTTTTTCACTAATTGTTGCCACGGATTAATCTCGGAAAGTGAAACATTTGAAGTTACTGAAAAAATTAATAATTCGAAAATTATTTGTCAGAAAATTGTTAGACAAACTGCGTTAGAAAGGTAAAAGATTGTATTTTTCTTGATATAAATTTCAAATCTAATGATTATGCCATTTTTCGAATAATAAATTTCAAAAATAACAAAATTTCACAATGCAGTAGCGAAAACATCACACGTAAAAATATAATGATAACAACAATGTGTCCTGACGTGTATACTGGGTACAGCACGAGTTACAAATCATAGTAGCCTTATTATTCAGTCATAACCAAAATTACACATTAAAATGTGTATGGAACTAGTGCAAGTGACCGTCGAAAGACGGTTGGAAAAACTTGTTGTTTTCAGTAAAAATAATCTTTTATGGAAAGCTATTGCTGACGACTGGCTTTTTCACTAATTGTTGCCACGGATTAATCTCGGAAAATGAAACATTTGAAGTTACTGAAAAAATTAATAATTCGAAAAGTATTTGTCAGAAAATTGTTAGACAAACTGCGTTAGAAAGGTAAAAGATTGTATTTTTCTTGATATAAATTTCAAATCTAATGATTATGCCATTTTTCGAATAATAAATTTCAAAAATAACCAAATTTCACAATGGAGTAGCGAAAACATCACACGTAAAAAGATAATGATAACAACAATGTGTCCTGACGTGTATACTGGGTACAGCACGAGTTACAAATCATAGTAGCCTTATTATTCAGTCATAACCAAAATTACACATTAAAATGTGTATGGAACTAGTGCAAATGACCGTCGAAAGACGGTTGGAAAAACTTGCTGTTTTCAGTAAAAATAATCTTTTATGGAAAGCTATTGCTGACGACTGGCTTTTTCACTAATTGTTGCCACGGATTAATCTCGGAAAATGAAACATTTGAAGTTACTGAAAAAATTAATAATTCGAAAAATATTTGTCAGAAAATTGTTAGACAAATTGCGTTAGAAAGGTAAAAGATTGTATTTTTCTTGATATAAATTTCAAATCTAATGATTATGCCATTTTTCGAATAATAAATTTCAAAAATAACCAAATTTCACAATGCAGTAGCGAAAACATCACACATAAAAAGATAATGATAACAACAATGTGTCCTGACGTGTATACTGAGTACAGCACGAGTTACAAATCATAGTAGCCTTATTATTCAGTCATAACCAAAATTACACATTAAAATGTGTATGGAACTAGTGCAAATGACCGTCGAAAGACGGTTGGAAAAACTTGTTGTTTTCAGTAAAAATAATCTTTTATGGAAAGCTATTGCTGACGACTGGCTTTTTCACTAATTGTTGCCACGGATTAATCTCGTAAAATGAAACATTTGAAGTTACTGAAAAAATTAATAATTCGAAAAGTATTTGTCAGAAAATTGTTAGACAAACTGCGTTAGAAAGGTAAAAGATTGTATTTTTCTTGATATAAATTTCAAATCTAATGATTATGCCATTTTTCGAATAATAAATTTCAAAAATAACCAAATTTCACAATGGAGTAGCGAAAACATCACACGTAAAAAGATAATGATAACAACAATGTGTCCTGACGTGTATACTGGGTACAGCACGAGTTACAAATTATAGTAGCCTTATTATTCAGTCATAACCAAAATTACACGTTAAAATGTGTATGGAACTAGTGCAAATGACCGTCGAAAGACGGTTGGAAAAACTTGTTGTTTTCAGTAAAAATAATCTTTTATGGAAAGCTATTGCTGACGACTGGCTTTTTCACTAATTGTTGCCACGGATTAATCTCGTAAAATGAAACATTTGAAGTTACTGAAAAAATTAATAATTCGAAAATTATTTGTCAGAAAATTGTTAGACAAACTGCGTTAGAAAGGTAAAAGATTGTATTTTTCTTGATATAAATTTCAAATCTAATGATTATGCCATTTTTCGAATAATAAATTTCAAATATAACCAAATTTCACAATGGAGTAGCGAAAACATCACACGTAAAAAGATAATGATAACAACAATGTGTCCTGACGTGTATACTGGGTACAGCACGAGTTACAAATTATAGTAGCCTTATTATTCAGTCATAACCAAAATTACACATTAAAATGTGTATGGAACTAGTTTAAATGACCGTCGAAAGGCGGTTAGAAAAACTTGTTGTTTTCAGTAAAAATAATCTTTTATGGAAAGCTATTGCTGACGACTGGCTTTTTCACTAATTGTTGCCACGGATTAATCTCGGAAAATGAAACATTTGAAGTTACTGAAAAAATTAATAATTCGAAAAGTATTTGTCAGAAAATTGTTAGACAAACTGCGTTAGAAAGGTAAAAGATTGTATTTTTCTTGATATAAATTTCAAATCTAATGATTATGCCATTTTTCGAATAATAAATTTCAAAAATAACAAAATTTCACAATGCAGTAGCGAAAACATCACACGTAAAAAGATAATGATAACAACAATGTGTCCTGACGTGTATACTGGGTACAGCACGAGTTACAAATCATAGTAGCCTTATTATTCAGTCATAACCAAAATTACACATTAAAATGTGTATGGAACTAGTGCAAGTGACCGTCGAAAGACGGTTGGAAAAACTTGTTGTTTTCAGTAAAAATAATCTTTTATGGAAAGCTATTGCTGACGACTGGCTTTTTCACTAATTGTTGCCACGGATTAATCTCGGAAAATGAAACATTTGAAGTTACTGAAAAAATTAATAATTCGAAAAGTATTTGTCAGAAAATTGTTAGACAAACTGCGTTAGAAAGGTAAAAGATTGTATTTTTCTTGATATAAATTTCAAATCTAATGATTATGCCATTTTTCGAATAATAAATTTCAAAAATAACTAAATTTCACAATGGAGTAGCGAAAACATCACACGTAAAAAGATAATGATAACAACAATGTGTCCTGACGTGTATACTGGGTACAGCACGAGTTACAAATAATAGTAGCCTTATTATTCAGTCATAACCAAAACTACACATTAAAATGTGTATGGAACTAGTGCAAATGACCGTCGAAAGACGGTTGGAAAAACTTGTTGTTTTCAGTAAAAATAATCTTTTATGGAAAGCTATTGCTGACGACTGGCTTTTTCACTAATTGTTGCCACGGATTAATCTCGGAAAATGAAACATTTGAAGTTACTGAAAAAATTAATAATTCGAAAAATATTTGTCAGAAAATTGTTAGACAAATTGCGTTAGAAAGGTAAAAGATTGTATTTTTCTTGATATAAATTTCAAATCTAATGATTATGCCATTTTTCGAATAATAAATTTCAAAAATAACCAAATTTCACAATGCAGTAGCGAAAACATCACACATAAAAAGATAATGATAACAACAATGTGTCCTGACGTGTATACTGAGTACAGCACGAGTTACAAATCATAGTAGCCTTATTATTCAGTCATAACCAAAATTACACATTAAAATGTGTATGGAACTAGTGCAAATGACCGTCGAAAGACGGTTGGAAAAACTTGTTGTTTTCAGTAAAAATAATCTTTTATGGAAAGCTATTGCTGACGACTGGCTTTTTCACTAATTGTTGCCACGGATTAATCTCGTAAAATGAAACATTTGAAGTTACTGAAAAAATTAATAATTCGAAAAGTATTTGTCAGAAAATTGTTAGACAAACTGCGTTAGAAAGGTAAAAGATTGTATTTTTCTTGATATAAATTTCAAATCTAATGATTATGCCATTTTTCGAATAATAAATTTCAAAAATAACCAAATTTCACAATGGAGTAGTGAAAACATCACACGTAAAAAGATAATGATAACAACAATGTGTCCTGACGTGTATACTGGGTACAGCACGAGTTACAAATCATAGTAGCCTTATTATTCAGTCATAACCAAAATTACACATTAAAATGTGTATGGAACTAGTGCAAATGACTGTCGAAAGACGGTTGGAAAAACTTGTTGTTTTCAGTAAAAATAATCTTTTATGGAAAGCTATTGCTGACGACTGGCTTTTTCACTAATTGTTGCCACGGATTAATCTCGGAAAATGAAACATTTGAAGTTACTGAAAAAATTAATAATTCGAAAAATATTTGTCAGAAAATTGTTAGACAAATTGCGTTAGAAAGGTAAAAGATTGTATTTTTCTTGATATAAATTTCAAATCTAATGATTATGCCATTTTTCGAATAATAAATTTCAAAAATAACCAAATTTCACAATGCAGTAGCGAAAACATCACACATAAAAAGATAATGATAACAACAATGTGTCCTGACGTGTATACTGGGTACAGCACGAGTTACAAATCATAGTAGCCTTATTATTCAGTCATAACCAAAATTACACATTAAAATGTGTATGGAACTAGTGCAAATGACTGTCGAAAGACGGTTGGAAAAACTTGTTGTTTTCAGTAAAAATAATCTTTTATGGAAAGCTATTGCTGACGACTGGCTTTTTCACTAATTGTTGCCACGGATTAATCTCGTAAAATGAAACATTTGAAGTTACTGAAAAAATTAATAATTCGAAAATTATTTGTCAGAAAATTGTTAGACAAACTGCGTTAGAAAGGTAAAAGATTGTATTTTTCTTGATATAAATTTCAAATCTAATGATTATGCCATTTTTCGAATAATAAATTTCAAAAATAACCAAATTTCACAATGGAGTAGTGAAAACATCACACGTAAAAAGATAATGATAACAACAATGTGTCCTGACGTGTATACTGGGTACAGCACGAGTTACAAATCATAGTAGCCTTATTATTCAGTCATAACCAAAATTACACATTAAAATGTGTATGGAACTAGTGCAAATGACTGTCGAAAGACGGTTGGAAAAACTTGTTGTTTTCAGTAAAAATAATCTTTTATGGAAAGCTATTGCTGACGACTGGCTTTTTCACTAATTGTTGCCACGGATTAATCTCGGAAAATGAAACATTTGAAGTTACTGAAAAAATTAATAATTCGAAAAATATTTGTCAGAAAATTGTTAGACAAATTGCGTTAGAAAGGTAAAAGATTGTATTTTTCTTGATATAAATTTCAAATCTAATGATTATGCCATTTTTCGAATAATAAATTTCAAAAATAACCAAATTTCACAATGCAGTAGCGAAAACATCACACATAAAAAGATAATGATAACAACAATGTGTCCTGACGTGTATACTGAGTACAGCACGAGTTACAAATCATAGTAGCCTTATTATTCAGTCATAACCAAAAATACACATTAAAATGTGTATGGAACTAGTGCAAATGACCGTCGAAAGACGGTTGGAAAAACTTGTTGTTTTCAGTAAAAATAATCTTTTATGGAAAGCTATTGCTGACGACTGGCTTTTTCACTAATTGTTGCCACGGATTAATCTCGTAAAATGAAACATTTGAAGTTACTGAAAAAATTAATAATTCGAAAAGTATTTGTCAGAAAATTGTTAGACAAACTGCGTTAGAAAGGTAAAAGATTGTATTTTTCTTGATATAAATTTCAAATCTAATGATTATGCCATTTTTCGAATAATAAATTTCAAAAATAACCAAATTTCACAATGGAGTAGCGAAAACATCACACGTAAAAAGATAATGATAACAACAATGTGTCCTGACGTGTATACTGGGTACAGCACGAGTTACAAATTATAGTAGCCTTATTATTCAGTCATAACCAAAATTACACATTAAAATGTGTATGGAACTAGTGCAAATGACCGTCGAAAGACGGTTGGAAAAACTTGTTGTTTTCAGTAAAAATAATCTTTTATGGAAAGCTATTGCTGACGACTGGCTTTTTCACTAATTGTTGCCACGGATTAATCTCGTAAAATGAAACATTTGAAGTTACTGAAAAAATTAATAATTCGAAAAGTATTTGTCAGAAAATTGTTAGACAAACTGCGTTAGAAAGGTAAAAGATTGTATTTTTCTTGATATAAATTTCAAATCTAATGATTATGCCATTTTTCGAATAATAAATTTCAAAAATAACCAAATTTCACAATGGAGTAGCGAAAACATCACACGTAAAAAGATAATGATAACAACAATGTGTCCTGACGTGTATACTGGGTACAGCACGAGTTACAAATTATAGTAGCCTTATTATTCAGTCATAACCAAAATTACACATTAAAATGTGTATGGAACTAGTTTAAATGACCGTCGAAAGGCGGTTAGAAAAACTTGTTGTTTTCAGTAAAAATAATCTTTTATGGAAAGCTATTGCTGACGACTGGCTTTTTCACTAATTGTTGCCACGGATTAATCTCGGAAAATGAAACATTTGAAGTTACTGAAAAAATTAATAATTCGAAAAGTATTTGTCAGAAAATTGTTAGACAAACTGCGTTAGAAAGGTAAAAGGTTGTATTTTTCTTGATATAAATTTAAAATCTAATGATTATGCCATTTTTCGAATAATAAATTTCAAAAATAACCAAATTTCACAATGGAGTTGCGAAAACATCACACGTAAAAAGATAATGATAACAACAATATGTCCTGACGTGTCTACTGGGTACAGCACGAGTTACAAATCATAGTAGCCTTATTATTCAGTCATAACCAAAATTACACATTAAAATGTGTATGGAACTAGTGCAAATGACAGTCGAAAGACGGTTGGAAAAACTTGTTGTTTTCAGTAAAAATAATCTATTATGGAAAGCTATTGCTGACGACTGGCTTTTTCACTAATTGTTGCCACGGATTAATCTCGGAAAATGAAACATTTGAAGTTACTGAAAAAATTAATAATTCGAAAAGTATTTGTCAGAAAATTGTTAGACAAACTGCGTTAGAAAGGTAAAAGATTGTATTTTTCTTGATATAAATTTCAAATCTAATGATTATGCCATTTTTCGAATAATAAATTTCAAAAATAACCAAATTTCACAATGCAGTAGCGAAAACATCACACGTAAAAAGATAATGATAACAACAATGTGTCCTGACGTGTATACTGGGTACAGCACGAGTTACAAATCATAGTAGCCTTATTATTCAGTCATAACCAAAATTACACATTAAAATGTGTATGGAACTAGTGCAAATGACCGTCGAAAGACGGTTGGAAAAACTTGTTGTTTTCAGTAAAAATAATCTTTTATGGAAAGCTATTGCTGACGACTGGCTTTTTCACTAATTGTTGCCACGGATTAATCTCGGAAAATGAAACATTTGAAGTTACTGAGAAAATTAATAATTCGAAAATTATTTGTCAGAAAATTGTTAGACAAACTGCGTTAGAAAGGTAAAAGATTGTATTTTTCTTGATATAAATTTCAAATCTAATGATTATGCCATTTTTCGAATAATAAATTTCAAAAATAACCAAATTTCACAATGGAGTAGCGAAAACATCACACGTAAAAAGATAATGATAACAACAATGTGTCCTGACGTGTATACAGGGTACAGCACGAGTTACAAATTATAGTAGCCTTATTATTCAGTCATAACCAAAATTACACATTAAAATGTGTATGGAACTAGTTTAAATGACCGTCGAAAGACGGTTGGAAAAACTTGTTGTTTTCAGTAAAAATAATCTTTTATGGAAAGCTATTGCTGACGACTGGCTTTTTCACTAATTGTTGCCACGGATTAATCTCGGAAAATGAAACATTTGAAGTTACTGAAAAAATTAATAATTCGAAAAGTATTTGTCAGAAAATTGTTAGACAAACTGCGTTAGAAAGGTAAAAGGTTGTATTTTTCTTGATATAAATTTCAAATCTAATGATTATGCCATTTTACGAATAATAAATATCAAAAAGAACAAAATTTCACAATGGAGTTGCGAAAACATCACACGTAAAAAGATAATGATAACAACAATGTGTCCTGACGTGTATACTGGGTACAGCACGAGTTACAAATCATAGTAGCCTTATTATTCAGTCATAACCAAAATTACACATTAAAATGTGTATGGAACTAGTGCAAATGACAGTCGAAAGACGGTTGGAAAAACTTGTTGTTTTCAGTAAAAATAATCTATTATGGAAAGCCATTGCTGACGACTGGCTTTTTGACTAATTTTTGCCACGGATTAATCTCGGAAAATGAAACATTTGAAGTTACTGAAAAAATTAATAATTCGAAAAGTATTTGTCAGAAAATTGTTAGACAAACTGCGTTAGAAAGGTAAAAGATTGTATTTTTCTTGATATAAATTTCAAATCTAATTATTATGCCATTTTTCGAATAATAAATTTCAAAAATAACAAAATTTCACAATGCAGTAGCGAAAACATCACACGTAAAAAGATAATGATAACAACAATGTGTCCTGACGTGTATACTGGGTACAGCACGAGTTACAAATCATAGTAGCCTTATTATTCAGTCATAACCAAAATTACACATTAAAATGTGTATGGAACTAGTGCAAGTGACCGTCGAAAGACGGTTGGAAAAACTAGTTGTTTTCAGTAAAAATAATCTTTTATGGAAAGCTATTGCTCACGACTGGCTTTTTCACTAATTGTTGCCACGGATTAATCTCGGAAAATGAAACATTTGAAGTTACTGAAAAAATTAATAATTCGAAAAGTATTTGTCAGAAAATTGTTAGACAAACTGCGTTAGAAAGGTAAAAGATTGTATTTTTCTTGATATAAATTTCAAATCTAATGATTATGCCATTTTTCGAATAATAAATTTCAAAAATAACCAAATTTCACAATGGAGTAGCGAAAACATCACACGTAAAAAGATAATGATAACAACAATGTGTCCTGACGTGTATACTGGGTACAGCACGAGTTACAAATAATAGTAGCCTTATTATTCAGTCATAACCAAAATTACACATTAAAATGTGTATGGAACTAGTGCAAATGACCGTCGAAAGACGGTTGGAAAAACTTGTTGTTTTCAGTAAAAATAATCTTTTATGGAAAGCTATTGCTGACGACTGGCTTTTTCACTAATTGTTGCCACGGATTAATCTCGGAAAATGAAACATTTGAAGTTACTGAGAAAATTAATAATTCGAAAATTATTTGTCAGAAAATTGTTAGACAAACTGCGTTAGAAAGGTAAAAGATTGTATTTTTCTTGATATAAATTTCAAATCTAATGATTATGCCATTTTTCGAATAATAAATTTCAAAAATAACCAAATTTCACAATGGAGTAGCGAAAACATCACACGTAAAAAGATAATGATAACAACAATGTGTCCTGACGTGTATACAGGGTACAGCACGAGTTACAAATTATAGTAGCCTTATTATTCAGTCATAACCAAAATTACACATTAAAATGTGTATGGAACTAGTTTAAATGACCGTCGAAAGACGGTTGGAAAAACTTGTTGTTTTCAGTAAAAATAATCTTTTATGGAAAGCTATTGCTGACGACTGGCTTTTTCACTAATTGTTGCCACGGATTAATCTCGGAAAATGAAACATTTGAAGTTACTGAAAAAATTAATAATTCGAAAAGTATTTGTCAGAAAATTGTTAGACAAACTGCGTTAGAAAGGTAAAAGGTTGTATTTTTCTTGATATAAATTTCAAATCTAATGATTATGCCATTTTTCGAATAATAAATATCAAAAAGAACCAAATTTCACAATGGAGTTGCGAAAACATCACACGTAAAAAGATAATGATAACAACAATGTGTCCTGACGTGTATACTGGGTACAGCACGAGTTACAAATCATAGTAGCCTTATTATTCAGTCATAACCAAAATTACACATTAAAATGTGTATGGAACTAGTGCAAATGACAGTCGAAAGACGGTTGGAAAAACTTGTTGTTTTCAGTAAAAATAATCTATTATGGAAAGCCATTGCTGACGACTGGCTTTTTCACTAATTTTTGCCACGGATTAATCTCGGAAAATGAAACATTTGAAGTTACTGAAAAAATTAATAATTCGAAAAGTATTTGTCAGAAAATTGTTAGACAAACTGCGTTAGAAAGGTAAAAGATTGTATTTTTCTTGATATAAATTTCAAATCTAATGATTATGCCATTTTTCGAATAATAAATTTCAAAAATAACAAAATTTCACAATGCAGTAGCGAAAACATCACACGTAAAAAGATAATGATAACAACAATGTGTCCTGACGTGTATACTGGGTACAGCACGAGTTACAAATCATAGTAGCCTTATTATTCAGTCATAACCAAAATTACACATTAAAATGTGTATGGAACTAGTGCAAGTTACCGTCGAAAGACGGTTGGAAAAACTTGTTGTTTTCAGTAAAAATAATCTTTTATGGAAAGCTATTGCTGACGACTGGCTTTTTCACTAATTGTTGCCACGGATTAATCTCGGAAAATGAAACATTTGAAGTTACTGAAAAAATTAATAATTCGAAAAGTATTTGTCAGAAAATTGTTAGACAAACTGCGTTAGAAAGGTAAAAGATTGTATTTTTCTTGATATAAATTTCAAATCTAATGATTATGCCATTTTTCGAATAATAAATTTCAAAAATAACCAAATTTCACAATGGAGTAGCGAAAACATCACACGTAAAAAGATAATGATAACAACAATGTGTCCTGACGTGTATACTGGGTACAGCACGAGTTACAAATAATAGTAGCCTTATTATTCAGTCATAACCAAAATTACACATTAAAATGTGTATGGAACTAGTGCAAATGACCGTCGAAAGACGGTTGGAAAAACTTGTTGTTTTCAGTAAAAATAATCTTTTATGGAAAGCTATTGCTGACGACTGGCTTTTTCACTAATTGTTGCCACGGATTAATCTCGGAAAATGAAACATTTGAAGTTACTGAAAAAATTAATAATTCGAAAAATATTTGTCAGAAAATTGTTAGACAAATTGCGTTAGAAAGGTAAAAGATTGTATTTTTCTTGATATAAATTTCAAATCTAATGATTATGCCATTTTTCGAATAATAAATTTAAAAAATAACCAAATTTCACAATGCAGTAGCGAAAACATCACACATAAAAAGATAATGATAACAACAATGTGTCCTGACGTGTATACTGAGTACAGCACGAGTTACAAATCATAGTAGCCTTATTATTCAGTCATAACCAAAATTACACATTAAAATGTGTATGGAACTAGTGCAAATGACCGTCGAAAGACGGTTGGAAAAACTTGTTGTTTTCAGTAAAAATAATCTTTTATGGAAAGCTATTGCTGACGACTGGCTTTTTCACTAATTGTTGCCACGGATTAATCTCGTAAAATGAAACATTTGAAGTTACTGAAAAAATTAATAATTCGAAAAGTATTTGTCAGAAAATTGTTAGACAAACTGCGTTAGAAAGGTAAAAGATTGTATTTTTCTTGATATAAATTTCAAATCTAATGATTATGCCATTTTTCGAATAATAAATTTCAAAAATAACCAAATTTCACAATGGAGTAGCGAAAACATCACACGTAAAAAGATAATGATAACAACAATGTGTCCTGACGTGTATACTGGGTACAGCACGAGTTACAAATCATAGTAGCCTTATTATTCAGTCATAACCAAAATTACACATTAAAATGTGTATGGAACTAGTGCAAATGACTGTCGAAAGACGGTTGGAAAAACTTGTTGTTTTCAGTAAAAATAATCTTTTATGGAAAGCTATTGCTGACGACTGGCTTTTTCACTAATTGTTGCCACGGATTAATCTCGTAAAATGAAACATTTGAAGTTACTGAAAAAATTAATAATTCGAAAAGTATTTGTCAGAAAATTGTTAGACAAACTGCGTTAGAAATGTAAAAGATTGTATTTTTCTTGATATAAATTTCAAATCTAATGATTATGCCATTTTTCGAATAATAAATTTCAAAAATAACCAAATTTCACAATGGAGTTGCGAAAACATCACACGTAAAAAGATAATGATAACAACAATGTGCCCTGACGTGTATACTGGGTACAGCACGAGTTACAAATCATAGTAGCCTTATTATTCAGTCATAACCAAAATTACACATTAAAATGTATATGGAACTAGTGCAAATGACAGTCGAAAGACGGTTGGAAAAACTTGTTGTTTTCAGTAAAAATAATCTTTTATGGAAAGCTATTGCTGACGACTGGCTTTTTCACTAATTGTTGCCACGGATTAATCTCGGAAAATGAAACATTTGAAGTTACTGAAAAAATTAATAATTCGAAAAGTATTTGTCAGAAAATTGTTAGACAAACTGCGTTAGAAAGGTAAAAGATTGTATTTTTCTTGATATAAATTTCAAATCTAATGATTATGCCATTTTTCGAATAATAAATTTCAAAAATAACCAAATTTCACAATGGAGTAGCGAAAACATCACACGTAAATAGATAATGATAACAACAATGTGTCCTGACGTGTATACTGGGTACAGCACGAGTTACAAATCATAGTAGCCTTATTATTCAGTCATAACCAAAATTACACATTAAAATGTGTATGGAACTAGTGCAAATGACAGTCGAAACACGGTTGGAAAAACTTGTTGTTTTCAGTAAAAATAATCTTTTATGGAAAGCTATTGCTGACGACTGGCTTTTTCACTAATTGTTGCCACGGATTAATCTCGGAAAATGAAACATTTGAAGTTACTGAAAAAATTAATAATTCGAAAAGTATTTGTCAGAAAATTGTTAGACAAACTGCGTTAGAAAGGTAAGATGAGGGGTTCATCTTCCGGTCCCAGGCCCTTTTCAGGCCCATTTGTCAACACAAGGAACCACCCGTGAAGCAAGCCCCGCGACGCGTCCCGAAGGTCGCCGCCAGACAAGCTCCAACAGAGCGGAACACCGCGCCAACTCCGGTCAAACCGACACCGCTGCCCAGCGCACACGGTGACGGCTATTCCCAAGAAGAGACGAACGGCCGCTACGACAGTCCTCACCACCCAGCTAGTAAAACCAAATGGTCCCTAAACTTGGTTACTCGAGCCGGTAGACCCCGCAAGCCATCGCAGGAACCAGACGCCTATAAAGACGCTGGGCCCACGGACTGAACCGAGGCTTCCCGACCCGAATTTAATTTACGGACAGGCCCCCAAGATCAGATACCATTTTCCGGCAGAGACATTTTTGTGGGCCAGCCGATCAGAAAGTTAGTGAGGAGCCCCTAGCTTGAAAACCAGGGAGGACGGGGAAAATCCCTCCGGCCGTAAAGCGACCCAGCTCCTGGCTTTTCGCCCAGTCCACCCGGCTCAACCGACGGAACCCCTCGCGGATCACGCCGGGAGCCAGTTGGCCCAGACTAGGTGCCGTTAGCGACCCCGGGCCGGCACGGAAAGCTCCACCTAGACGGAATAGACTCCGCCTCGCTAGGGGGTTGGACGGAACGGAGTCCCGCCAGCCCCCACCGACTCGACTCCATCCTAGGACGGAGAAGCCAGCGGAGGCCGACAGAAGCCCGCTCGCCACTACCTTACCTCACGGCCGTCGAGGGTACCCAGGCCCGAAGACCCCTGACCCCGTGCAGTGACCGACCGCTACCTTTGTTAGTGCGTTCGAAAGTTAGGTGGAGACACCTCTAGGTCCTCATCACCAGGCGAGGCAAACTCCGGTACCGCATAGACACGGAGGACCTGGATCGGACCAAGAGTTCACCTGAGGCACGATGAGCCGCCGCGTTACCGGCGAGCCTCCGGCCCGTTTCCCTGCGGGAATAGCGTTCGATGGTGGACCTGCCGGCCGACCCCCTCCCAAGGGTCACGGCACGACATGGAGCAACCATAGTCATACTGGCCTCCCCACGCGACCGCTCCTTGGTCGACGGGCGCACCGCCAAACCCTACCACCCTAAGGGTCGGCTCCCAACTGCTCCAGCTGAGGTCCTCGGAGGGATGAGCCACCCAAGTCATAAAGTAACCTGGGCGCTGTCCGAAACCCTCGCCCTTCGGTTTCTCCGGGAGTCCCTGCATGGCGTTCCCGCGAGCCCCGTCGTCACTAGCGAGCACCGAGGACTTTCCTCTACAAAGCCCTCACTCATACTTCAGGCTCCCTCTTAGTCAATTGGTGGATGGGGTCCTATCGCCTTAGCTAGTCTTTGCCCGGTGACACCGTCCGGCCCTTAGACCGGCACCGGGATCGACCTATGGAGCGTCGCTATCCGGCATTACCCAGAGAACCTGAGCGCCGGGGGCTACCGAAAGAATTCGAACCCGAAGGTCCTGCAACCCATGCACAACGTCCGTTACCCGTGGCCACCGGACCCTTGGCCTGTCGACCGCAGGTCTCTCTAGGAGGTGGCGAATCGTCCCCATCCGGCCCCCTCGCATTCGTACACAACGAACTCTGCCGAGCTTCCGGTCGCCTCCCCCACTCAAGGGGTCGGATCGGAACCACCCGGAGGGGCGGCCACGCGTTAGAAAGGTAAAAGAAATTATTTTTCTTGATATAAATTTCAAATCTAATGATTATACCATTTTTCGAATAATAAATTTCAAAAATAACCAAATTTCACAATGGAGTAGCGAAAACATCACATGTAAAAAGATAATGATAACAACAATGTGTCGTGACGTGTATACTGGGTACAGCACGAGTTACAAATTATAGTAGCCTTATTATTCAGTCATAACCAAAATTACACATTAAAATGTGTATGGAACTAGTTTAAATGACCGTCGAAAGACGGTTGGAAAATCTTGTTGTTTTCAGTAAAAATAATCTTTTATGGAAAGCTATTGCTGACGACTGGCTTTTTCACTAATTGTTGCCACGGATTAATCTCTGAAAATGAAACATTTGAAGTTACTGAAAAAATTAATAATTCGAAAAGTATTTGTCAGAAAATTCTTAGACAAACTGCGTTAGAAAGGTAAAAGATTGTATTTTTCTTGATATAAATTTCAAATCTAATGATTATGCCATTTTTCGAATAATAAATTTCAAAAATAACCAAATTTCACAATGGAGTTGCGAAAACATCACACGTAAAAAGATAATGATAACAACAATGTGTCCTGACGTGTATACTGGGTACAGCACGAGTTACAAATCATAGTAGCCTTATTATTCAGTCATAACCAAAATTACACATTAAAATGTGTATGGAACCAGTGCAAATGACCGTCGAAAGACGGTTGGAAAAACTTGTTGTTTTCAGTAAAAATAATCTTTTATGGAAAGCTATTGCCGACGACTGGCTTTTTCACTAATTGTTGCCACGGATTAATCTCGGAAAATGAAACATTTGATGTTACTGAAAAAATTAATAATTCGAAAAGTATTTGTCAGAAAATTGTTAGACAAACTGCGTTAGAAAGGTAAAAGATTGTATTTTTCTTGATATAAATTTCAAATCTAATGATTATGCCATTTTTCGAATAATAAATTTCAAAAATAACCAAATTTCACAATGCAGTAGCGAAAACATCACACGTAAAAAGATAATGATAACAACAATGTGTCCTGACGTGTATACTGGGTACAGCACGAGTTACAAATCATAGTAGCCTTATTATTCAGTCATAACCAAAATTACACATTAAAATGTGTATGGAACTAGTTTAAATGACCGTCGAAAGACGGTTGGAAAAACTTGTTGTTTTCAGTAAAAATAATCTTTTATGGAAAGCTATTGCTGACGACTGGCTTTTTCACTAATTGTTTCCACGGATTAATCTCGGAAAATGAAACATTTGAAGTTACTGAAAAAATTAATAATTCGAAAAGTATTTGTCAGAAAATTGTTAGACAAACTGCGTTAGAAAGGTAAAAGGTTGTATTTTTCTTGATATAAATTTCAAATCTAATGATTATGCCATTTTACGAATAATAAATATCAAAAAGAACCAAATTTCACAATGGAGTTGCGAAAACATCACACGTAAAAAGATAATGATAACAACAATGTGTCCTGACGTGTATACTGGGTACAGCACGAGTTACAAATCATAGTAGCCTTATTATTCAGTCATAACCAAAATTACACATTAAAATGTGTATGGAACTAGTGCAAATGACAGTCGAAAGACGGTTGGAAAAACTTGTTGTTTTCAGTAAAAATAATCTATTATGGAAAGCCATTGCTGACGACTGGCTTTTTCACTAATTTTTGCCACGGATTAATCTCGGAAAATGAAACATTTGAAGTTACTGAAAAAATTAATAATTCGAAAAGTATTTGTCAGAAAATTGTTAGACAAACTGCGTTAGAAAGGTAAAAGATTGTATTTTTCTTGATATAAATTTCAAATCTAATTATTATGCCATTTTTCGAATAATAAATTTCAAAAATAACAAAATTTCACAATGCAGTAGCGAAAACATCACACGTAAAAAGATAATGATAACAACAATGTGTCCTGACGTGTATACTGGGTACAGCACGAGTTACAAATCATAGTAGCCTTATTATTCAGTCATAACCAAAATTACACATTAAAATGTGTATGGAACTAGTGCAAGTGACCGTCGAAAGACGGTTGGAAAAACTAGTTGTTTTCAGTAAAAATAATCTTTTATGGAAAGCTATTGCTCACGACTGGCTTTTTCACTAATTGTTGCCACGGATTAATCTCGGAAAATGAAACATTTGAAGTTACTGAAAAAATTAATAATTCGAAAAGTATTTGTCAGAAAATTGTTAGACAAACTGCGTTAGAAAGGTAAAAGATTGTATTTTTCTTGATATAAATTTCAAATCTAATGATTATGCCATTTTTCGAATAATAAATTTCAAAAATAACCAAATTTCACAATGGAGTAGCGAAAACATCACACGTAAAAAGATAATGATAACAACAATGTGTCCTGACGTGTATACTGGGTACAGCACGAGTTACAAATAATAGTAGCCTTATTATTCAGTCATAACCAAAATTACACATTAAAATGTGTATGGAACTAGTGCAAATGACCGTCGAAAGACGGTTGGAAAAACTTGTTGTTTTCAGTAAAAATAATCTTTTATGGAAAGCTATTGCTGACGACTGGCTTTTTCACTAATTGTTGCCACGGATTAATCTCGGAAAATGAAACATTTGAAGTTACTGAGAAAATTAATAATTCGAAAATTATTTGTCAGAAAATTGTTAGACAAACTGCGTTAGAAAGGTAAAAGATTGTATTTTTCTTGATATAAATTTCAAATCTAATGATTATGCCATTTTTCGAATAATAAATTTCAAAAATAACCAAATTTCACAATGGAGTAGCGAAAACATCACACGTAAAAAGATAATGATAACAACAATGTGTCCTGACGTGTATACAGGGTACAGCACGAGTTACAAATTATAGTAGCCTTATTATTCAGTCATAACCAAAATTACACATTAAAATGTGTATGGAACTAGTTTAAATGACCGTCGAAAGACGGTTGGAAAAACTTGTTGTTTTCAGTAAAAATAATCTTTTATGGAAAGCTATTGCTGACGACTGGCTTTTTCACTAATTGTTGCCACGGATTAATCTCGGAAAATGAAACATTTGAAGTTACTGAAAAAATTAATAATTCGAAAAGTATTTGTCAGAAAATTGTTAGACAAACTGCGTTAGAAAGGTAAAAGGTTGTATTTTTCTTGATATAAATTTCAAATCTAATGATTATGCCATTTTTCGAATAATAAATATCAAAAAGAACCAAATTTCACAATGGAGTTGCGAAAACATCACACGTAAAAAGATAATGATAACAACAATGTGTCCTGACGTGTATACTGGGTACAGCACGAGTTACAAATCATAGTAGCCTTATTATTCAGTCATAACCAAAATTACACATTAAAATGTGTATGGAACTAGTGCAAGTTACCGTCGAAAGACGGTTGGAAAAACTTGTTGTTTTCAGTAAAAATAATCTTTTATGGAAAGCTATTGCTGACGACTGGCTTTTTCACTAATTGTTGCCACGGATTAATCTCGGAAAATGAAACATTTGAAGTTACTGAAAAAATTAATAATTCGAAAAGTATTTGTCAGAAAATTGTTAGACAAACTGCGTTAGAAAGGTAAAAGATTGTATTTTTCTTGATATAAATTTCAAATCTAATGATTATGCCATTTTTCGAATAATAAATTTCAAAAATAACCAAATTTCACAATGGAGTAGCGAAAACATCACACGTAAAAAGATAATGATAACAACAATGTGTCCTGACGTGTATACTGGGTACAGCACGAGTTACAAATAATAGTAGCCTTATTATTCAGTCATAACCAAAATTACACATTAAAATGTGTATGGAACTAGTGCAAATGACCGTCGAAAGACGGTTGGAAAAACTTGTTGTTTTCAGTAAAAATAATCTTTTATGGAAAGCTATTGCTGACGACTGGCTTTTTCACTAATTGTTGCCACGGATTAATCTCGGAAAATGAAACATTTGAAGTTACTGAAAAAATTAATAATTCGAAAATTATTTGTCAGAAAATTGTTAGACAAATTGCGTTAGAAAGGTAAAAGATTGTATTTTTCTTGATATAAATTTCAAATCTAATGATTATGCCATTTTTCGAATAATAAATTTAAAAAATAACCAAATTTCACAATGCAGTAGCGAAAACATCACACATAAAAAGATAATGATAACAACAATGTGTCCTGACGTGTATACTGAGTACAGCACGAGTTACAAATCATAGTAGCCTTATTATTCAGTCATAACCAAAATTACACATTAAAATGTGTATGGAACTAGTGCAAATGACCGTCGAAAGACGGTTGGAAAAACTTGTTGTTTTCAGTAAAAATAATCTTTTATGGAAAGCTATTGCTGACGACTGGCTTTTTCACTAATTGTTGCCACGGATTAATCTCGTAAAATGAAACATTTGAAGTTACTGAAAAAATTAATAATTCGAAAAGTATTTGTCAGAAAATTGTTAGACAAACTGCGTTAGAAAGGTAAAAGATTGTATTTTTCTTGATATAAATTTCAAATCTAATGATTATGCCATTTTTCGAATAATAAATTTCAAAAATAACCAAATTTCACAATGGAGTAGCGAAAACATCACACGTAAAAAGATAATGATAACAACAATGTGTCCTGACGTGTATACTGGGTACAGCACGAGTTACAAATCATAGTAGCCTTATTATTCAGTCATAACCAAAATTACACATTAAAATGTGTATGGAACTAGTGCAAATGACTGTCGAAAGACGGTTGGAAAAACTTGTTGTTTTCAGTAAAAATAATCTTTTATGGAAAGCTATTGCTGACGACTGGCTTTTTCACTAATTGTTGCCACGGATTAATCTCGTAAAATGAAACATTTGAAGTTACTGAAAAAATTAATAATTCGAAAAGTATTTGTCAGAAAATTGTTAGACAAACTGCGTTAGAAATGTAAAAGATTGTATTTTTCTTGATATAAATTTCAAATCTAATGATTATGCCATTTTTCGAATAATAAATTTCAAAAATAACCAAATTTCACAATGGAGTTGCGAAAACATCACACGTAAAAAGATAATGATAACAACAATGTGCCCTGACGTGTATACTGGGTACAGCACGAGTTACAAATCATAGTAGCCTTATTATTCAGTCATAACCAAAATTACACATTAAAATGTATATGGAACTAGTGCAAATGACAGTCGAAAGACGGTTGGAAAAACTTGTTGTTTTCAGTAAAAATAATCTTTTATGGAAAGCTATTGCTGACGACTGGCTTTTTCACTAATTGTTGCCACGGATTAATCTCGGAAAATGAAACATTTGAAGTTACTGAAAAAATTAATAATTCGAAAAGTATTTGTCAGAAAATTGTTAGACAAACTGCGTTAGAAAGGTAAAAGATTGTATTTTTCTTGATATAAATTTCAAATCTAATGATTATGCCATTTTTCGAATAATAAATTTCAAAAATAACCAAATTTCACAATGGAGTAGCGAAAACATCACACGTAAATAGATAATGATAACAACAATGTGTCCTGACGTGTATACTGGGTACAGCACGAGTTACAAATCATAGTAGCCTTATTATTCAGTCATAACCAAAATTACACATTAAAATGTGTATGGAACTAGTGCAAATGACAGTCGAAACACGGTTGGAAAAACTTGTTGTTTTCAGTAAAAATAATCTTTTATGGAAAGCTATTGCTGACGACTGGCTTTTTCACTAATTGTTGCCACGGATTAATCTCGGAAAATGAAACATTTGAAGTTACTGAAAAAATTAATAATTCGAAAAGTATTTGTCAGAAAATTGTTAGACAAACTGCGTTAGAAAGGTAAGATGAGGGGTTCATCTTCCGGTCCCAGGCCCTTTTCAGGCCCATTTGTCAACACAAGGAACCACCCGTGAAGCAAGCCCCGCGACGCGTCCCGAAGGTCGCCGCCAGACAAGCTCCAACAGAGCGGAACACCGCGCCAACTCCGGTCAAACCGACACCGCTGCCCAGCGCACACGGTGACGGCTATTCCCAAGAAGAGACGAACGGCCGCTACGACAGTCCTCACCACCCAGCTAGTAAAACCAAATGGTCCCTAAACTTGGTTACTCGAGCCGGTAGACCCCGCAAGCCATCGCAGGAACCAGACGCCTATAAAGACGCTGGGCCCACGGACTGAACCGAGGCTTCCCGACCCGAATTTAATTTACGGACAGGCCCCCAAGATCAGATACCATTTTCCGGCAGAGACATTTTTGTGGGCCAGCCGATCAGAAAGTTAGTGAGGAGCCCCTAGCTTGAAAACCAGGGAGGACGGGGAAAATCCCTCCGGCCGTAAAGCGACCCAGCTCCTGGCTTTTCGCCCAGTCCACCCGGCTCAACCGACGGAACCCCTCGCGGATCACGCCGGGAGCCAGTTGGCCCAGACTAGGTGCCGTTAGCGACCCCGGGCCGGCACGGAAAGCTCCACCTAGACGGAATAGACTCCGCCTCGCTAGGGGGTTGGACGGAACGGAGTCCCGCCAGCCCCCACCGACTCGACTCCATCCTAGGACGGAGAAGCCAGCGGAGGCCGACAGAAGCCCGCTCGCCACTACCTTACCTCACGGCCGTCGAGGGTACCCAGGCCCGAAGACCCCTGACCCCGTGCAGTGACCGACCGCTACCTTTGTTAGTGCGTTCGAAAGTTAGGTGGAGACACCTCTAGGTCCTCATCACCAGGCGAGGCAAACTCCGGTACCGCATAGACACGGAGGACCTGGATCGGACCAAGAGTTCACCTGAGGCACGATGAGCCGCCGCGTTACCGGCGAGCCTCCGGCCCGTTTCCCTGCGGGAATAGCGTTCGATGGTGGACCTGCCGGCCGACCCCCTCCCAAGGGTCACGGCACGACATGGAGCAACCATAGTCATACTGGCCTCCCCACGCGACCGCTCCTTGGTCGACGGGCGCACCGCCAAACCCTACCACCCTAAGGGTCGGCTCCCAACTGCTCCAGCTGAGGTCCTCGGAGGGATGAGCCACCCAAGTCATAAAGTAACCTGGGCGCTGTCCGAAACCCTCGCCCTTCGGTTTCTCCGGGAGTCCCTGCATGGCGTTCCCGCGAGCCCCGTCGTCACTAGCGAGCACCGAGGACTTTCCTCTACAAAGCCCTCACTCATACTTCAGGCTCCCTCTTAGTCAATTGGTGGATGGGGTCCTATCGCCTTAGCTAGTCTTTGCCCGGTGACACCGTCCGGCCCTTAGACCGGCACCGGGATCGACCTATGGAGCGTCGCTATCCGGCATTACCCAGAGAACCTGAGCGCCGGGGGCTACCGAAAGAATTCGAACCCGAAGGTCCTGCAACCCATGCACAACGTCCGTTACCCGTGGCCACCGGACCCTTGGCCTGTCGACCGCAGGTCTCTCTAGGAGGTGGCGAATCGTCCCCATCCGGCCCCCTCGCATTCGTACACAACGAACTCTGCCGAGCTTCCGGTCGCCTCCCCCACTCAAGGGGTCGGATCGGAACCACCCGGAGGGGCGGCCACGCGTTAGAAAGGTAAAAGAAATTATTTTTCTTGATATAAATTTCAAATCTAATGATTATACCATTTTTCGAATAATAAATTTCAAAAATAACCAAATTTCACAATGGAGTAGCGAAAACATCACATGTAAAAAGATAATGATAACAACAATGTGTCGTGACGTGTATACTGGGTACAGCACGAGTTACAAATTATAGTAGCCTTATTATTCAGTCATAACCAAAATTACACATTAAAATGTGTATGGAACTAGTTTAAATGACCGTCGAAAGACGGTTGGAAAATCTTGTTGTTTTCAGTAAAAATAATCTTTTATGGAAAGCTATTGCTGACGACTGGCTTTTTCACTAATTGTTGCCACGGATTAATCTCTGAAAATGAAACATTTGAAGTTACTGAAAAAATTAATAATTCGAAAAGTATTTGTCAGAAAATTGTTAGACAAACTGCGTTAGAAAGGTAAAAGATTGTATTTTTCTTGATATAAATTTCAAATCTAATGATTATGCCATTTTTCGAATAATAAATTTCAAAAATAACCAAATTTCACAATGGAGTTGCGAAAACATCACACGTAAAAAGATAATGATAACAACAATGTGTCCTGACGTGTATACTGGGTACAGCACGAGTTACAAATCATAGTAGCCTTATTATTCAGTCATAACCAAAATTACACATTAAAATGTGTATGGAACCAGTGCAAATGACCGTCGAAAGACGGTTGGAAAAACTTGTTGTTTTCAGTAAAAATAATCTTTTATGGAAAGCTATTGCCGACGACTGGCTTTTTCACTAATTGTTGCCACGGATTAATCTCGGAAAATGAAACATTTGATGTTACTGAAAAAATTAATAATTCGAAAAGTATTTGACAGAAAATTGTTAGACAAACTGCGTTAGAAAGGTAAAAGATTGTATTTTTCTTGATATAAATTTCAAATCTAATGATTATGCCATTTTTCGAATAATAAATTTCAAAAATAACCAAATTTCACAATGCAGTAGCGAAAACATCACACGTAAAAAGATAATGATAACAACAATGTGTCCTGACGTGTATACTGGGTACAGCACGAGTTACAAATCATAGTAGCCTTATTATTCAGTCATAACCAAAATTACACATTAAAATGTGTATGGAACTAGTTTAAATGACCGTCGAAAGACGGTTGGAAAAACTTGTTGTTTTCAGTAAAAATAATCTTTTATGGAAAGCTATTGCTGACGACTGGCTTTTTCACTAATTGTTTCCACGGATTAATCTCGGAAAATGAAACATTTGAAGTTACTGAAAAAATTAATAATTCGAAAAGTATTTGTCAGAAAATTGTTAGACAAACTGCGTTAGAAAGGTAAAAGGTTGTATTTTTCTTGATATAAATTTCAAATCTAATGATTATGCCATTTTTCGAATAATAAATTTCAAAAATAACCAAATTTCACAATGGAGTAGCGAAAACATCACACGTAAAAAGATAATGATAACAACAATGTGTCCTGACGTGTATACTGGGTATAGCACGAGTTACAAATTATAGTAGCCTTATTATTCAGTCATAACCAAAATTACACATTAAAATGTGTATGCAACTAGTGCAAATGACCGTCGAAAGACGGTTGGAAAAACTTGTTGTTTTCAGTAAAAATAATCTTTTATGGAAAGCTATTGCTGACGACTGGCTTTTTCGCTAATTGTTGCCATGGATTAATCTCGGAAAATGAAACATTTGAAGTTAATGAAAAAATTAATATCTCGAAAAATATTTGTCGGAAAATTGTTGGACAAACTGCGTTAGAAAGGTAAAAAACTGTATTTTTCTTGATATAAATTTCAAATCTAATGATTATGCCATTTTTCGAATAATAAATTTCAAAAATAACCAAATTTCACAATGGAGTTGCGAAAACATCACACGTAAAAAGATAATGATAACAACAATGTGTCCTGACGTGTATACTGGGTACAGCACGAGTTACAAATCATAGTAGCCTTATTATTCAGTCATAACCAAAATTACACATTAAAATGTGTATGGAACCAGTGCAAATGACCGTCGAAAGACGGTTGGAAAAACTTGTTGTTTTCAGTAAACATAATCTTTTATGGAAAGCTATTGCCGACGACTGGCTTTTTCACTAATTGTTGCCACGGATTAATCTCGGAAAATGAAACATTTGATGTTACTGAAAAAATTAATAATTCGAAAAGTATTTGTCAGAAAATTGTTAGACAAACTGCGTTAGAAAGGTAAAAGATTGTATTTTTCTTGATATAAATTTCAAATCTAATGATTATGCCATTTTTCGAATAATAAATTTCAAAAATAACCAAATTTCACAATGCAGTAGCGAAAACATCACACGTAAAAAGATAATGATAACAACAATGTGTCCTGACGTGTATACTGGGTACAGCACGAGTTACAAATCATAGTAGCCTTATTATTCAGTCATAACCAAAATTACACATTAAAATGTGTATGGAACTAGTTTAAATGACCGTCGAAAGACGGTTGGAAAAACTTGTTGTTTTCAGTAAAAATAATCTTTTATGGAAAGCTATTGCTGACGACTGGCTTTTTCACTAATTGTTTCCACGGATTAATCTCGGAAAATGAAACATTTGAAGTTACTGAAAAAATTAATAATTCGAAAAGTATTTGTCAGAAAATTGTTAGACAAACTGCGTTAGAAAGGTAAAAGGTTGTATTTTTCTTGATATAAATTTCAAATCTAATGATTATGCCATTTTTCGAATAATAAATTTCAAAAATAACCAAATTTCACAATGGAGTAGCGAAAACATCACACGTAAAAAGATAATGATAACAACAATGTGTCCTGACGTGTATACTGGGTATAGCACGAGTTACAAATTATAGTAGCCTTATTATTCAGTCATAACCAAAATTACACATTAAAATGTGTATGGAACTAGTTTAAATGACCGTCGAAAGACGGTTGGAAAAACTTGTTGTTTTCAGTAAAAATAATCTTTTATGGAAAGCTATTGCTGACGACTGGCTTTTTCACTAATTGTTTCCACGGATTAATCTCGGAAAATGAAACATTTGAAGTTACTGAAAAAATTAATAATTCGAAAAGTATTTGTCAGAAAATTGTTAGACAAACTGCGTTAGAAAGGTAAAAGGTTGTATTTTTCTTGATATAAATTTCAAATCTAATGATTATGCCATTTTTCGAATAATAAATTTCAAAAATAACCAAATTTCACAATGGAGTAGCGAAAACATCACACGTAAAAAGATAATGATAACAACAATGTGTCCTGACGTGTATACTGGGTATAGCACGAGTTACAAATTATAGTAGCCTTATTATTCAGTCATAACCAAAATTACACATTAAAATGTGTATGCAACTAGTGCAAATGACCGTCGAAAGACGGTTGGAAAAACTTGTTGTTTTCAGTAAAAATAATCTTTTATGGAAAGCTATTGCTGACGACTGGCTTTTTCGCTAATTGTTGCCATGGATTAATCTCGGAAAATGAAACATTTGAAGTTAATGAAAAAATTAATATCTCGAAAAATATTTGTCGGAAAATTGTTGGACAAACTGCGTTAGAAAGGTAAAAAACTGTATTTTTCTTGATATAAATTTCAAATCTAATGATTATGCCGCTTTTCAAATATGGAATTTCAAAAATTACCATATTTCACAATGGAGTACCAAAGCGAAACATTCACTCGTAAAAAGATAATGATAACGACAGTGTGGCCTGACGTGTATACTGGGTACAACATAAGTCACAAATTATACTAGCTGTTAAAATATAAAAGTGAATTATGATGTCACGAGTGCATGATTTTTATTGAATTCTCGACAAATACTAGATGCACCATTTCTTTTTTAGTTGTGAATAATATAGGCTAATTCACGTATGACCTCATATTTAAAACGAATATATGGTTAATGCATGGCTTTTAAAAGAGAAAGTGATATTATGAAGGGCTTTTCATGAATTTTTATTTCTTTTTCGATTTTTTTTCAAGAATCCAGACTATATTTATTTAGGCTTAGGAAAGATTTTTTTTAAATACTGGTGGCAAATATCCTCAAGTTTTCAATATATTAAAAAAATAGAGCACATTTGTGCGAGATTCATTGTCCGTACGGTGTTTAATTTTAAAATTGATTTTTCCAATCAAATATGCTTAAAACCCCGGGCATCGCCAGGTATTACAGCTAGTAATTATAATAATAACAAAGATATTTTTGCGGTCTATTGTTGAACCTGTAGTTGCGATGCAAATATTACATGAATGCGTTTTTATGCCTCTCTAAAGTTTCTAGGAAACTTTTTCATTGCGAACATTTGATCGCATTATATATATATGACATTGGAACATTAAAAGTGCGTAAACACAAACAATTATGAGGAAGTCTGTTGAGAATGAAAAACGTCTTGTTAATTGGTTTCAAAATAAACTTTTTTGTCTATAATAAGAAATGATGGTTTTCAATGTATAAAACCAATTTGTATCAAAACTATGCAAAGCAAAGTATAATAACTAGATTTCAGGAATTCTGCTTTTTCAGAATTTAGTGCCGCCCCCCGATGAAAAGAAAAAAGAAAAAGATAAATATGGATAATAAAAAGTATTATTCAGTTTGAAGACATAAAACACACGCTTTTATTTTATATAAATAACGTCATCCGTATCCGATGAAGAATTCCATATTTACGATCCAATCCAGTCTTAAATAACATATACAGAAAAGTATGCATATGTCGTCAATGTCGCAGAATAATGCACAAATTCAGCAAAAAAAGCGATGTCCATTCAAGAAACTCGACAAAAAAAGGAATTAATGATTCATATGTTTGTAACATTAATATGGATACATAAAATTAAATATAGCTTATAAAAGCTGCATGTTTTATCAGGCATCATAAATTTATAATTCTTCGACATAGCATGTATTTTAATTACAATTTTTTCAGTTATTACGGGAAAATGACAACCAAAAGATATAATAATCTACTATTTTTCAGCTATTTTCCCTTTACTTTCTACAGAAATGGAGTACTTCAATTGTCAAGGTAAAAAAAAAAATGGCATTAAAAACTACGAAAAATTTAATATCTCAGAAAAAAATTGAAATGCAATTTTCATACAAATTTTGATTTTTCAAACGTAACGTTATTTTTTAGAGACGACACTTTAATTACTGGCCGAAAGAAATAGCATATTGGGGGCTAATAAGCAGGATAGTAAGTGGTTAAAGTAAAAATAAGTTGTTCAACCACAACATGAATGACTTAAAAAATATCAAAGAGATAAAAAAGTTTGCAGAGAGTTTCTATTGTCATCTGATGTATGATTAACTGATACTATTATCTCACAGCCGGTTATTCTGTTATAAATTGGCCAAATATTTAGAGTTAAAAAATATTTTTAAGGATTTGCTATTGTGGTGCAGAAGCTAATTTTTACTATTTACAAGGTGCCCCGCCTACACAAAAGGTAGTCTTGGAAAATTTTAGTTGAAAAAGAATATGTATATATATTTTGATTGTAATTGATTGGCCATGAAGGATAAGCAGGATAGCAAGTGATTATGTAAAAATAAGGTGTTCAACAACAACAAGAATCTCTGAAAAAATATCGAAAAGTAGGAACAGTTTGCAATGAGTTTCTATTGTCATTTGCTCTCGAATGAATATATGATTCACTAAATACAGTTATCCCACTATCGGTTACTCTGGCATAAATTGGCCAAATATTTAGAGTTTTAAAATATTTTTACGGATTTGTTATTCTGGTACAACAGCTAATTTTTCCTATTTAGAAGGTGTCCCACATAAAAAGAATCCTCGGAAAATGTTATTTGAAAAAAAGTATACAAATATATTTTTTGATTGTCTTTGACTGTTCATGGAGGATATCTCCAATACCTCCTGTGATTACCTAATTTATTAACCCTTAAATGCCTAATTTTTTAAAAATTATTTAAAAAATGTTTTTCGGCTTTCATTTTTTAAATAAATCATGGAAAAAACATTTTTTTAAATCATGTTTTGTTTTAAGTATGGTTTACGGCTAAACAACTGTTTGTTACTAATCGACAATATTGGTCTTTAATGTAATGGAAAACTATTGACCGTCCCTGTAAATGAACTAAAAATGTTACAAACTTCATTTTCAATAAAGACCTTGCTATGGTAAGCATCAATAACATAAAGAAACATCAGGACAGTATATTTACGAGAGTTTGAGCTCGGTCAGATGGAAAGAGAAACCGAAATCATAAATACTTTTCAATTATGTTGGAAAGTGTTAAAAATATATGTCAATTTGTCACTTGCCACCAGTTAAGCGTAAAATGCTTTAAAAATAGTTTATTTATTTATAATTAACATATAAAATATTAAAACGTTATATTGTCATCGATGCACTTCTTTACACACATTCTTCTTTATATCTTTACACACAAAATCCAAGTTAAGTTAACCCATAAAAGCCTAATTTATTTTTCTATTTAACCCTTAAATGCCTGATTTTTGAAAAATCATTTTAAAAATATTTTTTGGCTTTCATTTTTTAAATAAATCATGGGAAAAATAATTTAAAAAATCATATTTTGTTTTAAGCATGGTCTACGGCTGAAAACAGTTTGTTACTTATCGGCAATACTAGTTGGAAAAAATAATTTTCCTTGTTAAAATTCTATAATATTAAACATACGAGAATTCTAAGAACTATGATAAGAAATAAATTTTACTTGCTCACTGCAGAACAAAATAGGGTATTTAGCAAAATTCCAAACAAAACAACAACAAAAAAAACATGTATCAACAATTGAAAAAATAAATCTATCTTTATTCTTAAAGAGCACAAGTGTTGCCATCTAAATGTTGAAAAAAGATTTAATAATATTTTCAGAATGTATTGTATTGGCAACATTAAGCATTATAGCTTCAATATTATTCTAATAGTGTTTTAGAAGTCTAAATTGGGTATGTTGTCGAAAGGCAAGACGGAATTTAAGGGTTAAACATATGGGTATTATATGCAGTTGTTTTGTTTTTTTTGTTTTGTGCACTTTTTTAAAAAACCAACATTTTACGGGACTACTTTTTAATTGGTATACCTGTATACTAGGGTGGGCCAAAAAAAAAAAAAACTTTTTTTTTATTTTCGATGATGGGTAGTGTGGAAAAGTTGCCACTGGTGGCACTAAGTTCCCGCAAAAAAATTGAGATTTTTTGGACAATTCCTTCATTTACCGCAAATGGCTTGAAGTTTTGCTCAAATCCTGATTTTTGAACTTTTTTAGCAAAATTAAAAAAAAATTAAATTAAATTTATTTTATCTAAATTTACTTGAAATGTTATGTTTAGCGTACGAAATGTTTAAATAAGCTCTGATTATGCATTATTTAATAATTATGTATATTTTGAATTAGGCGATTTTAATTGCCTTTTGGCGTAAAAGTGAGCAAAAATTGTAAGTATTGTTTAGTTCATTCGTCGTTTTATCTTTTTTGTCTTTATTATGGTCCCGGCCCTTCCTTCTGTTTTTCGATGCGTTCAGAGTCACATATTTGTATGATGGACCACAGCATGTATTGACAGCAATTCTGGAAGGCGAGGAGAGTGTGGAGCAGAAAGCAATTTAAATGCAATCAATAATCATGAGGATGAGGGATGAAGTATTAGATGGGAAAAACTGCGAGATTGGATGTAAATTATTTTTCTGATCTAAAATACAGATATTCTCAGATGATTCAAATAATGGGAACTTTGAAGCAGGCAGTTCGTCTGAATCGGAATTTGAATCAGGGCCTTCAAAAGCAGACACTCCCAATAACATATCCCTTAATCACACTGCGTTCGCCGCATTTAGAACTGGTATATCATATAGTGAATTGCATTAATAGCTTCATCTGCGCTTCAGGATGCAGGAAATGTGACAACAGGAAATAAGGATCTCTTCATCGACAAAGGCAACATCAGGAGACCAAAAAAAAAAAAAAATAAAATAAAATAAAGTAAAATAAATAAATAAATAAAAAAAAATAAAAAATAAAAATAAATAAATAAATAAATAAAACTTGGAAAGAAGATACAAGAGGAATAATTTCTTGTAGGAAGAAAAATTAAATGCATATTTTTTTTTGATAGTGGAAAAAATAAAACGAACTTCATATAAAAAAGGGGGACAAGCAGCACCGTCGAAAGAAAGACAAAACAAATATCCCCATGTTGTCTGAACGTCGTTCGGAATATTTAGGTCACTTGACACCCCCTTCTGGTTACTGCGGAGAAATAGCAAAATCATTACATATTTTTTTAAGCCAGAATAAATCCTGCTTTGGAAAAATTTAAGAAGAGAACTGCAGCATTTGATATGTATACTTTATAAGAATGATGTTCCATTCCGACACCGACATCAACTGTCTAAACTAGATGGTAGAAACATCTGACCTAAGACCTTTGTTAATCCAATCGGAACTAAATTACTAGAGCACTGAAATCTTCAGCCTTTTGCATTTCTGATGTCCATGAAACAGAAATAGGCTCATAGAAAGCGACATGTACATTTTCGCACGCCATTAGTGATATGTGCTTCCTCTTTCTCTCGACGGTGTCGCTTGTCCCTTTTTTTCTATTAAGATCGTTTTATCTGTTCTACCATCAAAGACTATGGTTGTAATTTTTCCTCCTCTAAAATATTCCTCCTCCTGTATCTTCTTTCAAAGTTACTGTTTCTGTCACCTAACCTTGTCTTTATCGATGACGAAATTATTCTCCTCTGCTCTCACAATTCCTGGATCTTGAAGCACGGATGAAGGTCTTAATGCAATTTCCTTTTCCGATATACCAGTTCTAAATGCGGCGAATGCTGTGTGAGAAAGGGATATGCGTTTGGGATGGCTTCTTTTGAAGCTCCTGGTTCAAATTGTGATTCAGATGAACTGATTGCTTCAATGTTCTCACTATTTGAATCTTCTGAGAATATCTGTATTTTAGAGCAGAAAAATAATAATAATCTCGCAGTATCTCCCATCTACTATTTACTCATTCTCTCCTCCTTCCAGAATTAGTGGCAAGACATGCTGTGGTCCGCCATCCAAATATGCGATTCTACATGCATCGAAAAACAGAAGGAAGTGTAAGAAATATAATAAAGACAAAATAGAGAAATCGAGGAACGAACCAAACAATACTTGCAAATTTTGCTTTACTTATTTACGCGAAAAGGCTATAAAAATCGCCTAATTTAAAATATACATAATTATTAAATAATACACAATTAGATATTATTTAAACATTTCGTACACGAAACATGACATTTCAAGTAAATTCAGATAAAATATATTTAATTTAACATTTTTTAAATTTCTGCTAAAAATGTTCAAAAATCAGCATTTGAGCAAAACGTCTAGCCATTTGCTGCAAATGAAGGAGTTCTCCAAAAAACTTAAAGTTTTTTGCGTGAACTTAGTGCCACCAGTGGCAACTTTTCCGCATTACCCATCATTGAAAATCGAAAAAAAAGGTTTTGTCGGCCCACCCTACTGTATACACATTTAGCTCTTGTACAATAGTGTATATTACTTTTTCGTGTAATGTAGTTTTTATATGAAACAGTCATGATTATGTACTAAAATACTATGCTTTTGAACTGAATGAATCATTTACTTATTATGCTTATTTTTCTTATCAGGTTCTGATTTCGATTTGGAAGAGGAAAGATCGTATCCGACACCAGTGAAAGATTCTCCGCTACTTTCGCACCTGTTAGAATCTCTTTCGGTAGAGAAGCACAGCCCAAAAACATCTTATAAAGCATATTCGGAGTATGATTACATTGTTGGTGAGTCCGTTTTTTCGGTCTTTTCAGATCAGTTACCCGTGAAAGTGCAATTTATACACTATGACGCAAAAGTTTAGACAATGAAGAAATTCTTACATACTTTGAAAAATATTTATTCAATTTTCAAATCACTGCTTGAAATTAATGTGCTGTACATATAAACAATATTTATAACAAAGAAAAGTGGAATTGTGCATATTGCAATAAATTAAATGGTAACAAAAATAAACTGCTGTCTCAAAAGTTTAGACACAAATTAAATAAAATCGAAATAAACAATTTTTAAAACCTGGTTGCGCATCCATGCTTATGTATTACGTCATATACACGAGATTGCAAGGAAGAAACTAAATCTTGCATAGTTTGTGGATCGATATCGTACCATGCATTCTCAATAGATGTCTTAAGTTCCTTTTCAGAAGAGTATTGTCTAGCGTTGCTATAAACTTTGCGACACATGATGCTCCAAAGGTTTCCTATAGGGTTAAGATCTGGGCTACATGCTGGCCAGTCGAGAACTCTTATATTATGGGAATTAAACCAAGACTTTGAATGTTTTGCAGTGTGAATTGAAGCATTGTCTTGCTGAAATTCCCACTGAGGACCCCCTAGAAGCTCAGCAAATGGCAGTAGGTTTTCTTCTAATGTCTGTGTATAATGCTGTGAAGTTTGACGACCACTGGTGAAGGTCAGAGATACTTGTCCATTATAGCAAAAGGCTGCCCAAACCATCACCGAGCCCCCTCCTTGTCTGTGACTAAAAAAACGTCGAGGTTCCTCCCGCAAGTCATGCCAATACGATAAACAACCATCTGGACCATCCAGATTCCACTTTTTTTCATCGCTAAATATGACTGACTGCCATTTCTCTCCATATGACATATGCTTTCGAGCCCACATAAGTCTTTGTAACTTATGATGTGGTTTCAGAGCTGGTTTCTTCTGCATTTTGCTATAAACGATTGTTCCTTTTTCCAAAATTCGTCTACGAATCGTATCCTTTGATACAGAGAGTCCCGATGAGCTTTGAACTCCACGTACGCTCATTTGTTGAGTACTCGCTAGTCTTTGTATCAGGCGATCCTCTCGTACATTTGTCACACGTGGCCTCCCAGACCGAGATTTTGCTTTATATTCGGAACCACTCGATAAAACTCGATAAATAGATTTTTTTGACCTATTAATAATAGCAGAAATTTCAGAAACGCTCTTCCCTTCACCTTTCAACTACCAAATCCTTGAAACCTCATTCACTTGAATTTCTTTAGCTCTCGGCATGTCGACTATGAAGCGCAATCGTTTGCAGAACTTAAGTACTCCAAATTTGTGACATCATCGATTCTAAATTTGCATATGCCAGCGAATATTCAAAGATATTTAGAATAGTGTCTAAACTTTTGCGACAAGCACATTTGAATTTTTATGAAAAAAATTAGTATTATAGCAAATAAAACGACTGTCTTTTGTACATAGCATTTTAAATCAGTTTTTGAATATATTTACAGGTTTTTGTAATTCTGACGTCATAATTCTACATTTTAAAGCTGAATGACGTCATTGTCTAAACTTTTGCGTCATAGTGTACATTAAATTATAAACGTGTCCGTAATTAACACTAAAGGAAAGCAAGTTGGCGCGAGATGCTGCTATCACTATGATTGTATATGTCTTTGCTTCTAAATATTCCGCAATTCCAATTTTCCTTCACCGAATAAAACAGACTAAAATGCACTTTCAAATAAATAAATTAATTGAAAAAAAAAATGTTATTTGAAAATTGTATCTAAACTTATTGATTATCTTTTTTCTTTTTAATTTCAGATATGCGATTTTACATCAAGATGTGTCGAAAAGTTTCTTTTCTATAATAATCTAAAGTATAATTTTAGAAAGATAAAATAAATATGAAACTAATAAAAATTATGATAGTTATTACAACTTGCGCATTTATAACCCAAGCGTAATGAGGTTATCTTTTTTTTTGGGGGGGGGGTGGGGGGGTGGGGGGGTGGGGGGGGGTGGGGGGTTAAACTGTTTTTGTAATCAGATAAAGCATACGTGAAGTCACTAAGAATAAACAAAGGAAATGGAACTACAGACACACTTTCTTTTTTTGAAATGGTTAAACTTATGCTTTACCTCATGAATATGATTTAAAATTATTGTTCTCAAACGTAGCCCTTAAAACACGGTATAAATGTGTATAGTAAGATGCTAACAATGGTGGTAAGATTTTAACTATTTCAGTACAGTATTATCCACCTTAAATGGAATATAATTTAAAACAAGTAATATAAAAACTTTTTAAAAAATCAATTCCTACTTAGGTCATCAAAGAAAAAATTATATTATCACTTAAGCATATATTAGTTTTTGTTGCATTAAAATATCTCAATTTGTTGATTTTCTAAAAGCAAGTAGGTTTACAATGGAAGTCTATGGGAATTTGGCGAAATATTAGAGATATCGCCAAGTTGGCGTCACTTTTGGCGACTCATTTTTGTCGCCAAATTTGGCGATATATCACCAAATGGGCGATAAACTTGGCGGTATTTGGCGGCAGAACAGGGTTCCCCCTATGGTAACCCCCCTTATAGATATGAAGATGCATTATATGCTGTTCAATAACCAATGGCCGTCATTTTGTCTCCCATATAAAAGTAAAATGAATTAATTAAAATATAAACACATGTATAATAATCACTTATAAACAGATAAAGTTAAAAAATGCTATAAAAAGTGATAGAAAATCTTTATTAAGATTGACGATAATTTCGTTGCACAAACGGCAACATTTTCAAAATCATTCAACGATAGAAAATATTTTCACATAATTTAAAAACAATAAACATAGTAAACAATGTCACGCGACATGATGCATAATGAAAAACATTGTAAACATAAAATTAATTTAAAAGATTAGATTAGCTATTGGTGAGCGTGGATTAATTTTCAAAACAATAACATGGTAAACAATGTCACGAGACAACATGCATAATGAAAAGCATTGCAAAATATAAAATAAAAATAAAATTATCTTGGCTATTTGCGAGCGTGGATTAATTTCTACTATTGTTACTAAAATTACATAGCATCTCTTTCCAAATTTTGGGTAATTCTATGGACACTGAATCATTGCAAATATTCTTGTTGCGTAAAAATATCTCTATTGATTCTCGGATTATGGATGGTAAATAAAATCTTGATGTATAAATTAACTTGTTATTTTAAAAATCGATCTGTAAAGGTTCTTCGCTGCATAATCTGGCCAAAGCTGTGGTTCTTCTGTTGTATTTGATGTCTGCTATATGTTCTTTGATTCTAGTTTTAAGTTTTCTAGTTGTCATACCTATATAAAACTGCTTGGTTCCATCTTCTTTGGTGAAAGGTATTTCGTATACTCCCGATTGACCATGTTATTGTTTTGAAAATTAATCCACGCTCACTAATAGCTAATCTAATCTTTTAAATTAATTTTATGTTTACAATGTTTTTCATTATGCATCATGTCGCGTGACATTGTTTACTATGTTTATTGTTTTTAAATTATGTGAAAATATTTTCTATCGTTGAATGATTTTTGAAAATGTTGCCGTTTGTACAACGAAATGATCGTCAATCTTAATAAAGATTTTCTATCACTTTTTATAGCATTTTTTAAACTTTATCTGAATTAATTAAAATTTAATTAATGAATTAATATTTGAAAAAACTGTATTAACATCAAGTGTCATCCACTACAAGTTAAAAAAAATTATTTGAACTTGATAGGATGAATGATAAGTATTTTATTAACGATTGAAAATTTGAACAAGATATATAGGGAGAGTGTGAACTAATAGTAGGAATTGAAAAATCTATAATTTTTATACGACTAGAAATTAATAAAATATTGCATTTTATTTTTCAATCGGTTAGTGAAAAGAAAGGTTTGCCTATCAATAGTAACTTCCAGCTATTTATATTTTTTTAACACACATATAGATTATAAGAGGATACCGTTGTAAAATCTTTAAAAACTTAGCTTCTTGGACTATAAATTTTTTGTTTGTTTCGAATTTCTATGCAGCATTGATCAACGATTAACTGAGGTAGAAAACAGTGTTTCTATAGGCCTTTGTTTTCGTTGTCTGAAAAAACATCAATGCGAGGGGGCATCCAAAAAAAGGTCACAAGTAGTAGCATATGAAAGGTAATTATTGCGGAGGGAATATTTTTTCCCACAGTGGAGATAGATGGCGCTAGTTGTCATACAGCGCTATTACGAGTAGGTAGTGTAAGTTCGCAGACACGTCAGAGTAATTGAAATAGTACCGAGTGTCCCAAAAATGACCGATGATTTAAAAATTCAATAAATTTCAAACGATGATAGATATTAAAAAATTCTTGCAGGAAGTGTTATGTAAGATGTCAGGAGTTCGTGTGCTGCGATTCTCAGTTTTGCTTACAAATAACATCGATAGATGGCGCTGCAAGCAATAACCGCTAAATCCAGGCTCGATTTTTCGGCCCCTTTCTTCTTCCATGCGAAAAAAGGAGATTAAGACGTATTGAATAGATCCCGAAGTACGAAAAATCGGGTCTGGACTGAGCACCTATTACTCTCAGCGTCATCTATTGTTTGAAATTCGAACTAAAACAAAGAATCATAGTAAAACAAACCCCATACATAATACTCCGCGAAGTATTTTTTCAATATCTGTCACCGTTTGCAAGTTATTGAATTTTAAAATCATCGGTCATTTTTGGGACAGACGATTAGAAAAGTGGCTCTCGCTTGAAGACGCAAGCCGTGATTTGTTTCTTATGGGCAAATAGTGTGTCCTGGCATATTAAATGATGGTGCCATCCTCATGCATGACAATACCAGGGCGCATACGACTCTACAAACTCAAGAATTGCGGCAAAATTCAAAGTGGGTTGTCTGGAGTCAAGCTTCATACAGCCCAGATTTGACACCCAGTGACTATCTCCTTTTTCCGACATGGAAGGAAATTTTATGTGGGGGAAGTTTCTCTTTAGAAAGGGGTGAGGAAACATCTGACAAGAAATGGCTCAATGGGCAGTGTCGGGATTTCTACCAAGCCGGTTTAAAGAAGTCGGTCCTCTGTTCAGATATATGCCTAAATAGATTTGGTGATTATGTAGAAAAGTGATCGGCAAGTATGCCTCTTAATTGCCCTTGTTACTGTCTGTCTATTGTTGATAAATAATTTTTATTACTCTTTTAGTCTTTTATTTAATCCATCCTCGTAGCTCCTCCGAAGCTTATAAATACGTTTTTTAAAAAGGGTGTTTTAAGTGACTAATTAAGTGATTGACTTCAAATAGGGAGTGAAATTACATGAGAAATGTATTTATCTGATAAAACATTAATTAAGTATGTTAATTTCACACGGTAAACCCAATAGACCTGTTGACGTTGTGATTTCTTCCCACCGTTTTGTCCCTGTTGCCACAAAATGTTTACTCTATCCTAATTCTAATAATATTGTAAATTTGAAAGCGTTAAAATGCTTGGCTGACATTCGATTTCAAATGTTTCGATTTTATTTGAACTGTTATAGGGTTTTCTACTGCAGGGCCATAAAACGCTGGGCGACGTCAAATATACTTTGGTCAAGGTTTCAAAATGAAGTATTATAATAAGATCGGACAGTTAGGGACCATGAAATAACCTGTATGTAAAAAGTACCCGCATTTTGAACGAACCTGTAAATTTAGAACAAATAGTGAAAACTTACAAAACTTAGCTTAAAATCTTAAAGCTTAGCTAGACCTTTCCTATACTTCAAATGACAAATAATTAGAAAGAAAAATGGAGCCGTAGAAAATATGATTACTATCTGTTCTGGTATGACCCATGCAAAAGTACCAAGTATGCGAAACTAGGGGGAGGGGAGTGACAAAAACTTGAAGAGGAAATCAAAAAATATTCATTGAAATGTTACACGAAGAAATTTGGAGGAACAAAAACTGTGCCTCCCGGGGGTCGACTAAGCTTCGAATGGTTGTTGGTGGGGGAGTGGATAGCAAACGGAGGGCACAAAACACTTGGCGATTATCAAATATACCTTTGGTCAATGTTTCAAAATGGGGCATTATAATAAGATCGGACAATAATTAAACATTTTAAAAATTGCATGCATATTTTGAATGGTTCTGTAATAACGACTTAACCAATGGAAACCAGAACATACCAGAATAATTTTTATTCTGAATATGACAGCAAAAATAATGTCACAGGCAAAATGGAGTAATCTATACTCCTATTATATCTATACTCCTATTATAAAGAGGAAAAAATTGTTTATTTGTCGGAGGTAAGCTCTGGAACTACCGAACCGATTCCAAAAGTAATGGTATCAAAATGATGGTGTTAGTCCAACTTAGAACATAGGCTATATCTTATGTCGGTGCCACTACCCCGAAGAGGGTGTAGGAGCAAAAAACGTTCTAAAAATGCGATTTTAGCGTTACAGAAGGGCCTAGAAATATGAAAGTTTGAATATTAGTTACTTATAAGATATAAATGATGTCTAAGAACAGTTCTTAAACAATTTGAAATTTAAAAGGGGTGAAAATGCACAGAAACGTTCTAAAAAACGTTCTAAATGGTAGTTTCTACACAATCTCAGAAAATACCAAACCGATTTAAAAAATATTGGTATCAAAATGATGGTGACAACGCTTGCTCCAAGATAGACTATGTTTTATGTCGGTGTCACTACCCCAAAGGGGGGCAGGAGCAAAAAACGTTCTAAAAATGCGATTTTAGCGTTACTGAAGGGCCTAGAAATATGAAATTTTGAATATTAGTTACTTATAAGATATAAATGATATCTAAGAACAGTTCTTAAACAATTCGAAATTTAAAAGGGGTGAAAATGCACAAAAAGCGTTCTAAAAACGTTCCAAATGGTAGTTTCTACACAATCTCAGGAAATACCAAACCGATCTAAAAAATATTGGTGTCAAAATGATGGTGACAACGCTTGCTCCAAGATAGGCTACGTTTTATGTCGGTGTCACTACCCCAAAGGGGGTGCAGGAGCAAAAAACTTTCTAAAAATGCGATTTACGTGTTACTGAAGGGCCTAGAAATATGAAATTTTGAATATTAGTTACTTATAAAATATAAATGATATCTAAGAACAGTTCTTAAACAATTCGAAATTTAAAAGGGGTGAAAATGCACAAAAAGCGTTCTAAAAACGTTCCAAATGGTAGTTTCTACACAATCTCAGGAAATACCAAACCGATCTAAAAAATATTGGTGTCAAAATGATGGTGACAACGCTTGCTCCAAGATAGGCTACGTTTTATGTCGGTGTCACTACCCCAAAGGGGGTGCAGGAGCAAAAAACTTTCTAAAAATGCGATTTACGTGTTACTGAAGGTCCTAGAAATATGAAATTTGAAATATTAGCTACTTATTAGATATAAAGGATTTCTAAGAACAGTTCTTAAACAATTCGAAATTTGAAAGGGGTGAAAATGCGCGAAAATCGTTCTAAAAAACGTTCTAAATGGTGGTTTCTACACAATCTCAGGAAATACCAAACCGATTTAAAAAATAATGGTGTCAAAATAAGTGTGTAAAAATGACGGTGACAACGCTTGCTCCAAGATAGGCTGTGTTTTACGTCGGTGCCACTACCCGAAAGAGGGTGCAGGAGCAAAAAACGTTCTAAAAATGCGATTTACGTGTTACTGAAGGTCCTAGAAATATGAAATTTGAAATATTAGCTACTTATTAGATATAAAGGATTTCTAAGAACAGTTCTTAAACAAGTCGAAATTTAAAAGGGGTGAAAATGCACAAAAAGCGTTCTAAAAACGTTCCAAATGGTAGTTTCTACACAATCTCAGGAAATACCAAACCGATCTAAAAAATATTGGTGTCAAAATGATGGTGACAACGCTTGCTCCAAGATAGGCTATGTTTTATGTCGGTGTCACTACCCCAAAGGGGGTGCAGGAGCAAAAAACGTTCTAAAAATGCGATTTACGTGTTACTGAAGGTCCTAGAAATATGAAATTTGAAATATTAGCTACTTATTAGATATAAAGGATTTCTAAGAACAGTTCTTAAACAATTCGAAATTTGAAAGGGGTGAAAATGCGCGAAAATCGTTCTAAAAAACGTTCTAAATGGTGGTTTCTACACAATCTCAGGAAATACCAAACCGATTTAAAAAATAATGGTGTCAAAATAAGTGTGTAAAAATGACGGTGACAACGCTTGCTCCAAGATAGGCTGTGTTTTACGTCGGTGCCACTACCCGAAAGAGGGTGCAGGAGCAAAAAACGTTCTAAAAATGCGATTTTTGCGTTACCGAAGGGCCTAGAAATATGAAATTTGACATATTAGCTACTTACTAGATATAAAGGATTCCTAAGAACAGTTCCTAAACAATTCGAAATTTAAAAGGGGTGAAAATGCGCGAAAAGCGTTCTAAAAAACGTTCTAATGGTTGTTTCTACACAATATCAGGAAATACCAAACCGATCTAAAAAATAATGACATGAAAATGATGGTGACAACTCTTGCTCCAACATAGGCGATGTTTTATGTCGGTGCCACTACCCCAAAGGGGGTGCAGGAGAAAAACGTTCTAAATTGCGGCTTTTGCGTTACGGAAGGGCCTAGAATCGTGAAATTTGGAATGGTAGTTAGTTATAAGATATCAATGATCTCTAAGGACATTTCCTAAAAAAATCGAAATTTAACAGGGGGTCAAAATGCGCAAAAAGCGTTGTAAAAAACTTTCTAAATTGCGATTTCTATGCAATCTCAGGAAGTACTGAACCGATTTCAAATATAATGGTGCAAAAATGATGGTGACAGATCTTGCTCCAAGATAGGCTATATTTTATATCTGTTTCCACTACACCAGAGGATATGCAGGAGCAAAATGCGCGAAAAGCGTTCTAAAGCGTTCTAAATGCCGATTTGTCGGCAATATCTCAGGAAGAATGAATCTGATTTCAAACGTAATGGTAGGAAATTGATGCTGACAGCCCCTGCTCTAACATAGACGCTATTTTATGTCAGTATCACTATCACCAAGACGTTGCAGGAGCAAAAAAGCGTTTTAAATTTCGATTTTTGTGATCGGTAGGGGCCAGCAACTTAAAATTAGGCAAGGTACATATTTATTAGATATAAATGATCTTTAAGAACAGTTTCGAAAAAATTGAAAATTTAAAAAGGGGTGAAAATGCGCGAAAAGCGTCCTAAAAACGTTCTAAATTGCGATTTCTACTCAATCTAAGGAAATACCAAAGCTATTTCAAAAGTAATAGTTGCAAATCAATGGTGACAGTCCCTGCTATAACATAGGTTATATTTTATGTTGCTGTCACTACCATCTGAGGGTTGCAAAAGCAAAACATGTTCTAATTCGCGTTTTTTGCACAACTGAGGGGTCTAACACTTTGAAGTATGGCATGTTATTTACTTACAAGATGCAACTGCTTTCTAAGAACAGTCGAAAGAAAATTCCAAATTAAAAAAATGAAGTGAGTGAAAAGCGTTATAAATTACAATTTTTAAGCAAACTTATAAATTACCAAACCGATTAAAAAAATAATGATGACAAATTTTGGTGATATAACCTGCTCGAACATAAGCTATATTTTATGTCTGTTCCACTACCAGCAGAGGGTTTCAGGAGCTAAAAACTTTCTACATTGCGATTTCTGTGATACTGAAAGGCCTAGAAACTTTAAATATGACATGGTAGTTACTTATAAAATATAAATGCCCTCGAAGGAACGTTGAAAATAAATTAGAATTAAAAAGGGGTGAAGCGAAGGGGAGGTGCGATAAGCATTCTAAAAAAGTTCTAAATTACGATTCTATGCAATTTCAGGGAATATAAACCGGTTATAAAAGTAATCAATGCGAATCAATGGTAACAGTCTCTGATCCTACACAGGCTATATTTTATGCCGGTGATTCTACCACCTGGGGCTCACAGGAACAACAAACGTTCTAAAAGAGGGCTTTAAAATCTTTTTAAATTACGTTTCTGTGGAATATTAGGAAATAACAAACCGATTTCAAAATGAATATTGGCAAATTAATGGTGACAGTTCCTGTTTCAACATAGCCCTTTATGTTGAGAGAGGTGGTAGGACTTGGAATTTGACATGATTCTTAATTTTAAGATGTAAGAAGATGGTTTCTAAAAAATTCAAAACTTCAAATGAATACTTTAAATGAGCGTATTAATTGAGCATAAAAGTTTCAAAATATTTTCTAAATTGTCATTTATTTATTTTTATTTCATTTTATTAATTTAAGTCTCATTTCTGCCTAATGCAGTGTAATAATTATGTTTAATCAAACTGTGTTTTAAAAAGTAATTTTTGAACTATTCCTAAAAGTAATAAGTACCTTTTAATAAAATAAAATATTACCTTTTAATAAAATAAAAATTTAGTTAGTACCCTTTAATAAAAATTAGACATATAAATATCACTTGGCATATTTCAAATATTACGCGAGCAAAGCCGCGGGGTTTGCTAGTATATTATAACTCTTCGCGCAGCGAGCGAACACTGGAACCATAAAAATGGTCAAGTGTGCGCAACTGGGAGGAAGGGGAAGGGACAGAAAATGAAAGAGGAAATTAAAAGTTTCCAAGGATATGTTACATCAAGGGAGTTTCGAGAAACTAAAAATGTGCCCTCCGGGAAGGCAACTATGTCCCTAATGGTCGGAGGGGCAAACCGAGGGCTAAAATGTTTGGCGACGTGAAGTATACATTTATTCAAGTTTTCAAAATGTGGCCTTATAATAAGGTTGGGCAAGAATTAGATTTTTAAAATTGCATGAATATTTTGAATGGCCTTTAATAACGACTATCAGGGGAAGGCGGAGAGTTGAGAGGAGACGGACTTGAAAAATACAACTTAATAAACTAGTATCTCAAATAACTAGGCTTCTAAAACAAAAATATAATAATTTAACCTTGAAAGAAAAATCCGATATACAAAATTTGTAAGCAACTCTGCCGCTAAAATAGTAAAATCGGAAGAATAAATATGCAATGCTATGAAAACAGGAATTGCTATACACAGGAATATCAACCTACTCCCGTGAAACTACCCGTTTCAAAGCATCGTCCACAATGACAGTTTAAAGGAAAATAAAAATGGATGATTCTACCCGTATTAATGTATTGACCACAATGGCGATTTGAATCCGTATTGATATATCGAACACAGAGCGATTTGAATTTCAAATCGTCATTGCGGTTGATACCTCGATACTGGTAGTATTGTTCATTTTTATTACTCTCTTCTATCTTTACAAGAAAAAAGTATTGGATACGTGAAAAATTTCGTCTTCCGGCTGTCGACGGATTTATATCTTTTAGAAGGCCCGGAATACGATTTGACTGTTTTAGAAAATGTCTATCTGTGAGTCTCTCTGAGTGTCTTTATGTGACAAACATTTTGTGGTCGCAATATCACAAGAATTACAGTCAATCATAAGAATTACCGTACTTTGGGCCACTTTTTCTTGGTTCCACTGACATTTCCATTGTTAAAAAATATTATGATTTTTCAACGTCGAAATGGAGTTGTAAACAGTTAACATGAAAAAATGAAGCAAACTGTATGGTTTTAAAGGGGAATTTTTTTTATTTTTTAACTATTTTTAAAGTTTTGGAACAAAGTAGCCCCTACTGGAGGCTTCTTTGGTCCATTCACTTAGTTTCCTGTAAAATGAATACATTTCATATGTAAATAAATACATTTTTATTGAAACTCCCTTGCAATAGCATTTGCCAATAAACTAACACTGCAAACTCGATAAACAAATGTTTTTGTTAACATTTAAACACAATAAATCAATTGTTAATGTTAAAGAAACGAGAAACAGTTTTCGTCATGTTATCCCCAGGAACTGGAACAAAAACAATTAAAGTAACATTTTTCTACAGTAACATTTGAAAAAAATGTTACTTAAAACATGTTTTAAGCGATTTGATTGTATAAAAGGCATTTCTAAGTAATTGGGGTTATTGTCGGACCAAAAAAGGCCTGGCACAAAATAGCCCCGAAATACTAGTTTTCATGTTAGCTTTTTGAAAACGCAACCATTTCCTCTCAAAATAAAAAGTTAAAGGAAAAACTACGATCACACATGGGTTACAGCTTACTAAAGGTAATATTTTGACACTTACCTTATTTGTAGCTGTTATCCGGATTGTTTCACTATAGAAAGTTTGGAGAGTTAAAATTTACACACGAAAACAGTTGTTTACAAACACATCCAGTGTTGCCACTAAAATAATTTAAATTACCCCCAAACTGTTCAAATACACTATATTAGGGTATAAAATATTTTTCAAGGGCAAAAACTCCAATTTATCTTGTATTATTTGTTCAATACAAAGAATAAAATCTTTTTTTATGGGATGGGCCAAAGTAACCCCGCCAGGACCAAAGTAGCCCCGGTTGACAGTACTGCACGGAATTTAGTAAAACTTTAGTTTCATTTAGACCTTGATATAATTTGGTGATGATTAGTTTTTGGTGCATTTTGCCACTATTTCCGCAATAGCTCAAGTAAAAATCTCAAGACGTAATGCATGGATTTTCATCAAACTTCATATTTAGTTAGAAGTTGACATAAGTTGTTGCTGATTAGGTTTTGGTGTAAATCATTCAACAGGTGGCTCTGTTATGCTGAATTTTTCAGGATTTACACGATTTTACCCACAGTCATATCGCAAGAACTAATGCGTGACAAGTGGCGCTGCTATGTTGCATATTTCAGGATTTACAAGATTTTAGCAATAGTCGTATCTCAAGAACGGAATTTCATCAAACTTCATATTCTGTCACACTTTCACATAAATAAATCCTTATTTAGTGATATGCGTATACTGACCAACACCTCTCTCTTTTTCGCTCTTTGAGTTGAGAATTTTGATTGCAGACATTGAGAGTATGGGCGTCGAAATTCAATGATTTGTTTCAAAAATGCAATGGTTAGATCTTCTTTTTAAATGCACACAATTCAATGAATCACCTTTTGAATCCCATGATGGCCATAGATTGTCATTTAAATTTGACACTGTGATAGCGAATTTTGAAGTATCATCTCTATAAAAACAGCCCAAAGTCATGTGGCTGTCATCAAGAGTTCCGGGTTGACCACTTCGCTTTTTATATGCCAGGAGGACATTTTGGTACTTGGCGCAGTTGATTAATCGCCAAATATTGTTACATAGCCATTATTTCATCTATATTATAATAGTTCAAGTCATGTGACTCTCATAAACGATTACGCTTTTCATATGCACAGCCAATTTTCAATCAAAATTATTTTTTCGAATTAAACTAATATAAAAGTTGCCATGATCGCAAAGAATTCTTGGTACTTTTATGTTAGCTGGGTAAAAATCTCGACAATAGCATTTTTTAACTCGTCAGTTAGCATTTTTTATTGCTCGCGCAGTAAATTAAAACAGTGCTTTGATATATTATTTTATTTCTAATTTCTAAGAAGGTGTAAGATTAAAACTTTAAAAACAGTAAAATAGTTTTATTTGACTGTTTGGCGATTTATCCATTGCATCCGGCTAACATAAATATACCGAGTTCTTGGTTTTGCTATCAGAATTTTCCGATTTGTCGAAGGATTGAACAAGTAACTTAAATTATGAATAAAAGTAACATGATACAATGCTTAGCATTACCTTTAAGGGAGACAAAACTGGTCGCCACGGGCGACTACTTAACATGAAGGAGGTAAAAGAAAATTTTGGGACTAGCACATTCGGCTACTTTATCTTCATATTATAAAAATGAACGTTACTGCCTGTAGAGATATCGATAAAAAAATTATTGTATTGATAAAATCGAGTTGACCATAGTATGGATAAAATTGATTAAAAATATCGACCCATCACTACCCATGACCGGTAGGTGTAAACCTACCGGTCATTTTGAGCAGATGACATTTTTAGGGCTAATGTTTATAATTTTAAAGGAAACTAGGAATATTTTCAAATAGTTTCACTGAGTACTAATACACTAAGAAAGGTACACACAGGTTACACATTCAGCATTGTCTTTCACGGTAAGTTCCTTTTCTTATCGTTTCACTTCATTTTCAGTATTAGTGTTTTACTTTGCATTTTTGGTTATTCCTCTTAAAAAGGGTGAGAGCGACATCGACAAGGACCGAACCAGGGACTCAAGAACAGCAGACGAGTTCCATAGTTACGAGTAAATGCTATATGTTTGATAAAATATAAATATATGGAAGTTAATAATGATAATGATTTTTTTTAAACACTTATTGGAAAAAAAAATTCAGTGCTTTTTAGAATAAAAGAAGTCACAGTTTTACTTTTTTAAAATAATTTTTACATTATTTCAGTTTTCAAAGAACTTTAGTGAAAATATCAATTTAATACAAGACTCATAAAGAACATCAACGAAGACACTGATAGAAGCTTTTAAAGCATTAAAATTTATTTTATAAAAAATGCGTGATTCAGTCATAATAGCATTAGATCTACATAGGTATGATTTATTTATCACATCATTAGATGCACGCGAAAAGTGTATTAAATCTTCCCGAAAGATACTGTTTGTGTAGATCTATCTATATAATAAAGGACAAACATATCTGTGCGTAACGCATACGTCATTTTGCGAATGGCAACACTTTGAAAAAAAAATTCGGTTTTACAAATTTCTCTACTGCAAATTTTTAAACTACTAAACATCAAACATTTTAAATTTTTACACCGTCGCATGAGAAAAAAATGCTCTTTTAAATGCAATTTGTTTGAAATCTGTATCTCAATTTATTTTTGAGATATTAATTTTTTTGTAGTTTTTAATACAATTTTTCTAAAAGTGGCAACAAAAGTATCCCATTACTATTGAAAGTAAACGGAAAATAGCCGAAAATAGGAGATTGCTGGATCAGTTTGTTGCCATTTTTTCTCATAAAACCTGAAAAAAAAAGTGGAAATTAAAATACGGGCTATGTCAAGAACATTGTCTGTTATTCCGCGATAATGACGTCATATGCATACTTTTCTATAGACGAAGTTTAAAACTGGATTGGAAAAGTAGATTGCTTTAGCGGATGCAAATGACGTCATTTTATAAAAAAGCGTGTATTTTAATTCTTAAAACTGAATTATGTTTTGCAGAAGTGCGTCATTTTCACAGCCCAGCTGCTTTGAAATTCTTAACATAGGTGAAAATGCTTCACTTTTGAAAATAATATAATCGAAATCACACACTGATAAAACGCAATGTTTTACAAAAATTCCGAGTGTCTTTATAAAAGAGAGGTGACATGCAAATAATAGCGATTTATACTACAGAAATTGATTATTCTCGCCTGGATGGATTTGCTTCGCCGAGTTAGACAAGCAAACAAATAATTAGAGATTTAAAATAAAATCATGTTCCTGAATTTTTGTACAAAATTCTCTCGAATAACAAAATTTTAATGCTATTCTTTAGGACATTCTACTATAACTTTATCAAAATAACATAATTCATCAACAAACAACATCAAAATAACAATTTTCATAATTTTATATAATCTATATATTTAAAACACAAGTGTGTTTTTTAGTCATCTGCCCTGATCTTTCTGCTGAACCAATTTGACTAATATATATATATATATATTAACTGAAAGCTGTTCATTTGTAGATCGCACTATCTGTTTTGTTTTTTAAAATATCCCCACTTTTATATTTTAATTTGAAAAGAATTTTATGAAATTTCTTCAAAATGGTGAACATTAGACAGCTTTCATTATTACAGACAAGAGAGAAATAATGAGGTATTTTTATCTTTATTCATGTTGTTTTCTGATGAAAATTCAAAATTGTTGATAAAAATTGTTGTATAGGGTTTAGAGATACAAAATTCCATTAGAAGTATAATATTACATTAGGGGAATAATAACGGAAAATGACATACTGCTTTTGAAAACACGCATTTTTCTTCATAAATTTTCTATATTGTATTTCCTTCTACATGTGTACTAATACTAAGTTTCAGACACTAGGCGAAATGCTTATTTAGGTGAAAATGAAGTCATATTTAAAAGAAAACGATTTAAATTCAAACGTTTCTATCCTGTTGCCAAACCCTAAAAAATGACACAATAATGTAAAAAAAATAATGATTACGCGTGTATTTTGTTTCTATTTGCCAATAAAAATCTATATCTATAAAAGCCGTTCTCTGTGTGTATGTCCTTTATACAAATCTTTAGTTTTTGACCGATTTGCACGAAACTCGATGTACATACGTTTTAGAACGTGGAAAAGATCACTGTCTACTTAAAAAAAATTTTCAGACCCGCATTTATCTCATTTTTCTACCACTTCCATAATCTATATATATAAAAGCCGTTCTCTGTATGTATGCCCTTTATACAAATCTTTAATTTTTGACCGATTTGCACGAAACTCGATGTACAAACGTTTTAGAACGTGGAAAAGATCATTGGCTACTTAAAAAAAATTATCAGACCACTATTTATCCCTTTTTTCTACCATTTCCATAATTTAACATCATAGAAATATATCTTTTAAAATCTTTTTTAATTCAAACGTTTCTTTCCTGCTGCCAAACCCCAAAAAATGACACAATAATGTAAAAAAAATAAGGATAACGCGTGTATTTTGTTTCTATTTGCCAATAAAAATTCAGATTTTCTTGCTACATTTTTGCGTGTTTGATATTGACGTCATTCTAAACAGAAAAATTACATTTTTTCGTATATAAAATAAAATATTTAACTATAAGAGCGGGAAAATAACGTAGCATCTCAATTTGAGTGTTTTTTTTTTATTTTTATTAAAACATCTATTTTAATACAAACAGTCAAATTTCATGAAAACAATTTAACAAAAAGAAAAAAAAGGCTAGATATGACGTCACATTCTATCAAATCTATTCAACGCGTAATCAAACTCATTGTAAACAAATGGTTCCTATATTTTGCTTACTACTTCGATTGTATACAACAGCCATATCTTATAGCTATACGTTATCGCTAAGTGTTGTATTGGTTTAGATTCAGTGCTAACATTTTCTGTGATTTATAGCAAAAAGAGAGCGGTTATTTACATTTTCCAAAAAAATCTTGACAGATGTCTTGATTTAAAATTTATGGAAAATGACATCATTTCATCTAATCATTATAGATTTAATTTCAATAAAATTTCAAATTTTCCAAATAAAATTTTAGTAACTACTACCTCATTTGGATGTATTTTTTTGAATTTTCTCCCGTATTGTGAAGATATTGTATACTTCTGTTACGCGCGCCAAAGAAAACATGTATTTTAATTTTAAAAGTTAAAAAAATTACCACAATGTGTCAAAAGAACATCCTTTTTCTGAATTGAAATTTCGCGAGTTCCAAAATTAAAACTAAAAATGTGAGTTTTTTGATAAACTTCAAGTTAAGGCTGTTCTCAAATCCAAGGGAGCTATTTTCTGACATATTTTTTAATTAATTTTTGTTCGGAAACGCATGAAATTGACAGGAGTTCTTATTTAGAAACTATGTAATCGAAAGATAGTTTCCATTTGTTGGTAAAGGTATAAGATCTTTCAGTTGGTGTTTTGAACTGAATTTCGGACGCAACAGTGCAATAAATGATAAAAACCGGCCGTCACGCAACCACAATTGCTCATAACTCGATAAGTAATTTATTTATGAAAAAAGGAAAAACTTATTTCAATTCCAAATCGCTTTAATAGTCAGGCCTACAAATTTTAAGCCTTTACGTTTAATGAGTCAAAAAATGTGTCAGAAAGTTTCGCGTTGTTGAGCAGGAAACTGCAGCAGCACCTTAAGCATTTGCAGGTTAGTATTTTGTTATAAAGTTGCATGCCAGATAGTCGCTTAAAACATAAGTCATTCTATATTGTTTTAAACAAAGGTGCATGCCATAATAGGTGTCAGGCACACTCATTAAAATAAGAATACCCTAGCGAACAGCCCCATTACCGAAGATAAACCTGTCAATATACTTAGAGATAAAAATAGTTCTGCATTTTTCATTCAGCTAATAAGACTAATATTTCATAATTGGGTTCACATGATTATATAACTTTCTCCTATAATTCTATGACTAAGCAACGGAAAACAATATGTTACGCACTAAAATCTTCCCTAAAAAACTAATAGTGCAAGTCGCATGGAAATCCGTTCAGAAGAATTCAAGTTATATGCACCAGGAACGAAATTCCCATTTGAATTTTATATACTTATCAGGTTATTTTGAGTAGTTTGATTTGATATCTGTTAAATTCGTGTTTTATTTTATTTTATTTTTGGAATTTTAATTTCGTTTGCCAATTTAGTTATTGAATATTACGCGAAAGCAAACAAATTCTGAATTATTTACAATGTTTTTGAACAATTGAGTTAATCTTTTGTATTTGGGTTGCAAGCAAATAAAAAAAATATGCATGCTTAAAAATTATTTTAAAACCCATAAAAAATTCGTAAATTGAGATAAACATTACAAACAAATATCACTGAAAGTACTTTTGTTTCCTATAATACGTTGGAACAATTGATTGCACAATGTTTAGACGTTAAACTGGAATAAAAGGGAAATTTGTTGTGTTAGGTTGTTGCCACCGAAAATACGATACCAGCGTTACTCATAGACATGTCTTTTCTTTATACTATTGCATTAAGTGTAAACAGGTTCATCTTTCGTAATCGGGTTGCACTCTACTTTAAAAATATCCATGCTTAAAAATTACTTTAAAATCCATTATAATCAGAAAACTGAGGTACAATTTTCAAACAAATTTCATTTGAGAGAACTTTTTTCTATTCGACATTGTAAAAAATGAAATTGTGTGATGTTTGAAAGTTAGAAAAATTGCAGTAAAGACACATTTTATGGGTTACAGTTTATGGGGCACAATTTATGGGCACTGACATAGTGTTTTTACTTTATAATGTAGATAATACTATACAAACGAGAATTTCACTAAGTGCTGCGCGATTTGGAGGAATTTCTTTTTTTTGTATTGTCAGAAAAATCACATATTTTTCTCTTATACCCGCCAAAGAAAACGTGCATTCTGTTATTAAAGCTCAGGGATTTTACTATGGTTGCAAGACAATAACGCCATGTTTTTTCATTGTCTTTATAACGATTTGTGGATGGGAATGCACAAATTTCAGTTATTGTGATTGCCGTATTATTTCGTTTTATTTTATTTTACCTGGAAGGCTTCTTATAATTGACACGGGCGAAGCCGGGTAGTTCTGCTAGTATTATATAAACTCGAAACATATACAAGATGGAATACGGTTATGACATTTTAAGCCCATACGAGTTTTATAGGTCATAACTCTCAAAAAAGAAAACAAATGCAAACAAGTCGGAAATTGTACGTCAAACGTGGCAAATGAGGTACGTTCGTTCTATAACTAGTTTTATAAACATTCAGATCTTGGTTCAATAGCTGTTGCACTCTTATGAAAAAATGCATCAATACAAAATTTATTACGATACTACATATTAAATTCAGTAATACGGAAATAATATGACCCCATCTTAAATGTAACGTCATCACCATGACAACCTATAATCATGACCTGTCATGGGATATCATTGAATTCATTTCGTATGATAGGACTTAAAAGAATGGAGAAAATTTTTATTAATATATTTTTAAGTTTTGTTTCGATTTTCATAAAATTTGAAATGACCCGACAAAATGCTGCAACAATTATAAATATTAACTTTCAAACCATTCGGTTGGACAGTTTTTGCGTCGTTATATGCGGACAGATGGACGGACCAGACGAGGACTATAGGGCTACGTATTTATACAATTACGAACGCATCTAAAGATTATAACTAAAACATACAATGTTTGTACCTACACGATATAATGCCAGTGACAGTAATTATTAACCCTTTGCACTCGAAGTTTTTTTTCATTCGTATTACCAGCAACTCGAAGCGATTTTAGTTATATCTTATTATTTTTTTAATTCTTTATGAATACAAATGTTATGATATATAAAAAACAAAACAAAAAATTATAAAATTATTACATTTTGTAATCGTCCAAAGTGTGATACCTCTCGAAGCAATTGCCATTATGTAATCTTGGCTTTTCTAGACAGGCATCACAAAATTATTTGCATTGTCTCCGTAGCGGAGCCCTCGAGTTTGAAGACAAATTTTAAATGGTTCCGCTCCGGAGCCCTCGAGTGCAAAGGGTTAATAAAAATAACTGTATATAAAATAAGTACGTAGATGTAGAAGGATATAATTATTCATTCATCGTAGTTAACTTACATACCATGACTTATTAATCATTTAACCCATACTTATTTATAACAAAAATATAGTACAAATTCAGTTTAATTGTGTCTTTTAGGAAAATTAGAATTTTTATCTAATCTAAGCATAGCCCTTTTTTCTGTGATGCTTATTTCGATTTGAAAAAGTAAAAAAAAATTGCAAATAAATAAATAGAATGCTAAATTCATTTTTAAAAAGTTAAACTTAAAATTACACTATGCGCAAATTACTTAAAAGATGACAAAATATTTAAAATGGTATTAAATTGCTTTAATACTTCTTAGTACTTTCAACTATATACATAGCCTTCGTCAGATAATACAAAATACTATTATTAGCGTCTTATTTTCAAATGTCACGTAGTTGGTGCCGAAATAAGTGATCCAATGTTTTCCGGATCTAAAAATTGACTTTCACTTTGACTCCTTTCGACACCAACTATGTGAGATTTGAAAATAAGTCGCTAATAACAGAATTTTGTATTCTCTGACGAAGGTTATGTATATAGTTGAAAGTACTAAGGAGTATTAAGGCAATTTAACACCTTTTTTTATATTTTGTTATCTTTAAGGTATTTTGAACATAGTGTAATTTTAAGTTTAGCAAATTTTGCTATTTTTAAGAAAAAAAAACAAATTGATCGTAGACAAAGCTTATCCGAAAAATGTGTCGAAGTTCATTTGTGCGAAATGAATTTAATTTACGCCCAACAAGTTTGAAGAAATTATAGTTACATGAAGTAAGAACATGTTCTTTTGTTTTTATAGCTGAAGGTATTTATTTTGAAAGCATTTTACTTTGTTTAAAAAAACGTGAACTTAAGACGACCATCTCATCAGTTTATCGGATATTTCGTTAGTATAGATGTGCGTTAAATATTAGCAATATATCTTCTAAAAGAGGAACACCTTCTGGTTAGCAAAATATAGAAGCATAGGATTCACCATACGAGTTTAAAATAGTAAGAGAAAAAGCGGAATATTTCCCGTCAATGAAAAAATGCCATATTTACATAAAAAGTGAATTTTTAAGCATATGGCTAATCACCTAAGTTAACCTGATTAGTTTATTAATCTGATTAGTCCCATAATTAGTTGAATTTTAACTTTTCGGTTTTAAATGCACCCTCCAGAATCCGTCTTTTTCATGTTTCGTGATTCTTAAAAAACAAGCCACAGGCATATGCGCTCAAAGTTCACTTGCATCTATTAGTTTCTCGTGGAACTAGTGAAGGTGATGATTTATAATCATCACTTCCTGTTTTATCCAAAGGTTTTTTCCCTTTCCGAACCTTTTGATTTGCGGCAGTTAGACATTGACTAAGTGTGTGTTTAAAATTTTGTTTATCACGTTTTTTCTTTCTCACTTCATGTTTAGAACAACAATTTTAGAGGAATTTCATATGAAAATTGTCAGGAATCAGGGTTCCAGTGCCCAATACATGCTGCAGTATGCTGTATAATAACAGCGAAATAAAAAAAGAAAACATTAAAACTGCATTTATTTCATTTATTTGTCTTTATTTATATATTTATTGAACACATATATCTGATCTGACTTGTGTGCTTGACATCAGTAGAGCTCCCTAATAAGTCATCGTCAGTATATAAGGACGATATACACTGTAAAAAAAATACTGTATCTTTACAGCAAGAAATGCTGGCAATATGGGTGCCATCAAATTTTGCTGTAAATTTGCAGCAATTTTGTTTTTCACGGGTAAACAGCAAACAAGTAAATTTAAAGCATTTTTTACAGTTCATTTTACAGCAATTTTGTTTTTTAGATTTTACAAAAAATGTATTTTTTCATCATATTTTGCTGTTAATTTTACAGCACTTTTAACAAGATAACAGTAATTTTTTAGCCTTTATTATTATTTATTTTATTTTATTTATTATTATTATTATTTGTAGATATGTATTTGCATCCAGCCCCCGCCCTGCAATGTTTATTTATTTTGAATTTTTCTTTTTTGTATACTATGAGACATATTTAAAAAAATAAGAGCACTATAAGTGTTATCTTTATGTCTACTTATAACATTGTTTTAATAACATTGTTATATAATAATTTCTGTTATACATATGTAAAATACAAATTTAGTAGCAGAAAGCAAAATAATAAATAAAATAAGAAAATACACCGAAAAAACCAATAAATCGGAAATTTTACACTATTGTAATTCATTGTAAAGAATTTTCCTTATGTCAATTTCAAATATACTGCGTATAACATACATTGAGAACATTCAAAATATCTAATTTCAGCATCTAGTGCTAATTACTTTATATTGTTAGATAATTATCAAAAGCAAAATGTGATCTGCTGCTTTTGAATGCTGCGATAGTATACTAGTTTCCAAAAATTAAGGAAAAATCACAAAAAGAGCGATAACTAATCCAAAAATGAACCTATCCGTATGAAATTTGCATATGTTGTTAACTAAAAGATGCTGAATAAAATTACAAAATGCAAATTAGTGGCGTTGCAATCGGATTGCGTCATCTTATTGGAGCATAAAAATGCATGCTATAAAGTACAACTGCTAGTGTCGCTGTGATTATGAGATAAGAAAACTGAGATAGCCAACTCGTTAGTATGATCTCGAGGTATCATTTGTCCACATAACTGCGATATAGAGCTATTGGAAGATTGGATGTTGGCCAAAGTCAGACAAAGGTAGCCAGATGGCTAAATTTGAGTCCTTCTGTTGTTTATAGGCTTTGGAAACAATTTCAAACCACTGGTTCGGCCTCCAGAAGGTTTAGCCAAGGACAGACAAGAGCTACGACAAGCAATGATGACCGGTATTTGCGGTTATAAATACAAAGGAATAGAACAACAACGCCTCTCATCTTAGAACCTTCCTTGTTGCAGCCACTGAAAAGTTGGTATCAACATCTACTGTTCGTAGAAGGCTTCATGAAGGTGGTCTTTACGCGATGCAACCAGATATTTGTGTGCCGCTCAACTCATATCACCGGAGAGAACGTTTAAGGTGAGCACGTCAACATGTCCATTGGATGGCTGATCAATGGGGGCGTGTTCTCTTCACAGATGAGTTCCAGTTTTGCCTCCAAAGCGATAGTAGGCATTGTTTGATTTGGAGAGAACAGGGAACACGCTATCATTCATCAAATATTCGTAAAAGAGATTCGTATGGAGGAGGCAGTGACTGTGTTTGGGATGATATCTCTTTGAGCAGACGTACAGACCTCCATGCCTTTCCACGCGGAAATGTGAATGCTCGTGTCTATAGAGATGACGTTCTTGATGCTTATGTGCCCCCTTATGCCGGTGCAATAGGTAATAATTTCCTGTTACAGAACGATAACGCTAGACCGCACAGGGCTTACATCGTAGAAGATTATCTACAGCACCAAACAATTCAGCGCATGGAATGGCCAGCGCGATCACTGGATTTGAATCCCATCGAGCATGTTTGGGATGTTTTAGGAAGATGTGTCGCTGCTCTCAATCCCCCTCCTCAGACCCATGCTACGCTTACAACTGCTTTATAAGAGCAATGGCTCGCACTTCCCAGCGAACTTATCGATCACATAATTGACAGTATCACCACACATCGCTGTATTGCGTCTAGGAGTGATCATACTCCACATTAAAGGTACTTTTCCTATACCAAACTGACACATTTATTTTGTTTATTTTATAATTGTGTTAATTTATGAAACGCCACAATCGTCTAGTAATTCCTTTTAATGTTATTTTATGCCTTACTATATGTTGTACATTGTGGCTCAGTTTTATTAAAATCTACTTGTAACATTTTGAGTAATCGCTACTTTTCTTGTTTTTCCTTAATTTTTGAGAACCAGTGTTGTAAGAAAATTCTTGGAATATTTTATGGATTAATAAAGAAGTGTATCCAGCTTACACATAATAAATGACTTTAAAATTATATATAAAAATGAAAAGAAATGTGCTTAAAAACTAGCATCTGAATAACTCCGACGGAAAATTAGACCACAGTTCGCAAGATAGTTTTGAAAATTTAATAAACTAAAATAATTAAATTAGTACAAAAGGCGAACTTAAAGCTTTTGGACAATAAAAAAATATCGTATAATTTAGATTAGTAAGGTATGTTAAAATACAAACGGATAAAATGGAATTGCGAAAATATATAATAGCAAAACAAAACATATCTGAAGAATAAGGATTTTGTTTTTAAATCTGGTACTTCGACACATAATTAAGTAATAACTAAGTCCTATGATGGATAAGAAAGAAAAATAATATTTTTTTTTTTCAAATCTAAATTGGAAAAATTCTCTTTTGTTATAATTTAAGACAAAATATTTAATCCTTATACAAAGAATTCAAAAGCTATTGTCAGTCAACTTTTATATACATGTGCTCAAATACAAAATTTGTATCTTACATTATATAAGAGAACTGGCCTATTTAATATAGTAATTAAATCGATGATACGAATAAACATAAAAATAAAACTTACCCTGAATTTTAAAAATATATAATCCAGTATTGTATTTAAGTATCCAAAATCACCATTTTGAATTCAATAATAAATACACATTCAGAACGACGCTAACACTCGTATGACACCAACGCTAATATTAACCTGCTTTGACTTGACGCTGCCTGTAGATATCTCATCTGGAATGTTGTCCGGCGGTTTTGTTGCCAGTATTGAAACAACAGCAATTTACTCTAAATCAATAGTGAAGTTTAAAAAACTCTGTATTTTAGCGATTCACAGCAAAATCAGCTGTAATTTCTCCCGCTTTTTTTACAGTGTAGCAGAAGGAAATTTACAACACCAGAGAATTACATGCGGGAGCTCCACAAAGAGTGTACAACGGAGCCAACGGGAATTGAACCCGCAATCCACCTATGCTCTCAAGCAATTAGCGGTGTGGTGCCTTAACCACTCAGCCACGGTGGGCTCTTATTTGTCTTAGTTAGAGGATAAATAACTAAAAACAATCAATTGACCAAAATGAAAATTACCCCTGCAGATGTAGGATATGAAAAGTTAAACTAATTGTTTTTAAAACAAGCTATTTAAAAGAAAAAAAAGTAAACACATTGATAGGGGAAGGTCGGGGAGTATCGGGCAGTGGATTGTACCGGACAAGTAGAATTGCAAGTTTTGGACGGTGTTAGCAGCACCTGTCACGCGGCTGTCGTGTTTATTAAGCCAGAAGGAAGACACTCATGCCGTATTGCACCGAACGGTATGTGCGTTTGCAAGTGACAGTGCAAGTTTTCTAATGCACGAAATTAACTTTGAAGCTACGCAGCTTGTGTGAAAGCAAGGACAACAATGTTTTAGAGTTTCGTTTGATGTATGGGCTACTATACTTTATACTGCAGGCTATAATGTCTAGAAAAACTATTATTTTAACACAATTAAACGGATTGGTAAAGTTATCATACGATTCGTATGATAACTTTACCAATCAGTTTGATTGTGTTAAAATAATAGTTTATCTACGTACCCTTCGTTTATATGGAGTTCCTTTACCTGCGGTTTATACTGTTGAGATGTCTACATGACAGATCAGATGTTATTATCAATAAGGTTAATATGCTCACCGGTTGTCGGCTCAGTTAGCTTAAACGGTCGAGCATTGGCCCTGTTTCGATTTCAGCCCGGGGTATTCTTTTGCTCAATGAGTGATATTCATACTGTCTAGATCTGGTGATACGCATGTGATAATTAGGTAAAGCGTCGGAGTGCAGCGTTCGGGTTGCATTGGATAAACGGCTGGAGGGTTGTATCTGACCAAAGTTTACAGGTTTATAAAGTTAAATGCTTACGGTTTTCTCTGTTTTATTCTAGGATGGAGCAAATACGTCATAAGTGGGGTGAAACTTACACGAAGAAAGCTATATAAAAAGTCCGACTTTCTGAAATGACAATCTGGGAAGCTAGTAAAAGGTATTGTGTACTCAAAGATGCTGTGTACTGATACCTCAAAACTTCTTGTCTAAAATCCCATGAATGATGCTTCAACATAGCGATTGAGAAAAAACAGAGTAAGAGCAATTAAAAAACGTTTCAGTGGTAGATCTAATCGGATCTGAGATTTCTCATGAGAAAAATTAATCGAAACAGATTTTATAGGAGATTTCACGTCTTCGAAGTGCTTCAAACACGAAGCTCGTAACACGACAAAGTCGTGGAGGAAGAAAATTAAACTTTAACCTCGTTTTACATTGCAACCTCACCGTTACAATGAAGAAAAGGGAGAAAGAACAAATCGAAGAACAAAGAGACAGGTGAGGGAAGAAAATCGCATTGAAGGAATGAAAAGAAAACTTAAATTCGAAAAATAAGTTTAATTGAAAAGGTCAAAAGCAAAGTCTATAACAAATAAAGCAACAATAAGTTGTTTCTAAATCCAAAAATGACTTTTTCAATCACAACAGCACATCCGATACAACCCTCCGGAAATCAGAAAGGTCAAAATGTAAGGTGCATAAAAAATCAAGGAAAGCCAGATAAAGATTATTCTAAGAGAAATGAGAATATTCAAATTTAATCATAAAATATTCGTTTTAATTCGTAATAGTTCAAACGTCCGATACTACCGGACCTTACCCTAGGTGTTTAGAAAATCCTATGGTTGCATTATTTTACAGGGCATTTCGTTTATTATAGCATTATGTTGTACGCTTGTCATGGAAAACAATGCTTTGAATTATATTTATAATTCTTTTCTATTTTCTAAGTTGGAGCTGGTGCAGCAGGTTCAGTGGTAGCTTCCCGCTTGTCAGAAGTGCCGTGCGTTAGAGTTTTACTATTAGAAGCTGGCAAGCCTCCACCAAAACTGACTGATGTAATGACTTTTAGAGGAAGTTATTTCTTTTCAAATATAGACTGGAAGTTTGAAACTGTGCCACAAAAGCATACTGGAGGAGGCCTCGTATACAGGGTAAGTAATTAAAAGTAACACTTTTAATAAAATTAACTTAAAATGGTTATGTGCCCAGGCTCCGATTTCTGCAGGGGAAATCAAGGCATTTGAGGCCCTTATAAATTTAGTACAATTTATTTTGTTGCTCAAATTTTCATAAATTTAAGAATATAATTCTTTTGAATAACAAAACATTTCATAAAAAATGATATTATTTTTCTAAAATGCCCACCCTTAACATATCAAATTTTTATTTCTACAACTCAAGTGGCTGTTACTTTTTGCTCTTTTTTAGAAACTTTGATATTTCTATCTAAATGAATAACATACCTTTAATAATAAACCACTATACTTTATGTAATTTCAATTGACTTCTCAAGGTCAGTTTCTCTGTCCTTATCTTAGGCCAGTAACTATGGTAACACCTCATTTTGTTGGCTGACCTCTTTCCTTTTCCCATGGAATCAAAGGGTTGAAGTGGGGAGCACGGATGACCTTGAGAAACCAATTGAAATTACATAGAGTATAATGGGTCATGATCTATCTAAAACTGAAAAGACTCAGAAAATCGAATTTTGTTGAAGCAATGTAGGATTTTCCAACATGATAGTGCGAAATCGAAAAATGCACTCTAAAGGTCTAAAGTATATATTGAAATCGCATGTATCATCGATTCAATCTCTATGATAGGGGCTCTAACATTTTTCCTCATATTGATACTTATACTGGATATTAGTATCTTCGTAAAAGTGTTTTTGAGACTGGTTTTCGGTCTATCCACCCACTACCTGATTTACCCACGACTACATGCAGTCAGAATCGGGCCTTGGAATGTGACAAGCCCTACCACTTGCGGTATAAGAGCAACTTACTGTTCTTGACTCTATAGTTTTCCAAAATTCGACTTAAGGCTGTTCTCAAATCCAAAAGGGCAACTTTCTGACATAAGTTTTAATTTATTTTTGTTCGGAAATGCATGAAACTAGCAAGTGTTGTTGTTCAGAAACTATGTAATCGAGCTATTTTTCCGTTTTTTTGCAAACGCAATAGATCTTTCAGAAAATAGTGTCAAAGATGATGTTTTGAACCGAAGTTCCCGAAGAAAGCAGAAAAACCAGTCCGTGAAGGGCGAAAATCGTCTTTGTCACGTGACCATAATCGCTTATAACTCAATAGGTAATCTATTGATCCAAAAATGGAAAAAACAGTTCGATTCCAAATCGCTTCTATGGCCAGGCTTTCAAATTTTATATCTTTCCGTTGAAAAATGAATTTGTAAATGTGTCAAAACATTTTGCGCTTGTTGAGCAGAGCAGTTAAGAACAGCCTTAATCTATTTCTTTATAGTGGTCTAAATCTAATCCAAACTAAAATACTCATTTCATGTATAGTTGTGAAAATGCAAAGGCGGATATACAGAATGTTCTAGTGCGGGGCAATTTTACAAACTTCGAATTTCCAAGTAAGGACGAATTCGTAACTCCCTTGAAAAGAACAACTTCATAGGAAATATGTAGTATACATTCAGAGATTTCTTATCATAATAATACACAGGGTGAGTCTAAAATGTGTTTACAAAATAAGAAGGGAGATAGCAGCCATACAAACGAGCAATAATTACCATAGAACATGGGTTCGCAAATCACTTATTTAGTTACAAATACAGGGGGTTTCACCCTAACTGAAGTCGGCTTACCGGTAATAATTTTGTGAAAAATAAAAATATTGTAATAAAAATGTAACGATATGTACCTTGTTTTGTATGAAATGTGATAACGTAGCAAAAAGTTTGGGAAGAACAGGGTGCTCGTGTAATCGATACCGTATGAACTGGTAAACACAGTTCAAAAGGTGGAGCGTCCAATGCATACTGCTGGCGCGCAAACTTCTACCACTTGTTTTTTAGTGTTATCATATTTACAACAAAGGTGAGCATGTCTATTAAAAGTTCCATGATAATATACTTCTGATAATATTCTTCATGATAATATACATGATAATACATGATAATATACTTCAGTTTTCTGAAAATTATTACCGTCAACCAAAGTAGGATTAGGGTAGAAACTGTATTTTTGATTAAATGGGTGATTTTCGACTCTATGTTCATGGGAATTATTGCTCGTCTGGATGAGTACTATCACCTCTCTGAATTCGCAAAAACAATTTAGACATCAATTTAGACTGCATATCGAAAAGTCATATATTTGTAATTATTTACACAGTATTATTTTTACACCCAACAAAATGATCAATTAGATCAGGTAATCGAAAATAACAAGCCTTTTATGCTTTTCTCTGAATAATTATTTGAAATTGCTTGTGTGACAGAAAAGCTTGAGTATACTAAATCTCTCAAGAAGAGAAAATTATTCCATTTTCTTAATAAATTTAGTGATTCTTTCACCGTTCATTGCTAAAGTATAGCAAAGGTACATTATTTTCATCTTTCCCTGAGGATAATGAACATTCGGTATTCAAAATTATTGCAACTGGTATTTGAAAAATACTTACTGCATATAAAGATGCTTGCTCCCCCCCCCCCCCTTTTTACTGTCTATAGTAGTTCAATAAAAATACATTGAAACAGTGTTGAATTCAAGAGGGGCGGCCCGGGCGGGAATTTTCCCGGAGCAATGAGATGTCCCACCTGGAAGATTTGAGATTTTGTGTTTTCAATGGTCAAAAAGTGCAATTTCCCACTCGAAACTCTATAATGTCCCCCCCCCCCCCGGCGCCACAGGAACCCCTCCCGCGTATTGAATTCAACGTGTCTGAAAAGTGTCTGAATTCAACACTGCTTTGAAACTTGCTTCAGAAAGAATTTTCAGTGGCTATAGATGTCATTGCCAAATGCAATGGATTATTAACCTCTTAAGAGCTAATATCTGGCCACAGAATAATTTACAAATTTACTAATTTTCCATCTTTATATAACTGGGAAAACCAACATTAGTTTATTGATGATTTTATGTTTTTATATATAAAACTAGGGGGCTCTGCCCCCTGGAAGCTACGCTCGCCAACCCCCCATTCAGACACCGTAGAATCTAAAAACACGCTAATCTGATCGGTTTTAAAAATATTAGAAAAGATTGAATTATACTGAAAAAAGCTGTGCGGATCTCCCTGTAAAGGTTTTTCCATTCAATTCCTTTTGATTGCAAAAATTTAACGCCGAATCAGTTGCTGTTAAGACATCCAATGCTTGTTTCCGTGTTTGATTAAAGAGGATCAGTTAAACATTTGAAAAGAAGCTAAAATAAAATGATTTAAGTGTACAGAGTCTTTGTCTCCCGGTATTTTAAAACAATTTCTATAACAATAGCCTAAGTCATATGACTATCATCAACAGTTCTTGGCCGACCACTTCGCTTTTTATATTCCAGGTGCCATTTTGGTACTTTAATGTTAGCCAGGCGCAGGTGATATAGGTACGCCAAATATTATTCTACCGCCATCATTTCATCTATATTATAATAGTCCAAGTCCTGTAACTACCATAAATAAATACGCTCTGATACCTTCACTTTTCATATGAAAGTTTGACCCAGATATCATATACGGCCCCACATTGGCGCGATTTTTTTCCGACTCTAATTTGGTGAAAACATCAACTGCATAAACAACAACATCCGGCTTACCAAATCAAGCAAAATAACGATACTATGGCGCCAGTTAAGTACCCGTTGCGTATATGACATTGGCGTCAGAAAAAAATCGCGCCAATATGGGTCCGTATATGACATCTGTGCCGAAAGTTTTCCATTTTAATTAAAAAATCAAATTTCCTTTCCGAATAAAACTACATAAAAGTTGTCATGGCCGCAAAGAATTCTTGGTACTGTTACGCTAGCCGGGTGCAAATCTCACCAATAGCTCTTTTCAACACGCCAGTTAGCATTTTTTTTTCGAGCGGTACATTAAAACATTGCTTTGAAGTTGAAATTAAATGTCATCGTTTGTTACATCATTTAATATTTGGCCAGGTGCCATATACGTACCGGGTTTGGCGTGATTTTTTTTTTTACGAAAATTTGGCGAAAACCTCGTTTTTGAATACCAATTACATATGTATTTTTGGTACTACTTAGTTATCCCGTCGACCTAAAATATATCACCAAACTATAAGCTTAATTGAAAATAATGGTTGATCGTAAATGTCACATTCACTTGGCTTTAAGCAAGTTACACGTTTTTACGTCATCAAGTGATTTTTATTTCGATGTTTTATTTGTATATTTATTAATGTTATACTATTTTATTTGTTCTTTCGTTATTTAAAATAAAATTTATGTAAATTTGTATAATTTGGTGAGTGGTTTGGCGATTTATATAATTTGGCTAAATGGGTCGGCGGAATAACTAAGTATTTTTAATTATGTTCTATTATTTTAAAGAAAATAACCAAAAAAATAATTAACTATAGAACAAAACAATTTATGTAATTTAAAAAAAGAAAATAAAGTAAATAAACATTTATTATTAAATAAACAACAATAGCCGGGTTATCATGTTAACCAAAATTATGCCATTTTGGCGCCAATTAGGTACCCCGTTGCGTATATGACATCTGTGCCTAATATTTTTCTTTTCGTCTCGTTTTAAAAAAAAGAAAGAAGTGAAAGCCATTTATTTTAAATGTTTCAGTTTGTATTAAATAAAATGATAATGAAGTACAAATTGAATTATGAATAAAAGTAACATGATACATTTCTTAGCATACATTTAAGTGAGGCTAAACTGGTCGCCAAATTAGTATAAAATAGTAACCTGTTCTAAAATATGAAAAAAAAAATCTGTTATGATTAAAATTTGAGTTGCCATCATTAAAGAAAAGTATATAAAATTAGAAAAAAATTAATATTTCGAAAACTAATTCGAATTTAAAAATTCTAATACCAGTTTTTAGATCTGCAGATCAATACGGATTTTTGGTATTAATTTCATCACAAAGTATTCCGTATTTTAGGAGAAATCGCCGTGAAACATAATCAGTTGTTTAATCAGTCGTTTCATTGAATCGTTAAATAAATTCGTTTTATTTCAGCAGTTTCATTAGGATTTTATATATACGAGGTAGACCCCGTCGAATTTCGACGAAAGAAAATGTTTACACAGGAACTGTTGCATCAAATTTGTAATACATCGACAACAATAATTACAATAAAAAATCCATCTTACACTTGTTAATTTAACTCTCCAAAGACATATTTTAACGTAAGAATAACAAAATACTTTTTTCATAAACTTCAACTGTTAAAATGAATGAAAAATTAAACTTTATTCATATACGTAATCAGTAACATATAATAGAGATAAATAATTTTGATTAAGTTTTCAATCAATTAAAGCTTGGTTTTACGGAATGAAAAATCAGCAAAAATGGTTTCATCTTGACATAATCAAGGAATTCCCCCCCCCTCCCCCCTTTAAATCTAAACCGAATCAAGTTGTTTTCCACATTTCACATCCAAATTAACCATTTAAAAACATTTTAACGCCCAATAGGTTATTAATAAATATATTTTCAAATTTGATGTCACGTTTGTCAACTATTACAACTTTCCATGTGAAAATTCCCACTCGTGATTTGAGGTCTTAGTATAATCCCTGTACCTGCGCGTAAAAATTCCAGAATTTTATAACTTTTAGACGTATTCAAAGAAAAATATCTCGTTTTATCAAATAAAATTAACGTTTTCTTTTAAATGTGGCGTCGTTTTCAGTCTCTGAAATATTTTGGCTATTGTCTCAAACTCAATATCAGCGGAATGAAAAAATAGTGAAATATAACAGCATCATCAGGGAAATTGTGTCTTTTTTAAAGCGTAACGTCATTTTCTGTTCAAATTTTTTTTAAAGATATTTTTTAATGTAATGAGAAAATGGCATCAGTAAGAATATAATCAATAAAGATAACTAAACCACTTTTAATAGAAATGAAGTACTTCAGTTGCCACGATTAAAAAATTGGTATTAAAAACTACAAAAAAATTAATATCTCAAAAATAAATTGAGATACAGCTTTCAAACAAATTGCATTTAAAAGTAAATTTTTTTCTGTATAAGACGGTGAAAAAATTTAAAATCTTGCATTTAAAAGTAAATTTTTTTCTGTATAAGACGGTGAAAAAATTTAAAATCTTGGATGTTTAGAAGTTTAAAAATTTGCAGTAGCGAAAACTGCAAAAGCGAAATTTCATTTCAAATTTCAAAGTGTTGCCATTCGCAGAATGACGTATGCGTTACGCACAGATATGTTTGTCCTTTATAATATAGATAGGGTAGATAAAATTATGAAATTTTTTCTGGTAACTGAATATTTTAGGATTTTTATGCTATGGCGTATGATGACAATGTAAGAACGATGAAAGTATCCATTAAAACCGTTAAGAAATTGAAAAGCATTAAAATTGATTTAGATACGTTGGGTATCATAGACAGAGGAATGGACGATCGCCTTTCGCCCCACCTCTCCCCTTCCTTCCGCTATTGGAGAATTTCAAACATGTTAAAGCCAGGGATCGACTGCTTCTAATAGACAAAAGTGCTATCGAAATTCTCGAAACAACAGTCCGAGAAGAGCCGCAATCGATTATAATAATCCTTTGCTGTCTCATGTATGGGAAAATGTAAAACTTTATTCGATTCTTAGGTAGTTACACCCGCTAATTTTGTGCATTTAGATTCAAAAATGAATTCCCGAATATCTCAGAAAATTTCACACTAGTTTAAATTTTCAAGTTTTAATTTCAAAAGAACCAAGGTTATTTCTCCTTCTGTCACATAATTGATTTTCATTGGCTCTCAGCAGAAACAAATCTATGATAAAAGGAGCAAAATTCATTTTTAAGGGGTCTCAGGACTCTTAAAATTGGAAGAAAAAAAAAAAGACTATTTTCAACATTATCTTAAAATGTACACTGGTCATCAAAATTAAAGGATAATGAGAAAAAGTATGCTCACTAAGATAATGTTGCAACCAATGACCAATGCTGCAATTATTTATGTTAATTAAATAGTATTGAACTGAAAATTGCACTTCCGCGCATACGTTAGCGTCGGAAATGTGAAAATTAGATAATTGACAATGTGGTGCGCAATGAACGTATGTTGGAATTCTGGTTTGTAGTGTTGTTTAAAGTGAATGTGGTGTCTAAGTATGATCGATATTCATAGTTATGGTTCAAAGGCATCATTTAAGTTAAGGTCAAAAGGGGCGAATAATTGGTAGAATCGAGGAAGGTCAAAAACAAATGGAGGTCGCCCAAGATTTGAATATCCCTCAAAGTGTCATACCAAGAGCTCCGAGGCGCTTTTTAAGCACTGGATACGTTGATAGACAGCCTGGTCAAAGAGACCAAGAGCAACAACTGCATCCGAAGACCGTTTCTTTTCCATTGTGGCTCGAAGAAACCGCGAAGCGACTACAAGAGATTTCGTTTCAGACCTTCAGGCTGCTACAATAATTCGAATTAGCCGTTCTACTGCTGAACGAAGGTACGGAGGTTGGACTGTATGCGAGAAAAGCAAAAGTTTGTGTCCCACTGACTCCAGCTTCCCAAGAGGCCTGTTTAAACTATTGCCCTCATCAAGTTCAATGGAGGCTAGAAGACTGGGCTGAAATATTGTTTACTGACGAGTCCAGATATAGTCTGAACACTGATTCTAGACGTCTTTGGATCTGAAGAGATGAAGAAAGACGTAACTTGCCTTTCCCTTGCCCGTGAAATATCCCTTTCGAGCCCTGTCTTCTTGGCTCCATTGAACACGACGACAACAACAGTTTAAAGGGCCCCTTGGAAAGCTGGAGTGAATGGGACATAAACTTTTGCTTTTCTCGCATATAGTCCATCCTTGTTAAGCCTTCGTGCAGCAGTAGAACGGCTAATTCGAGTTCTTGTGGCAGCCCGAAGATCTGAAAAAAAAAAACTCTTGTAGTCGCTTCGCGGTTTCTTCGAACCACAATGACAATAAACGATCTTCGGTTGCTGTTGCTGCTCTTGGTTTTCCTTGACCAGACTGTCTATTAACAGATCCAGTGCTTAAAAAGCGTCTCGAAGCTCTTGATATGACATTATGAGGGACATTCAATTTTGTTCGACTTCCATTTGTTTTTGACCTTCCTCGATGCTACCAGTTATTCGCCACTTTTGAACTTAACTTAAATGATGCCTTTGAGCTATAACTAATAAATATTGATCACACTCAGACACCATATTTATTTTAAACAACACGACAGACCAGAATTCCAAAGTATGTCCATTGCGCACCACATTGTCAATCATCTAATTTGCATATTTCCGACGCTAACGTATGCACGAATGGGCAATTTTGAGCTCAATAGTACTTAATTAACATAAATAATTACAGCACTGGGCATTGGTTCCAAGATTAATTTAGTGAGCATATTTTTTCTCATTATTATTAATTTTGATGACCAGTGTATATGATTTTAAAACAAAATTTTTGGTGGTATGAAAGATATAAGTATGTTCTTTCGTTTCCTGTACTTAAAAAAATTGCCATATGCAGAATTAGTATTTATAGGGGGCTCCAATTTGACGAGCCGAAAATTGGTATAACAGGTTACGCGCAGGATTATAAAATAAATTTTGCAACTAGAATGGAAAGTTTTGTGCCTACTTATACTTCAGATTATAATAATTACCCTCAATCTAAATAAATTTGCATTTCGAGCATTTTTATATTTTTAATAGAAAGTTGCATTTAGCTAATACAAAATTCTGAAAATTTCAACAGTATAATCACCTAAAAAGAAAAACATTTTTTTGAACAATAAAAAGGAAATTTTATGTTCAGTTTATACAGAATAACATGAAACATATATTTTTAAAATTGAATTAAAAAATATTCAGAAGTTTTTGAGATATCCTGCGCGTTATGCCCAAGAAAGTCATTTGGAGATAAATGACATCTATGTTTAGAAAACGCCGCTTCAGCAATTGAGTGGATATAATTCTGAAAGCCATAACTTCTGTTCGTTTCGTTCTAATGGAAAATTCAAGGAAACAATTATATCAAAAATTTCGGAAGTTTCGAAACTTTTAAGAGTCCTGAGACCCCTTAAGAAAGTTATGTATTAAGTTGATGTCTTATCACATAATGTTTAATACTTTAAATCATGGAAACACAAAGAGTTTGTTTTTCAATTTAAAAATGTCAAGGAAAGACCATGACTGTCCTTTACTGTCAACTATGTAAGTTGAAGATATTTTTATTGATAAAAAAGTCTCTACTGATGGGTTTTATCTAAAAATGGCTGAATAGAAATATTTAACTGATGTTTCGGGGAAACTCATATTCAACAGTATAAAGAAATTGCCTTTAAATATGTAGAATAACAGCAACGTAAAGTAGTCCATTAAGCTGTTCTATATGCTTTTAAGGACGACAAAAAGAAATCTAAGCAGTAGCAGGGTTTTGAAATAAATGTGTTTATAGTTCATCGCCGACGCTGAGTTTTTAAAATTAGAGAATATAAATATGGGATAAAATAAACTAAGAATTTCTTTTAGAACCACAAGATTTTGAAAAACAAATTCAGAAATTTTAGCAATTAAGAAATATAAAAATTTAATATAAGTTTATACCAGCATTTAAAAAGTAATTGAAAATTGAAACAGTTTATTCTTTTTATTTGTTCTATCATTAAGGACAAAGCCCTTGAATAATAAGCCTGCTCAGTACGTGTTGAATTTTCTAGCGCACATTTGCGCCAAACAGTGACGGCTCGTGACAAGCTTTTTTTGGGGCACTTTTTTATTTAAAAAATATTTGTGCTATATTAATTGGTAAAATGTTCCAACTTTAAACAAGGCAAATGTTTTTAAAAAAAAATAATGGTATGTAAAGTATAAAATTACCCGCCATGTATTTAGTGCCCCAAAATATGACACTCACGAGCCGCCACTGGCGTCAAATATCGGCTGGTATCCAAAACAGAATTGACCCGCAAGCACAGAATATGTGAATTTTGTTCCCAAACATGGGTGCTACACCCCTCACTTGTGGTGAGTTGTCTGTGCTAACTCGGCAATTTCTGACTAATAGACCATGTTGGGGAATGTCACAGGCCATTTATCAGACAACACTGAATGACGCAACAATGATGCTGTCTGATAGGTGGACGGTGACGTTCCCCAACATAGATTATTAGTGAGAAATTGCCGAGCTAGGACATTGGCCAGGGTAGCTTAGTGGTTAGAGTGACAGCATGGTACGCTGTGGATCCAGGTTCGAGTCTTGGCCCTGTCTAATTTCCCCCTCCTATTGTGTTTATTGTATAAATTGTGTCTAAGTCTGTAACAATATATGTGTAGCTTTAATAAGTGATTTTAAGCGTTAATTTCTGTGCTTTAATCAATATATATATATTTGTTATCTGAACTACAATCTAGAAACTCAAATTACCCAGTGCTAAAACTCTTGGAGGATCAACAAGTCACCATGATGGCATATATGTTCGCGGTAACAAGAAGGATTACAATGACTGGGAAATGATGGGTGCTGAAGGATGGAGCTACGAGAAGGTCCTTCCTTACTTTATAAAGTTGGAAGACAACAAAAATTTCAGAAATGGTGAGCTTAAGAGCTTAACAATTTTATTTCTATCTATATTGTGTTCAAAAATGAACACGATTTTGTTAAGCAATTTAACATTCAAATTGGTAATAGTATAAATTCAAATAAGCACTGAAAATCATTACAAACATTACATTTATCTATTTATTGTAATTTTTATTTGCAGCAAAAAATAGCATTTTTAAGTAATTAACTGAATTTAAAGATACATGAAAGGTATTGTAAAGTACGGACACAATGTATAGCCAATGAATGAGACAGGCTGCGATATTTCCACACTCTTAACTGTCGCATGATAAGTAGATTGAATGGAATATCACAGCAAGTATCTTTCGTTGGCTGCGTAAACTTTGATAAGTTAAAAAATAGCATTCATAAAAAAAAACCCTTACGTTTAGTAACCTTTCATAAATCAACTTTTGTATGAGAAAGTTTCCACATAACAATTGGACATGAAAACACCTAGTTTCTTTCCACACCCAATTTCTACAGGTAGGGTAAGTTTGGTACAGTTGCCCCCCTTATACCCCCTAATTTATATTTTTTATAGTAATGATTTTTTGCAGTGCACATGTAACATATTTACTCCAAATTTTATGTAAAACACAATAAAAAAATACTACTGCAATGTAAATACCAGATAAAATAGGATTTTTATCACAAAAGTTAATCAATGATTTTGGCTATTATTCCTCAACCGCAACTTAGACAACCGACTTGATCGGGATAGATGCTTCATTCGCAAAAGAATAGAAATCACGAATAATTAACATTTGGGTCATTCCACGTAAAATGAGCAAAAATTAAAAAAAGGTCGTGGCCACATAATAACCGATTCTAATAAAATTTGATATACAGGTTTAATTCATATTAAAATAGAGCTCTGCAAAATATCTTCATAAAAAATGAATTATTTTAGCAGTTTTGGACATTTAAAAAACTTGTGATAAAGAATGGCATGTGTGCAATCGTCCAAAGTTGCAAGTTTGAAGTTCTGTATCTTGAAAACTATTTAACAGAAATGATTTTTTTTATAATATTGTAACCTCTGAAAAAATATCTTTCTATTTATTGAGTAATAATAATCTGGTAACACCATGATTAGTCTTTAATTGGTTGTAAAAATTGAAATTTTGTGAGTTTTGAGAAAATTAGAAATGTTATAAAATTCAAAGGAATTAAAAAATCTACATATTAAAATGAACCCAAACTTCATTTTTTTCTATGGCAATACCCAAGATATTTCAAATAATGAAGATATTTCAAATAGTCAAAAATTTTAACAAGATATTTCAAATCTTCGGCTCAGACTATGCCTAGACACCAAATTTCAAGTCATTTGAATGATAATTTTGAATTATAAACATTCAAAATTTAGTGCTTCTAATGTTAAATTACATTTTCATATTTTTAATAATATCTCCTGAAATTATACTCCTGATGTGCTAATTTTTTGTGTAGCAATAACACTAAAATAACCAAACATAACTACGTTGAATTTGCAATTTTTATAATTTTATGATATGAATTATGAATTATGAAATTAATATTCGAAAAAATTACGAATTGCAACCTACAATTTTTTTTGATGGATTTATATTTATTAAGTCCTGCTTTATGGAAATCCAAAATTTCACATATTTCTTCCAAGTAGTTTTCAAATTATGCTTAAAAAACGGCAAAATGATGGTTTAAGGAGCCGTTTATGATAGAAGCGACTAGGTATTTTGAAATTTCTTCTGCTATCCTGTAATCCCGCAGACTTCAATGACTGCTCCAGTGGCGATTAAGATGCCTTGATCAAGAAGGGGGCTCTCTCGGTCAACAATCGAGTACCGAACTTCAATTTGGATACAGTCCCTAAAATACGCTCGTTTTAAAATAATTAATTTCTGGGAAACTTATCGTACAAATTACATAAAAATTTGTTTTTCGGCTAATTGAAGGGTGTAGAGTTTATTTAGGCTGTCAGAATTGTGCACTGCTATTGAAAAAAACAAAGTTATGGTTCGTTTTAGTATGTAGATGGCCCCCTAAGCAAATTTTATATACATCATTTAAAAGTAGACTTTATTACCAATCGTGTGATACCAGTAACTTTCTTCGACGATAATTTTTTGCAGAGTTAGTAAGGGGTGTTTACTTTTTTTTTTCACGACTGTACTACATTTTGATACAAAGAGAGGGAATGTTCGGAATGTGTTAATTAAAATTTTCTGTGCACAGCTACAAATACGAAACACATATTTTTCACATAAAAATGGGAGGGAATTGCAACCTTTTGAACCAACTTTCTAAAATTTAACATATGAATTACTTAGATAAAAAATTGATCGCTATGAACACCGTCCCCTGACTTATTATGAATTATACCCCGGAAGTGATATGATCAATCAAAAGAAAAAAAACGGATTTTTTTCTTTTCCACAATCCTGAAGATAAAAAAAAAGAATGTTCTCACGCATCAAAGTAATTTGATAATTACAAATGGATCGTTATTTCCCGAATCACAAAGGAGGCATACATCCCTTATTCAAGGTGGGGCAAATATCCTTTTAATGCGGGATAGGTGCCCCCAGCCAGTAACTTTCGAAGTAGCAACAAACATGGCTGCAAACTCCAATAGCACACGACTTGATATCTTTTTGAAAAATATCCACTAAATATTTGATCAAAAATCTTTGGTAAGTGCATTCTATTTCACCTTCGACTTGCCTCTATGACATAAGAGCATACAACAAAAGCCAAACTTACCTTTCTTCGATGAATGTAACTTTTATTTGAAGAAATAAACCACTGTAACTTAGACTACTCTAATCTTCACTGTAAAAAAAAAAAAAAAAAAAAAAAAAAAAAAAAAAAAAAACGACATTTTTACAGTACAAAGTACTGTTCATCTCGCGCACAAACTCGATCACAGTGAATGTTCTGTATCTTTCTTTGGTTTCCTGACTATATTAACATGGAAAATACAGTAGTTGAGTAAAATTAACAGCACAATGGCAATTTGGACGCCAGCAGTTTGTGCTGTAAAAAAATGGGTCCAAACTGCCAGTACATTGTGCTGTTAATTTTATGCAACTACTGTATTTTCCATGTTAATATAGTCAGGAAACCAAAGAAAGATACAGCACATTCACTGTGATCGAGTTTGTTCTGGCAAATCTACAGTGGTTTTTTTACAGCGTTTCATATAATAATTGAGAATTATAGAACGTTACTAGCTCCGCCACACGTTCAAAAGCTGAATTACAGTAAATAGGGTAACTAACCGGTTGGGCATCTAACCTGGGTTTACTTTATAGTTTATGAGCAATAGAATTTGATCCAATATCAGAAAACTATACCCTAAAAACATTCAGATATACTAACAAATCAGTGGATTGGTGGAGAAAATTCCGTTGACAGAGCGGTTTACTCACAAGTCAGCGACGACCGCTTTCATATTGTCGGAGCCCAGCATCTGCCATGATGTTACAAGGTTGCACAAAGGGAAATAGTTCAAACTAGAAAACATGAATTCTTCTATTAATATCATAATATGAAACGCAATTTTTCACCTTGATTCAACATAAAATATATAATGTGAACATTACAAAGGTCTTACTTAAAAGGCGACTAATGTAATGAAATATGTTACAAGTTTAAAATATACAACATATTAATAATAAGATCGACGCAGCAGGGGTCGTTCGGTAGCTTCAGGGCCCCGAGTCCTGCCTTCCCGCTTTTCGGTGTCTTTAACTTGTGTAATTTCCCTTTTAAATTTCTCCGGTTTCAATTTTTGATTTTTTTTCAACCTGGCTTCCGCATAAGAGACGGAATAAGAGTAGAATAAAGGGCTGCGGACGGAAAGAGGCCGCTCGCCTCGGCGAATTCTCTGATTCTGATTCTGATTATGGATTAAGATATTCTCTGATGATGAGCCTGGAAGGCTTGAAAGTACTAAGAAGTTTTAAATAAAATGTATATTTTAAACTTGTAACATCTTTTCATTACATTAGTCGCCTTTTAAGTAAGAATGTGGACCTTTTTAATGTTCACATTATATATTTTATGAATTCTTCTTTTTCAGAATTTAGTGTCGCCCCCCGAATGAAAAAAAATATATAGATAGTACAAAACATACACTCATGTTTGTGAAAATTGCAACACCATGAAGGAATGACGCGATTGAGCTGAAAATTTCAGAGAATGCAAAACATAGTGTGTTATGCAAATAATTGCAATTTCAAGTCACCACGCACGCGTGGGCTGAGCAGCGCTCTCTGGACTGCTGCTGAATCTGTATAAATAGAAGGCTGTAGCGATACGTTAAGAATTGTCTATAGTTATTTGCTAATGGTAAACGTTAGGTGAGACGCAACTATGTTTCTTCGACGAAAGAGGGCGGCATTTCAATAACTGATGGAGTTTGAATGGGGGAGAACCATCGGCCTTCGTGAAGAAGGATTTCCCTGTCATGCAATAGCTAGCTCGTATGCAGCGTAACAGCAGCAGAGTGATGCGAGTTTGGAAGCTGTGGTCTGACGAGGATCGTACAACTCGGAAATCTGAGAGTGAACCCCGAATGGAGACATCAAAGCGCGATGATAGACACATGGTCCGCATGGCGCTGACGGACCGTACAGCTTCATCTAGACAATTCGCAGCACATTGGTCCACTGCTGCAGGTGTATCACTGTCTGCATCGTCAATTCGTTGACGTCTGCTGCACCGTGGACTAAGTGCAAGACCTCTTTTATACAGGATCACCCTCCCGCAAAACCATCTACGGCTGCGGCTGCACTGTGCTCTGCTCATGAACATAGGGACTTACATACAGATTGGCAACAAGTTGTTTTATATGACTAATCCCGCGTTAATTTGCGGTATCATCATGGTTGCATCATGTTAAACGCTATGCAGGTGAATGCTACCTTCCGGAGTACATTATCGAAGGTCATAGTGGATGGAAACCGGGAGTTGTGGTCTGGGATGCGATTGCTCATCATGGACGATCGCAGCTGCTACGAATTGTGGGTGATTTCAATAGCAACAGGTACATTAGCGAACTACTGGATCCTGAAGTCGTTCCTTTCCTTCAAGGCATTCCAGTAGCTATATTTCAACAGGATATTGCTGTCTCACATGTTGCAAGGAACGTTTAAGACTTCTTGTCAGCAGAATACATACAGCTTCTTCCGTGGCCCGCGTATTCGCCTGATATGTCGCTCATTAAACATTTATGGGATTTCGTTGATCGGCGTATCGCTCGTTATCCTCCTCCTATAGCTTCTTCAGATGAACTTTGGGTACGCATACAAAGAATATGTAATACTCTTCCCCAGGCAGACATTCAAAATCTGTCGGACTCTCTGCCACGTCGTATGGCAGCACTTATTGCAGCGCGTGGTGGCTAAACCAAACACTGATTTCGGATACTTAATATTACTTTTTTGCTTTGAAAATGTAATCATTTGTTTGTACCAATACCATTCGTTTATGTATTAAATTTCATTAAATTCTGATGATTCCTTCATGGTGTTGCAATTTCACAAATATGAGTGTATTTCAGTTTTAAGATTTAAAATACACGCTTTTATCTATTTATATAAAATCCAAGTCTCTGTGTGTCCCTCACGATTCCGGTAGGACCGCCTCATTGAAATGAGTAATTGTTGAAAAATACTAATGCAGGGTTACCACAGTAGCGCCAAATGTTAGCCAACTTGGTGATAGCTGGCTAATTTGGCGAAATTCTCATTTAAAACCATTAATCTTTCATAAAGGAGGTCACCGAAATTTAATTTAAACTCCGTTCTTTTAAGATATTTTTTCAAAATCTATGAGTGAGAATTTAAATTACATCTTTACATCCTCCTCCCGATGCTACTAATAAAATAACCGCCAATAGACGACGCTGTACTATGTGACCTCCTAACTGCGCGATTTTAATGTGATTTAGGTTACTTTTCCCGTATAGGTGCCTTGGCGAAAAAGGAAATTTGGCAACATATTTTCCAGGAACCTATACACTGTTTCATTTTATGTACACACGCATTTTTTTCGATATTTATGCGATTTATTTAACATAAAAAAGCCGTTTCTCTAATTTTATACAGAAACAGATGTAATTTGTACATAAAAACATCAATAATATACATATAAAATAAACATATAAAACAAACGAAAACGCTCATCAAGTTTATTTTCATAGCTGTTTATATGATTTGACAACAAATCTCGATGTTTTCCCGTTATACGGACACCAAGCCAAAATGTATGCTAATGCGCCAATTATTTCAAAATGCTAAAAGATATTTGTAAATTTTATGCTAGCAGTTTAATACGAGTTTTATTTTATTGCTTTATTTTATAACGCTTATTTGTTCACTTATTTTAAGAATATATTTGTGATTTAATGAAATAGTTCGTAAAAGTCTGGAATTTTCAAATGTTATATTTTTTAAATGCTCACTTTAGTATCGACAATGTTTTTTCTTTTATTTTTCAAATGCTTCAATTCAGGTGATTTTTATTTTTCGCCGACTATTACGCTTGGCGACAATGGTATCCGTATAACGGAAAAGTACCCAAATCTTTATTTCTGATGCCCAATTTACACAAAGCTTTTTTTTAAAAAACGCCAAAGCCCCTACAGTGTAAAAGTACCAAACTGTCTATTATTTTGCGCTATCTGTGTTATAGTTTGTACTACATGCAAGGGGGTTGGAGCGACGAGTTTAAACATTAAATATTAAATTTTCGGCACAGATGTCATATATGCCCTAATATGGCGCGTTTTTTTTCTGACACCAATGTCATATACACAACGGGTACTTAACTGGCGCCAAAGTGTCGTTATTTTGCTTGATATGGTAACCCGGATGTTGTTGTTTATGCTGTTGATGTTTTCGCCAAATTGGCGTATATGACAACTGTGCCAAAGTTTCTATAAAGCAGTATAAGACTAAAAAATTAAAAATAAAATAAATGCAAAATAAGACTAAAGAAGAAAGTAAAATCGTGCGTTAAGCATAGAATATGAAACACTTTCCAACACATCCTGAATGCTTTAACAAAACTTCGTTATTTGGGGAAATAAGGTAAATAAGATCAGTAAACATTTTAGAAGATGCATAAAAATTTTTAAAAATTGATTTCAGCAGTTACCGTCCATAGCCAATAGTATCATTATTACATGCCACTATTTAGCTAAAATTTAATTTAAACTACTCTTAAAACTACTGACATGACATTTCCAGATATTATCATCCATAGACGGTTATGTATCCAATTCTTTGCGTGACCCTGTATATCATTTTATCTATATTCTACAAACGTTTCTTAGTAAACTAAATGCAGTTCAGCATAAAAATGCACAACTCCTTTAAAAACCACCTTTAAGCAATTTACTCTCATACTCAGTAACCCTTACGAATTCTTTTGTGTAGCCCTGCATATGAACTGTAGCATTTATACACACTGTATAGTATGCATAAATGTAGTGAAACATAAAAGCGCATATCATAATTAAAAATGCATTTCTAGCAATGATTGCTTATGTACAATACTTCGGAGAAAAGTTTCTTGGCGAGAAAGAAGTTTGCCAACGTATTTTCTGACAACCTATTTACTGCTTCATACTCACAAGCACTTTTTTCCATATGTATGCAATTTATTTAATATAAAAAGGTACAGATGTCATATTCGCCCCATATTGGCGCGATTTTTTCCGGTTGCCAATTTGGCGAAAACATTAACAGCATAAACAACATAATCTGGGTTACCACATCAAGCAAAATAACGACACTTTGACGCAAGTTAAGTACCTGTTGCCTATATGATATTGGCGACAGAAAAAAATCGCGCCAATATGGGGCGAATATGACATCTGTTCCTATAAAAAAAGCTATTTACCCATTTTTATAAAGAAACAAAAGTAATTTTCGCACAGATGTCATATACGCATCGGGGATGGCGTGATTTTTCTCTGACGCCAATTTGGCAGAAATCTTGCTTTCGAATACCAGTTACTTATATATTTTTAAAGTATTTGCTATCATTTTGAAAAGGAAATAACTATAAATAAATAAAAGTTTGAATAATAACTATAGAACAAAACATTTTATATAATTAAAAACAGAAAATAAAAGTAAATAAACAATTTATTGACAAATAAAAAACAATACCCGGGTTACCATAGCAGGCAAAATAACACCATTTTGGCGCCAGTTTGGTATCCCGGTTCATATCTGAAATCTGTGCCGTAATTTCTATATAAAAAAATATTATATATATTTAGAAACGATTTTTTAATGTATATAAGTGCATATATAAGCAAAAATAAAAGTTCATTAGATTTGTTTTCATAGCTGTTTATATATTTTGGCAACATATCTCACTTTCTGATGCCCGAAATCTCATTCCATAAACCTAAACAAACACAAGTGATTCATTCATCGTTAAACGTAAAAAATATTAAATCATTGAGGTAATTATTCACAAAGTAAGTTCTCCAACAATCAATGGACAATATTCTAATGACGTCATAGTAGGTAAAATGGTGGCGGTATCGTTTGTTTATGGATTGAAATCACAAAGATTTAATTTTGCAATGTCTACATTATTTAATTTTGCAATTAGTTACATTATTTTATTGTCATATTTATGAGCTCAGAACAAAAGCATATTTTTTCATTATTTAGTTATTAAAGACGGAAAAAAATTATAAATGCATGCTTTGAAAAATTTAAATAATTTTCTTTCTTAATAGTAAAAAATAACATCGGGAAGTAATAGCGGGTGTTACGTAATGACTAACTTTTTCTTTCATCCATGTATCCGTCACCTGCATAATTATTTAACTGGTTATAATTGCATTGTTTCAATATCTGGCAACAGTTAGTTTTGTTTTGTTCTAGCGAAAAGTTTATAAAAATAAAGTAATGTGAATTATATGGCTCTTCTGTCATTGAATTTCAATTAGAAATATATTCGCTTTAGCAATAAGAAATGTTATTGAGGGCAGTTTTAATAGCTTATAGATATTTTAATACTTAACTTTTAGGGATTCATTTAGTTAAGAGATTTATTTACATTGGAATCCAACATATGGCGTCCGCGACAGGATGAATATGCGGATCCCTATTCATCATCTTTGAGAGATCCATATTCACAAAGATCTGGCATGTCTCCTATTTCACGTGATTTGTATGAAAGAAGCAGCAAAGCAACATTTCTTTGACACAGTTAAGGTTGGTATTATCGCTACAATTCTAAGGTACCGAAAAGATTTAACTTGTAATTTCAAATTGTTGAGTTCTGCTTTCCCCACAACTCAAGGTGGGAGTATGTTACGTAATGACTAACTTTTTCTTTCATCCATGTATCCGTCACCTGCATAATTATTTAACTGGTTATAATTGCATTGTTTCAATATCTGGCAACAGTTAGTTTTGTTTTGTTCTAGAGAAAAGTTTATAAAAATAAAGTAATGTGAATTATATGGCTCTTCTGTCATTGAATTTCAATTAGAAATATATTCGCTTTAGCAATAAGAAATGTTATTGAGGGCAGTTTTAATAGCTTATAGATATTTTAATACTTAACTTTTAGGGATTCATTTAGTTAAGAGATTTATTTACATTGGAATCCAACAGCGGGTTTAAGTTAAATAAGTTTAACTGTTTAATTCAGTTGTAATATTCAAAATAACTGTATTTATTAGATTTCAGTAATCAACATCAGGGCCCGATTAAACGTTGAAGTTAGAGGAATTACAATGTCATTTCAGGACCTTTCTTTTGGATAAGCTTTTCTAAATTCCACATATACATGGAAACTCTTCAGTGTTAGCAATATTATTCCTAGGACTGACATGACATGAGAACGGCCTGCAATTTTACACAAGTTTTTGAAAACTACTTTATATCAAAAATTTTACTAAAAACTGGTTACTTTTTTGTTATAGCGGCCCGCACTATTAGGATTATGAGAAGTTGCAGCCAATTTCGCCAACGTCGTAACCAAGATCGTGAAGTACACACATATAATATCATATAATACCATTTCATGAAATCGTATACGATAATTTAATAGTTTTTACCTTACTTCAAGTGTGTAATTTATTTATTTTTAAGGCTTAACAATCTAAATTGTCCAATATATGAATTTAAAAAAATCCCTGCCGGCTCGGGCCTACAGGCGGAGGTAGATTTCGATGTTAAGTACTAAATTCTCCAACAAAACTTAAATCAAGATTAGAGATAAAACCCAGTTTCTTCACAAAGAGCGAGCTGTAGGGAGCTAAACTTTTTGTGAAAATTGTAACATACACGAATACGCACACACATATATATGGAATAGGTTTAAAAAATGGCTACAAAAAATTCAGAGAACCTTAAAGTGTTAAAATATGTTAATATTTCCATAGTCGGGTTTTTATCATGTTTTAATACGTTTCTTCAAACTTACATGGCGTTACATATTCACCTGCTGAGGTCCATTATATTTCCAATATGACGCAATATACATATTTTTTTAATTCGTCAAACTATTTATTTTGAGTTTTCATGCTGAAATCTTGCTCTAGGAAACTTATGACGTAATATTCAATTTGTTTTCAATTTGTCAAACTATTTAATTTTACACGTGAAAATTTTGCAAAAGAAAAGTAATTGTTGTGGTGAGAATTTTATTTTTTTTTTTTTTTTAATTGTTGGCAACTGCTATAACGAAAAACTTTTATTTTTTTCCTACCATTGTTGTGTAAGAGCTGGTTTTATCAGAATCATGTTAAGACAGTATTCAAAATTTTGAACCCTCCCCATTTTCACCCCCTTGGGCCGATTTCGCCCATTTTCAATCCCCGCCGAGATATTAGCCATCTCAAAGTTGTTGGCGAGTTTGAAGATGATTCGTGCATAATTGCGACTTTTATCGTGGGGACAAAATTTAGTACATACATACATATATATATATATATATATATATATATATATATATATAAACTTTTTAGGTGGGGGTGGTTTCGGGTTCCTGGGGTCCTATAATGAAAAGTTATGAAGGAATTTTTCAAAAGTCGCACCATGGTAACGACTGCAATAGGTAGTATTTCTTACGAAATCTACCTAAAAATGTAAACAAAGATTGAATAGACATGACCGCAAAAAGCCTCAAATCTGCATAACACTTGGAACCAAACTGTGCAGATTAGTGGTCTTCTACTGTACACAGTTTTTCATAAATATGTTCCGTTCTTAAAATGTGTTATTTTCATCTATCACTGAGGAACAAGTGAGAAAACTCATATTCTTGCATATGAGTTGTATATATCTTTATATCTAAATTTCCGTCATTTTTGACGGGCTACCTTTCTAGTTTTATATAAAATGACATTATTTGCAACCGCTGAAGAATTCCACATTTACGATCCAGTCTTAAACAGCATCCATAGAAAAGTATGCATATGACGTCACTATCGCAGAATAATACACAAACCAACCTAAAAGTGTTGTTGTCATTGAAGAAATTCGACAAAAAAAATCGGATATCTAATAATTCAAATGCCTTCATTTGTTTGTAACGTTAATATGGATACTGAAAATTAAATATAGTTTATAATAGCTCCATGTTTTATGAGAAATAATTCATTTATATTTCTTCAAAATCGGAAAATGTTATTACACACGGATTAATAAAATTATATTCTTTCAGCTTTTTGATAAGAATTAAGTAAATGCGGAGGAAATAAGTCACACAAATATTCTTTAAAATACATTTTTATAGCAGACGATATTCTTGGCATAGCACGTATTTTAATTATAAATTTTTTCAGTTGTTATGAGAAAATGGCAACAAAAAGATATAGTAATCTACTATTTTTCCTTTACTTTCTACAGAAATGGAATATTTCAGTTGCCACCATTACAGAAATGGCATTAATAACTACAAAAGTATCAATATCTCAAAAATAAATTAGAATGCAGTTTTCAAACAAATTGCATTTAAAAGTGTTTTTTTTCCTATACGACGGTGAAAAAATTGAAAATGTATGATGTTTAGAAGTTTAAAAAAGTGGAATAAATTATCAATATTTCACCGTACAATGAGACACCTGCTTCGTTTTACATGTCGCTTAAGGTTAGGTGTAACGTTATTTTTTAGTGACGACACTCTAATTCTTGTTTGAAAGAAATAGCATATCGGGTCTAATATTTCCGCCCATATGAGAACAATAGAAGAAATTTTATTAGATGGTATTTAGTCTTTAGCGACTTTTTTCCCTTCATTTAACCCTTTCAGGGGAAAAAGAATTCTGTTTGTAAAATGATGAAATAATTAACTGACACTAGAATATTCAAAGGAATTTCTTAGAAAATAAAACCCCGCTATTTTGCACTTTCATTACAAAAGCCAAATTTTATTAAAATATTCTTGGTGCAATTTGCCAGTTTTGGAGTTGAAATTAGGTAGCTAGAATGTCTAGCCACCGACCTTGAAAGGGTTAATACATTTAAAACAACTACTCACCATAAAAGGCAATCTGGACAATTGATAACTATGAAGACCACGTGCACCATATTTGACGTATCCCGCTCAAACCTAGCAACGTTTGTAGGACTTTTTTTCAAACATTACACAAGCTTGTGATGGTTGTGTTGTTAATATTTTGATAATTGATTTCTATGTATTGTTTAACGCTGAATCCGAAAATGACCTTCACTTTTAACCATCACGTCAGGATTTTTTGCAAATCGTAAATTTCAATGGTAAAAAGTAAAAAAATAGAGAACTACTGATATTGAAAGACACAGGAAATGGTTGTGTTTCTTAACTTTTAATAACTGATTTGGGAGCACGGCAGTGCGTCCGCCAAGTTCGCACAAGCCGTAAGCTACCTTTTCCTGAATCATTTCGGCATACTTTTCACCCCCTCATAACGTCGTTTTAGGGAGAGATATAGAATTTTTTCTTTTATACACGTGTTCGTTATGATCAAACTGAACTAAGGTTCCACGATTTCATGTTTCTGTAGTTTTCGAAATATTAAATTCCGAAAAAGCGCTTTTTTGTCACTGACTCACTTCGCATCATCAAATAACTAAGGTACTTCTAAAAGTCGTAGAATCATGAAATTTCACAAGTAAGCCTGGTTTGTAGCACAATTAACCAGAAAATCTGAAAACACAGAATTTCCGCCTCTAAACCCTTAAAACAGGGGGTGTTGATTTGGCCGTAAACAGTTCCTTCACATTCAATTGCGCCAATGTTGGTCGCCAATACTCGATTGCAGAGTTTTGAAGGGGTCACGAAATTTCAAGCAGAATAAAACTTTATATATAATCTTTTCCAAAGATGTTTGTTAAATAGAAAAAAATGAATATACCTAAAAATTTTAATCAGAATAGGTTATGATATATTCACGATATTAAAACAACAAAACATTTAACAAAATATAACGGCAATTCGGTATGTTTCCGATATAGTAGCCTTGGCGAAATAGAGAAAAGAACCTTGACGAGAAAAGAAATTTGATAATAACGTATTTTCTGGCAACCTATCTACTGTCATATACACAAGCAATTTTTTCCATATATATACAATTTATTTAATGTAAGGAACCCGTTTATTTATTTTTATATACCAACATAAATAATTTGCATATAAAAAACAATATTTTATACGTGTATAAATAAAATGTTTATATGTATATAAATACATATATAAATAACATAAAAGTTCACCAGGTTTGTTTTCATAGTTGTTTAAATCATTTGGCAACCTATCTCAGTTTCTGAAGTCCGAATTGCGACAAGATTTTTAAAAAACGCCAAGGTCCCTATAGTGGAAAAATATTCTAATTCTCATATGAAAGTTTAAAAATCTGCTTTTAATTAAATGAAATGTGTAACTAATAAAGCTGTCTTTAACGATGTGCGACAGATGCGGTGTCTGAAGTCCGCTGCTAATGTTATTATATTGTATTATTAGCCTACTTACTTTTAATTTATTGTTAATTTTGAATCTGTAAAAGAAAGATTATAGTTATAGATCAGATATGTTGGTTGCCAAAACTCGATTACAGAAAATTAGCCTGAGTTATAAAGGTGTTGCATGATTTCAAGCTGAAAGAAAATTTATATGCTTTTACAAAAATCTTAATAAGGCAAATTTTTCCGTTTATCTGTCCATATTTCTATCTTTTACTTCCTTAAAACAAATTTTATTAAAAACCGGGCGGCGTCTGCACAGATCATCACCTCATCGAGTTGACGGCTGAAATTTTAGGACTAGTTAAAAATCGATTAGCGTATTAAAGTGTAACTGGTCTGCCAAGTCATATCTTTGTGCAAACTACAGCGCCTAGAAGATACAGTGTGGAAAACGGCTACAAAATAGTGCTAAAAAATTGAATCCCATAAATGTACAACGATGCTGAATAACAAAATGTCGATCGTAGCGCCATCGTAGCGATTTAAAAACGATAGTCATTCTAAAAGAGACTCTTTAACCTATTTCACGTCATTCCTTAACTAAATTAGCTTATAACAGACTAAAATATCTTATATTTATAGTTTCCGATATTTAACATTCTATAATTTTTGAAAACACAGGGTTTATATTGAAAAGAGTTACGAGATGGCGCTCGTATCAGCATATTGCCGCTGAGCATTGTTGGAGATTTATGGGATACAAGTTTTTAGCACTTTTTAAAACATTATAGGAATAGCCGTTTTCCACACTGTATCTTCTAGGCGCTGTAGTGCAAACCACCTACAGACCCGATTTTACCGGTTAATTGGTGGATTTTCCATTGTGTTTTCCTGCACCCATTCCTCCATGTTTCCATACTTTTCAATGCAGGAAAATACAATAGTAAACCTATCAGTCACCCACTAAAATTAGGTCTTCAGGTTGTTTCTACCAAGATATGACTTAACAGACCAGTTGCATTTTAATGTACTACTCTAGTTTTGACTAATCCTAATATTTCAGCTGTAAGCTCGATGAGGTGATGGTGTGTGCAGACGCCTCCCGGTCTATAATAAATGTCGGAATTCTAATCTCAATAGCACTCTGGTCAATCTGGCAATTATCCCTACTATTTATGGAACACTATTCCTTTAAGTGCGTTTTAGTGATGTTAAAGAACTTTATACATATGCATATAATACGTAATACATTTGCATCATACATATTATAGGTATGTGTATAATAAATAATACATATGCATCATTATGACGTCAGAACAAACAAAACATTTTTTGTCGCCAAATTTGAGAATTGACATGATATATTACCAAATTTGGTGACACTTCTCTAAATGTCTCCAAGCTTGGCGAGTATTTGACGTTTGTGGCTATTATTCAATGAGTTAATTATTAATGCGAGCCATCTATTTATATTTTTCCGCATATCATCTGAATAGTTAAATAATATAACGTACGAATATTTCCAAAGTGCTAGTAATTTCGTCACTGCGTCACAAATTCCTCTGTTATCGTTAATATATTGTACTGTTATTATACTTACTGTGACTATGTTGTTAATCTTTACTCTGCTGAAACTTCTGTATTACATAAATAGAATTTACGGAAACTATTAAAGCACCGAAACTGCCAAAACTTAAAGCCATGGCACATTGGCTAATTCGTCAACACGATTAGATGAGAACAATGATAGATTTTCAAATGGATCATAGCGGTAAGCCCGTAGACTTCTTCCGTAATCGAATCTATTGAAAAGGTTAGCATCTCTCTATTCTTAAAAAAAGTAACTACCGCTGTCACCGCCGCCGCCGGTTTTGAATTTTTTGTGACCGGATGTCTTTCTTCGTTAATATTAAGTAAAATAATGCATACAAAAATATGAAAATCGGTAGTATGATACAGAAATGTTTGATAAACACGCTGATGCAGACAAAATCGAAGAATTATTTTAAGAGATATTTAATGCTAAAGTTGGACAAAATCGTTCCACTAAAAATGTTTTATAGGTACAAAAACTATTCATGGGAATTTATTCATTTTTAGATCATTTTATACGTTTGAAGTTCCCGGTGTGCAGACTGTTTTTATTTTTTTAATTTGACTAATTTTTTGAGATGTTATTTCTATTTTAAATTCAAATTTTCAGCATTTCTAGAGAGATTTTTTACAGATTTTAGAAAGTGATATTAATTTAAACTGTTGCCAACTGTATAAACAGCGGAAACAATAATGTTTGCTTTAAAAAAAATATTTATACGTGTTAATAAATTAAAAAATTATTTACACGTGACTATTATAAACAGAAAATTTTTTTAAAATTAGAATTAAATAATTATGTACAAAAAGGAGGAACTTATTAAAAATTACGTCATAAAAACTATAATTACACGTGAATTTTAAGAGAGAAAGGAATTTGTAAAATAATAGATTTATTAACATGCGTTAGAAGTCTTAAATAGAAGAAATTACGTCATATTTACGTCACATTACAGTTATTACATAAAATGAACACAAAATAATATTGCAAAACGGTTTAAATTTAGAAATTGTGCTAGACATTTATTTGATATTTTGAGAGGATACTTTTCAACTATTTTTGTTAGGAAAGCGCAAATAATATTTCATTTCTAACACAAGTATTTGCACGTGAATATTAAAAAGAGAAAGAATAGTTTGGTCAAAATTACGTCAGATTAAAAACGATTAATTTAAAATGTCTTATTTAAAAGAACTTTATTTTCGCTTTGTTAAAAAATACCGGGAGACAAAGATTTTGTTTACTTAATTCCTTTTATATTAGCTTATTTTGAAACGTTTAACTTATTTTACTTAATCAAAGACGAAAACAGCGATTGACATATGTATTTTTGGTACTACTTAATTATCCCGTCGACCAAAAATCTATCATTCGCCAAACTATAAGATTAAATGCCAATAATGGTTGATCGTAAATGTCACATTAACTTGACTTTAAGCAAGTTACACGTGTCTACGTCATCAAGTTATTTTTATTTCGACGTTTTATTTGTATTTTTATTAATGTTGCACTAATTTATTTGTTCTTTCGTTATTTAAAATAAAAATGATGTAAATTTGTATAATTTGGCGAGTGCTTTGGCGATTTATATAATTTGGCAAAATTGGTCGACAGGTTAATCAAGTAGTACCGCAGCGGATTTGGCCTAAAAATTCCCCAGTCAAAGAGAAATGAATAGAAATCCGTTTATAGGGAGATCGCCACTGTTTTTTAAATTATAATTCAATCTTCCGAAATCTTTTTAAAGCCGATCAAATTAGCGTACTTTTAGAGTCTGCGGTGTCTGAACGGGGGTTGACGAGCGTAGCTCGTAGGGGGCAGAGCCACCTAGTGAAACAAAAAGATATTAGCATAAATATTGTTTAATGTAAATGCAGATATTATCAAAGGATTTAATAAGGATCATTTCAATTGTACCCAATCGTATCAGTTAAAATACAATAATTGGCAGTGAGCCCATTTAGAAAAGATTACTTAATAGGATTAAAATTTTCCGCATTAGAGAACGAATCGTAACTGATAAGGAAACATGCATATAAGTGAGTTAAGAGATATTTGTCATGAAAGATGAAATACATAACAACACAAAATATATGTTGTGCTTCCATGATCGTAAAGAGTTCTTGATTTCTCTATCAAAAGCTTCCGACTTGGCGAAAGAATGGGCAAGTAAATTAAATTATGAATAACAGTAACATGATTCAACGTTTAACATGCAATTAATAGAGTATATACTGCTTGCTAGAGGCGGCTAGTACTTTAATATAAAAAGAAATAATTTATAAATTTGTAAAGCTTAATAAAATAAATTTAGGTATTTTTATGCTAGCCAGGTGCGAGTGGCTAATCGCCAAATACTGTCCGAAACTCTATTGCTCATATTGCATTCATTTCATTTAAAAATATAAACTTTTCACTCATCTCATTTAAAATAGATGCATTTCCCTCATTTTATTTAATAGAATATTTAACATAGAAATAAATAAATAAATAAATAACAAATAATAACATAAACCAAAATATTTTATTTGAAAATCAAAGCATTGTTTCTAATTTACACATGTGAGAAATGGAAACTACTATTGGCGAAAAAACAAAATGCTAATTAGGAGATTTGCTCCCGGCTAACATAAATGTACTGAAATTTAAGTTTTTTTTATATTAATATAGCTTAGAAAAGAACTTGAAAAAACATACAAAAAGTAGTGATATCCCAACAAAAAGTTTTCGGTAAAAAGAAAGCGTCAAGTTCTCCTTAATGTTTCGGCCAGAAAAAGTAGTAATATCTGAAGTTCGCACAAGTTAAAAGCCAAGCATCCCAAATCTTTCATTGAAAATGACTTCCTGCGACTTGGCCGTTAATGCTTTCGAGAGGGTTTTTCAAATTTTAAAGTATGTACAAATGAGCTACATGACAACTACATTTTTTGATTATTTTAGGCATTTTGTGGCACAAAGTACAGAAATAAAATACACATTTAAAAAAAGCATTTAAACTACTTCAGTCTATTTAAATGCTTAGAAATTAAATATAACAAAATGCTTGCATTCAGAAGGTAATATCCCTAATTGCTAAAACATAATTAGTATCAGCTTTTAACAGTTTATAAATCGAATACCTCTTAATGTATGCAAAGAAACTATAATAAATGTTCAAACGAAGAAAATCTCTTTCGTCAATGCACAAGATTTAAATATTATACAATAAAATATAATGTAACATATTGTGAGATTTGAAGAAAGTAAATTTTGTTTTATTTCTTAGGTTTTACGTTAATGACTTTAGCTTTAGACCGTACGAAATGGCAATTAAACCACATGTGGACTAAATGATCTGTAATCAAAACTATTGTTTGTTGAAATTGAATGGTATTTATCAGAAATATTTTACCTATAATGTCTGTATGTGAATTTGCCTCTTTGCATACTAATATTAATTTTAATATTTAAATAATTGATAAATGCGAAATTTCCAATCATTAATTTTGTAATGCTGTAGAAGGCATTAACGGCCAAGTCGCAGGAAGCCATTTTCAATGAAGGATTTGGGATGTTTGGCTTTTAACTTGTGCGAACTTCAGATATCACTACTTTTTCTGGCCGAAACATAAAGGAGAACTTGGCGCTTCTTTTTTTACCGAAAACTTTTTGTTGGGATTTTTATATATTTTTTAACGCTGAATTCAAAAATGACCTTCATTTTTAAGCACCAAGTCTGGATATTTTGCAAATCGTAAATTTCAAACTCAAAAAATAGAAAAGTTCTGATACTGTAAAATAGATGTGATGGTTGTATTTTTTAATTTTGATAATTGATTTTTATGTACTTCTTAGCACTAAATCTGAAAATAACCTTCATTATTTAACCATTACGTCAGAATTTTCCCCAAATCGTAAATTTCAAACTTAAAAAGTAAACATTTAAAAAAAAATCCTGACTTGTTGGCGAAAGAATGAAGGCCATTTTCGGATTCAGCGCTACAAAATATGTAAGAATCGATTATCAGAAGCCAGGGTTCGTTCATATATATCAATGGATATACATATATCATGATATATATCCGATATTTATTTTTAAAATATCGAGATTTTTGATACTTTCGATATTTTCAAATTCTTGATATTTATTGTCAAAATATCAAGATGTTTGATAGTTTGTATATTTGATATTTATTTTCATAATATCACTGTGCAAGATAATAATGAAAATCCCTGTCGGCCGGGCCTACGGGCGGAGGTAGATTTTGAAGTTAAGTATACTAATTTCAGCAACAAAAATTAAATCATGATTATATATAAATCCACTTTAACAGTTTTATCTGGCCGCTTTTGACGAGTTTTTATTTCATTTTTATATAATAGCTGGTTTTATCAGAATCATGTTAAGGCGCTATTTAAAAAAAAATACTTTTCCATGCTCAACAACTGGAAATTTTCTGGCACATTTCGAGATTCATTTTTAATAGAAAAAATATGAAACTTGCTGACGTGATTTTTGGAAAGATTTATAAGTGACAAGTGTCTAAATTTTTCTTTCAATTAATTAAAACTTGATTAATAAACAATTATTTTCTCAGTAGAACAATATTTTTCGTTTCTAACACAATCGCTTTGGGAAATTCTGTGCAAAATGCCCACTTTAAAATCATTTTATGAAATATATTCTGCCTCTATCAAAAAATCGATCATTACGGTACATTATATAGTTTCTGAATAAGAAAATATACCAATTGGATGCGTTTGAGAGCAAAAATGAATTTAAAAATGAGTAAGAAAATAAGCAGTTTGGATTTGAAACACCCTTAATAAGATGATTTTTTTTCTTCAACCGCTATGTATTTTTAATTTGTTTTTGCTGTAAGAATTGGTCCTATCAAAAACTTGCCTATATAAATGTTGTAGACAATATTAAGAAGATATATCATAAATTCATGGGGATTTTATATCTTGTGAATTGACGGAGTTATCGAAATTTTTCTTCTTCAACTACCCTTTTTTGTTTTCGTTTTTAATTTTTTTTGCGGTACGAATTGATCCTATCAAAAACTTGTGAATATAAAAGTTGTAGATAATATTAAGTAGATGTATAATAAAATCAATTGGATTTGATATCTTGAGAATTGACGAAGTTAAGAATTTTTTTCTCCCCAAAACCTTATTTTTTGCGTCCCTTGAGCCTATTTTTAATTTTATCAAAACTCTGTGCTACATAAATTTTTGGTCCTATTTTTAGAAATAATAAAAACTTTAAACTGATTTAATATGTGCAAAAATTAAGAAGTGATGGGGTTTTTTCGGTTTTCACAAAACCCCTCCCTATTTCCATCCCCTTGGTCCGATTTTGCCCATTAACGAACTTGATCGAGATTTTATGCCCCTTGATTTTATGTATCAGTTTGGAAGATATTTGTGCAGAATTGTGGAAGTTATCGTGTCCAGAAGAAAGTGTTGGAAAACGTCTCAGTGTAAGTGGTTTTATGTCCAACATCACCTCGCTTGTGAAATGACAATTTACTTGTGACATGTGCAACGCGTCTTCATTTTTTAGTTGTGAAATATGTTCCAAGATGGCCACACTTCCCTGAGCGAAGTTCTCGTAAGATCACGGACTAACGAACAATTGTGTAAAAGACTTATGTTTCGAAAAGGCGACAACAGATAGCAGCACCAGAGAACTTTTCTGAACATATAGACTCATTTAATTAGGACCTTTTTTGCTTGTTAAGCAGTTTTATTGTTTCCAGACTTTTTTGCTCTGTTTTAACTCTTGTGGGCCCCTTTTTACTTCTCACTTGAAGGCCCGATTTTGCGTGGTCAAGACGCACGGTTTTTTGTGCGTCAACTCTTTGTCTTATGGAAGACTAATGTCTCCTACTGGATTTTCGACGTTATTACTCATGTATTATTCATATTTAACCTTTTACTTTATATTTTTTAGTGTGTGAGTGTGGATCCCTGTAATCAAGATTTACTTCAAGAATTAAATAGTTTTTCTCTACATCTGCATTATTCAAAGATGATATTTCTCACAATTCACCACATCTATTCATTAAATAAAAATTACAGGTTGTCTTCATAAGAAGGAAACCAGCGTATGTCTGCTTTACCAGAAAGGTAAGAAAATAGATTTCTATCTTTTATTATTGATGTAAAAACTTTTGGTATAACAATTTTATATTTATACTGGGTCCTTAGCTTCATGCTAATCGCGAACTCACCCTTCCTAGATATTTTAAAAGATTATGAGACTGAGTTGAAGGGGAAAGTAAATAAATAAATAAAAAAAAAACAGTAATAAAAATTTGTTTATCTGATTGCGATAAAATGAACAAGATGCACATATGAGACATGAAATATTGAAATATATACATCAAAATAAAAATAAATGTGCATGAATAAATAACGATATATATAATATTTAAAAAAAGGTATTATTGTGAATGAATATTGATTGATTATTATGAATAAATGATCATTTTATTTATATTTATGAATATATTCTAAGAAATTATTTTAAGAAAGTCACAAACTTCTTATAGTAAATATATTTGTTATCAAAGAATTTATAAAACTTGAATAACACGCTATGTCTGCTTCAAAAGAAATTACGGCAGTAGAGAAATTAAACGATAATAATTATAATCATTGGTGTTTTAAATTAGAAAATTTGTTAATTAAAGATGATTTATTCAAATATATAACAGAATCTCCACCTGCCGCACCCGATGATACATATACTAAAAACGCGGCTAAGGCGAAAGCCATAATTTGTTTATGCATTGAAAATACACAAATTGTGCATATCAGACATTTGACATCTCCCAAAGACATTTGGGAAAGATTAAAAAGTGTTCACCAAAGGGCGAATTTATCCTCCAAATTATTCCTTTTGAGGAAGCTATATTCGCAAAGGCTCAACGAGGGCGGAGACTTAAATTTACATATCAACAATATTTTAACTATCCGCGACAAACTCGCTGCCATTGGAGAGCTCATAAATGATTCGCACATTGTGGCTCTTATGCTTTGCAGCTTGCCTCAGTCATACGCTCCTCTTATAACGAGCGTGGAGGCTAGAGACGAAAAGGATCTAGACCTCGAATTTGTAAAAAACAAACTCATCGATGAGTACTCTCATCGGATCGAATACAAAAAAACCAGCACACGACCAAGGGACACAGCATATAAATTTGTAAATAAAGGCAACAAAAACTATTGCAGTTTCTGTCAACGAGATGGGCACGCTCGTTCAGAATGTTACAAATTGAAAAACAAACAGAAAAACAATTACCAAAGAAGTGAAAATTATAACAGTAATAAATTTAACAACCATGCCAATTTTAGAGCCAATTCGGTAAACCCCAAAAATCAACACAATGGTAGTAAAACCGACTCCTCGAATTTTTGCTTTAACAGCAAATCAAATATAGAGGATGAGGTCAACCAATCGATCATTCCTCTCTTCCCAATGGAAAACAATTTTGAAATTGAGTCAGTAAAAATTAACCAAACACAAACAACAGATCCAAACACATATATCATTGACTCGGGTTGTACCAGGCACGTTGCATCAGCAAAAACAAATTTTGCTACATTCACAGCCGGGAATTTTGGGAATATAACAATCGCTAATGGAAAAAGGCTTAATTCGGAAGGTATGGGCGACGTAAAAATAAAAACAGACAAAAACCACTACATTACACTGAGAAACGTATTATACTGTCCAGAACTAAAGGGCAATTTATTGTCAGTTAAGAAAGCCACTGAAAATAATATAAAGGTAATTTTCGAGAAAAATGCATGTTTATTTGTCAAAGATGATGATATAATCTTGACAGCTAAATTAAATGATAATCTCTACGTATTAAACCCTGAAGACGATTACGGCTATACTATAAGTATTCAAACTTTCTGTAACAATACAAATTGTATTTCATTGTGGCACCGAAGACTCGGACACAAAAATTTTGATGATATAGATGATATATGATGATGATTTTGATGATAGACCTTGTTAATCATGAATTAGCCAATGGGATAACAATTAACAATTGTAAACATGACACACGATGCACCAAGTGCATTGAAGGGAAACTTTCCACTTTGCCCTACCTTAAAGTAGCCACAAACAGAAGCAAAGACATTGGTACCCTCGCACATTCCGATATATGTGGCCCCATGAATACTAAAACGATAGGAGGGAAAAGGTACTTTATAACATTCACGGATGATTATAGCAGGTACACAATAACATACTTAATCGCGCATAAATCGGAAGTCGTTATCAAACTGAAAGAATACATAGCGCTAACAAAAAATAAATTTGGCAAGTTGATAAAGGCAATAAGGTCCGATAACGCAAAAGAGTATATCAGTGATGAATTTGAAAACTGCCTGATAGAAAACGGGATAGAGCGTCAATTGAGTGTTCCCTATTCTAGCCCGCAGAACGGCGTTTCAGAGAGAAAGAATAGAACGATAGTGGAAATGGCTAGAACCATGTTGTCGGACGCCAAGTTACCTAAGCAATTCTGGGGGGAAGCTGTCATGTCCGCCACCTACCTCATCAACCGTCTACCAACAAAAGCTAACAAAAATAACATGACACCCTATGAACTTTGGCATAAAAGAAAACCCAATCTCTCGAACATCAAAACATTCGGATGTAAGGCGTTTGCCTATGTCGACAAACCTAAAAGAAATAAATTAGATGAGAAAGCCATCGAGGGAATAATGTTGGGATATGATTGATTTCAGAAGCAAGGGCTATAGGATATATACGGGTGAAAATAAAATTATAATATCTAGAACCGTAAAATTCTTCGAAGAAGGTATAAAAGATGAGGAAATTAAACCCGCCAAAGAAAATCAAAACAACGAACAAACTCCCGCAGATAATATTGAAATTGATCTAGAAGAACCCGACGATGATCAGAATGACACCCCGACCGCCACATCCCTTGAGCCGAGAAGATCGCAAAGACAAAATCGTGGCGTACCACCTAACCGTTATGGAATAAGCGCAAACCTGTGTCAAATTCAGGAGCCAAAGTCATGGACAGACCTACAAAATATCAATGACGCAGAAACTAAAGATAAATGGCTAAAAGCCACTAGTGAGGAAATAGATTCTCTGAAGCAAAATAATACTTGGAGATTAATAAAACCTATCCCGGGAAAACGCGTCATAGGTTGTAGGTGGACGTTTAAGGCAAAAAGGGGAGCCAACGGGTCTATAGAGCGATATAAAGCCAGATTGGTCGCTAGGGGATATGCTCAAAAATATGGAAGCGATTTTGACGAGACCTACGCACCCGTTGTAGCGCATACCACCCTGCGAGCATTCTTAAACGCAGCGGTGTACAAAGACCTTAAAATAACTCACCTAGATGTCAAAACTGCTTTCTTACATGGCGATTTAGAAGAGGAGGTTTATATGCATCAGCCAGAGGGATACATAACAAAAGGGGAAGAAGATAAAGTGTGTAGTTTAAACAAAGCGATTTACGGCCTTAAGCAGGCAGCTAGGGCGTGGAACCAAAAAATAAGTAAATCTCTAAAAGAACTAAATTTCGTTGAATGCGCGTCAGACAAATGTCTGTACAAAAGAGTCCAAGATGGAAAAATCGCATACATAATAGTGTATGTTGATGACATCTTAGTCGCAGGAGACAAAACAGACACACACGGAATATACACTGAATTATCAAAGCAATACGAAATCAAAAATTTAGGTCAAGTAACACAATATTTATGCATAAACATAAAGGAAACAGCAAACGGTAATCTAGAATTAGACCAGGAACACAAAATAATACAAATCGCATAAAAATTCAATTTGTTAAATGGTAAGCCTACGTATACACCCATGAATACTAACTACTTTAATCTAGATCCAAACGGGAAACTAATGGGAGATAATGTAAAATTTAGACAGGCTATAGGAGGGTTTCTATACATTGCAACTTTAACTAGACCCGACATAGCATCAGTCGTTAACATCCTGGGAAGAAGGAATGAATCCCCAAGGGAAGTCGATTGGCAAGCTATCGAGAAATTAATTAGATATCTGCTTACTACCAAAGATCTTAAATTCGTCATAGATAAAACAAAACCTCCAATCCTAACGGCATATAGCGATGCCGATTGGGGGAACGACAGAATAGACAGGAAATCAACCACTGGAAACTTGTTTAAATTAGGAAATAATATATTGGCATGGTCATCGAGGAAACAGAGTTGCACAGCACTCTCGTCCACGGAGGCTGAATATATCGCTGCCTCTAATGCAGGTCAAGAAATCTCGTGGTTATTAGACTTGTTAAATGACCTCGAACTATGTCAACAACTACCCGTAACATTGTACGAAGATAACTTATCAGCCATAAGATTGACCGAAAACGAAAATGCACAGACAAGAACTAAACACGTGGAAGTTAAGTATCACCTCATCAGACATCTATGCCAGAATGGCATAATCAAAATAACTTATTTCCCATCGAAGTTAATGCTGGCAGACGTGCTCACCAAGCCGTTGCCTAAGCCTCATTTCGAGTGTTTGAGAAATAAGTTAAACATTTTACGCTCGTCGGTTTGACATAAAAAGCGGGGGTGTTGGAAAACGTCTCAGTGTAAGTGGTTTTATGTCCAACATCACCTCGCTTGTGAAATGACAATTTACTTGTGACATGTGCAACGCGTCTTCATTTTTTAGTTGTGAAATATGTTCCAAGATGGCCACACTTCCCTCAGCGAAGTTCTCGTAAGATCACGGACTAACGAACAATTGTGTTTCGAAACTTATGTTTCGAGACTTATGTTTCGAAAAGGCGACAACAGATAGCAGCACCAGAGAACTTTTCTGAACATATAGACTCATTTAATTAGGACCTTTTTTGCTTGTTAAGCAGTTTTATTGTTTCCAGACTTTTTTGCTCTGTTTTAACTCTTGTGGGCCCCTTTTTACTTCTCACTTGAAGGCCCGATTTTGCGAGGTCAAGACGCACGGTTTTTTGTGCGTCAACTCTTTGTCTTATGGAAGACTAATGTCTCCTACTGGATTTTCGACGTCATTACTCATGTATTATTCATATTTAACCTTTTACTTTATATTTTTTAGTGTGTGAGTGTGGATCCCTGTAATCAAGATTTACTTCAAGAATTAAATAGTTTTTCTCTACATCTGCATTATTCAAAGATGATATTTCTCACAATTCACCACATCTATTCATTAAATAAAAATTACAGGTTGTCTTCATAAGAAGGAAACCAGCGTATGTCTGCTTTACCAGAAAGGTAAGAAAATAGATTTCTATCTTTCATTATTGATGTAAAAACTTTTGGTATAACAATTTTATATTTATATTGGGTCCTTAGCTTCATGCTAATCGCGAACTCACCCTTCCTAGATATTTTAAAGAAAGTGATATATATAGATAGATAGATATGTATATATATATAAAGTTTTTTACTGAGGGTGGTTTTGGGTTCTTGGGGTCATGATCGGTGTAGATCTGCAAAACGTTTTCAGAAATTCCAACATAGGAATGATCCCAATAGGTAGTATTTCATACGAAATCTACCTAATATTTTCTTCAGTCAAAACAAGTGTAAATGAAATTTTCATATATATATATATATATATATTTTCCAAACTTCATGTTTGAAACTTTTATTTTTAAATGTATAACTAATAATTATGTCAGACAATTAATTCAGAACAGCCATTTAAAGATTAACTGTAATTTAAGTAATCATTTATGTCAGAGCTTCTTTAGAAAAGAATCTTTTCTAATTTTCGTTTAGTTGAGTGAACTCTACAACAGGTTAGGGAATAAAAAATAAGATAAGCTTTCATTTATGTTAAAATTCTCCAATAAATAAAAAAAAACTTTTGCATTTAATATTTTACTTTATAAAATATAAAACTTTCTTGAAACTTGGTACAAATCCTATAGTTTATATAAGTGTATAAAGCAAATTGTCTCTGTTTTCAATTAGTTGATCTTCAATTTTGTTCTTAGTTGGAAAAAAAAAATGGAAAAGAGAAATTCATTTTTACAACATTGTTTGGTTACGTTTTCATGTTAAGTGCAATATTTTTGAGCATCTGATTTATATTATGCTTGAAAATATTTATTATCAGCAGTAAGTTGACTATTTTGAAAATATCTTATATATATCGAAAATATCGAATATATATCAAAATATTGGATATTTTTGATATTTTCGAAAATATCATGATATTTACGAACCCTGTCAGAAGCTAAGCTATATAACACAACCCAAATTTTGCAGTCTTGAGTTATCTCTGGTCCGCCCTTTAAGAAATTAATAAGCACGTAATTGTACCCGTGAGTCTAGTGCATTATCTAGATTAAAGAAAGAAATATATGACAGCCATAAGTGAACAGATAGTTCTTAATTTCTTTTTATTTTAGAGTATCATGGCGTTGGAGGCCCTATTTCTGCGGAAAGACCCAGGTACATGTCAGAAATAAAACGACCATTATTCGAAGCTATCAATGCAATGGGTTATCAAATAGTCGATCCTAACTCTAGACGCCAAACAGGTAAGTATATTTGATTTTTTTCTCAGTCTGTAAATTAACATTTTAATGTTTAAATACAATATCCCCCAACCCCTCCACACACACACAACACAATGTGTCCCATCAAGTCCGCATAAACTCTAAGAAACGAAAATCATCATTCGGAAGTGATGAAAAGATCATTAAAAACTATACATCTTCGAATCTTGGTCCATTTCTATTCTAAAATAAATGTAACTAATGCTGTAGCCGCCGTCGTACATGATTTTTTTGTGACTGGAGGTCTTTCTTAGCTAATATTTAGAAAACGGCTGCATACAAATATATGAAAATTGTTATTATTACAGAGAAATGTTTTTAGGCTTCCGCTAAACATAAACTACAAAAGCTACAAACTCGAAACTCCGGGTATTTATAGCCCAATGCCTGTTCTTTAAAAGTACAGTTAAAATTTCATAAAAAACTTAAACAAAAAATTAATAAAAATAAATAACTAAAAACTGCGCCTACTAGCCCCGGTCTCCCCTAAATAAAGGTTCTAATTATAGTTTAAACACGTCAGATATCAAAATACAACATATTTATTAAAATTAGTTTGAAATAATTTTGAATAATGCACTAAATAAGTATCTTAAGAAAAATATAAGCAATGATTGAAAAATATACTGTTAACAAATTATTATACCAAATGTCTAAAAACAAAAATAATATGTAAATTAATACGATATTGGTCCTCCATTTTTCCTTATAACCTCAAACACTCTGCTTTACATAGAACTGACCAGGTGAATAAGTACAGATTTCGAAATATTGTGCCATTCTTTTACAATGGCTACTTCTCGTTCAATGGCAGATAAAAACTGTTTATTGTTAGCATAAAGTTTGCGACTTAATACGCCCTAAAGATTTTCCATAGGATTCAGGCCTGGACTTTGAATTGACCATGAAAAAATATGAATTTTTTTCTTTTTAAAACCATTGATGGGTGGATTTAGACACACGGCTAGAAGCATTGTCCTGCTGAAACATCCAGTTAGCACCACCTAAAAAAGTTCCAAACGGTATCAAATGATCATATAACATAGCCTGATATTACGCAGAGTTCATATGTCCCGAAATTTGGGTTAAATCGCATAATGCATCATGACTAAAAGCTCCCCAAAGCATTACTGATCCTCCTCCCATTTTTTGACTGAAGCATTGTTTCGGTTCCTTCCTCAAATCATGCCAATGGTATTTATAACCATCCGGACCGTTAGAATTAATTTTTTTTTCCATCTGAAAATATCACTCGTTTCCATTTCTTGTCTCGTGACATGATATTTTTAGCCCATTTCAGTCTTTCTTCTTTATGATGTTTCTTTAACCTCTGTTTTTTCAACAGTTTTATACTATATTTTGCATTATTATTCGATTTCAGACTCTTCCAAACTGTTACGTGTGAGGTTCTTTTGCTGAAACGGTACGAAATTTTCCAAGTTGAAAGACCTTTTTGAGTTGATAATCGAAATGCTTGTCGATCATCCCGTGCTGTCAAAATCCCTTTTCTTCCAGATCGTTTAATTTTATTTGAATCCTTTTTTCTAATTATTTCATTGTGAATGGTAGTTTTAGAACGCTTCATTAACCGAGCTATTTCTTGTTCAGATTTACCAGCACCGTTATAAAACCAAATTTTTCTTATTTCGGTCGCAGACAAGTCTTTACCCCGCGGCATCTTCATATATATCGCAAATAACACTGTCTAAATTTGTACCTTTGCTTCTTGGGAATACTTTCACGATACGTTTTATAATGATTCTGATGTGATGTATAATATGATAATTTCCTCGGGTGGTCTTATAATTTCTTAACAATCACTTTATTTACGTTTTGAAAAAATTAGAAGATTTTAATAAAATGTAACTTGAAAACGTTCTACGATGAATTTTAAATACGCACGGTAAAAATTTGCATGTTGTGTCTTCTTCCTCAGAAGTGCACCAATTCGTTAGTGGTCTTATAACTTCTTAACGCACTGTATTTACACATGACTATTACAAACAGAAATGAAACTTTAAAATAATAATTAAATGATCACGTGTTAAAAACAGGAAATAGGGAAAATTACGTCATAAAAATTGTATTTACATGTGAATAATTAAAATACAAATAATTAGATTATTACACGTGAAAGGCATTTAAAGGAAACAATTAGGGGAGACTAGGGTGGGTTGACCATACGGGAGGCTTGACCCACCCATCAGTTTTTATATTTAAAAGAATTCAGAGTTTTATCAATAGGTGTCAACCGAAGCTACCGCAATGCTCAAACAACAATCTCTGTTTCACACAGTTAATCGAAATAGGTGTGGAAAAAATCAATTGTGAGGAGTTTTCAACCTAAACTTGTGTTTTTAGAAATATTTTGTAAGCTTTTTTCAGATAAAATATATCACAGAAATTTAAGTAAGTAGGTTTTAAGTAATGCAGAAATATCGAGCTTTCATTCCAGGAATAAAGATTGTACAGTAAGTTAGGCGTAACATAACAATGTGCTATTCTTTAGAAAAAGGCTATGTGGGGAGGCTCGTCCCAGTCAATGTGAGGGACGGTTGACCAGTTGTTCAAGGCTGCCTTAACACATTCACGACGGGAAACTTGAATTCTCGTTTTTCATTCAAAATACTTCATTGCTAAGGGATCATAATACGTCATTGCTTCTACCTTACAGAAAATGCCTTTATGTCATGTTGTCCATATATATATATATATATATATATATTTTAAGACATTTTATATTAAATTCAGTCATTGAAAGATACTTACCGATGCATAAACTTGGGAAACCTATGTAGAACAACAGTTTACTAAAAACTTTCAGAACAGGGAGGAGTTTCTACTGTTTTCAAATTCAGATTTCATAAAAATAGCCCGTCGGCAATGTGTTAGTTAAGGGGTTTTGGAAATTTTTTTTATTATACATTAAGCATAATGAAAGATTAATGGTTATTTATAAAAATGAATGTAAATTTATTCTGCAAAGGTACAATAAAATGGGGTGATGGAAAATAAAACGTTTAAAACTGATTAAAGAAAGATGTAAAAAATTGCTATTTGCGCTGCACGAAAGAAAATTAATGAAATATACATGCGAAAGTTGATAGGAACTTTTTTCTATTTAAATATTACTTACAATAGGTAAATAGAAATAGTGTAAAAGACTAGAAAGTACGAAAGCAGCAGTCTTAACCGTTTCAGGAGCAGTGGTATATTTTTGAAACCACTTTATTTCAATTCCCAAACTCCACAATGGCACCAGAATTTTGTTAAAATCTTTTCAATTTAATATGTATGTGAAATATAGCCCTTTTCATTTTCCAAATAAATTTGTTCGTGTATTCCGGTGCCAGTTGTTTATTGCAACATTTTAGTACTGAAAGTATTTTTCCTCTGAAAGGGTAAAAATATGTTAATGATAAGTTAAGTACCCATGTGGCTGCAAAAGAACATAGTATGAATCGAAAAACTTTAGGAAGGTATGTAGACAAATTTCAACATAATGAAAAGAGTGAGATGAAGACAAACTATGTGACAACTAGAGTTGTCAGGTCGAATGCCGCAAAAAGTAGGACAAGGAGAGAAAAAAAAGCGGGACAGTGGCTACAAAATTCGGACATTATAATGCAGGAAACCCTATGGAAACGGAAGCTGTCTCTAGTCGAATACTGTCTTAAATGTTAAAATTTCATTTCCCTGTTGTATAATTATACCAGCTCAGACAAAATCCTGTTTAAAACAAAAATTTTGTCTCCTCTGATACGAAATTACGCCTAAACAGGTTTGTTGAAGCATCAGATTTTCAAAAATATTTTCTTTTTATAATAATTAAAGCATGTAGCATAAAATTATTTTGCTTTTTTTTAACTGATTTTTTTTCTCTTGACAAATATTTCAATATAAAAGAAAGTGGGTCAAGCCTCCCATATAGTGGGCCAACCCTCCCATATGTGGGGAGCCTTGACCCATTATTTTCCCATGATTACAATCAATCATTTTTCAAATTTCTTATATATTACACTTATGTAGCAAGTTTATCTTGATAACTGATTGGATAAGGAGTAAAATGATATATAAAACTTTATTCTACGTCCAATATTTAAAAAATAAAAATCATTTTGTAAAAAGTGGGTCAACCCTCCCTAGTTTCTCCTACATGATATGTGAAATGCCTAAATAGAGGAAAAGGTCCAAATACCGGCTAGGGTCCAAATACCGGCTAAGTGGTGTTCTGAGAACTGAGCGCAGCGCAGCCAAGCGGTGATAGGCAGAGTTTGTAACTTTAATTGTGAGAAGAATGTTACGAAAAGTACGTCGCTGATGTCTGTGTCATTTACAAATAGTAAATGCAAAAGTATCGAATCTACGCCATATGGTACATCAAAAGTTTTTCAGATATGTGTTTCTCATTTTTTAAAAATATACTGATCATATATTGGCTTGAATTGTTGATTGAGTTACTTTTTAGACATATATAGCTCTCAACTGCCGCACGCACATTATTGGTATTTTATTATATGAATGAGTAATACCGGTTTTAACTTAAACATACCAGTGGTCCAAATACCGGCTACATAGAGGGGTCTAAATACCGGCTAGCCGATATTTGGGCCTCTCTCGGTTGCTCTGCTTGAAGGGGAGGAAAATAAATTAATTTAATTAGTTCCATAATTAATAAATTAATTTAAATGGTTCAGAAATAGTTCCAGTCCCATTTCTCAATATGAAAAAAGTAACCATGGCGGTAATTCTTCAGGGCCGACACTGGTTACCGGATCACTTTCCAAAAAAGCGCTGTTGGACACTACGAAATTGCCTGCAATAAATGTGAAGAGGAAGAAACAAATGACTAGTAAACCAGACGAAAAAGGCAGAAATTTGATTTTAACCCTCTCGCTGCGAAACCAGAGATTTCCTCGGGCAACGTAAAAGTAGCAAAATTTGCGCAACCCGAGATTTCCTCGGGGATGCATTTTTTTCCGTCTAATTAACCCTCCTTGATTATTCCCACCAGTTTTTTTTTAATTCTAAATTTTGCTTTATTTAATCGGGGCATTTTCTCGATTAAATTAGACAAAAATATTTGTTTTGAAAAACCGGTGACAAAGAATAAAAATTCTTAAAAGACACTCGTCGCAAAAGGGTTAAATACGCAATTTTTGAAACTATTTTGATAAAACAATTACGCAGCGAGAGGGTTAAAAAAGTGAAAGAGGAAAGTATCCAACAGAGGAAGTTGATTAATTTGTGTCTTCTGAATGGGTGCTTTCTCTGTGGACAAGAAGGGGGGAGGGGATTCTGGGTTCAATGTTAAGAATGCGATATGTGGGCTGATAGGCACTATACCGACGAAGAGAGTGATATTATGTTTTTGATTTTTTCAGATAAAATAATTCCCATTTCAATCAGCAAGCTTTTTTTTTTTGGAAAAAAAAAAAAAAAAAAAAAAAAAAAAAACTTAGGTAGCCGGTCTTTAGACCCCATCTTAAAAACTCAAAATTTGAAGACTTTCGGAATTTCAGTTTTTATAAACAGAAAACGCCTTTTAAACTGATTTTTTTTTCTCTTAACAGGTGTACAACGTGTCAAGGTACCCTGCTGTCACTTTTTATTTTATTAATTTTGAAAATTGTATGATCTAGATTGAAAACAAAAGTGGTAGCCGGTATTTGGACCTTTTCCTCTATTAAATATCGTAATATGTAAAATGCCTAAAATAATTAAATTATTTAACCTGGAAAACTTTTAATGGCGAAAATTAGATCATATTTAAAAAGCTGAAATAATATTCCCAAACACTTTTAAATTGAATTGAATTGTATATTTAGACGTGAATCTTAAAAGAGAAGAAAAAAAAACCCCTTTAAAATAATTAACTTATTACACGTGAAACGCATTTAATGGTAAAAATGACTTCATACAGTAAAACTATATATTTAAAATAATGTTCTTACGAACAATATTCATGCGGCGTCACACTGCGAATCACCGAGGCTAACAAAAAAGACAAGCTACCTGAAAACTCGATTTTAGCTGTCGACTCGTAGGTTCACTATTGTGTTTTCTTGCTCTCAGTCCTTCATGTCTTCATACCTTTGGTTGCAGGAAAACACAATGTTAATATAACGAGTTAACCGCTAAAATTTGGTTTTCAGGTGTTTTCCACCGAGATAGGACTTGGCAGACCGATTGTGTTTTAATATGCGAATAGAGTTTTAACTAGTTCTGGAATTTCAGCCATGAACTCGATGAGGTAATTGTCTGTGCTGCCGCCTCATGGTCTATTACTGGTGAGAATAATTACGGATTCTGAGCACCTTAAGCGGCACGAATACCGGTTGCTCGTCCCCAAAGTGTTAATGGTTCAAAATAAAGAAAAAATGGTCAGCGGCGACGATTTTTTTTTTTTTTAAACTGAGGTTTAAGTTAAACTTGCATGTATAATTTTGCTTATCGTTTTACCTCTCTAACATTTTATTTTCTTCTAAATTTTTACTTATTATGAATTTGCATAGTACCCACAGAACATTCAAATAAGAAATAATAACAATGTAGTATTTTTAGTACAAAAGTTTGGTATAAAATTGTCTTAAAGGGGTGTTAAAGGAAAAAAAAAGGGACGGTAAGGGACAAAAAGGACGGTTAGGATGGGACTATAAGGAAAATTACCACCTATATTTAGGCAAATCATGTTACGACTAAGTGACAGCCACAATGTTCAATGATTTTTAACAACAGTTATTGACATTGAATTAAATTAAAAAAAAATTAATTTACCTCAAAATGTGCAGGAATAATCCTTGGGGATGGTAAGACTACCAATAAAGCCACGATGCTTGAAACTGATATTTAAATGTTGATTTAAATTCTGCAGTACATTTCCTGTCGGAGAACTTTAGCCATTCTTTCTCTAGCGTACTTCTGCATGAGAATAAAAGTTTTAAAAAATCTGTGGCTGCATCTGAAGTGATTTTCTGTATAATTTTAGCAAGAGAGACGGTAAGGAATCCAAAATCCAGAGACAAAGTTAAAAAATGATAACAACCGTAAACATGTGTGCAGGTTAATTTTTTGCAACATATTTATGTAAAACAATAGTCCCAGTTTCGGAAAGAAATTACATTGAATTACTTTTATTGAAACAATTTTATACAGTCAGCTCCAAACTTAAAAATTAGCATCAGGGACACGGGGCGGTAAGGAGTTTCGTGGTACATTTGGAGCCCCAGCAGCGTCAAAAACTTATTTATCTCGTTAATATTGTTATACAGTCATGCAATGGGGTGTTTTCCAGTATAAATAAAAAAACCCCAATGATATGTACTAAAATAAAAATTGTTATTCAGTGACTTAAAAGCCAAAATTATGCGAGAATGCCTCCTATAGAACTATAGCTTTGAGAAAATTTGATGCAGTACATTTTTTCAATCCGTTCAGTCATCTTGAGAGAAATCAAAATTCGATGCACACGTATGACAGCACTTCACTCGGCGGCCAGCAGCAACGACTAGCTCACTGGAAAGTGGGGGGAAAATTCAAGTATGCGCATTAAGATGTCTCCTTCCAATGTGCACAGTGGTGCCGTCTCAGAATCACTACTGCGCGCGGTAAAAATCAAGGTCGGATAGTTATCAGTCTGACCTTATATATTTGGGTTTCATTTACAGTGTGATATTGTTAGGATAAGCATATTATTTGGTTAAGACAGTGATTTTATGTTCTCCTAATATCAAGACAGCAATACTCACTTTCTTGCCAAACCATGAAACATCTTCGTCTGATGGAGAAGTTGAATAAAATTGCATGTACGCAAGCTACTTATGAAAATGCAAACTGGATCTACTTTGTTTTTGTTTAGGAGAAACCGTTTTGGTCGCCATTTTATAATATTTAGATGTAAAATCCTATCTTAATACATCCTATTCCACTTTATAGGACTATCATACTGAAATATCTCAAAATAGGTATATTTGGCAACTTTTTAAGCTATTGGTTAATCATCCACAGTCATGTCCACTGGCAGTTGACATAATTTAGGACACATCATTTGGGCTATAAAGTGTTTTTGTGATAGCTTTTTAATAGTATTCATGTTCGATTTAATCCGTGAAGTCGTTTATATTTGAAACATCGTTTATATTTAACATAAACCGAAGCTGTAGATCTAATTCGAAAGATTAGCTAACCTTTTATTTCTCTTATTTGGAGTTTCTGCTTAATCATTCGTAATTGAGATCATTTTAATGAATTTTTTAATTGAGTGTTTAAGGCAGTTGTCAGTGTACTATGAAAGAGAAAGAAATGAAATATAAATCATGTCAAATATATAAAGGGTTGAAAAAATAATTTTATATTTTTTGAACAGATGTATAAAATTCCCTCAAAAGTTACGCATTTATTTAAAAAAAAAATCTGACAAATATATTAAGAAATTTTTAAATTAATTGGAATAATTTAATACCCCCATTGAGAAATTCTAGCATCTATAATTTAACATTTAAATAAGCTTCTGAAATGCATCATTTATTTTCATTGAATGAAAATCGTCTGAATTCCCATAGAAAAACCTTATGATATAAAAGATAATATTCTATATTTTCCAAATGAATCAACCGGATTTAACGCAAAACTTTACAGCTGAATTCCAGTACCTCAGTTACATTCTTGCCAAATATTAAGCTAATCGGATGTTTCTTGCCGCTGTTACCGTGAACAGTCAGACAGACAGAAACAAAATAGACCACTAGCCAGCAGCACAAACCTCACCTCATCGATTGAGTTGACGGCTGAAATTCGAGGATGAGTTGTGGCGTTAATAAGAGGGATCGTAGAAGGGTTAAGTACATTTGCGAAGTTCTTTCAATATAAAATACTGAATATTATGAGATCGTTAAAGAAATAATAAAAATGGAAAATTCCTACTTCATATGTAGACAGTGAAGAGGCAAACTCAAGAATAAACAAAATCCTTTTTTTTTTCTGTTGTTAGTAAAAGAAGGTTACGAAGAATTCTTGCTTTGGTCACCAAGTCGAAAATAAATAAGTAAAAATTTAATTTAAAAGATCAAAAAACCCGACTGCGTAAAAAGCGAACTAATTAATTATTTCTCATCAATGTGAAACTATTTTTTATATTGCTTACCTATTTTTTTATTTACTTGTATTGATGACTTTTAAGTTGTGTTTAATTGTTAGTTCCCATCAATAAATACTGTTTTGATGAGGACTATAGATGTCTATGAAGGTTAAAGTTGTAATAAAGCTAGAGATCCTACTTACACAACTTCCAGGTTGTGTAATATTTAAACGGAGCTTCTCACTGTAAAATAGTCAATGAAATATCGTCTTCATTTTTAAAGGCCTATCCAATGATATGTCACTCAATAGGGTGCGTAAAAATTTTTTTCGTCTCTACCGCCATTTTGTATTTTACAGCCGCCATTTTGAATTTATAAAAACAAAACCTAGCCTATAACCATCGGACGGTTAAGATGAATCGATAGAGATCTCATTCATTAAAATCCATCCAGCCGTTGGGCTGTTTTGGGGGTATAAAGAAATCCTCATACCCAGATACGCGTGAAACACATAACCCTTCTTGGCAGTCGGGTAAAAAAGGATTCTCTTATAGAAGTGAAAAATAACAGGAAATATAGAAATATTTCATTGGATTTCTTTTTGATGAGAGCAGCACAACTTTAGTTAAATTAATTTTTGACATGACAAAAGGCATCCACGAATATACGACCCATTATACGGATGTACTGTTTCAGCAAAGTAGTTTAGCGGCTTTCGAACGGCAGGCGAATGCCCGAGTTCCGATAACACTGCGTTGAAAGACTACATCTTTTTAAATTAACATCAAACCCAATTCTGATTCTAAAATTAACGGGTTTTAGCTTTTAATCGATGAATACGGGGTTGACAAAGTAATTAAATGGCAGATTTAAATTGATTAACTAAATTAAAAGTTACGGCAAATTAATGAAAATCAAATTACAAGCTGTAGATTTTAAAATGTTATGACTGATTCGTGAAAGCGAAACTAACACACACCTCCTACGAACGTCATCAAAATTGCGTAACAACTACGTCATAAGAGCGCTTCAATGACGTCATCATAATATATGCCGAGGCTAACAAAAAAGACTGGCTACCGCGGTGCAACCCACGTGTCTTTTTTACAGACCGCTAGAGTGACATGATGCTCTTTTCGCACACCTTCATTGGTGCATTGGAGCATCACGTGACTCCAGCGGTCTGTAAAAAAGATACGTGAAATGCTCCGCGGTAGCCTGTCTTTCTCGTTAGCCTCGAATACATGCCGACTCCGGAGAGACCAGAGCTCTCAAAACGCAGAAAGGCGAGGAAAGGTACGTGCGGAATATAATTGATATGCTCCAAAAGCGGAGAGGTAAAGATTGCCGGGCGAAAACAAAATCGCATCGCGGCGCGACCGATGAAAAACAAACACTTCCGTTGAGCGCAATAACCGGATTTAAATAGACATCAGTGCAAACAAATAGCTGAAAGGGATAAAAATAAACTAAATTTAAATACTATGAGAAGTATTATCACATTAGTTAAAACTCAATTCGCATATTAAAATGCAACTGGTCTGCCAAGTCATATCTGGCAAATACCTGCAGGATACCTGCAAATCCGATTTTGGAGATTGACTGGTAGATTAACCATTTTGTTTCCCTGCTTACAGTCTTCCCTGTTTTCACACCATGGCAGGCACCTACAAATCCGATTTTAGTGGTTGACTGGTAGATTTACTATTTTGTTTTCTTGCTCACAGTCCTCCATGTTTTCATACAATTGAATGCAGGAAAACACAATGATAAACCTACCGATGAACCACTAAAATTGCGTTTGCATGTGGGTTCCATCAAGAAATGAATTGACAGACAATTTGCATCTTAATGTGGTAATCGAATTCTGTGTAATCCCAGAATTTCAGCCGCCAACTCAATGAGGTAATTGTCCGTGCAGTCGCCTTCTGATCTAAAAGCTTTTTGTATCTCCACAGTGAGCCTCAACTGGTGTTTCGGCAATTATTTACTCACGAGTTCCGTGCAAACTGATAATAATAAAATGATAAAGTTATCACTAGTACGTGTACTATTATTTATTATATTACATTTCACTTCTCAGGGTTTTATGATGTTCAAGCAACTATGAGGTATGGTCAAAGGTGCAGCACAGCAAAGGGGTACTTAGTTCCAGCAGAAAACAGGACAAATTTAGATATTTTCCCACACGCACTTGTGAGAAAGGTAAGTTCACATCACAACTTTAAAACAATAAACAAGGATAGCAAATAGAAATACCCACCAAAATCAAATTAAAAACGAATTTCAGAAATTATAGTAAAAATAAAAGCTGTAGCAAGCTGGATTTTTTTTCTATACTATTACGAAATGTGAAAACTAAAGTAGCCCTCAAAAGTATTCTGACAAAGATAATAATTCACTTAATTGAAAAGAATAATAAAATACAAAAATCAATCATTTATTTTATTTAAGCATATTCATAGCTTTAATTTTAATAAATTAACAGTATTAATAATATTAATAAAATTATATATGTACTAGGGGGCTCTGCCCCCTGCAAGCTACGCTCGCCAACCCCCCGTTCAGACACCACAGAATCTAAAAACACGCTAATCTGATCGGTTTTAAAACTATTTGAGAAGATTGAATTATACTGAAAAAAGCTATGCAGATCTCCCTGTAAACGGTTTTCCATTCAATTCCCTTTGAATGCAAAAATTTAAGGCCGAATCAGTTGTTGTTAAGACATCCAATGGCTGTTTCCGTATTTGATTATAGAGGATCAGTTAAACATTTGAAAAGAAGCTAAAATAAAATGATTTAAGTGTACAGAGTCTTTGTCACCCGGTATTTCAAAACAATTTCTATAACAATAGCCTAAGTCATATGACTACCATCAGCAGTTCTTGGCGGACCAGTTCACTTTTTATATTCCAGGTGCCATTTTGGTACTTTAATGTTAGCCAGGCGCAGGTGATAGGTCCAAATATTATTCTACCACCATCATTTCATCTATATTATAAGAAGTAATAGTCCAAGTCATGTAACTACCATAAATAAATACGCTCTGATCTCTTCGCTTTTCATATGAAAGTTTGGCCCAGATATCATATACGACCCCATATTGGCGCGATTTTTTTCCGACGCTAATTTGGTGAAAACATCAACAACATCCGGCTTACCAAATCAAGCAAAATAACGATACTATGGCGCCAGTTAAGTACCCGTTGTGTATATGACATTAGCGTCAGAAAAAAATTGCGCCAATATGGGTCCGTATATGAGAACTGTGCCGAAAGTTTTCCATTTTAATTAAAAAATCAAATTTCTTTTTCGAATAAAACTACATAAAAGTTGACATGGCCGCAAAGAATTCTTGGTACTGTTACGCTAACCGGGTGCAAATCTCGCCAATAGCTTTTTTCAACACCCCAGTTAGCATTTTTTAAATTTTTCGAGTGGTAAATTAAAATATTGCTTTGAAGTTGAAATTAAGTGTCATGGTTTGTTACATCATTTAATATTTGGCCAGGCGTCATATACGCAACGGGTTTGGCGTGATTTTTTTTTACAAAAATTTGGCGAAAACCTCGTTTTCGAATACCAGTTACATATGAATTTTTGGTACTACTTTAGCTACCCCGTCAATCAGAAATCTATCACCAAACTATAACATTAAATGCCAATAATGGTTGATGGTAAATGTCACATTCACTTGACTTTAAGCAAGTTACACATCTTTACGTCATCAAGTGATTTTTATTTCGACGTTTTATTTGTATACTTATTAATGTTATACTAGTTTATTTGTTCTTTCGTTATTTAAAATAAAATTTATGTCAATTTGTATAATTTGGCGAGTGGTTTGGCAATTTATATAATTTGGCGAAATGGGTCGGCGGAATAACTAAGTATTACCGTAATTTTTAATTATTTTCTATTATTTTTAAAAGAAAATAACCAAAAAAATAATTAACTATAGAACAAAACAATTTATGTAATTTAAAAAAAGAAGAGAAAGTAAGTAAACATTTATTATTAAATAAACAACAATAGCCGGGTTACCATGTCATCCAAGATAATGCCATTTTAGCGCCAATTAGGTACCCCGGTGCGTATATGACATCTGCGCCTAATATTTTTCTTTTCGTCTCGTTTAAAAAAAAAAGAAAGAAGTGAAAGCCATTTATTTTAAATGTTTCAGTTTGTATTAAATAAAATGATAATGAAATACAAATTGAATTATGAATAAATGTAACATGATACATTTCTTAGCATACATTTAAGGGAGGCCAAACTGGTCGCCAAATTAGTATAAAATAGTAACCTTTTCTAAAATATAAAAAAAATTATATGTTATGATTAAAATTTCAGTTGCCATCATTAGAGAAAAGTATATAACATTAGAAAAAAAATAATATTTCGAAAACTAATTAGAATTTTAAAATTCTAATACCAGTTTTGAGATCTGCAGATCAATACGGATTTTTGGTGTTAATTTCATCACAAGGTACTCCGTATTTTAGGAGAAATCGCCGTGAAACATAATCAGTTGTTTAATCAGTCGTTTCATAGAATCGTTACATAAATTCGTTTCATAATATCCGTTTCATTAGAATTTTATATATATAGGGTATATATATATATATATATATTATATATCCATATGTTTATATATATATATATGCAGCGACAAATTAATATGATTTAATGCCGTATTCAATGAATGTAATCCTAAATGCTTTTACAAATGGCATGTCATTTTTTAACACTTTCCAACAAAGTTGAAAAGTGTTTATGACTTCGGTTTGTCTGTCCGTGCTCTAACTCTCGTAAATATAGTTGGATCGTTCTGAAATTTTTGGATGTTAGTAACCTCTACCATAGCACGATCCCTATGTTAAATAAAGTTTCTAGCATGTTTAGTTCATTCACAGGGACAGTCAAAAGTTTTCCGTTACATTACGGCCTATGGAAAAAAATCGTTTTAAATGGTTTTAAATGATGTTACATGCTTTCAAACATAATAAAATTCATATGCATTTATCAAGTGCACTAAAATATACATTCTGTAGAATATACGATGCAAAGAATAGTTATTATTCATTTACAGGGCCGCACAAAAGAGTTCCGTTCATAATGGTATAGGGGAAATTGTTTGCGGTCTATGTGAAAAGATTTCAGATACTATATTGTATCCGAATTACTGTAATATTAGTAATGATTGCTCGAATTGCATTTTAAATTTTGATATGCCCTTTTTTAGGGTTTCGTTCATCTGACGAAACCCTATTCGTCTCGCTCCTCTGTCTGTCTGTCCGTCTGTCACAGAGCCCCTTCTCAGAAACTCTACATGTTGGAGACTTGAAATTTTGCATACTTATAGCTGAACACCACACATCATACTACAAATCATAAAATTTGGAAAAAGGCCATACATTTAACCCTTTGGGCTCCCACATGTGTATTTTAAACAATTCTTTCTAAGTGAGACCCTAATTAGGTTGGAGGCGTGAAATTTTGCATACTTATAGCTGAACACCTCGCATCCAATTACAAACCATAAAATTTGGAAAAAGGCCATACATTTAACCCTTTGAGCTCCCACATGTGTATTTTAAACAATTCTTTCTAAGTGAGACCCTATATAGGCTGGAGGCGTGAAATTTTGCATACTTATAGCTGAATACCACATATCGTACAACAAATCATAAAAAAATTAAAATATCGTACCTTTCACCCTTTGGGCTCCCACATGCGTATTTTAAGCAATTCTTTCTAACTGAGCCTCTTATTAAATTGGAGATTTGAAATTTTGCATACTTATAGCAGAACACTTGAGGCCTGGCAACAAATAATAAAATCTTAAAAAAGTCTTACGTTTAACCCTTTGAGCTACCACATATGTATTTTAAGCAATTCTTTCTAAGAGAGCCCCTAATTAAGTTGGGGACATGAATTTTTGCATACGTATAGCTGAATACTTCAGACCACACGGCAAATCATAAAATTTTCAAAAAGTCTTATATTATTTACTCCTCCGGGCTCTAACTTGTGTATTTTAAGCAATTTTTCTAACCTCCGCCCTTTTCACCCGGGGAGCAATTTTCCAACTTTTGCCGACACCCCTTTGACCATTCTTTCATATTATGCACCATAGCCTTACATATTTTAGTTCCACTTTTTACCGCCAAGGGTCGACTTCTTATCTCGTGTGCTATCGGCCCAATCCTCTCGACTAATATATCTACGGATAGTATATAAAACGGAGTTTCGTTCGAATAGAGGTTTGTTTAGAATAGAGTGCACCCCTGGTTGCGAAATGTGGAACTAACAGATTTTTGAAAAGGATAAAGTGTTTTGAAAGGAATATTAAACGAAATGCTCTGTGCGATCTGTGATCACACTTACCTACTTGTTCATTATATTTATGCATACTATAAAGTGCGTATAAATGCTATAGTTCATATACAGAGCTACAGAAAGGAATTCGTAAAGGGTACTGAGTAGGAGCATAAATTGCTTAAAGGTGAGTTTTAAAGGAGTTATGCATTTTTACGCTGAACTGAATTTAATGTACTAAGAAATATTTGTAGAATATAGATAAAATGATATACAGGGCCACGCAAAGAGTTGGATACATGGCCGTCTATGGGTGATAATTTCTGGAAATGTAATTTCAGTAGTTTTGAAATGTAATTTCAGTAGTTTTGAAATGCAATTTCAGTAGTTTTGAAATGTAATTTCAGTAGTTTTAAGCGTGTTTTAGTTTGAATTAAATTTTAGCTAAATAGTGGCATGTAATAAAGGTACTAGGTAAACTACAAGGCTGTAGAAAATTATTCAAGTATGTTTCCATCTATTAGTATAAATTGCTGAAATATGAATTTCAACTTGTTATGCATTTTCTTGCTAAATTAAGTTTTCCCATTATATAGTATATATATCAACATACAGATCGAATACAGGGCTGTTCAGAAGAATTGGAATGCATATTTGGCTATGGGCGGTAACTACTGAAATCAGATTTTTAAATGTTTACTTAGTTATCTTATTTACCTTATTTCCTGAAGTAACGAAGTTTCGTTAAAGCTTTCAGGGAGTGTTGGAAAGTGTTTCATAATCTATGCTGTACGCATGATTATTATTATTATTATTATTATTTTTTTTAACATGCCACGAGATGGACAAAGCCACCAAAATACGATCTTTTCATTTAAATTAAGGACGTTAACCCTATTATAAAGAGGAGATTTATATATTTTCATATATTATTTGGCATTTAAGAACGAATTATTTGAATTCCCATACAAATCAATACAAAATATTATATTTTATTATTAATATTTTATTAATATTATTAATATTTATTGTTAATTTATTAAAATTAAACATTGAATATGGTTAAATAATATAAATGATTGAGTTTTGAATTTTATTATTCTTTTCATTAAAGTGAATTATTATCTTTGTCAAAATACTTTTGAGCGCTACTGTATAATTTTATTTGTGTCCACATGTAATGAGACTGTATGTACGTCGTGGAAAAAAGAGGAAACACCCCCTACTAACTCTACAACATTATTGTGGAAGAAATTTACTAGTACCAAATGATTGGAAATAAAGTCTACTTTTAAATGATGTATAGCGGGTGATCGGTTCATGAACTTAACCCATTCCAAACCAGTGTTCGCTAACTGAATTGTTCGTTAACCGATCTATTATTTTGTATTGATTTGTATGAGGATTCAATTAATTCGTTCTTAAATTCCAAATAATGTATAAAAAATACATAAATCTTCCCTTTATAATAGGGTTAACGTCCTTAATTTATATGAACAGATCGTATTTTGATGGCCTTTTTCTATCTCGTGGCGTATTTAAAAAAAAATAAATGACGTGCCCTTTGTAAAGGTATCTTTTAGGGTTACATTCATTGACTAGGGCATTAAGTCATATCAATTTGTCACTTTGACTTTTCAAAAACCCCTCATTTCCCTAAAAAATCTTGTTTACTGCGAGGGCCGATAAAATTCAAGTGGAGCCTAGAGTCTGTTAATAATTTGTGAACTAAATTTCAATTAAAATAATTAATTTGCAATTAAAAATATTTCTTTATAAAAGGGCACAAAATATAAATATTAATGTTTTTGATCTGTTCATTCTAATTTGGGGGCCCTGAAATGTAGGGCCCGAACTCACCGGTAGCCCATGCATTAATTAGGCCATACTTATACAAGTGTTAAAATATTCTCTAAGTCGGCAGTATATGCAATTAAATACAGCTCGACAAATCTGAAACACAGCATAGCTTCTTCTTGGCTTTGTTTTGTGAGATGTTCGTTAACCGCACATTTGTTCGTTATCCGAACATAAAAAATCTCTTTTTGTCGTCGATCCAATTGTCATTAGGTCGAGTGAAAAATGAATGCAACGTAAGTTACAGCATTATTTTACTGTTTTAGCCTTTTCTCAGAAGTAGATCCTCCAATGTGTGGCTTCACTGTGACATAACTTGATGACTCACGACAAAAAACGAACGCTTCATAGGCGACTTTAGCAGCACAGGGGACTTTATTGTGGTTTCAAGAGCCTGCGCTAGTCAAGCGAAAGCTCTCTCAAGTTTATGTTAACCCTACGGGTGCGTTCTTTTGAATTGTTTTTTTCGAATTTCAATATTTGTAAACGATATTTTAGAACAGGACAATTCGGGTTGATCCCTAAACGGGTGTTTTTACTATTTCGATTTTAGTTCCTGAATATATTTTTTTAAGATACCAGTTTATATTTCAGAACTAGTTCCGAAATTGAAAATATGCGCAGAAAAAAAAACTGCAATAAAAAAAAAAAAAAAAAATAGAAAATGTCTGTTTAGAGATCGATATGAGGTATCCTATGCAAATTATTTAATAATATTGAAATGCAAACAAGAAATTTGAAAAAAGTACTCCTACAGGTTTCACTTTAACTGGTGAATGTTTTCGCTTGACTAGCATAATCTCTTAAAGTTGCCGCATGAAATCAATTAGGTATAGTTTTGTTTCTAACGAAAGAAATAACTCATATTAGTCAGGTTTTGACTGCAAAACTCGTAATCTTCTTATGTTACTATAACTTCAAATCGAGTGACTGCGCAGTTACGGCATATGCATTCAAGTTTAATATAACGTGAAAACGCAAAATTTGCAAGATGAAAACATGTTATAAAATTGTAACTTGAACATTTGCTATGTGGAGATGAGACATTCATACGTTTTTTTGTTTTTTGATTATTATTTTGAAATTTATTAAATAATTTCTTCTAACAAATTATATTGTAATAATTTTACAGATCATTATCAAGAACAACCAAGCGACTGGAGTATTATTTGATCATAATGGTCAGACCTACCTGGTTCACGCAAGGCGAGAAGTTATCTTGTCTGCAGGAGCCATCAACACTCCTAAACTACTAATGCTGTCAGGCATCGGCCCAGAACAGCACCTCCGTCAATTCAATGTATGTAGGATAGATACATTTTAAATTTTGTTTTTGATTTCACTGCGAGTTTTTATCATTTTCTAACATATCTAAAAAGTTTTTATGTCTTCTGTTCTGCTGTCTGTCTATATGACAGTTAACTTCCCTAAATGTATATGCTGCTAATATGTATCCCTGCAAGTGATTTATATAATTGGCCTTAACTTTTGGACGTATTCCCTATTCAACCGGAAGTATGTAACATTTGTAGTTCTCCCACAGGGACACACAAAACAATTCCATTACCTTATGGTCTATGAAGAAAATCTTTCCAGCGTATTTTAATGATGTTGCACTACGTCAAACATAATCGTACGTTTGACGTAGTGTAGCATCATCGAGTCTATGTACATAACTGAAATACATTACAAATTTTATTGTTAATGGAGTGCATAGGATTTAGAACTATGCCTTCTTACTCAGGTAAAGAATAAGGTTGCATATTCCATGGTTTAAGCTGGTATTGTGTAATGTTGTGCTAGACATATTTCTCGTCATCATACTTTTCCACCAGAAAATCATCCACTTGCTATTGATTGGAATCATTTACCTGATTTACCTCCATGTTATTTTTACTATGGCGGTTGTAAGTACTCTGCAGATCCTAAAGATCTGGATTTACATCAATCTTCAGTGCTTATAGGGAAGCCTAAGCTATCATCGCTGCCGACGCAGCTCGTTACACCTGACATGACATCTTCAGATGTCGTACTTTCATGATCCGTTTTCCTTCTACGTTTATTCCTCTTATTAGGTGCGTTCGTAATTATATAAATAGATAGCACCTATAGTCGTCATCTGGTCCGTCTGTCGGTCTGCCTGTCCGTCCGTCCGCTTTAACAGCGCAAAAAGTACCCAGCCGAATGATTTGAAATAAATTAAAAATATATAATCTTTGCATAATTTTGTCGTGAAATTTGAAATTTTATGAAAATCGGATGTATAAATCAATTACAGGGACAGTCAAATGCATTCCGTTATAATGCAGTCAATCAGAAAAAATAGTTTCAAGTGCATTTTAATGATGCTACACCGTAACATAATGAAATTGATATACATATATGAAGTGCACTAAAGTATACATTTTGTAGAATATGCGGAACAAAGAATATTTATTATTCATTTACAGGGCCACACAAAAGTATCCCGTTACATAATGGTATATAGGAAACATTTTTTCGCAGCGTATTTTAATTACGTCACGCTATTTCACATACAATGAAATTGATATACGTTACTGAGGTTTACTATAAGTTACTTTCAGCATAATAGAAAGTGCATGGCATTTACAGGGACACACAAAAGATTTCGTATACTATACTACATCCGAAATACTGTATATTAGCGAATATTGCTAGAAGTGCATTTATAGTTGTGATATGAGTTTTTAAGTTTAACTAAATATTTGCATATTACGTTGTATGTATAAACGCTGTAGATCATATACAGGGCTACACAAACGAATTCGTAAAGGTTCGTACGGTATAAAACTTCGTTTTAAAACGAACGCACAATTTCGGACTTGTTTTTGTAAGTTTCAGCCCACTACAGGTTATGTAATCTACCCCAACGTGCCTCACTAACTGAATGCCAACTTTCCCAATCAGACCTGTTGAGACAGCGATGACAGCGATGACCACCTCGGGAACTCAGCTTTCGCTTTAGAGTGTTAGTGCAATCCCGAGGGGTAGACCACATCCACTCCTCCCGACTCTCAACCAAAGTCTGAGAGGGAGCATCGGGTCCCTGATCAAGCTGCTGAGATTTATTTCGGTTACTGTGAGATTTACAATTACAATCACAATTGGTTACCCAATTTTTCTGGGCGAACCGAAGATTTCACATCGAGATATATGACTGTATGCAGTGATTACATGAGGATCATTTCACCTAATGTGATTGCATAATTGTTTACAATTTTCTTGGATATATATACGTCACAGTGCATTAACACACAATATTTAACATGACAATTAGAAACACATTACAACACAATATCAAACACCTACTATTTACATGACTGTATGATTACATGAGAATCATTTTAATGTGATTGCATAATTATTTACATTTTTCATGGATTTATATACGTCACAGTACATTAAACATACAATATTGAACATCACAATTAGAAACACATTACAACACACCTACTATTTACAATTTACACATACTAGAGTTTGGAGAGATGCACAAGATAAAAATTCAAAAGTGATAGAAGTTTCTGGCACCCGCTAATAACCCGTTTCTCCCTCCATGCTACACCCTAGTGATGGAGTCGGACTAGAATGGCTCTGGATTTGAAAAGATGTACTCGTTTGTTTCTATAAACCTCATGCATTGTATGATCTTGTTGAGTAGTTGTGGTTTCTCTTTTACATCCCGCCACCAACTTGCTAAATTCATACGTGTGTGTTTTTTGAGATGATAATGCGATGTTAATGTACAGTATAATACATAGTGTAACGATGTTGACGGCAAGCCACAAATGCATAGTGGGGAATCTCTTTTGTTAATTTTGTATAAGTGTTCCTGAAAGGGGCCGTGATTTGTTAAAAATATGTGTAAGTATCTGTTGTTTACGAAATACTTGTGGTAAACCAATGGCAAGAATTCCTTCGTATATCGGCCTGTGTCTGAATCCGTCCAGCGTTTTTGCCAATTTTTTAACAGATTCTGCTTTGTCTGTGATTTTAGTGAAGAAGCTGAATATGGTAAAAATGTATGTATTAGTGTTTCATCCGTTGCTGCCGATTTTGCCAGTTGGTCAGCTGCCTCATTGCCCTCAACACCTGAATGTCCTTTTGTCCCATTGAAGTATATGTCTTTTACTGTTGTTTGTAATTGTTGAAGAATTTTTAGTATTAAATAGTTTGTATTGTCAAAATTGTTTAATGCTTTTAAACTTGATAGGCCCGTTATGATTAAGTATTGAGAATGTTTGTCCGACTCTATCCACTCTAATGCTGAAGAGATCGCGAAGAGTTCTGACTGGAAGACGGAGTTATCCTGGGACAGTTTCGCTGTCCAAGTATAGATTTGCTCGTTTTTTTCGTACACACAAAATGCCGAGGCTGTGCCTTCGGACATTTTGGAACCGTCCGTGTATATTGTAATTTTGCCTACATAGTCGTTTATTTCACAAATTTGTATTTCACTTGTTAGTGGTGATGTTTTGTATTTTGAGCATTTTGGATAGTATAGTGGAGCAAAAGCCTTTTCTGTTGACTTGCCGAGACGAATCGTCCCCGAATACACCGCCTCCGCCTCCAACTGCAAATCCAGTGGTGGGAGACCTGTGAGGACCTGCAGGACGTTTGTTGAGGTATTGCGATATGCTCTCGTTATCAGCAACAAAGCTTTCCTTTGTGCCGAGAGCAAATGTCGACGACCGTGATATTGTGCCATACGCGGAAACCAGACAGCACATGCGTAGGCCAGTTTCCTTTGTAAGATCGCCGAGTACCAAATCTTAAAAAATTCCGGAGGGAGTCGACCTGAGATTGATGAAAATTTATAAAGATTTTGAGTTATTTTTCCGATTTCTACTCTCTTTTGTGCCACATGTGGGAGAAATGATAATTGTTTATCTAATATTACCCCCAGGTATTTTAGTGTTGTTTCTCATTTTATTGATTTATCTTGAAGTTTAAATGTGGGGCCCCGCTTAAGGTGTTTGGGTTTGCCAAAAGTTAATGATGAGGATTTTTCATGTGAAATTTGTATTTTGTTGGTTTCTGCCAAATTCTGAATAAATTTTAAATCTTTCTGACCTTTTTGTTCAAGTTGCTGTCTCGACTGTGCCCAGATCAGTAATATCACGTCATCCGCGTATGCCACCAGTTCACAGTCCTGTACATCAAACGTCCCCAACAGAGTCTCCAACAGAACCAACCAAAGAAAAGGACCCAGACACGATCCCTGCGGGGAACCCTTACTAAAGAAGTACAACAAAAATGGTGCCATCCAGTCCACCTAAGCTCGCCTACCCGAAAGGAAGGAAACGACAAGATTAATGAGTTGTTTAGAAATACCTAGTCTTTGCAATGCTAGGATCACCTGGTCCCAAGGGAGGTTGTCAAATGCTCCCCTGAAATCTAGTGACACCAGTGATGTGTATTGTTTATTTTGTTTCTGTTATTCTACTAATGAAATCACTTGCTCCAAAGCCGTTTCCGTAGATTTATTTTGCGTGTAGCCGTGTTGCTTACCCGATAAGAAATTCGTTTTGTCTAATGCGTGATGTATTCATCTTAGAATTAATTTCTCTAAGATTTTTCCGAATATTGGTAATAGTGTGATGGGGCGATATGAAGAGCTCTCATTCAAAGGTTTTCCCTCCTTTCTAAAATACACGAGCCCTCCCAATTTCCAGTCAACAGGAAAATAGATTAACTTTAAAAGACTGTTGTACATATCCAACAGAATATTAGGAATTTTTGAAAAGATGCACCTGACCATCCTGTGATCAATTTGATCAGGTCCTGGCACCTTGCTAATATTGAATGAGAAAATAACATTTCGCAACTCTCTTTTCGTGAATTTTGCCAGGTCCTGCGAGTTTAGTCGCTGTAGCAGTTGCTTTGGAGTTTCATCGCCAAAAATGTCCCTCGTTAGTTTTAAAAGGGTTGATGACCTAGAAGTGGGTGACAAAGAATCAAATTGGTAACTGATATGTGAGTCCTGGAATCGCTGGAAGGCTAACTTTTTCGGTAAACCAAAAGGATCCGTCTCTCTGTGACACAGGTTTGTCCAAGCTTTTTCCTTCTCTGATAAAATCTGTTTTTGATAAATTGCCCTTTCCCTTTTGTAATGCTGGTTTATATTTGACTCGTAGTTTGAATTTTTTGCTCTTTTTAAAAGAGCTGCTACTTTATTTCTTTGGGCCCTCAATTGTGGAGACCACCAGGAAATTTTAAATTTCTTGAAAGGGGCTTTCTACCTGTTGAGACACCATGGCTGCATCTTTCTTCCACGCAAGTTTTACAAGCTGTACCAGTACACGAATTCAATCATTATTGACCCTATATATAAAATGACCGCGTAAAACATCTCATCATAATTTAAGTCTTTAGAAAATAACAAAAACTTTGAGTGAAAATAAAAACATTTGGTAAAAAAACACAGTAGCCCCGCTTCCTTCTCTGGGATCTACCATCACACTAAAACTGCAATTGATGATGAGCACGTAAGAGTGGGTTGCTGGATTGCGACGAGAGCGCGAAGAAGTCATTGTTGTAGAAAATAGAAACAGTGTTGGGTATGAACGCGTCCATTGAACTAAAACTCACGAACTTAGTTCACTTGCTGTGAACGTTGATTTGAACTTGACTCACTTTTTGATAAATGAACGTGAACTGAACGAAAGTTCAAAAAATCTGTGAGTTTGAACGAAAGTTCCAACTCAAACTCAATTTTTTTCATAATTTATTTAATTTTTTTTTTCAGCCGTTAAGAACACGTTTTTTCCCATTCAAATGCCATTTAGAGGCCTACAAACACTCGGTATGGGTCGAGTCTGATCATCAGTTTTTCTGGGTCGTTCCCGGGTCTGACTTTCTCTGGAGGCTCGGGCCGGGCCGAACCGGGCTTATTTCTGAGCCTGTGCTTATACCTAGAAGTCTGCTCCGACCGAAATTTTCTGGCATGGTCACAACCCTGCTCATATGAAAATCATTGACCCGTCCCTGTCTGACTCGTGCAAAAATCAGTTTAAGGCTGTTATCAAATCCAAAACTGCAACTTTATGACATAAGTATGCATAAAACTAAGAAATGCATAAAACTAGCAGGCGTTGTTGTTCAGTTTTTTTTTTGCATACGCAATAGATCTTTCAGAAAATAGTGTCAAAGTGGACGTTTTGAACCGAATTTCCACGCGAAAGAAGAATAAGCACTCAAGGAAGAGTGAAAAACGTGTTTGTCACATGATCAAAATCGCTTATAACTCAATAGGTAATTTATATATAAAAAATGGAAAACACAGTTCGATTCCAAAATGCTTCCATGGTCAGGCTTTCCAATTTTATATCTGTCTGTTAAAAAATGAATTTGTAAATGTGTCAAAACGTTTTGCGCTTGTTGAGTAGAGCAGTTAAGAACAGCCTTAAGAAACAACCTCCTTGGGTCAACAATTTTTTCCGAAAATACATATATTTTTAAATTACCATTATTCTACAATTAAAATTCTCTTTAAAGAATAGTAGTACATATACATTTCTAGGGGGAGGGGTCAGTACTGTAAAACATGTTATGAGAATATGTGTATGACGAAATCCTGTTTTAAACGAAAACATTTCTCGATCGGTGCAAAATGGATATAATAATCCGTTTGAAAATAATTAATACAGTTGAAAGAGACGACAGACCTCGTAAAAAAGGAACTTAATTATAACATTTATTTTCTCTCCTATGTGATTCCGTCTTAGAAGGTTTTTCGATATAGAATTTTTCAGATTTTTAAGTCAACAAGCCGTGTAAATGGATAAATGGTATTAATAATAATTCAGATACATACAAATAGAGATCCATTAAAAAATCAATATAGTTTACAATAGAATATATAGAAAGAAATGTAGGAGAAACAGTATTTTGGAACGGGGTCCCTGTACTGTACTATGCAGTCTATGGCACTTTTATTTAAAGTGAACAATATAAACATGAAAAAGAGACTGTAATAATAATAATAATAATAATAATAATAATAATATATATATATATATATATATATATGTTTTTTTGTCAGAACTCCTTGCACAAGACAAAATTTTAAACACATCGACGTAAAAATAAATATCTGTACAGAACAACTACTAACACTTTTATGCATCATTTATAAACTATCATTAAGAAATCCCAAATTCTTCCCAGAAAGTTTGAATAGTTTTTTTTTATATATATATAATTATAAGTATAAATATTTCGTGAATAAAATAAAGGAAAATTAGTATTAAAAATTTTATGGCGCGAACTCTAAATTTCTGAGTAAAAATCCGTCACATTTAGCAACACTGTTTGTGACCTGTATAGTGGTTTAAAAGGTTCTCATTTGTCCTTAGATATTTACTTCTGTTTCAGATCGGCTTCGAATTGGGGTTTGACTCTTGAGGGTTGGATTCGGGTAGAAATTGATTTTTCAAAACAATGTCGAAAATAAAAAGGTTAAAAATCTGTATGCAGTAAGACCTCCATAACATGGCCATCTGGTGAGGGCAAGGAGGGTATATACCCCCCACCCTCAGTTTTTAAGAGCAAGGGCAAAGTTATGTTTTGCCCTTCCAGCTTTTTTGTCTTGATTTCATGTAAAAACATATTTTTGTATTTCATTTTTACTTTTTCCCCCTCCTATAGCTCAATAATTTATATATTATCGTTGGCGTAAACTAGAATTGGATAAAACACAATCAAAATTATCAGAATGAACGTTTTCTTGTTGACAAATAATTTCTGTTTTACGTCTTAACAAAACCCTCTGCTGTAGAAACAGTTTAAAACTGTTTTTCCATGGACTTGAGATGTTATCTCATCTCGACATATTTTCCTTTCTCCTTTTTTTTTTCTTTTTTTCTCTTGCTCCAAAGTTGAAAGACTATTTTCTCCTTTTCATTTCCAGGAATGTTTGACTGCACGTGTGGCAAAAGATATCTTGATTACAGTGTCTTGACTCTGACCATTGTAATTTCTTTAGGATAATATCAACACAACACAAGAACTTCCTTTCCTACAGGGCTGTTCATAGCGCCAGTACGTGGGAAGGAATTGTCCGGGGTGTCTGATTTGGACACTATACTCCGCTCGCTGTATACTTATTTGTATATATCAAATAATCAATGAAAACTAAAGATATAATTCTAATTATTACACTATCACCATTTAGTATAAATGAAAAAGTATAAAAAACATAACTAATAAAAATAAATTTTGACCATTGAACGTTTAAATATGTCTCCTGTGCACGTCAGATTTAAACTTTATTTTTTCTTTCTTTTTATATACAACTATTTCATTAACAAATATAAATAGATGCCTGCACGTGAAGAAATTTTCAGGCCGAGCGCGATCAGTAGACAATTTTTCTTTTAGTCCTGTATAAAAGTTCAGAGTTCGACCAGAACTGCTCCGAGTCCAGCTCGGCCCGTTCAAAAAAATATTGACCCAGCCCGGTATAAAAGCTAAAAGTTCGCCCCCACCTGCATGCAAAATTAATCGGCTCGGCTCGGCCCGGCTGACTATAGATTTTTACGCCTATAAGGTTAAAATTGTATTGTACGAGAAGTTTTAATAAAAATACTTATTTTATAATTTTATTTCATGTTTACATTCTTCATTTAAAAAAAATAGTGTCTTGAGCTGTGATATTTATTTTTTAATGCATCTCTGGTAATATGTAAATCTTTTAGTTATCATTACTATCGTTAATCCATATTCTATGGCTTAGAGATTGAAAAATTGTAAAAATGCTATACGATAAAATCTTCTAAGACGACATCGCATAGGAAAGAAGAAAAAATCCGTTATGGGCACTTTCCCCTCTTAGTAGGTTCATCGTCTATTGTAAATGCATTATATATCCTTTTCACAAGTATGATTATAATCAACATATTTTTTCTGTTGTTGTTGTTAAACACGGGATTTCGCCATATGCAGGTTCTTTTTCACAGGTTTTTTCTGTACTTATTGTCAAGAAATGATTCTACCCACATGTTAAAATAAATATAATAAACTTTAATTGAAGAATAATAGAAATTTAAAAATACATACTTTTTTTTTCAAAAAAAAATTGCTGGGCGAGCCAAATGTTACTGATATTTTTATCGTGAGCCGTGCCGGGCCAATTATTTTCATAAGAGCTGGGTTGGAACAGGGATTGAAAATTTCTACCCGTTCAGTACTCACGGAAGGATGCTTAGAGTTCTGCACGGGCCCGGGTTTGGCCCGAGGGCCGGCAGAATTAGGACAATTTTTTCAACGGGCCGGGCCGACAAACAAAATAAAATGGCCGGGTCGGGCCAGCAAAGAAATTGAACGGGCCTGCAGGACCGGGCCGATAAAAAAAAATTTAGCGGGCCAACTGGCCAGATATAAATATTTAAACGAAGCCAATAGAATATGAGCCATTTTCAATGAATATGACTATCGCGAGGAGTATAAATTTGTGTCATGAGACGATGCGAGATTGACAACATCAATACAGAAATGTAACATGTCCATCTCAGAGATCGGCATCAGACAGTTTCATGGTGCATGATCCTGGGTTTAATTTTTTCAGCAGTCTCGTGCCGGGCCGAGATTGCAGGCTTGCATTTTTTTTATTACACTAGGGGGCTCGGCCCCCCTACGAGCTACGCTCTCCAACCCCCCGTTCAGACACCGCAGTTTCTAAAAGCACGCTAATTTGATCGTCTTTAAAAAGATTTTGAAAGATTGAATTATAATTTAAAAAACAGTGGCGATCTCCCTATAAACGGGTTTCTATTCATTTCTCTTTGATTGCGGAATTTTAAAGAAAAATCAGCTGCTGTTAAAAGATACAATGGCTGTTTTCCTCTTTGATAAAATCAGTTAAACATTTCAAAATAAGCTAATATAAAATGAATTAAGTAAACAGAGCCTTTGTCTGCCGGTATTTTTTAACAAAGCGAAAAGAAAGTTATTTTAAATAAGACATTTTAAGCGGGCTCTCATGTAAAGCACACAAGTCGTATGTTTGTTGTTCAATAAATAAATAAAAGACATTTTAAATGTATCGTTTTTAATGTCACGTGATTTTCACCAAACTTTTCTTTCTCTTTTTAATATTCACGTGAAAATACTTTTGTTAGAAATGAAATATTATTTGCTCTGTCCCAACAAAAATAGTTGAAAAATCATCTCGAAATATGAAATAAATGTCTCGCGCAATTTTTAAATTTAAACTGTTTTGCAATATTATTTTTTGTTCATTTTACGTAATAAGTGTAATGTGACGTAAATGTGACGTAATTTCTCCTATTTAAGACTTCTAACGCATGTTAATGAATTTATTATTTTACAATATCCTTTCTCTGCTAAATTTCACGTGTAAATATAGTTTTTATGAAGTAACTTTCAATAAGTTCCTGCTTTTTATACGTAATTATTTAATTCTAATTTGAAAGTTTTGTTTCTGTTTATAATAGTCACGTGTGAATAAATTTTTAATTTGAAGCAAATATTATTGTTTGCGCTGTTTGTAAAGTTGGCAACAGGTTAAATTAGTACAATTTTCTAAAATAAGTAAAAAATATCTCTCGAAATGCTGAAAATTTGACTTTAAGATAGAAATAAAAGCTCAAAAAATGAATCAAATAAAAAAAATAAATGCATTCTGCACATCCGGAAATTATAACGCATAAAAGGATGTAAAAATGATTAAATTCCGATGTATTGTTTTTGCTCCTATAAAACTTTTTTAATGGAACGACTTTGTCCAACTTTAGCATTAAATATCTCTTTAAATAATTCTTCGATTTGAAAACTTTCTGCATCAGCGTGTTTATCAAACATTTCTCTATAATACCACCGATTTTCATATTTTTGCATGCAACAGTTTTTTTAATATTAACGAAGAAAGACCATACTTAAGCATTCAAATTGGATGCTAATCTACCGGGAATATCTACGCAGATTTTCATTGGTCCATTTCCAAATCAAAACTTTTTTTTATATATAGAAGGATAGTCATGTCGGGGCAAAACTGGTATTAATCGTTCTCAGGATGTATAACGTAGGCATTATATTTTGTAAAATTATTAAGAGCTATAATGAATTTTTGTTAATAGTACTTTTGGAACAGTTACATGGTACCTTAAGGTGGTACTGAAATTCTCTGCTCAACAATGCGAAACTTTCCGATACATTTTCTGACACATTTTTAACTGTGAAGGCATAAATTGAAAGGCCTAACATTGAAAGGATTTGGAATGGAATAACGTTTTCCATTTTTGATAAATTACGTACAGAGTTATAAGAGATTCTTGTCACGTGACTGTATGTTTTTATTCTTTCCCGTGCTATCGCTTCCGGAAATTCGATTCAAAACGCTAACTTTGGCAATATTTTCTCAATTAAAAAAAAAAAAAAAATAAAATAAAATATTAGCTATTTACATAGTTTCTGAATACCTGCCAATCTTACGCTTTTCCGAAAAGAAATGTGTCAGAATGTAGCTCCTTTGGATTTGAGAAAAGCCTTAAAATGACAGGGAAATATTTTCACAAATCTACTTTTCATTATACAGTTTCAAAAGTTATCATGTTTTTAACCCTTTATTCTAAGCTACATTAATTTTTTAATGAATTCTTGTTTCAATTTTGAAACGTTTAAGACTGTAAGTAATCATTAATGTTACTATTGTGTGTTTTCTGTTTTGCGAACACATCTAAAATATACTGTAAAATGTTCCCATAAATACGCATGTAATTCATTAAAAGAATCTTAATTGTATGCCGAGAAAAAACGGAATTTTTAGTAGAAATTGAGTCGGCCTGTTTTCAATGATTTTTGTACGTACCGGGCCCAGAGCTGTGAAAATGTAAACTGGCCGGGTCGGGCTCGGGCCGAACTTTTAATTTTTACACCGATCCGGGACAACGTACCTTTCGCTCGGGGCTGGAAGTTCCGGCACGTGCAGTTCTCTAGGATGCAGTCCAGTCCCAAAGTGGCACGGTAAAAAAAAATCTGGAAAAAAGTAATCCCGAAACCAAGTCCGGACAAGAGCGTTGTGGAGGAAAATTGGGCCGTGCCTATGAAGATGAAGACGCTTACATTCAATAACCAAAAGGTTAGTTCACAAAATTTTGTAAATTTGGACGATAAAGTTTTAATATATATATATATATTTAAAAAAAAAAGAAAGAAAGAAAAAAAAACCGAGTTTTTAGTGAACTTCGCTCAATTTCATAGATGAGTTTGAGTTTGAGCGGATTCGTTTGAAAATTTGTGAATTTGAGCGTGAACTTGACTCATGTTTGAGAAATTGAATTTGAGTTTGAATTAGTTCGTTTTTTTTTTTTTTTTTTTTTTTTTTTTTTTTTTTTTGTGAGCGTGCCCAATACTGAATAGAAGCTATATGCAAGCTACTCCCGGTGTCCCCTAGGAACACACACACACAAAAAGAATGGGTGGCAGTGCATTGCATAAAAATAATATTTATTACTACATATATTTAACAGAGAGCATACTACTCTTAAATATTTAAAAAAAATTCGATTTTTTGAGAAACATATCTTCTGTCAAAAAATAAACTGACTGATTTTAAAATTCAATAACTTGTAAAAGTGCAGCTGTTAAAGAAATTCTTGCAGAGGAGTAATGTATGATGTCATTAGGTTTTTACTGTGATTACAGGTTTATTTTCAAATATGATCGATAGATGGCGCTGCGAACAGTACAGCCTGTTACAAAATCATAAGACCACTCAGAATTTCACGTTTTTTCAGCAAAGAAAATATTAGTTTGAATTTAAAAGTAGTTGTATGAGAAGAAATGACTCTGTAATGTTTATTTAGCTCAGGGAAAAAAGTTTGAATAATTTTTTGTTTCATGCCAAATGATTTTACGCAAACCCGCTGCTTTCATGAATATAAGACCATTCGTCTGAACGTGAAATAAGTAAGATTCTTAATCGTTGTAAAACTGCGATTAATAATGTTTTAAGTAAAAAAGAATTGCATAAACAATCTGATCGTAAAAAGAAGTTATCAGATCGTGATAATAGGCGAATTGTCAAACTGGCAACAAAACAATAGCAGTCGACTCGTAAAATAGCACAACGTATAACTAAAAAGATATCACATGCAACCGTCTGGTGAAGTTTGAAATCTAATGCTGATGTTATTCGTCGCAAATTAAAAAGTAAACAACTATTACTGAAATGTCATAAAGAAGCTCGTCTGAAGCGGGCAAAGAATGTCATGTCCTGGAACCTCTGCATGGAGAAATATATTGTTTTTAGACAAGAAAAAATTCAATCTTGGTGGTCCAGACGGCAATAATTACTACTGGCATGATTTAACGCAAAGATCTCGCGAGATCTTCAGTAGGCAAATGGGAAACGATTCCGTTATGGTGTGGGGCGCATTTTCATATGCAGGGAAATGCAATCGCCAAAGAGTTGAAGAGAAAATGAACTCAGACAATTACCAACGGATGCTATTTCGAAGTCTGATACCCGTCGGACCACTTTTAAGAGGTGCAAAATGGAAGTTTCAAAAATGCTCCCAGTTATTCATCGAAATCAACAAAAGAGTGGCTCAAAAGAGAAAAAATGTCAACACCGACTGAGTTTAAAATCAGGCCCTAAAAATAAGATTATATAGACAAAAGCGACCCACTCCATACGTTTGATCTCCATTTTCTCCATAATTGCTGGATGATTTCTATTTCTGCTTGGATTGAGCATTGGATGCTTGCAGCTCCATCTATTGCTTATATTTGGAACTAAAACCGGGAATGTCAGTAAAAAATACACCTGACATAATACATTACTGTCCTGCGAGAATTTCTTTAACAGCTGTCACCCTTTGCAAGTCATTGCGTTTTGAAATCAGATAATCCATTTGCGGATACCCCACTATACAGTGTGTCCACGTATAACCTTTATTTTCGCAACCGTTGGCCCTAGATGCATACTTCCAATTACAAAAATGGTTTAAATAAGGTAAAGAATTATTTTTAAAGCGATTTGGGTCAAGAAAAACATTTATTAAAAAAATACGAAATTCAAATTTTCATACTGTTTCCCGGTCCTATAAGTGATATTTAGTAAAAATTTACTGTGACACTAACAAATAAGACAAAAAAAGGTCCCATTCATCTAACATTAAAATTCACCGAGTTATGACACTTTAAAATGCATGACTTATACCACATTTCTGCATCTCAAAACAGAGGATTTCGGGCATGCTTTCAGGGGTCGTACATAAAGTACTTAAACTTATTTCAAGGTATCTGCGCTTTGAAAGAAATCGTACAACTATTACGATTGAGTTAATTTTTATTAGTTAAGTTTCAGATTAGTTAAAATAATTGTATTTTAACATATGTTTTATTTTGTAAGGATTTGAGGCTATAATTTCTTTTAACTAAAATTATGTTATTTTCTTAAAGTTTTATTTAACTTGCAACGATCGTCTTTCCAGTTTAAAATTTGTACTTTAACTTTAACTCACTTTCAGATGTCCGATCGAAGTTAAATTTTACATACTCACTTAAATCCATGACAATGTAATATTATTATGATTTTCGACGCTTACCATCTTATAATACTTATATTAGAGGATAACACAAAAAAATTCGGATAGATTACCGTCAACAAGTTTAAGAAAGAGTTTTAGATTAGATAACATAACTCTGCGATGGTTGTGTTTTTTAACTTTTATAATTACGTTTTATGTATTTTTTAACGCTGAATAAAAAAAATACCTTCACTTTTAACCATCATGTCAGGATTTTTCGCAAACCGCAAATTTCAAGGTTAAAAAATAGCAAAAAATCTGATACTATAAAATAGATGTCAGCCTTTTTTATTCAGTTTAATTTTATTTAATTAAAAAATTAATTCAATTTTTTTGGGTTATACTGAGTTTCATACAGCTAAACAGCTCAAGGGTCCGAGAAGAGAGAGGGGGATCCATTTTAACTTTGTGCTTCTTAACTTTTAAATTTGCGATTTCAGAAAAATACTGACCTGATGGTTTAAAATGAAAGTCATTTTCGGATTCAGTGCTAAAAAATACATAAGAAACAATTTTCAAAAGCTAAAAAAACATGGCACAACCCAAAATTTGAAGACAGTGGAATCTAACAGCATTTTAAAATGTGTCATTTTGTAAGGAATTGAGGCTGTAGTTTTTCATCCTTTTATTTAACAAATATCCTTTTGTTTTTATCCTCTTATATGTTCCGTACAAATGCAGTAATATGTCAGAATGATTAAAGATTTCAAATTTATTTTGCAATGCTAATTTTACTTTCGACTATTTCTTTAATATATCTGACGAAATTATATTGCTACTAAATTTGTTTATGACCCCTAATTTGCAGCAAAAAATGTGCTCCAACTTTAAACAACTATTACTCGGTCAATTTTAATCGTAGAATAACGGGACTTTTTTTGCCTTACTTGCCAGTATAACAGAAACAATTTACTAAATATAACTTATAGGACCGGGGGGACCGTATAAAAATTTAGATTCTGCAATTCTTCACTAAATTATTTTTTCGCTTCAAACTTTTTTTTATCTTAACTCTACACCTAATTTTGACCACTTTTGCAATTGGAAGGATGTATTTAGGACCAACAGTTGCGATAATAAAGGTCGGTCAGGTTATAAGTCGACACCCTGTATATGAAATAGCAACATGTTTGGCGCATTTTAAAACCAGTCACATATACAAATTCTTATAACTATATGACTTACGATTAGAAACATATCAAGTGATCTCGTGTAATCAATGCTTAAAATAATTCTTTAAAGTCGTTTTATTTAAAAATGTTGAAATGGTTATTTTAAAATTTTCAAACAGTTTAAGAGTGTTTATGTCTTCGATTTGTCTGCCCGTCTGTCCCATCTTTAACTATCGTAAGTATACTCGAATTGCCCTGAAATTTTTTGACGTCTGCTATAGCACTATCGCTATTAAAAATGAAGTATTTAGCATTTATAGTTCAATTAAGGAACAATCAAAAGTATTCCAGTTCATTACGATCAATTGGAAAAAATTGCTTCAAATGCATTTTAATGATACCACACCATTTCAGACATAATGAAATCGATATACATTTGTGAAGTGCACAAAAATATGCATTCTGCAAAGAATTTATTATTTATTTACAGGGTCACACAAAAGAATTCCGTTACATGATGGTACAGGAAAGAAAACTGCTTGCAGCGTCTTTTAAGCATGTGCACTATTTCGTATACAATAAAATTCATATACACCACTGAGGTTTGCTACAAGTTACTTCCTTTAGAATATGACGTGAATAGCATTTATCATTCATTTGCAATACACAAAAAAATTCGGATACAGTATTGTATCCGAAGTGTTATCGATTAGCGATAATTGCTGGAAGTGCTTTTCCAGTTAAGGTATGCATTTTTACTATCTTCTATCTTTACTAGAAGAAAGTATTGGATGCGTGAAAATTTTCAACTTTCGGTTTTCGACAGATTTACACGTTTTAGGGGTAAGAGATTCTAAAAAACATGTTTTTACATGTGTCTGTGAGTCTGTGACTCTGACTGTCTGTCTGTATGTATGTGACACCTATTTTCTGGGCGCTCTATCTCAAGAACTAATGCATGGGATTTAATAACAATTTATATTCAGTTAGTTCCTGATAGGAATTCGTGCTGATTAGTTTTTGGTGTAAATCGCTCATTAGGTGGCGCTGCTATGCAGCATTTTTCACGATTGCCACAATAGCTCAATCTCCATAACTAAAGCATGGATTTTCATGAAACTTCAGATTCAGTTAGTCCTTGACATGATTTGATGTTTCATGGATTTTGGTGTAAATCGCTCAACAGATGGCGCTGCTATACTGCATTTTTTGGGATTCCACCAATAGCTCTATGTATTAGTGCAGTTTATGTTTTGGTGCAAATTGCTCAACAGATGGCGCTGCTGTGCTGCATTTTTCAGAATTCCTACTATAGCTCTATCTCAAGCACTAATGCACGAATTTTCATCAAATTTCAGATTGAGATATACCTTGGCATCAGTTAGTGCTGTTTATGTTTTGCTGCAAATTGCTCAACAGGTGGCGCTGCTGTGCGGCATTTTTCAGAATTTCCACTATAGCTCTATCTCAAGAACTAATGCACGAATTTTCATCAAACTTCGAATTCAGCTATACTTTGATTTGAATGGGTGCTAAATTGATGTAACTTCTTGTACTATTTAAATGATTTAATTGACGTGATTTATGTAGAAGAAAGTTTGAGATGGTCACAACATACTAGTTTGTTCTTGATGTTGTTACACTTGCCCATTGACTGTTCTATAAGACGGGAAAAGGGGTGTCATTTTCTCCTCCAGACCTTTGAATTATTAGGTAATTTTCTCATTTTGTTAAAAAAAAAAAACTCTATAAAATCGTACGAAATGACTTTCATCAATGAAAGTTATTCCAGGGTATCTCTTTGGAACCACCCATGGATTGGTTACTATATCATGCCTGTCTTTGCTTCGGTACTTTTTATAACGGCAAATTGTACTTCCCAAATAAATCAAGGAATATTTTTGCATAATAAAAAAAACCCTAACAATATCTCTGATTACACTTTTTACTTTCTTCTGTCTTTACTAGAAGAAAGTATTGTATTCGTGAAAATTTTCGACTTTCGGTTTTCGACGGATTTACACGTTTTAAGGGTCAGAGATTCCGAAAAACACAACAGTTTTTACAAAATGTCTGTCTGTCTGTCTGGATGTGACACAAATTTTGTGGGCGCTCTATCTCAAGAACTAATGCACTGAATTTAATAAAAAATTATATTCAGTTTGTCCTTAATATATATTGGTGCTGATTAGTTTTTGGTGTAAATCGTTCAACAGGTGGCGCTGCTATGGAGCATTTTTCACGATTTCCACAATAGTTCAATCTTCAGAGCTAACGTACGGTTTTTCATCAATCTTCAGATTCAGTTATTTCTCGACATGAATTGACGTTTTATACATTTTGGTGTAAATCGCTCAACTGGTGGCGCTCTCATGCAGCATTTTTAACGATTTCCACAATAGCTCAATCTCCAAAGCTAACGCACGGTTTTTCATTAAATTTCAGATTCAATTAGTCCTTGACATGAATTGACGTTTTGTACATTTTGGTATAAATCGCTCAACAAGTGGCGCTGATATGCTGCATTTTTTGCGATTTCCGCAATAGCTCTATCTCAAGAACTAATGCTTGGATTTTCAACAAACTTTAGATTCTGATATACCTTGATATAAATAAGTGCTGTTTATGTTTTGATGCAAATCGCTCAACAGGTGACTCTGCTATGCTCCATTTTTCAGAATTAACGCTATAGAAATTATAAACCCGTGTGTGAATATATTCTCAATAACTAATGCACGAATTTTCATCAAACTTCAAATTCCGATATACTTTGACATGAATTGGTGCTAAATTGATGTAATTTCTTGCGCTATTTAAATGTTTTAATTGACGTGATTTATGTAGAAGAAAGGTTCGTGATGGCCACAACATATACTAGATAAATTTAACTACATCTTTGCATAGGAACTGATGTGTACAAATACTATATATCTTTTGAGGGGCTCCAACCGTAGTAGACCAAGTTCATTTTGAAAAAAAAATTGAGATAGTCCACTTAGAAGGTGCATAAAATTTGTTTTATCCACTCCCACAGTGAACCACGTCCGTTTTCACATACTTTCTCATATATATCTTCTATTTACAGACTTGGTTCACTTCGAGAGTGGATGAAACAAATTTTTTGCACCTTCTAAGTGGAGTATCTCATTTTTGTTTTCAAAACAGACTAGGTCTACTATGGCTGTAAGCTCCTCATATGTAAAGCTACACATCGCCTCATTCTCATGTTATATAACTACTTAATATTTTGACATTGCATTCTTCACGGGTTTATAAATCATATCTGTATCTTAAGTTTGAAACTAAATATGTTTATTGTTTCAAATACATAAAACAAATGCTTATACAATCTCTGAAGTTTTACAATACATTCAACTTGATATTAAATATATAAACTTTGCAAAAATGTACACATATGTTTAAGTTCAGTTTTGAGATATAGATATAATCTATAAATCTGTGAAGATTGCATGTAAAAAGATTGAGTGGTTAAAGAGAATAAAACTTAAGCGTTTTTAAAAAAGGTGCATTTTCAACATTTTGAAATAAACAACGTTAAAATGTTATTTTAAATAGAGATTGCATATGTATTTTTAGCCATAAATTTCGTAGTTATTGGAAATTTTTATGCGGTTGGTTTTGAAATGTGTAGAAACAGTTGTTCTTTCATATAACAGTTGTTGAAAAATCGAATTGTTTGAAGATTTAAGTGTAGTATGGCCCTTAAAATCACAATACGATTTTTAAATTAAAAAAATTCAGATTGTCTCACATTTTTCTTCATAATCTTAAAAACAAGGAAAAGTATTACATTTTACAAAATCGAAGTGGAAAATAATATAGTTTAAATTTGTTTGAAAACTGTTGCCCAAATTTTATGACATTTAAAATAATTTTATATACCTACCATTTTTTTAAATCTATCTGAACAACGAACATTTGTTTGCTAGATTTCTGTGAAGTAACTAACTAGAAAGCTGTAGACTTACCACAATTGACAATTATTGTCTATGTTTGGTTAAAGCAAATTGAAAAAAAAAAAAAAAAAAAAAAAAAAAAAAACAAACTAGTAGGACGTGGCAATCCCAAAACATTCTTCTATCGCATACACGTTAATACTTCCTGAAAAATGCAGCATACCAGCGCCACTTGTTAGGGAATTTACACCAAAATCTAATGAGCACCAACTTATGTCAACTTCTAATTGAATTTAAAGCTTGATGAAAATCCGCGCATTAGTTTTTGAGATAGAGCTATTGCGGAAATCGTGAAAAGTTCTGCATAGCAATGGTACCTGTTGGGCAATTTACACCAACAACTTATCAGGATCAATTTATATCTGCGACTAACTGCGTTTTCTAAAGTTTGATGAAAATTCATGCATTCGTTCTTGAGATACAGCTATTGCAAAAATCGTGAAAAATGCAGCCTAGTAGCGCCATCTGTTGGGCGATTTACACCAACAACTAAAAAGCACTAATTTATATGAGGGACTAATTGAATCTGAAGTTTGATAAAAATTCGTGCATTAGTTCTTGAGATAGAGCTATTGCGATAATCATGAATAATGCAGCATAGCAGAGAAACCTGTAGGGCGATTTTCACCAAAAAGTAATTAACACCAAATTATATCAAGGACTAACTGAATCTGAAGTTCTCTGAAAATCCATGCTTCAGTTCTTGAGATATAGCTATTGTAGAAATCATGAATAAAGCAATGCAGCATAGCAGCGCCATCTGCTGGACGATTTACATCAAAGAGTAATCAGCACCAATTTATATGAGGGACTAACTGAATCTAAAGTTTTATTAAATTCCAAATGAAAATCAAATTTCAAAGTACAAAGTAATTGCTTAAAAGGCGCAAAGGCCAACATAGTGAAAAAGATTCCAAGCCAGGACTCGAACCCGGGCCATCAGTATAGCGTACTGACGTTCTACCGACTAAACCACTTGGAACGATACCCAGCACGGAAAATTTCTCATTATTATATGTTGGCAAGGCTCACAAGATGGAATATTCAACGTGAGCCACCGAACTGGGGCAAACACGGAACATAATTAAATCCAGCATCGATAGAAGCTACATTAATACATGGAAATTATACCAGAGGGAAACATTCGTCTTGCATACGTGCTGGGTATCGTTCCGAGTGGTTTAGTCGGTAGAACGTCAGTGCGCTATACTGATGGCCCGGGTTCGAGTCCCGGCTTGGAATCTTTTTCACTATGTTGGCTTTTGCGCCTTTTAAGCAATTACTTTGTACTTTGAAATTTGATTTTCATTTGAAATATTTTATGCAAGGCGAATGTTTCCCTCTGGAATAATTTCCATGTATTTATTAAATTCCGTTCATTAGTTCTTGAGATACAGCTCCCAAAAAATTTGTGTCACACAGAGACAGACAGACAGACTCACAGACAGACATTTTGTAAAAACATGTTTTTCGGGATCTCTGACTTCTAAAACGAGTAAATCCGTCAAAAACCGGAATTCAAAAATTTTCACGAATCCAATACGTTCTTGTAAAGACAGAAGAAAGTAAAACTTTTGTAATGCAAATATAACTAGTCGGATATGGCAATCTCAAAACTTTCTTCTATCTCATACATGTTAACATTTCCTGAAAAATAGAGCATATCAGTGACACCGGTTAGGTGATTTACACCAAAATCTAATCAGAACAAAACTTATGTCAAGTTGCAGCTGAATCTGAAGTTTAATGAAAATCAGTGCATTAGTTTTTGAGGTAGAACTATTGCCGAAATCGTAAAAAAAATGTACATAGCAGTGCCACCTGTTGATCGATTTACTCCAAAAACGAACCAGGCCCAATTTGTATCAGGGGCTAGCTGAATCTGAAATTTGATGAAAATTCATGCATTAGTCTTTGAGATACAGTTATTGCGGTAATCGTGATAAATGGAGCCTAGCAGCGCCACCTGTTAGGAAATTCACACTAAAAACTAAACAGCACTAATTTATATCAGGGACTAACTGAATCTGAAGTTTGGTGAAAATTCGTGCATTATATCTTGCGATAGAGCTATTGCGATAACCATGAATAATGCTACATAGCAGCGCTACCTGTTGGGCGATTTACACTAAAAAGTAATCAACACTAAATTATATCAAGGACTAACTGAATCTGAAGTTTTATGGCATTCCGTGCTTTAGTTCTTGAGATATAGCTACTGCGGAAATCGTGAAAAATGCAACATAGCAGCACCACCTGTTGGGCGATTTACACCAAAAAATAATCAGCACCAGTTTATATCAGGGACTAACTGAATCTAAAGTTTTATTAAATTCTTTTCATTAGTTCCTCAGATAGAGCGCCCACAAAATTTGTGTCACACACAAACAGACAGACAGACTCACAGACAGATTCACAGACAGACATTTTGTAAAAACATGTTTTTCGGGTTCTCTGACTCCTAAAACGTGTAATTCCGTCGAAAACCGGAATTCGAAAATTTTCATGAATCCAATATCCAATACTTTCTTCTTGTAAAGATAGAAGAAAGTAAAAATGCAGAGTGGCTCAGATTTTTCTTTACAATCTTGATGACAATGAAAAAATACACTTTACGCAATCGGATTGGACATGAATGTTCTTCAAATAAGATTTGTTTGAAAACTAAAGCTCAATTATTTTTTCAATTTTATGACTTTTTAAATACGCATCTTTCTTTTAAATCTATCTGAATGGTGAACATTTGTTTGCTAGTTTACTGTAAAGCAAGTAAGGAGAAAGTTGTTGAATTACCACAATTGACAATTATTGCCTTCACTTGGTTAGAGGAAATTAAAAAATATACACAGTGAAATCCCCCTGAGCGACCACCTTCCTGAACGACCATTTTTTCATGGAACGAAATTTATTCCCATGCGCTTAATACTAATTTTACCTCCATTCAGAGACCATCCCAGTTGAACTTCCTTCATGAGCGACGAATTTCTTTGAAGAAATTGAGGCAAATTCCATTTTTTTTTCTGGTCGCTTGAAGAAGGTTTCATTAGAAAAATAATTCAAGAGAGCGCATTATTCATCAAACTTCTGAACTAAGTTTAGAATTTTCTTTTATTATTCCGGTAACTTTTAAGTGTTTAAACCCCTTTGTACCTTTTAAGGCAATGGATATAACTCTGATGACAAATTAAGAATGACGGTCAATAAACTCCCCTGCCCTATTCTGTCTGGGAGCTCTTAAAGAAATAGATAAATTAATGAATTCGTCATTCTTTGTTCCCATCAAAAAAAAAAAAAAAAAAAAAAAAAAAAATACTTAAAACATTTAACAGTTTGATAATTTCTGTGTCTGATTTTAGATTCCTGTACATGCAAACCTCCCTGTGGGTATGAATTTTCAGGCTCATGTGGCTATGTCATTAGAAGCTGCATTAAAACCTCAAATTCAAGAATTCTCTGAAAAGCTTGGTAATGAAGCTTACCTAAAAGAGTATATATCACATAGAACAGGTAAAATCTATACTTTTATTTAGATTAAAAATTTCGGATATAAATGTTTTTAGAAACAGGTAAAATACATTCCCTTTTGAGATTACAAATTAAGGTGTTTTTTTAAATAAAAATGAATATATTTTCATTTAATGTGTGAAATTTGCATTAATCACATTTATTTTTTACTACAATATATTTAAAAAAATTTATAAGGAATTTTGGCAAGAAATGGATTTAATATATACTAATATTATAACGAAGTAATGCTTGTTTGTAGAGGTATTCTTGAACTACCGAACGCATTTCAAAACTAATGGTGGCAAATTGATGGAGATAGTCCTTGCTCCAACATAGGCAATACTATATGTCAGTGCCACTGCATCCAAGATGGTGCAGGAACAAAAAACGTTCTAAAACTGCGAATTTTATTGTTACTTATAACATGTAAATTCTCTTTAAGAACTGTTTATAAAAAACTGCAATTTAACACTGTGTGAAATGCGCAATTTGCGTTCCAAAATTTTTCTAAATTGCGATTTGTATTGAATTTTTAAGGATAGAAACCCTAAATTTGACATGGTTGCTACTTCCAAGAAGCAAATACACGCACAGAAGAATTTATGTAAAAATTCGAAATTTTAGAGGGTGCAGGTAAGAATTCAACAAATGGTTTTTAAAAAAATTCGAAAGATAAAAGGGCGAAATGAGCGAAAATCGTTCTAAAAACGTTTTAAGTTAAGTTTTCTACGGAGTTTTTAGAGATAGAAACTCGAAATTCGACATGGTTGTTACTTTTAAACTCTAAATTCCTGCACTGAACATCGGTGAAATGAACAGAAATCGTTCGAAATCGTTCTAAAAAAGACGAAATTGCGATTTCTAAAATATTGTAAGGGATTGAAACTCTAAATTTGCAATGTCTGATACTTTTCAGTAGTAAATGCACTCACTGGACAGTTTTTAAGAAAAATCAAAATTTAAAAGTCAGAAATGTGCAAATAGCGTTCTAAAAACTTCTAAAATATGGTTTCTATAAAATAGTTAAGGATAGAAACTTAACATTTGTAATGACTTACTTCTTTTGAGACAATCGTTCTAAAAACGTTCGAAATTACGATTTTTATAAAATTGTTAGGGGTAGAAAATCTAAATTTGCCATGGCTGTTACTTTTAAATTGTGAACGCACGAAGAGATTTTTTAAAAATTAGAAAAATAAAAGGATGAAAGAAGCAAAAAGAGTTGTAAAAACGTTCTAAATTACGATTTCAATGGAGTTATTAAGGATAGAAAAATGTTATTTGACATGAATGCTATCTTTAAGATACCAATACACGCACAAAACAGTTATTTTTTTTAATTTATAAATTTGAAAGGATGAAAGACCGAAAAACTTTCTAAAATTGCTAATTTAGCTAATTTTGTGGTACTCAAGCATCTTGAAACTTGAAATTTGGCATGATAGTTACTTATAACGTGTAAATGTTCTCTAAGAGCAGTTTCTAAAAAATCTCAATTTAAAATAGTGAAATGCACTATTTGCGTTCTAAAAATGTTCGAAATTACGATTTCTATGGAATGTTTAAGTATAGAAACTTGAAATTTAACATTTTTGCTACCTGTAAGATGCAAATATAAGCATAGAAGAATTAAAAAAATTTTGAAATTTAAGAGAGTGCGTGAGAGAAAATGCTCTAAACTATGATTTTTGTGGTACTGAAATTAGCAGAAATCGTTCTAAAAACGTTCTAAGTTAAGTTTTCTATGGAATTGTTTGGGATAGAAACTCGAAATTTGACATGGCTGTGACTTTTAAGGTCTAAATTTCTGCACTGAACAGTTTTAAAGAAAATTCGAAATTTAAAATGGTGAAATAAGCGGAAATCGTTCTAAAAACGTTCGAAATTGAGTTTTCTAAAAAATTGTAAGGGATTAAAACTCTAAATTTGCTATTTCTGTTACTTTTCAGCAGTAAATATACGCACTGGAGGGTTTTAAAGAAAAATCAAAATTTAAAAGACAGAAATGTGAAAATACCGTTCTACAAACGTTCTAAAATATGGTTTCTATAAAATTGTTAAGGACAGGAACTTAATATTTGTAATAACTGCTACTTTTGAGACACAAATGCACACACAGACGAGTTTTTTGTTTTCAAATTTTGAAATTTAAAAGAGTTAAATGAGCGTGAGTAGTTCTAAAAACGTTCGAAATTACGATTAGGGATAGTTACGTTATAAATTACGGGTTAGGGATAGAAAATCTAAATTTGCCAAGGATGTTACTTTTAAATTGTAAATGAGCGCATAGAATAGAGTATTTTTTTTTTTTTATTAGAAATTTAAAGGATGAAATGAGCAAAAAGAGCTGTAAAAACGTTGTAAATTACAATTTCAATGGAATTGTTAAGGCTATAAAAATATTATTTGACATGAATGCTATATTTAAGATACAAATACATGCAGAAAACAGTTTTTTGTTTTTAATTTAAAAGAATGCAGGACGAAAAAAGGATGTAAATGTTCTTTTCTAAAAAATTCGAAATTTAAAATGGCGAAATAAGCGGAAATGGTTTTAAAAATGTTCCAGCTTATGATTATGAAATTGTTAAGGATAGAAACTCGAAATTTGACATGGCTGTTAGTTTTAAGCTCTAAATTTCTGCACTGAACAGTTTTAAAGAAAATTCAAAATTTAAAAGTGTAAAATGAGCGTAAATCTTTCTGAGAACGTTCGAAATTACGATTTCTATAAAATTGTTAGGGATAGAAAATATAATTTGCCATAGCTGTTACTTTTAAATTGTGAACGCACTCACAGAAGATATTTAAAAAAAAATAGAAAATTAAAAGTGTGAAATGAGCAAAAAAGTTGTAAAAACGTTCTAAATTACGATTTCAATGGAATTATTAAGGATAGAAAAGTATTATTTGACATGAATGCTATAGTTAAGATACAAATACACGGGCAAAACAGTTTTTGTTTTTAATTTAAAAGAATGCAGGACGAAAAAAGGATTTAAATGTTCTCGAAGAACATTTTCTAAAAAATTTGAAATTTAAAATGGCTAAATAAGCGAAAATCGTTCTAAAAATGTTCCACTTTATGATTATGAAATTGTTAAGGATAGAAACTCGAAATTTGACATTGGTTCCTCTACTTTTGAGATTACCATACCGCTCCTTTTGAGACGCAAATGCACACACAGAAGAATTTTTTAGAAAATTTGAAATTTTAGAGGGTGCAGGAGAAAAAAACCGTTCTAAATTATGATTTTTGTGAAACTGTGGCTGGATGCTAGAAATTTGGCACGAAGGTTACTTTGAAGATGCAAATGCTCGCTAAGAATGGTTAAAAAAATTCTAAAATTAAAAAGGTAAAATGTGCGGAAATAGTTCTAAAAACGTTCTAAATTAAGATTTCTATGGAATTTTTAGGGATAGAAACTCGAAATTTGATATGGCTGTTAGTTTTGTGGTAAGAACCGATTTACGCCGAATTTCGAAACAGCCGATTTCTAAAATTTCATTTTAGAAATCTTTTTTTTATTTTATTTATTTATTTATTTATTTTTTTGCTCTTGCACCATTTTAAATTTCGAAAAAAAAAACCTATTCTGTACGTGTATTTATATTTTAAAGATAGCATTCATGTCAAATAACATTTTTCTATCTTTAACAATTCCATTGAAATCGTAATTCGGCGTAATAAAAAAGGCTTAATTTTGACATATTTTGACATAATTCAGTTAATGTTGTAGATATTGTAAAACTTGTAGTTCAGAGCACAAGCAAGTGCAATAGTAGTATGTAGTAAAAAGGAAACTGAAATATATTTAGTTCAACTAAGTGTACTCTGTCTAAAATAAGCACACAATTTTGCTAATAAAAAGGCAAACAATAAAATGGCCGTTTTCGTAAAATTGTTAGAATTCCTTTTATTGTTTTATTTGGAAGAGCAATCGTTTACGTTTCCGAATATCTTTTAATTGTAAATCTGTGATTACTAGAAGAGGAGTTATGGCCAATTTGAAAAAAAAAAAAAAAAAAAAAAAAAAAAAAAGAACAGGTAGGAATGAGTCAAATACCCGAGAGAGAAATGTAAACTATGTTTCTATGCAGAATTTTCTTAAATTTCTTACATAAAAATGTTAATAGACCTTAATTGACACTTCTATACTGAGAGAAAAAAATACCACTTTCACCTAGAATGAATAGGTAGTCATTTTCTGAATCCCTAATTTAGAAATATAGATTTCCGAACTATGCGAACAGAGTAAACAGCTAATCTGAATAGACGGAATGATCTAGAATTTCCAGTCTCTTGTTTTCCAAGTGATGAAACGATAATGAATCGTTTCAGTAGCAAGAAATTATCGCTTGATTTCTGGAATGATTTCATAAACTAGACTTATAGTTACTAAAACTAACCTCTTGTGTTCGCATCTATTTGCAGAGATTTTTAAATAAGTTTGACCACGAGAATGTAGGAAAACGCCCTTGAATTCTAGTAAGAGTTTTTATAACTCTCTAGCAAAGGAAACTGGAATTTATAGGGATGACATGGAACTATTTTTTCTAGAGCCACAATTTAGATTCTAGATGCCAGAACAATATTTTTTTCTCAGTGTAGATTAATTTTGTATGTAGTTTTTTACCTAAAAAGAAATTTTTAAATGCGATTTCTGGAAAATCAATTTTTCCGTTATTTCCATGTACCGGTTGTTTCCACATAACTTCATGACATATAACGTTTTAAAGATATTCCAGTTAAATTTTGTCAGAATGCTTTTCATATTACCCACTATGTTCTGAACACGAATCTAAGCTCAATGTGTCAATGTAATTATTCTATAGGTACTCCATAATAAAGAAATGGTAATTTATAATAAAAAATTTGTATTTTTTGAAATTTTGAAATATGTAGTTTTTTACATAAAAAGAAATCTTTAAATGAGATTTCTGGAAAATCAATTTTTCCGTTATTTCCATGTACCGGTTGTTTCCACATAAATTCATGACATATAACATTTTAAAGATGTTCCAGTTAAATGTTGTCAGAATGCTTTTCATATTACCCACTATGTACTGAACCCGAATCTAAGCTCAATGTGTTAATGTAATTATTCTATAGGTACTCCATAATAAAGAAATGGTAATTTATAATAAAAAATTTGTATTTTTCGAAATTTTGAAATATGTAGTTTTTTACATAAAAAGAAATCTTTAAATGCGATTTCTGGAAAATCAATTTCTCCGTTATTTCCATGTACCGTTGTTTCCACATAACTTCATGACATGTAACGTTTTAAAGATATTCCAGTTAAATTTTGTCAGAATGCTTTTCATATTACCCACTATGTTCTGAACCCGAATCTAAGCTCAATTTGTTAATGTAATTATTCTATAGGTACTCCATAATAAAGAAATGGTAATTCATAATAAAAAATTTGTATTTTTTGAAATTTTGAAAGACGTAGTTTTTTACCTAAAAAGAAATCTTTAAATGCGGTTTCTGGAAAATCAATTTCTCCGTTATTTCCATGTACCGTTGTTTCCACATAACCTCATGACATGTAACGTTTTAAAGATATTCCAGTTAAATTTTGTCAGAATGCTTTTCATATTACCCACTATGTTCTGAACCCGAATCTAATCTCAATGTGTTAATGTAATTATTCTATAGGTACTCCGTAGAAAAGAAATGGTAATTTTTAATAAAAAAATTGTATTTTTTGGCATATTTTGAAATATTTCACTTAATTTTGAAGCTATTGTAAAATTCCTAGTTCAGTGCACAGGTAAGTGTAACACTACAAAGAATTGAAATATATGTAGTTAAATTGAGTGTACGCTGTCTGGCGTAAGCATAGAATTTTGCTAAAATAAAGGCAAAAACCTAATTTTTTAAAAGGTTATGAAGATAGTGCAAGGATTTTGTATTTTTACATCATTCTGTATCACAATTGAACAAAGAATATGTGTATTTATTCAATACTAGATAGTGTTCGTCAAGAATTGACGGTAAATAACTTGAATGTTTCATTAGAAAAATTCTTGAATTTTTAATTAGTTTCTTTTAAATTAATTATTGAATGACGAATTACGTGACGAATTTCTATATTGCATAAGTGATTCCTATTTTTTTAAGGGGATAGATGGTGCTGTCAGTCTAAAGTATTCAATGAAGTGAAAGAATTTTAAGTTTATAATTTACAACCAATTATGCTTACTTTTTATCTGAAATTTACCTAAAAATATAGGGTAGAGAATTTATATTTACTTACTATGGCCTCTTTTTATTTAAATAACAATATTTATTTTCATTTATTTATTTATTTTTCTAAACTACATGATCATTAAAAGCTGCCATGAGTTTTATTTTGATCTGTGTCATTCTCTAAAAACCTAAATGTGAAACTTGATGCACCTAACGATTTATAATATATATTTTTTATTACTTGAATTTTATTTTACATTTTTATACATTTTAAAAATATTATACCTGGATATCAAGGTAATTTCTTTTATAGCTCTTATAAGAATATTTTTTTTCTTTCCGTTATGTTTTACGCAAATGAATGACAATCTTTTCTTTCTGACACACACACATATATATTCTTGATAATGATCAGAAAATATAACGAAAATTGTAGATCAATCAATTCATTTAATTGAAAATTACATGCAAAATATTTTAGCTTAAATATTTTAAATATAAAATTATTATTTTTTTTTCAAAATATTATTGAGAGTTTAAATTTTTTTAATTATAAAGGATTCAAATAATAATAATAATAAAATAAAAATCCTATAACTTCCCTTCCTAATAAAATATGTCATTATTGAAATGAGTTATCGACAAAAATATTACACATTTGCCAGGCTTGTGTTCGAACCTGCGTCCTCTACAAAAATGCAGAGCTCTAAACTGCAGCTTTAACCCGCTACGCTAGCAGGTACTCGTTTTTCTTCCTTCTTTATTGAAGGGGTTCGAAAAACAGTTGACGCATACGTAATTATTGTCTCGAATTTGAGTTCTGATCTATAGAAATAGTTTTGCGTTTTAATATTTATGATACCTTGTTTCTTTTTTCAAAGAAGCAGCTACAACTTAACATGGTAGTTTCCCAAACTTCGTGTGAAACTATTGTTGGTAATTCATAAGACAGATCACCAGCCATAACGTTTAGCCTCAAATCACTGTGTTTATCTTCTGTGTGTAATGTGACCAAAACAACATGACACCCCCGAAATAAACCGTATCTAGCTCTTACTATCATCACGATAAAATGGAATAGCGGACGTAGTTAAAACAACTTCTACCTGTGATGTGATATTTCAACTCTTTGCGCATGTGCAGCTCATGTGCGCATGTCACTACAAAGGCAGACTTGTACTTATATACTGCGCATGCGCAACTGTAGAATTTTAATTTAAAATTACTGCTAATTAATAAAATATTTGAACAAACGAATGTACGATAACAAATCTGTGGCCAAATATCTTTCATTTAAAAAAAGATTGGTGTAATTTGATGCAGTAGTTTCTTCTCACGGACTGTCGAAAGAAAACGTTTAGCGTTTTAAATACCGGGCGATCCAAAAGTCAGGACGAACTTTAAAAATGAATAATTCGAATACGAATCAAGATACAAAGATACGGTTTGCACCAAACGGATGGAAAAGAAACCGGGATTTGTGTGGCAACGAAAAAAATAGTTCTGTTGACCACCAACAGATGGCGCTATAGTGTTTTATTGCACCAAAAGATGATTTACAAATGAAAAAATGTTGACAACTTACAAGTCAGCTTAATTACAGCTAAATAGTACTACAGTAAATGTTCAATGTGCTGTCCATCATTCAGAAGCACATCTGTGAGACGAGGCACCACACCGTTCACAGCATTTAGTAGCATTTCTTGCGTTACGGCAGACACATTTTGGCGGATGGCATCTTTTAGTGCTGCTAGTGACGTCGGTTGGTCGCGATGCACTTTTGACTTCAAGAATTCCCACAGCCAAAAGTCACAGGGTGTCAGATCGGAAGATTTTGGAGGCCATGCGTGATTAAAGTAGCGATTGATAATGCGATCCTCCCCAAATGTTAAGCGTAGCAGCCGTTGCACAGGCAGAGTAATATGAGGTGGTGCTCTATCTTCCATAAAGGTGACTGTTTGGAGTGACTGTCGCGCTTGCAGTTCAGGAATAATGTTGTTCTATAACAGTGCTACATATCGCTGACCAGTGATAGAAACTGTTTTGAAACCCGTCTGAGTGACTTCCTCGAAAAAAATGGACCAATTATGAAATCAGCAGTGAAGCCACACCAGACTGTCACTTTAGGCTGTTGCAAGGGTACCTCAACAAATGCATGTGGATTTTCTGTGGTCCACACTCGACAATTGTGGGTGTTAACAACGCCAGAGAGTGTGAAATGCACTTCATCTGTCCAAAGCACAGTGTGAAGCCAGTCATGCTGCTCTTCCATCTTAATGAATACCAAATTTGCAAAATCTTGGCGAGAGTCGAAGTCAAAAGGTTTCAGTTCTTGGTTATGTTGCAACTTGTAGGGATACCGTTGCAAAGTTATTCGCAGTGCTCTGCAGACACTTCCGTACGACATTCTTGTCTGCTTTGAAAATTCTCGAGCTCTGTACTCCCCATGTGCAGCAACCGCCGACATGGATTGCACCGTCTGCTCCACTCTCGTGGCAACAGCAGCAGCTGTTGAGGGACGCCCACTTCTTTGATGCGACGCCAAAGAACCTGTAGCTTCAAATTACTTCATCATTTTGTTCAATGCAGAAGTCGTTATTGGTCCTTTGCTATCTCGCATACCCTTCATGTAGCGATATGCTCGCAATGCCGCAATGGCACTTTCCGAATTCTTATAATGCAGTTTAACTAAGAGGGTTTTCTCAACTATGGACAGCATTGCGATGCATGCAAGCTTCGACTACTATTACCTGCTGCAATTGCTCCTTTTTATATCGTTTGTTGCTTTGCATAATCCTACATCAGAAATCCGACAGCGCCATCTGTTGGTCGCCAACAGAACTATATTTTTCCGTTGTCACACAAAACCCGGTTTCTTTTATCCGTTTGGTGCAAACCGCATCTTTTATCTTGATTCGTTTTGGAATTACTCATTTTTAAAGTTCGTCCTGACTTATGGATCAGCCGGTATTTAGATTGCACATTGATTTAAAAAAGCGCTCCAAACCAAGGAAGATTACCTTGCCGTAAATGCACATGCTTAATAGTTTTAAAGGAAAATCGAAATTTAAAAGACTGAAATGTGCAAAAAGAGTTCTTACTTGCGGTTTTTATGAAATAGTTAAGGATAGAAATTTTGAAATATGACATGACTGCTACTTTTAGGACAGAAATACAAACACAGAAGAGTTTAAAAAAATATTCGAAATTTAAAAGGGTGAAGTGAGCGGAAATCATTCTAAAAATGTTCTAAATTACGATTTCTATAAAATTGTTAGGTATAGAAACCCGAAATTTGCCATGGCTCTTATTTTTAAGTTGCAAATACAAACACAGAAGATTTTTTTTTAATAATTCGAAATTTAAAAGTGTGAAATCAGCTACTATCGTTCTAAAAACGATTAAAATTACGACTTCTATAGAATTTCGGAATAGAAACTTCAAATTTGCCATAGCTGTTATTTTTAAGCAGTATATGCACACACAGAAGAGTTTTTGTTTTAAATTCGAAATTTAAAAAGGTGAAATGTGCAGAAAGTTTTCTGAAAATGTTTTAAATTACGATTTCTATGGATATGTTAAGAATAGAATCTTGAAATTCAACATAGCTGCTATCTTTAAAACACAAATGCAGTCACAGAAAAGTTTTTTTAAATTTCGAAATTTAAAAGGGTTTAGAAGTGAAAAACATTCTAAAATTGCGATTTTTCTGCTACCGAATGGCCTAAAAACATGATATTTTGCATTGTAGTTACTTATATAGTGAGAAAAAATACCGCCTTCACCTACAATGAATAGGTAGTCATTTTCTGAAGCAATAATTTAGAAATATAGATTTCCGAGCTATGCGAATAGGGTAAACAACTAAACTGAATAGACGAAATGATCTAGAATTTCTAGCCTCTTGTTTTCTAGATGACGAAACGATAGTCAATCGTTTCAGTCTCGAGAAATTATTGCTTGATTTCTGAAATGGTATCATAAACTAGAATTATAGCTCCTAAAAGCAACCTCTAGTATTCACATCTATTTGCAGAGATTTTTAAATAATTTTGACCACTAGAATATAGGAAAACGCTTTTGAATTCTAGTAAGAGATTCTAGAACTTTCTAGCAAAGGGAACTAGAATTTATAGGAATGACATTGAACTATTTTTTCTAGAGATACAATTTAGATTCTAGATGCCTGATCCATGTTTGTTTCTCAGTGTAAGATGTAATAGCTGTCGAGTAGCAGCTGCTTTAAAATTCGAAATTTCAAAGGTTGAAATGCGCGACAAGCGTTCTAAAAGCATTCCAAATTACGATTTCTATGTAATTTTTAAGGATACAAACTTCAAATTTGACATGGTTGCTACTTTTGAGTCGCAAATCACGAAGAGAAGAGTTTTGTTTTAGTTCGAACTTTTAAAAGTTGCAAAAAAAATAAAACTTTGTAAATTATGATTTTTGTGATACTGAAGGCACTAGAGGCTAGAAAATTGGCTTGACAGTTACTTTTAAGATACAAATACTCCCTACGAATGGTTTCTCAAAATATTAGAATTTTAAAAAGGTCAAATAAGTGCAGACAGTTCTAAATATGTTCTAAATTATGATTTCTAAGAGATTGTTAAGGATAGAAACTCGAAATTTGACACGGTTGCTACTTTTGAGACGTAAATACACAGAACAATTAAAAAAAAAATGAAATTTTAGAGAGTGCAGGAGGAAAAAAGTCATTCTAAATTATAATTTTTATGATACGACAGAGTCTGAAAGTTAGAAATTTGAAATACCAATTACTTTTAAGATACAAATGCTCGCTACGAATGATTTCTAAAAAAAATTTGAAATTTCAAACTGTAAAATGAGCGGAAATCGTTCTAAAAGCATTCCAATTTAAGATTTATACGCAATTGTTAGGTATAGAAACTCAAAATTTGACATGTCTATTACTTTAAAGATTTAAATGCTCTCGCAGAACAGTCTCTAAAGATTTAGAAATTTTATGTGCGCAGGAAAAAAGTTCTAAAATTGCGATTTCTGCGATACAGTTACTTGGATGACTAGAGTCTCCGAATTTTGCATGGAGATTATTTTTAAGACGTAAATGCTCGCTATCAACAGTCTATAAATTTCAAAATTTCAAATAAAAATTAAAATGTGCCGAAAACTTTCAAAATACATTCAAAACTACTGTTTATTTGGAATGAATTTTAGTTCTTCTCATTAATTTTAGTCTCATATTCGCCTAATGTAGTATGAGCGTGAGGATTACTCAAAATGCGGCTTAAATGTTAGTCTTTGAACTTCCAGTATCAGCATATTTCCTCTACCAAAAATTTTACCACAAATACCACTTGGTATGTTTCAACAAGTATGCGAGCAAAGCCGTAGGTTTTGCTAGTATATGTATAAAATCGTTGATTATGTTGTAAGATAAACAATGTTTTATGTTAAAACTAATCTAGTATTATTTTACTAGGTCCACTGGCTTCGGCTTATGGCGTATCATATGTGGCATTTCTTCATAACGACGAAATTTATTCAAGATTGGATTATCCAAATTATGAATTGTATTTCGCAGAAGGCTCTGCAAAAGCTGTTCAGAAGGTGTACAATCTACAACCAGAAGTTAGTATACAATGCGTTTTTTCAAAACAAAAAAATGTTGGCAATCTCATATTTATAGTCTCAGTCGGACATTTGTAAACTATGGTCCCCAAATGGTTCTTCCTGATGTTACAAATGTACAGCCGCATTGTTCTATCTTTTTGTTCTTTTTAAAGTGTTACTTATGTTGTTAAAATGTGTAGTAATTGTGTAAAAATATATATTCTTTCATTTTTCCTTACTTACCTATGCTTTTTCGACGCCGCAATAAGGCCAACCTCTTGCTAACCCCACCTACCTTCTACGTTATTGCATTATGCTGATTGGTCCAAGGTAAAAGCTTTTTGCAGAACTCACCACCATCGCATAAATAGGGCCGTTTTTCCCACCCCAGCTCATTTCCCGAGACTCGTGAGTTGATATGTGGTTGTGTGCGATACTCGTCTCGTTTCTTAGATTAAGAAACAGCGTTGAGCTTAAGGTGATACTGTGTCGATAACGAGGTTTCATCGCGGCGTTTGCTGACGACTGAGTCTGTTATAACCAGTATTATTTTGTGTGCTGTTTTTCACGGAATACTTTGTTGATGGTGATATGATTTAGAGTTCATAGAATATAGATTGTGGTCGATACGAAATTTTTTCTTCTCGGCATCATGGAAGCCGAAATGATCTTTATTTCTCAACCTGTTGATCTTTTTCAACCGAATTAGATGGACTAAACAAATAGATTCATCCTTCGTGACTCGCCCTCTTGGCAGCTGGTATCTCGTTGCGTCAAACTCTCTACACTGTCTTTCAGGATGCCATCACCTTCTATGCCGGATGTTCTCAACGAGCTAAAGAGCAATGTAGAGAGCTCATTCAAGGTATGTGGTCTGAATCATTCGAACCATTTGCCAATACATGGGATAATTTCTTTCTTGTTCTTATTCAAACAAATATTAAATATGTTGTTCATTTACTTAAATCCTATGATAATGATTTTCCTTCTTTGGAACAAAACTAATGCTAAAGGTAAACCTAATAATGGTATTGATAACTCTTTAGATGGCAGTTTCAAAAAACTTATGAAAATGAACAAAATTATGAACTTAGGGACTTTTACCCCCCTTAACAACCTCTAATTCTTTCAAAATCCTTAATGTGAATGAGGATATTTCAGATCGTGATTCTCCGGAAAATACTGTACCTAAGGAGCTTAGATGCGAACCTTTTTATGTAAAAGCCACTCAAAATTGGCCAATAAAATTTAAGATTTTGCTCAGTGCAAAGTGTTTAAAGAAGTTTAAGGGGACTTCGTAAAATTTTTTCTTAAATCTGTTGAATTCTACCGTAAGATCCAAAATTTCCTAACTGAAAGCAGTATCGAATTATTTGGCATGAATCTCAAAAACGAACGTCCAAGGAAAATTCTACTTAAAGTTACACCCATCGACACCCCCATCTCCGAGATTAAATTGGAGCTCTTTTCTTTTGGCTGTGTCATTCATAGAGTTTCTCCACTCAAAAATTTCAAAACGAAATCGTACTTGACCGTTTTTCTTGTTGATATTTTTAGGATGAGACCTTTCAAAATATTTTTGATATTTGATCCTTGCTTGGATTCTATATCAAGGCTAAGATCTATAAATTTAAAGGATCGAAGGAATGTTACAATTTCCAATTGTACAATAATAGCTCAGAGTGCTGTACGCTGAAACCAGCGTGTGTATTTGCTCAGATGGGCACAAATCTGGTGATTACAAGGTTATGGATCGTAAAGACTTCAAATGTGCAAAAAGTGCTGAAAACTACACGGCTAATTTCTAAGGTAGCTTGAAAAATCTCAGAAACATCCAAAGTGGCAGAGTTACCACAATTAAAGATACCAAACAGAAATTTACTGCGGTTGCCACCACAAAAGTTTTCTCCCTAATTTGTCAACTCCCTAAGACGGAAAAACAAATCTGGCTGCTATTATTCCAAAACCTTCTAAATCACAGAATTCCTTAATAAATGAAAATTCACTAACCATTGTTACTACTGCTGATTATCGTTACTCTGAATTTTGGTTTATGAAATGCGAAATGAAGTTTAAATATGCACTATTTTTATTGTCAGCACCGAATTAAGAACATCAGCAACAGATTAGGATAAAATTTAAAAAAGAGTTATACAGAATAGCAATATTTGATACTATTTAGGCTTCATATCTCTCCGAATTTTCATCGTATATTCATTTATACTTTTCTAGTATATACAGCTATATCCAACCCTACGTTGCAAAGTTTTTGACAAAGTCTTATTATTCTTTTAGCAACGAAATTTTTAGTAATGCAGTTACAAATCAATATATTTATTGTATGGAATCCTCTGTGAGCGAGTAATACTCGCACTTGACCTTTTTATTGTTTAAAAAATAACAATCATTTATTTCGATTCAGGATTTCTTTAGTTGCCTCGTCCGTGTTTTAAGAAGCCTGCAAGGAAAATTTCACGATTCTAGTTTTTCAATTGTAGATTTGTTTCGAAAGGCAGAGAGACAGAGTTACAAATTTTTATATTTATGTACAAGATAATCTATTCCAGATGTATGTATGTTCAAATTATTGCTTTTTTCAGGTTTATAAACAAGTATATGGACCGTACAAAAATGGTTCAATGACGACATGCATTGCATCGCTACTTCATCCAAGGAGTCGAGGACGAATTCAGCTTTGGTCTACGAATCCGTATGATCAGGCGATTATTGATCCTAATTACTTGGCTGATCCTAGGGATGTTGAAGACATAGTGGCAGGTCAGTTAGTTGTCTTTCCATTCTGAAAATGTGTTTCAAAACTTAGATAATTATATTTTATTTTCCATATACACTGTGGTGTGAAAAAATTAAGGACGGAGCAAATAAATTAGCATAAAAGCCGAAAAAGGCAACAGAACCAAATGAAAGACCAATCAGGAGATATATATGGAAAAAATGCAGTAGGACATGCGCATATATGGCATATGACGTAAAAGAAGGAGGTCCTAAGGTAATAAAACACGGAAGCTGTGGACGTTCAGCAATTTCGGTGAAATCTATTGCACGGTGTACAGTGTACAGTTGTACAGTTGTCAGTGTACAGTTGTACAGTTGTACACGGTGCACAGTTTCAACGACGGTTTTTTTTGCTACTATTGTGTGATATAACCAAGAGATAATCCAGGATATGCCATCTGGATGGCCTTACACTAGGTCGCATCATTAGGAGGTTGGAAGAAGGTCTAAGTCTGACAAATGTGGTAAAAGAGTTCGGGATTGCTCACAGCTTTGTTTCACAAGCCTGGGGTGCATTTCAAACGATGGGATGTTCGAGCATTCAGCAGTGATCGCCCATGAGCAACAACAACAGACAAAGACCATTATATTGTCCTACAGGCGAAATGAAACAGGGGGCAGACAGCTGGAGAAATCGCAAGGCAGATGGAGCAGACTACTGGACGTTGGATATAACGTTTTACCGTGGCTAGGAAGCTGCACAAAGGTGGTCTATACGAAAGACGACCAGTACGGTGTGTACCATTAACGCCTTCTCTCCGGAGACTCCGGTTTCTGTGGTGCCAGGAACAGAAGAATTGGGCACAACAGGAGTGGGGTCCAGTACTCTTTACGGATGAGAGCCGATTAAGTCTGACGAGCGATTCAGGACGTATACAAATCTAGAGAGAGTAGGGGACATGTAAAAACTCCCCCAACATCATAAAAAGGGACAGTTTTGGAGGTATCAGAGTTCTTGTTTGTGGCGGTATCATGCTTGGTAGCCGTAAGAACCTCCACGTCTTCGGAGGAGGCTCAGACTCTGGTGCCCGCTATTGTGCAGAGATTCTCTTGCCTCACGTGCACCTGTTTAGAGGTGCTGTGGGTCCGGACTTACTCTTCCTGGACGACAACGCTCCCCCTCATCATACAGCGGCTGTCTAAGAGCTCTTGGAGAGTGAAGATATTCAACGCATGGATTGGCCTGTAAAGTCTCCAGACCTAAATCCCATAGAACGTGTGTGGGACCTTCTCGGGAGACGCTTGGCAGCACATGACCTGGCACCAGAAACGATTCCGCAGCTGCAATATGCGTTACGATAGGAATGGGACTCGATGCCTCAACATCTCCTTGACAACCTCGTCCTCAGCATCAACAGACATTGTAAATCCTGCATCGCAGTCAGGGGTGACTATATCCCTTATTAGAGACTGATTTTTTCCTGCCAGGTGCCTGTAAGATGGACGTTTCTGTCTTCTCTGCAATTGTGTTCCAAGTAACCTTTTCAATCTTATGGTATGATTTCGATCGATGTAGAAAACTTCTGCACGACGTTACATTCGAAGAAACCCTCTCGTCCTTAATTTTTGCACACCAGTGTATATGTATATATTGCAGCAAATAGTGAAACTTTCCTATAACAATAATTATTCTTTGTTATCTACTATATATTATCGGTTATAATAATTATAATAAATTAACCAATTACCATATCTGCCATTTTAAGCTTTTTTATTTTGTTTTTGTATAGTGAAATTTATCTTATTTTATTTCAGAAATTCTACGATTAAATAAAGTAAATATTATTATTATAATAAAAGCAGCAACATAGGGCGTAAAAATTAGCAGCTGTATATTTTCAACTCAACAGCAAAGTTTCTAACCTAACGTTGAATATCGAATCGATGAACATCGAATTGAAAGATCATGTAAAAGTTAAAGTTCAGTCATACTGACTAGAAAAAAATTAGCAGTAATAACAAGGAAGTTGAATTGACTTTTTGAGAGGGATAATACGTTTCAGTCATAAAAGAGAAAAAAAGATGTACACTGCAAATTCGTGAAACACTTTTGCAACACTAACTGAACATAATAATTAAGATTTCTAACTAAAATCACTTTCGAATGTGTTGCGCCAAATAAAATGTGCAAAAAGTGTTGTTAAAAATTACAAGACGAGAAAATGTGTTTTCAAAACATTCATTTTTAAAATTGTGTTATAAATGTTTAATAAATGGATTGTTTTGTTTTAAATGTGTGTGTGTGTGTTATTTTAAAGGCACCATGTAGAAAGTGTTTTGAAAGTGTTTTACATGTGATCTTTTATAGTGTTCTAAATTGTGTGGTGTTTACAATGTTGTTAATTTGGTGAAAAAGTTTTGTACAGTACAACACTATTGTAAAAAAATATTTTCATCAACACTATTTACAACACGATTTCAACACAATTAAGAACACTATTTTTAGAACACATTCTTAGATAGCAACACTTTTACAACGTATTAAAAACACTTTTCTAGATAGCAACACTTTTGCATCTTATTAAGAACACAATCACAACACAAAAAGTATTTTGTATATGAAGTTTTCTAATTCACAACACATTAATGTGTAGTTAATTTGGTGAAAAAATTGTTGTAAAATGTGTTTATTTTTGTGTTTGAGAATTTGCAGTTTAATGCTTTTATAAATAGGATGGATCTTTAATTGTGGCAACTATGGATAAAAGGTACAAAAGAGATACAGGGATAAAACATTTTTAGCACTACAAAGTAGTAGCCTGGGCTGTTTAGCATCCATTGCCAGTGTTCTGGAAGAAAATCCTTCTTGGGTGCAAAGTCCTCCAAGTTACTTGTGAATTACACCTCTGGAGGGGCCTTGGCGGTTGCAGATCTCGTCACCTGATCAAGGTTCTAAATTGCGAGGTCAACTTCAGTAACGAAGCGCAGGTACAAATAACAAGATCAAAATATTAAGTAACCGGATTAACTAAGTTCACATCTAAGCAGTAGGAAGAGCCGACAGGATGAAGATCTAGTCTCTCGTCAGATTTATTGCCGCTACGCGGTGATTAGGCGGTCACTGCTTGATACCAGGTATCAAACTCGTTCAGCTGGGGCGACCGGGCAGGTAAGGACCGGGTCATCGGTTAGAAAGAAAGAAAGCTGCAGGATGCCGTTGGCAACGCCCGTTCTGTTGATACTTCAAGTAGGAATGGTATAGAAGTGAATGCCACGAGGCAGTTCTTTCATGCTGGGTGTAAAATCAAAGTTGCAGGGACTTAAATCCGGGAAACATGGTGAATGGTAACGCACTTCAAATCGCCAGCGAGCAAACTATTTAACAACAGTTTGCGCTGTGTGCGAGCGAGCATTGTCATACAAGATGATTGTTGGATTCTGCAGAAGGTATCTTCGTTTCTTTCTCAACGCTGCTGTAATTTGTTTTGCAGAAACGAAAGATTGTACTGCGCATTAACGAATGCACATGGTTGTGCTTGTCATGTCATTGCACAGGCATGTGACGTTCGTTGAGAGAATGAATCCGCTCTGAGATAAGGCAGGAAAGTGACGTGTGTGTGCTAGGAATTTTAATCATAAACTAAATCTAATCCTATAACTAAATTTTGTTTCAACAGGTTTGAAAACATGCAAAAGAATATATGACAGACCAGAAATGAAGCAAGTCATTCTCGAACCATTCCGAACTCTATATCCTGGTTGTGAGAAATTCTCGCACGACGAAGATATTTACTTTCGATGTGTAGTTCGTAGTGTGGTGCACCCATTCATGCATTTGTGTTGCACAGCCAAAATGGGCAACATTGGAGATCCCACAACCGTGCTGGATCCTCAATTGAGGTATATTTCTTGTTTTTAATAAATATGCTTAAAACTAAAGTACAATTTTAACCCTTTGACCACTAATGGGACATATATATCTCTCAGACTGACAGAAAGTTAAAAAAAAACTGATTATTTAATCGGCGTAAGTGAGAAATAACGAAAAAGTAGAATGAAGACTGCAGGAAATTCACTTGGTTGAACCTCATCAGTGGTGACGTCACAGGCAACTCAACTCCGCGTATCAATCGCAAATTACCGCGTACAACTCGTTTTGAAAACCTCTCCCAGTTCAATGCATTTAGCCCTGGTTCCACATGCTTGTGTTGTATGGGCCGAATGATTTGAGCGATATTTGACTTCATATTTCAAGTTGTTTTGATGGTATAGTGCATCTCTAATACACTCTAAACTCTTTAGGTTTGTTTGCATCCAATTTGCGGTTGATGCGCGGAGTTTAGTTGCCTGTGGCGCCCCACTGATGGGGTCCATTGTGCGAGCAATTCTAAGGAAATATGCGAAGAGGACAGAGATGGCCTGTCACTTTCGTGAATATTTCATGTAAAATGCAATAGTAGTATTAGTAGTCAAAGAGTTAAAATACTTTCTTAATACCACTATAAAAATTTTATAAGTTATTTATAGTTTTTTGATGGGACGGAAGTTTCTTGGTATCTTTTCAGTTCATAGTTGAAATGACGAAATTTTCTACCACAGAAATTGACGGCATTTTTTGCTGTAACTTTGAGCATGATCACAAATAATTTTGATGTAAAATATCAAAAGAAAAAATATTAAAAACCCACTGTGGTGTACACTTTTGGACAGTAGCATTTATTACATTATATCGGTCGTTCGTTCAAAATATGCAACTTTTAAAATTTTAAATCTTAAGAAAAGGGTATACTGTAAAAGTATGTTATATTTTTGATTATTATTTACGCTCTATACAAGAAGAAAAATATCACTATCGTTGCAAAAAGACTGTATATTGTGAGAAGGAATAAATATTTATTAAATCTCTATGCCAGGAATATTATGCTCAAACCAGGACAATGACTGAAATAGAGTAACTAAATTGCATAACATTTTGTGGGAATATTTATTAAAATGTATATTCTTTCTTAGTATACATAACAAAATAAAATATCTAAACAAAAGAAAAAATGGAATTACTAGAAAAATATTTATTATATGCAAGCTTAAACTAAAGAATTCGTTGAATTTAAATTGCTATTTTCGATTGCCACAAGGTACAGGAGGTTCAGTTTTATATATTTTGTCAGCCTTGCTGTATGAAAAGATTGGGAAGATCTATAGATAGTGGTCAATCCTAAAGATATGTATCAAAATTATAAAATATTATTAAATTAAATATATAGTATATCAAACGTTCAAACGTCATTCTCCTGGATTGTTATTAGAGCCATCTATATTGTACTAAATGTTAAATAAATTAATAATAAAACTAATATTCCAATTACAATTAATTTAATACATTCATAATAAAGTTCTTTATACAATAAAAAATAGGTTAAAATAATTTCATTGTTTTTTTCTTAATTAAAAAAATTCTAAAATGTGTGTCACTGAAAAAAATATTGTCCTGGCAGATTGCATTATATTAAAGGTTTTCCCTATAGATGATAGCAGGGTTCTGTTTTTGTGTTTATTGCAAGAACAGTTATTTCTTTAGTAAACTATTAGTTACTAAGTGAATAATTATCCTAATGTGGGACCATTTTTTTTTTGAAATTTTGCAGTTCTTTACCTTTAGAGTTATGTTTATTAAGAATCATTTTCCTGGCATCTAGAAAAAAAATCTTGGTGAGTAGAAAATTGTTTATGTTACAATATAGAATACAAAATAAAGTTATCTTTTAAAAAATATGCACATTAAATAAATATTAAGATGCTACTTGGCGCAGAATAATATAAATTTAAAACTAACGTTAAAAACGCCAGACTATGCAAACTTAGAACAACGTTAAGAACTCCAGAATATGCAAACTTAGAACAAACTAGTTTCACTAGCCTTTAGCGTATCGTCCTCATTGCCCTGAGTGCCACCGTTTTTAACGTTGTTTTTATATTTATATATGCACATTAACTTTAAAAGCTTTAGGCAGAATGTGCCAAATTCTATCATTTTTTTTCTTTGTTGATGACATGCAGAATTTTCTCTCTACATTTTTGAAGCGCTTTTTTCTTTCGATAATAGTTTGTTTACTGGAGTAACAGTTCTCTTCCCTTTTTTATATTCATACATTATGTGTCTTATAAGATTTTTTTGGTGAAGGAAACCAAAGGTCTCAGAAATCTGATTTAGATTTTGTTACATTTAGTCTTAGATGCATAGTCATAAAATGAACATACTTAATTGTGTTAGATGTATTAAATTTTAGAGAAAAAAAATACAATATAAATTGCTTAGTTAAAGAAAATATTGAACAATGATTGGATTTTAAGTATTCAAAAAAGGAGCTACCAGTGAAAAATGAAATAAGTGTTTAATTCTTTGTTACTTTCATTTTTTTATGTATCCTAAAATGTCGATAAATCAGATTTAAATTATTCCCAGTTGCTCAAACTGTATTAAACTCATAGAAATCAAAGTAAGTTAAGTATTAATGCATAATTTATTTTCTTAAAGATTAATATCTTTTTAAGAAGGATATATAAAAGAAATTGCAATTTATATAATTCCTGGCAAATTTAGAAAAATAGTTTTATAACTATATTTTAAAATATTTTGTATGATCAATTAGTTGCATACCTGTTTACTTTTAATTTTTACTAAATTATTTAAACATATTTTTATTTACATAGAAAGGCAACTGTTTTTCAGAATCATTTGTATCTTGCATTATATCTAACTTGATGCTCCTTAGTTTCATTTTTATTTAAATTAAGTAAATTTATTTACATATTTTTTTTCAAAACTTTTTAAAATATAAATCTATATTTCCAAAAAACTTTCATGTATATTATTATGTTACCAGAGCTACCAGTGTAAAATGAAATAAGTGTTTAATTCTTTGTGACTTTCATTTTTTTATGTATCCTAAAATGTCGATAAATCAGTTTTAAATTATTCCCAGTTGATCAAACTGTATTAAACTCATAAAAATCAAAGTAAGTTAAGTATTAATGCATAATTTATTTTCTTAAAGATTATATCTTTTTAAGAAGGATATATAAAAGAAATTGCAATTTATATAATTCCTGGCAAATTTAGAAAAATAGTTTTATAACTATATTTTAAAATATTTTGTATGATCAATTAGTTGCATACCTGTTTACTTTTAATTTTTACTAAATTATTTAAACATATTTTTATTTACATAGAAAGGCAACTGTTTTTCAGAATCATTTGTATCTTGCATTATATCTAACTTGATGCTCCTTAGTTTCATTTTTATTTAAATTAAGTAAATTTATTTACATATTTTTTTTTCAAAACTTTTTAAAATATAAATCTATATTTCCAAAAAACTTTCATGTATATTATTATGTACACTGAAAATGTCACATATTTAGATATATTGGATTAATCAAAATTCATGTATTTCACTTTTCAAAGAAACAAAAAGCGTCATCAAAGCTTAATAATGAAAGTACTTCAAAATTCAAGCAACTGGCACAACAAAAATGTAATAAATTAAGATTACACACACGAAATCATCTGTTATTGAATAGTAAATTAAATGGAATTTTGTGCAACATCAAAGTATTAAGGTACGAGAATATAAAAGAAATACCTTTAAATAATTAAAATAAATAAATAAAGGTGTAAGTTTGAATAAATTAATGTTGAAATACTATATAAAAATTATTATTATTAAATAATTGATATTGTTCACGATTTTTAACCACATGAACTGTAAGATAAGCATTTAAAAATTGTGGACCATCGAATAGATAATAATGTAAACAAATAATAACCAATTGTCATTTTGCTTTTTATTAGAATAAAATCCCGCTAAAAGAAGAAGCACAAATGAACTACATACAGGGCTACCAACACATTTTAGTCTCCTAAAACTGGGAAAGGGGACCATTTTTATTTTAAAAGGGGACTTTGGGGGACCATTTATATTAAAAAGGGGGACTTTAGGGGACCATTTATATTAAAAAACGGGGATTTTGGGGGACTTTGTCTAAAAATACTGCACCGAGTTTTCCTAAATATACAAGCAAATTTTTAAAAATTACCGCCAAAAATATGTTAATTGGTTATCTTTATAAAGATGGGTCACTAAAAAGTACACTCAGCTAAACATTCTATTGCAAGAAGATAGGAAGTATTCCAATATTTAGTACTCACATTGATATTCTCCTTAAAGCAGCTTTAATTTAAATTGATGCTTTATTAAGGGAAGACAAGCCTTGGTGCAATCCTATAGGAAATATGCGAGCTTTAAGACCTGTTTTCTCTGAAACTGCCTGACCGATTTTGATGAAATTTGGAATCCATATTCACTGGATTATGCTCAAGACTTATGGCAGGCAGTTTTTTCTGCGACAAAACTTTTTATTTTAGAGCAATGGCAAATTTTCAGAAATTTTATAAGATTTTTTAAAAACTGTCTGCCACATACGTATGCTGTTATCTTATATTTATACTCTACTTCAAATATATATATATATATATCAAAATCGCTCGAGTACTTTATGAGATAATGGGATTTTTACCTGTAAAATACGATTTTTAAAAACATAAATATTCACAATTCTCGCTCTTTGCGAATGACATATTGAGTTTTCTGATTACGTATCGACAGAACAGACGTTGGGAATGTCGATAGTCGGTCAAATGTTTGTACATCTTTTTAAAACCTTCTTTGTGTTCAATCAAAAGATGCCAACTTTTTGTATTTTGTTTTGTGTTGTACTGCGACTTGTATTTTTTGAACTTGCTCTTTGTGTTAAAAAATGACAAAGCCTAAAAATGCTTATGAGGGAAGACAAGAATGGGTGCAATCATAGGGGGGAAATGCGAGCTTTACGACCTGTTTCCTCAGAAATTACCAAACCGATTTTGATGAAATTCTGAATCCCTATTCACTGGCTAATGCTCAAGACTTATGGCAGACAGTTTTTTTTCTGCAACTAAATCTCGACTAAACCTTCTTATTTTAGAACAATGGCAAATTTTCAGAAATGTTTCTTTTTCTGAAACTAATTAAAATTTTTTAAAGCTGTCTGCCACATATGATCTTATATTTATACTCTACCAACAAAATTTTTTATCGAAATCACTCAAGTACTTTAGGATTTAATGGGATTTTTAACTGAAAAGTACAAATTTTCGAAAAGCTACAAAACTTAGACATTTCTAATTTGTGTGAAGTTCTTGGAGTGTTTTATCAAACACATGATAACCACTTGGATAAAGTTTACTTACATATAATAAATAAAATGATAGAATAACATTTATGTGAGTGAATGTGGCGTCCCAGTCGTGTCTTCCCTTAGTGTGAGTAGGTGTGGCGTCACAGTCTTATATTCCCTAGAATTTTTACAATTATTTCTAATGGACAGAAAAAAAACTGGGCATACCAATGGATGCAGAAGCCTCCAACTCTTAGCAGGGAAGTGCCTTAACAGAATAAACCGGTATATTAAATTTGAAGCAAATTGGATAAAAAAACCCATTTATCTAAATTAAGGGGGTATTAGCCCCCCCCCCCCCTTTATACTTAACCAATGAACCTCCAAATCTAATCAAGAATGCCTTATTAGAATAAACTGGTATACCAAATTTGAAGGAAATCAGATAGAAAATCCCATTTATTTAAATTAAGGGGGGAATTAGCCCCTGTCCCCCCCTTTATACTTAACCAATGAACCTCCAAATCTAATCAAGAAGTGTCTTATTAGAATAAACCGGTATACCAGATTTGAAGAAAATCGGATAGAAAATCCCATTTATCTAAATTAGGGGGGGGGGAATTAGCCCCTGTCCCCCCCCCTTTATATTTAACCAATGAACCTACAAATCTAATCAGGGAAACGCCTTATCGAAATAAACCAGTATACCAAATTTGAAGCAAATCGGATAGAAAAACCCATTTATCTAAATTAAATGGGGTATTACTCCCCCCGTTTCCCCCTTCATATTTAACCAATGAACTTCCAAATTTAATCAGGGAAGCACCTTATCAGAATAAACCTGTGTACCAAATTTGAAGCAAATCGGATAGAAAAATCCACTTATCTAAATTAAGGGGTTATTGCCCCCCTCCCCCCTTTTAGACTTAAACAATGAAACTTCAAATCTAATCAGGAAAGTTCGTTATCAGAATTAACCGGAATACCAAAATTTGAAGAAAATCTGATAATTCTGCACGAAAAACCTATTTATCCAAGTTAAGGGGGAGGGTATTAGCCCCCCGTTATATTTCACCAATGAACTCCCAAAACCAATCAGGGAAGCACCTTATCAGAATGAACCTAGAAAAATTTTTTGAAGCAAATCGGATATTTCTATCAAGAGTTATCACGTTACGTACATACATACATACAGAACCGGCGGGCACATTAGCTCTCAGGCTTTGATAGCCTGTGAGCTAAAAAAGCACAGCATAACAGCACCTCCTGTTGAGTATTAAAATTAGATGAACTATTGATTAGATATTGTTAATTATTAATCTCAAACATAAAATTTAGTTCCTTTGTAGTACCCAATAAACGCTCAAATAAGCTATAATGTTCATCGGAAAAGCATAGTATGGCAACATTAGGGTTAGCTGTGTGAATTAGTCCTCCAGATTCGTCCGGGATGACGCAGTAGGTAGAGCATTGGCAGCTCCAGCCAAGACATTCCTGGTTCGAATCCTGGACCGGACCCCCCCTCCCATTTAATTCCTCCAGTTCCAAATTTCAATGCGTATTTTAACATCTTTTCACATTGTGCGTCAATTTTTTGACATTCATGAAAGAATTCCAGTTACAATGTTTTAGCTTGCTATAGTAAAACGCAATATTTGAACTGTTTTGATTTTTAGAGTTTGAGTTTCGCAGCGATTTTTTCACATTAGTAAATTTTTTCCAGCCACAGAAAGGGGACTAAGGGGACCAAAATGCATAAAAGGGGACTAAAGGGGATCATTTTCCAAAAAGAGGGCTTTGGTGGGAAAGGGGGGACCATTTGGGAGCCCTGTACATATTTTAAATGCTTAAATAATAAAAATATAGATGAAAATTGAAAATATTTTTAGATCTAAAACAAAAACACGTACGCATATTAAATCATTAAAAGAAAATAAACTTTACGAAATAAAATTTATACAAAAATAATGTAGTTAAACAACATTATTTTAGATTTAACAACAACTACAAAATAATAATAGTCAGTAAAGTCCGGAGTATGTGCACTAAGAAAAATGCCAAACTATGCATTCAAATAAACATTAAAATCTTTTAAAAGATGCAAAAATATGCGCTAAGAATTTTTAAATATGCAAAAGTATGTACCAAAAACTTTGAAAATGTGCAAAAATATGCATGAATTTTTTTTTAAAAATGCAACAATAAATTTTCTCTACTTCTCTTTTCCAGATGAAGACATGCATTTCCACTCTAAAATAATGCATGAGAAAGGGGAAGCAATAATTAATTAATAACGAATACAATTACTTTCCTTTATCTGGAATATATATATTTTTTTACAATAGGGTAGCCCGGGATAATTTTCAGACAAAAACAAAACTTTTACAATTACTCTGTAATCTATAGCTATTTTTTGTACTTTTTCTTGGTAAAATCATCACATGTCTGATGAAACTTCTTCTTCAGCATTTTAAAATAATTATCATTAATAACAACAAAACATTTTTAATAAATCCTGCCTGAAAATTACCCCGTGCTTTTGGGTAATTTTCAGACAGCTATTTGTCGGGGGTATTTAAGAAGATGATCGGAACATTAACTACGGTAATTAAAAGACACCATTATAAAATGTTATGAAAGAAAGTGGGATATTTATTAGATCATTCTGAATACAGAAAAAGACAAGAAACCCAACTGTAACTGTACACCAGAAATCCATTTATATTTTCTTAAATAAAAGTATGTTTTATGTTACGTTTTCACACAAATAGTTTAGCTACAGTAGCTACACCCATTTTAGATAAATTTACATAAATCAGTAAAAAATTTGAGCTTTTGAAACACTTCTGAAGGCTAAAAAATAATAACATTAAATAAGAACATGAATCCGACACTAATATCATTTAAAAAAAAAGTCGCCTAACCTGATTTTTATCAATACACTAAAATTTTTACACAGCACTAATTTCGAAAGGCCTAACCATTTTAGTTTTCTTTGAGAGTCAAGATATCTTTGTAAAACTATTTTCTCTTTAATGGAGAATTCTTTCAGATCCACATAGCTTTAACATGAAAAAGATAAAGAGATCGAGTCTCAGTAGGCAAAAAAACTAAAAGGACTTGACAACAAATTGAACTTGATCTTTGTTTGTCCACAAATATCGATCGTCTCTAAGTCAGTTTAAAAATTCCATTTTAACTTCTAATAGATTTTTCTCATTAATATATTTGTGAAATAACTTTTTGACCTGTCCCAAATAGAATGTTTGGCTATAAGATATGGCATATATATTTGATTATGAGATGGATTTCAGATAAAATCTTATTCATACCCAATTTCAACAAAAAGATTTTGAAAACAATTATCAATAACATTTTACCCTAAATCCTACCCAGTATTTTCATTTTAACTTACAGATGACGTTTAAAGTTATATTTTAATATAGAATCATCCATAAGTTACTGTCAAACAATTAATTTACCATGTAGTATCACTCAAACATTCTTTAACACATAATAGCGTCTGGAAATTACCGCGAAGGCTGTTTGATAGTTACCCCGGTATTTCTGAAAAGTTGCACTTTTTAAAAATTCCATTTTCTGCCAGATAGACACTCAAATAATTTTGCTTATTTGTTTTCAGAAAGACAACATACCCTAGTCTCTAAAATAGAAGCAGCACTTGTGCTAGTATTGCTACACCCGTGAAATTGAAATTTGAAATCAGCTAAGCAAAAAGTTAAACAGTAATTTTTTTTAAGCATTTAGGAAATTTATTTTGTACAAGGCAGAGAATGCTGTTAAAAAATAAACTACTTTGGTCAGACTCCAATTACTATGCGATTACATGTAGATCAGAATAAATAAACTTACTTATATGCCTTTTTAAATGTATTTTTATCACTTTAACCCAGCTTCTTCTGTCTCAAAATTACCCCAGGCTACCCTATATAATTGTATATTTTTCTAAATTATACAAACTGAAATTTTGTATCCGATCGTCAACGATCTTATTGACAAGGAAAATGTTTTTATAACATCTACTTATGTAATAGCACATTATTTATAGAATTCTACATTAGATAGTGTGTCTTTTTCTGGTAGGTCGTCTCCATTTCATTAATGCGTTTCTAATTTTCGCAACGGTTCGGGTAACCGTAAAAAATAATTTTCAATCACATATGACATTTTTTGCACATTATTGCAGATAAAATATTTTTAGCAATAAATATTGCAGAAGGGTTTGAACTGTCAAATGTTTTAACCACATTTTGCATAGTATTCTAATTGCCCCATAAAATAAAGCTGCATGTATTCAGGTTCCCCATCTTGTTCCTACAGGTTTTGGTGACAGCGGAATGTACACGATACATTACTTATTTCCTACACAAAATTTATTTATAAATTTTTACTCGCATTGGTGCTTTTAGAAGGATTTTCTTAAGTCAAGAAATGATTTTATTCACTGGCTTACAGTTTCCCTGATTTGTTCACGATCGCGATGCAAAGCAAAATATGCTATCACATGCATTAAATTGTGGTAGAATATTTTAACTAATTTTGCAGCTTTAACCATGTACGGAGCAATCTCACTAATAAACACAAACCTTTCACAAAACGTATTGTTGATAGGTCCCAAATTACTCAAAACATCGTTAATGAATCTTGCAGTAGTAGAGTGGTAAACATTTTAAAGTTCTCTGCAAGCAATGAGATGCGGATTAGAGGGTTCTATGCCCATTTTGCCACATATAAGATGTGATATATAGCGATCAAAACTATCAGTTGTTTCATCTGCACTTATCCATATTGCTTTATCTCTAGTGTCACTTTCAATCTCATTCATACATAACTCCCTAATATACTTTATAGCTATATAATTTTTACCCCCTTATACTTTATAGCTAAATAATTTTTTTCTAAGCGATGTTTCATCAGGTAATGGCTGGTTAATGCAGTAGCAATGCAAGACATAACAGTTCCATGGAGGAGACTCCCTGATATGTTTATTGCTTTTGTTTATAACCACAAAACCTTTGGAAAAGAAACACCAGAGAAAGAAGTTATGACTTTTTGAAACGGATTTTTGAAAATGCATGCTGATCGGAATCTCACTGTTTAATAAATTAAAGTTCCCGTACGGGTTAAAAATGGAGCATGAACATTTTCGCCAGAGGTAAAAACGATATATGGGGCATTCTCACAATCTTTTGACTTTCATGTCCCTGAATAATAATTTTTTATTTAATACACATTTTTGTGGGTTTTTTTATTTCATATACTGGGAAACATCCCATTGCATGATTGCACAACAATATTAACGAGATAAATAAGTTTTAGATGATGTTGGGGGTCCAAATACCAGGAAAACTTTATCTACCGTCTCATGTCCCTCATGCTGATTTTTAAGTTTAGAGCTGTCTGGATACAATTGTTTCAATAAAAATAATTCAGTGTAATTTTTTTCTGAAACTGGAACTATTGTTTTATATGAATATGTATCTAAAAATTAACCTGCACACATTTTTAGGGTTGTTATTATTTTTTAAACTCTGTCCTTGGGTTTTAGATTCCTTACCATCCCTCTTCTAAAATTATACAGAAAATCCTTTCAGATGCAGCCACAGAATTTTTTTCAAGTTTTTTCTCATGCAGAAGTATGCTAGAGAAATAATGTCTAAAATTCTTTGGCAGGAAATTTACTGTAGAATTTAAATCAGCATTTAAATATCAATTTCAAGCATCGTGGCTTTATTGGTAGTCTCACCGTCCCCAAGGGTTATTCCTGCACTTTTCAAGGTAAATTAAAAAAATATATATAATCCAATGTTAACAACTGTTTCTAAAAATCAATGAACATTGTGGCTATCACTTAGTCTTAACATGTTTTTTCTAAAAATAGGTGGTAATTTTACTTATTGTTCCATCCTTACCGTCCCTTTTTCCCAATACCACCCCCTTTTTTTACCTTACCGTTCCTTCTTTAACACCCCTTTAAGACAATGTTATACACAAATTCTGTATTAAAAGTACTACATTGTTATTATTTCATATTTGAATGTCCTGTGGGTACTATGCAAATTCATTATAAGTAAAAATTTAGAAGAAAATAAAAAGTTATAGGGGTAAAATGGTAAGGAAAATTAAACTCACAAGTTTAACTTAAACCTCAGTTAAATAAAAACATTTTCGCTGCTGACCATTTTTTCTTTATTTTGAATCATTAAGGCATTCGTCTATCAGATTAAAATGTTATTTTAGCAAGTTTAATATTGTCAGATTTTTTCCCCCAAAAGTCAAAAGATTGTGAGAATGCCCCATATGTTCTGGGTAATAGAGAAAATTAGCACTTTACATAAAATGGAGATATTCTGTTAAATGTTCTGTAGAATATCAGTTAAAACAACATGTTTTTTACATTGCAGGAAAAAAAAATTCAAATTACACATAACTCTGAAACAAACAACTTCAAAATTTCACAAGATAGAAAATAGCACCAACTTAGAATAATTTTTTATACAGCTTATTAAATAAATAAAAGTTCTTGCAATACGCACAAAAAATAGAGCCCTGCTGCTATCTGTAGGGGAAATATTTAGTGTAATGCAATTTGCTGGCTAAGACAATGAAATTTGTTTTCAATTACACATATTTTAGAAATTTTTAACAAACGTTTAGAATAACAAGATAAGAACTCCCTAGTTAAAAACCAGGTAATGACTTTTAAACATTATATATATATATATATATATATATACACAGGATGTATCCGGATTCGACAGATAAATTCAGAGGGATGATAGTAGGCATCAGGAGGATGGAAGTTGCCATAGAACATGGGGTCGCAAACGACGTTTAGTGGCAAAAAATTGCAAAAACAATTATGAAGTGTGTGACATCAAGAAGAACAAAAAATGCCAATGATAAGTAGAAAAACATTTATTTAACGTAAAGCAGGATTGCAATACATTACAGCTCAACGTCAGAAAGGAGACGACGAGATACTTTTATAACAATTGTTCGAAATTGCGACCATCATTGCACAGCCAACACCGACGGACGAAAGATTGCCCGGAGCGTTCCAACATACCTGGTATGCTGGCGATGTATGCTGAAACGACGACGACCCGTGCTGTCAGATCCTCCAGTGTATTCACAGGCGTTTGACAAACAACCGATATCAGGTGGCTCCAGAAGAAGAAATCCAAGGGATTGAGGTCCGAGGAGCATAGAGGTCAAGCAACAGGTCCACCCCGTCGAAACCAACTCCCACGATATGTAGAATTGAGGTGGTTACTCACGGCAATCGCAAAATGTGCTGGTCGCCATGCATGAACAAGATGTTCTGACGCACAGTTGCCGGATTTCCCAGGATCAAATCCGGGAGTCCGTGCTGTAGGAAAACTAGGTAATTTACGTCATTGAGGAGTTCGAGCAGAAGGTACGGTCCCAACATATGAGTTCCGAAAATCCCTGTCCAGATGTTAATACCGATCTTGTGTCGCACTTTCCACGAGAGAGTGCTGTGGCTCGGAAGACCACATATACGCATTGTGCGTGTTGACCACGACTTCTATTGCAAAGCAGGCTTAATCTGAGAAGAAAATAGTGGCGAGAAACTGTGAATAATTCTGTGTGACACTAAGCATCCAGCGTACGAACTCTACCCGAAGTAGGTAATCGGCATCGTCTAGGAGTTGCACCTTTTGCACGTGGAAAGGGTGTATGTTTTCTGCACGTAGAACCTTACAGACCCTTTCGTGCCGAATATCCAGACAGTTGCAACCGATCATTTACTGGTCGACGGAGAATCCTCAAACCGTTGCAATACTTGGTTTTCTGTTGCAGGCATGCGCACACTGCGTTCTTGCCTTGTATTACACCTTATTATTTGGAAAAATTCCATCTCCGGCAGTCCTCGATCGATGTTCCTGAAGGTAGTATGGTGCGGACAAAGCCTCCTCTGATATTGCTCCTGGTACACTCTCTTTGTTAGGCGTCCATTGCCACCTACTCGGCTGTGAATCTGATGCATATCCACATATCCCGAGTTCGTGTAATCTGACATGTTGTTTCCGAATGAAATTTAACGCCCGCGAATTCTGCAATGGCCACTAATGACTACTTGCTCGCTGCTTTTATCTTCCTCATACGCATGGGAAATTTGCATACGAGAAGCAGGGTTGCCGGTTTGGCTTTCCAATTTTAATCCGAAATTTCAAATTCATGCCGGAAATTTCAAAAGAAGAATTTCTACTTTATACGATCACTAAGTGTCTCTTATTAAATAAAGCATAAAATACTATTCTTTATTTTTGGTATGAACACAAAATTTCTGAATAAAATTGGAGGCCAAACTGGCAACCCTAACGAGAAGGTTTCTTCTTCTCGACCGCCGTACTCCTAATCCTTGCATTTGTTTGGCTTCTCTCTTTTTGAGGCTCACTATCCTCTCAACGTCTATTTTCGAGGTTTTCACCGACTAAACGTGGTTTGCGACCCCATTTTCTATGGTAATTTTCCATCCTCGTGATGCCTACTATTGTCCCTCTGAATTTGTCGGTCGATTTCGACAACACTCTGCATATGTTTATATATTTGTTATTATTATTTCTTTCAAATTTGTTATATATATCTATAGGTTAGCCCAGTATATGAAAAAATTACTAAAATACTTTAGTTTTGTATTTTTTTAAAAAAATTATATAAGATAGTTATATGTATTTTCGCTGTTTTGGGAGAATAACCCATATAGCCGCATATTCATACACGCACACGTAGGAAATATTTGCCAAACTGGATTATGCTTAGCAAAGTATTGTTCACTTTGGCGCCAAATAAACGAAAATTTAGTGGTAATTGATCAATTTGGTGAAATTCCTTTTGTAGTGAATGTGTGGGTCCCTTTGTAGTAAACTTCCTTATTTAGTCATCCATCATTAGTGATCATTTCCTACATCATACCAAATCAAGGCTCATAAAATACGATTGGAATTCAATTTCTGTAGCGTCTTGATTAAACAAGACGCATAGTGCAATAAAGGTTTTCAACAGTAATTTCGCCAACTTTGTACACTGTAAATTGAAATGGCTGAAATTCAGATACTCTAGTGTCTGAAACGGAGTATTCATTTTTCAGACGTTTTAAAGTGTCTTTTTTTCAGACACTTTTTGCGTCTGAGTTTCAGACACTTCAAACATCTTAATCGCAGCCATTTCTTTTTGGCAAGCTTTGTACGTAGCTTTATTTAACCACATTGAAGCCAAGAAAAAAATACATATCATGAACTTTGGCCCTGCACCTCCAACCCCCATACAGCCTAATTTTAGGAACTCCCAAATTTGGTATACAATTTATAAAAATTGCGCAGAAAATCCATCCCGTCCATTTCTCTCCGCCCCCCCCCCTCCCGAAAAAAAAAGCAATTTAACAAATTACAACGACCACTTGGAAAATGATTTTTTAAAAGCCTAAAATTTAAGACATAAAGAATCGCACGGAGTTAATCATACATTACGTACGCCATGAATTAAACATTAATAGTTATTATACACTATGACGCAAAAGTTTAGACAATGAAGAAATTCTTACATACTTTGAAAAATATTTATTCAATTTTCAAATCACTGCTTGAAATTAATGTGCTGTACATATAAACAATATTTATAACAAAGAAAAGTGGAATTGTGCATATTGCAATAAATTAAATGGTAACAAAAATAAACTGCTGTCTCAAAAGTTTAGACACAAATTAAATAAAATCGAAATAAACAATTTTTAAAACCTGGTTGCGCATCCATGCTTATGTATTACGTCATATACACGAGATTGCATGGAAGAAACTAAATCTTGCATAGTTTGTGGATCGATATCGTACCATGCATTCTCAATAGATGTCTTAAGTTCCTTTTCAGAAGAGTATTGTCTAGCGTTGCTATAAACTTTGCGACACATGATGCTCCAAAGGTTTTCTATAGGGTTAAGATCTGGGCTACATGCTGGCCAGTCGAGAACTCTTATATTATGGGAATTAAACCAAGATTTTGAATGTTTTGCAGTGTGAATTGAAGCATTGTCTTGCTGAAATTCCCACTGAGGACCCCCTAGAAGCTCAGCAAATGGCAGTAGGTTTTCTTCTAATGTCTGTGTATAATGCTGTGAAGTTTGACGACCACTGGTGAAGGTCAGAGATACTTGTCCATTATAGCAAAAGGCTGCCCAAACCATCACCGAGCCCCCTCCTTGTCTGCGACTAAAAAAACGTCGAGGTTCCTTCCGCAAGTCATGCCAATACGATAAACAACCATCTGGACCATCCAGATTCCACTTTTTTTCATCGCTAAATATGACTGACTGCCATTTCTCTCCATATGACATATGCTTTCGAGCCCACATATGTCTTTGTAACTTATGATGTGGTTTCAGAGCTGGGTTCTTCTGCATTTTGCTATAAAGGATTGTTCCTTTTTCCAAAATTCGTCTACGAATCGTATCCTTTGATACAGAGAGTCCCGATGAGCTTTGAACTCCACGTACGCTCATTTATTGAGTACTCGCTAGTCTTTGTATCAGGCGATCCTCTCGTACATTTGTCATACGTGGCCTCCCAGACCGACATTTTGCTTTATATTCGGAACCACTCGATAAAACTCGATAAATAGATTTTTTTGACCTATTAATAATAGCAGAAATTTCAGAAACGCTCTTCACTTCACCTTTCAACTGCCAAATCCTTGAAACCTCATTCACTTGAATTTCTTTAGCTCTCGGCATGTCGACTATGAAGCGCAATCGTTTGCAGAACTTAAGTACTCCAAATTTGTGACATCATCGATTCTAAATTTGCATATGCCAGCGAATATTCAAAGAAATTTAGAATAGTGTCTAAACTTTTGCGACAAGCACATTTGAATTTTTATGAAAAAAATTAGTATTATAGCAAGTAAAACGACTGTCTTTTGTACATAGCATTTTAAATCAGTTTTTGAATATGTTTACAGGTTTTTGTAATTCTGACGTCATAATTCTACATTTTAAAGCTGAATGACGTCATTGTCTAAACTTTTGCGTCATAGTGTATTAATTAATAACTAATAATATTAAATACTATAATAACTAACTATTATAACTAATAATAATATTAATTAAACATTAATAGTTATTTTATTAATTATTACACGTAAAAATTGCAAGCGACAAAAATCGCCTGCGACTCGTCTGATTTCCTGAAACTTACGTATTATCCACCTGAAACTTGCGTATTACCCAAGCATTTCATTGGCTGTTCGGGAAAAGGCTTTTCCATCGGCATATTTCCAAGAAATCTGACGACCCATTTTAAATGAAATTTCATTCTTAAACTTCTAAACATCCCACACTATTACTTTTTACACCATCGTATAGAGAAAAAAGTGTACTTTTAAATGCAATTTGTTTGAAATCTATACCTCAATTTGTTTCTGAGTTATTAATTTTTTTTTTTTTTTTTTTTAGTTTTTATTACTTTTTTGTCGTAGTTGTAACAGAAGTATCTCTCTCTGTTGAAAGTAAAGGGAAATACAGATTACTGTATAGACCAATCAGAAAACGAATAAAATGCGGATTCGACCAATAAAAAGCTTCAGATATGCTTTTGATTTCCTACCCTGACGAGGACAATAACCATTTTTCCAAATGGTTAATAAAGAAAATACATATTATTTAAAAACTAAATTCTTCTTGCAATTTTTTTATGCATCAGATGATAGTCACAAGAGCTATTTATTTAACATTAAATAAAAAAATAAAGATATATTCTATTTTAATAACACGCAGAAAAAATTACTTCTAATTTCTAAACTTCCTTTCTCTTAAATATACATCTTAACATCTAATTATCATTTTTTCATATTTTATGGAAGTGATTATAAAAATAATTATAAAAACCGAAATTTTAAGTGCAAAATCTAGTTATGAAAGTAAATGTATAAAATTCTAGCTTTTTAAATTTCAAATTTATTTTTTAATAAAAATATTCAAAAATCAATATTAAAATTGATTAAAAATATATATATATGTTTATCTTTACTGGGATTTTTACAGTTAGAATATCATACATAATTACATGAATGTAAGAATATATATTTCTAGAATTAGTTATTTTTTCGCAAACAGATTCAAACCTCAATTAACTTTCATGCAATATTTTATATAGTACTATAAACAAAATATCAGCAACACTTACTTGAACTGCTGTCTAATCAATGGAGAATTCTTGGACTTGAAATTAAAAAAGGTCATAGTGAAAAAGAGACAAAATACTTGCATCTTTATAAAAGAAAAGCCCTTCATATAGCCTGCTAGCTATGTTAAAATAATGAAAAATTTTCAATCTGAAAACATACTCTGCGGGACAGTTTCTAGGTCTGGGCGCTACTTCTTGTTTACCAAGCTTTGACGAGATGAATAACACTATATTATTGGTGAAAGGTAAGAAAAAGTAATGCTGTTTCCGTTGCACACTCTTGTACAGTTCCGGTACATTTCCCGCTTCAAGTGTTTCTTTTCCGTCGTTATATCAACAACATGACTCCTTTAAATCCTCATTTTGTGTCAAACACACAAGTCGGGTGTATATGTTTAATAAATAAACTAAGTAGATACGAAATAAAATCACAGGACTTCATCTTCCGAAAAAAATCAATAGAGTCAAAATAAATTATTAAATCTACGCGTACATAAAATCATTCAGTTCGAATTACTAGAAATGGCAAATTCAAACAAAAGAAATCTAAAACACATGCGCGACTGAGGGCGCCCCCTGGTGGTTATTATGTAACGGGAGAAACAATGTGTCTTAATATTAAGACGTTTGACAAAAAGGGAGTGTCTTAAATTAAGACTTTTGCTATTTTTTCCAGCTTTTTCTCAGTTCGCTTATACTATGATCATAGTAAGGAACTTATGTGTCTTAAATGAAGACATCTAAAATGTCTTAATTCTCAGATTAAGACACTTACGTGTCTCAAATTCTTTTTCAGTCACACATGTGTCTGAATTTAAGACGCATCTATTTGCAGTGTAATTTGGCCTCGTTTTGAGCAATTTATATTTGTCGGATTTTAATCAAATATCGCTAGGTTTGGTTAAAAATTTGGTATTTACACATACTACATGCATACTTAAATGTGTGTATGTGCATGCAAATATCTGTCTACATACAAGTAAGTATTATAATAAAGTATAACATATATACTTATGTATAATGCACACTTTTATCCCATAATTTTATGACCAGAAAATTGGCATGCATTATGCGCGGATTATTTCCAAAAATCATACGAACCTTAAACCATATGACTTCGACCAAGTCATTGAATTAATACCTCTTAGATTGGAGTTTTCCTCCTATACTTTAACTAAACGCAAAACTTGTCAACCTCACATTTTCGAGCTCCTGCCGTATTTCTGTTTGCTTTACATTGTGTAAAACTTGCAGTTCGAAGGTTATGGCGTAACTTGACTTCTAATTACTTAGTCTATCAATTTAGGAATCGTAATATCTTAATCTATTAAACAATGCAAGTACGCAGTGCAGAATCTTTTTATTTCCGCTTTAACCAAATGCAAGATTTATCAGCATCACATTTTTGAACTCCTGCATTGTTTCTGTTTGCTTTATATAGTGTAAAATTTGCAGTTTCAGGGTTCAGGTGTAACTTGACTGACTTCTAATTATTTAGTCTGTCAATTCAGGCATTGTAATCACTCAATCTCTTAAAAAATGCAAAATGCAAGTACACAGGGCAGAGTCCTTTTATTTCCGCTTTAACAATTTCTAGCAATTACCAATATACTACTTATATATCTATTATTTACTTTATCTTTACATTTTAGGTTTTCATAAATATTTTGAAACAAATTTTTAATCTGAGAAAAGAATATTCCGTGAACGTTAATTTTATTGTATTTTATAGTACGGTTACGGAAAATTTGATTCGAATTTCTTTTTAGTGAGTCAAGAATTTTACAGAATTTTCTTCCAATCCTTGGAATTTCTATCATTAAATTACTATGATGCGCATTTTACACAATAAACATTTTTTTCGCTTCTAACAATCGAAAGCGAGGTGCGCATTATACATGAGTATGCATATATATGAATTATGAATTATGAAATTAATATTCGAAAAAAAGTATTAATTGCAACCTAGAATTTTTTGATATTTTTGTTCCAAGTATTTTTCGAATTATGATTAAAAGAAAAAAGAAAAGTGCCCAGTTAAACTGATGGCATTTAGCGCACAGGCTATTCATACTGATTGTATATTATTTTCTTATTTCAAAGAATAATGCCCTTAAAAAATAATTGAAGGGGATTATCCCCCGTTTCCCCCCTTTATGCTTAACCAATGAACCTCCAAATCAAATGAAGGAAGCGCCATATCGGAATAAACTGGTATATGAAATTTGAAGCAAATCGAATAATTCTGCATGAAAACCCATTTATCTAAATTAAGGCGGGACTAACCCCCTTTCCTCCCTTTATACATAACTAACGAACCTCCAAATTCAATCAGGCAAGCTCCTTAACATAATTAACAGGTATACCAAACTTAAAGCAAATCGAATAATTCTGTATGAAAAACCCATTTATCTAAATTAAGGGGGGTAGCCCCCCCTTTCCTCCCTTTATACTTAACAAATGAATCTCCAAATCTGATCAAGGCAGCGAACAATTCTACATGGAAAACCCATTTATCTAAATTAAGGGGAAGTAGCTCCCTTTCCCCCCTTTATACTTAAGTAATGAACTTCCAAATCTAATCAGGGAAGCTCCTTAACATAATAAACCGGTATAACAAATTTGGAGCAAATCGAATATTTCTGCCTAAAAAACTCATTTATCTAAATAAAGGGGGGTATCCCCCTTTTCCCCCTTTATACTTAAGTAATGAACTTCCAAATCTACTCAAGGAAGCTCCTTAACATAATAAACCGGTATACCAAATTTGGAGCAAATCGAATATTTCTGTATGAAAAACCCATTTATCTAAATTAAGGTGGGGAGCCCCCCTTTTCCCCCTTTATCCTTAAACAATGAACCCCAAAACTAGTCAGGGAAGCACCTTATCAAAATGAACCTAGAAAAAAATTTGAAGCAAATCGGCTATTTCTATCAAGAGTTATCGCGTTACGTACGTACATACACACGTACATATGTACGTACATACGTACGTACATACAGAACCGGCGGGCACATAAGCTCTCAGGCTTTGATAACCTGTGAGCTAAAAAGTCAAAATGATGGTTTAAACATTCTATGATGTTCAGAAAAACATAATAAAAAATATATATTTTTTACTCACTGTATTGAAACATTTGAGCTGGCAATAATCGAAACATTTTAAGTGAGTGAATTGATCATATTGTCAAGAAATAATGCATTAATAGCAGTGATGTGGGCATTCTATAGTATTTCAACAATCGAGTACCGAACTTCAATTTAGATACAGATCTTAAAATATGATCATTTTTAAATAATTATTTCCTCTTAAACTAATCGTTCGAATTTAATAAAAATTTATTTTCCTGCTAATTGAAGGGTGTGGAATTTATGTATGGTGTCAAACTTGAGTATTGCTGTTAAAAAAACAAAGTTTGGGTTCATTTCCGTATGTAGATGCACCCCCCCCCCCCCCACACACACACACACACCTTTTTTTCCACCGACTGTACTATATAAACTTAATTCAATTTTTAAACTACAATTTGTGTGATTCTATTTGTAATTAATAAACATGTTTACTATTTCAGGGTGAAACACATCAAAGGTTTGAGAGTAGCTGATAATTCAGTAATGCCCAAAATTACAAGTGGCAATACAGGTCTTCCTGCAACCATGATTGGTGAAAAAGCTGCGGACATGATCAAGGAAACGATTCAATGCAAAGATGATCATCATCATAATCAGCAAACTGCAGCTGAAGTTCAGCGATTTGTTGGAGATAAATAATTTTCTGTAAGCAAATCTCATAGCAGTAAATGAATTGTTGAATTAAATCGATGGAAAAATAAAATGTTCTTCATTCTTTGGGGTCATCAGGAAATTTGTAGGATATTCGATGGGATGCTAAAGTTCATTATCATTAACTCAAAGTAATGTGTCATGTACAGTAGAACCTCTTTTATCCGAAAATCTTTTAATCGAAACTCTCGATTAACCGAAATCCATTTTTTTTTTTTTTTTTTTTTTACTATCAAATTCCTTGCGTGCAAAAATCCATTTTGAAAGCTTTTTCTTTTCTTTCTTTTTTTTTTTTTAACTATCATATTTCTTGTGTGCAAGCGGTCCGTTCCAAACTACGAGTAAATATTTTCGATCCCCTTTCTTAGAGTTTCTTCGAATTTAACTTGAGATCCCGTAATCTGTGGAGTGGAACGTACAAAACGAACAAATTAGCAATTCTGAAGCTTTTGAATATTTTGAAAAAGGTTTGGCATGGCTGGAGCAACAGAAAGACTGTAATACTGATGAACTAATAATATTAAAAAACTCCCTAATAGAGCTTCAAAGCAAAGACAATCGAAACTGCGACAAACAAAACCTTTTTTTAAACCCTTGTGACATATGTAAAAGGTTTTAAAATTAAAAATCAAGTAATTTATTCTTGTTTCTATTTTGTTATTGCTTTATTTTTATTAAGCACTTGTTACCATAATAAGAAATAGCACAAATATTTCTCATTAATCTTAAAGTTGAAGCATTCTCGATTATCCGAAAATTTCGATTTTCCGAAAGAGGGTCGGTCCCAATTACTTCAGATAATCGAGGTTCTACTGTATTTATGAAACAGTAACAAGGCTTTACATATATTATGACAATGAACATTGAAATTTAGAAAACAATTTGAAGCAAAAAAGTATCATGAATTATGATATGGCAATATTTGTAACATCTGGATTTGGCTTACAAAATTAATTATTATGAAGTACTGTAAAATAATAAAAAAATGAATAAAACATAACCAGCAATTTAAAGGAAAATATAATAGCTTTTAATGAAAGGACTATGATCAATTACCAAACATTATTGTTGCTGTATAATAATAAACTTTATCACTTTATGATATAAACATTAATGGAACATTGAAAACTGATATATGTCTCTGGTTTATAAATTAAAAAAAACTTCCATAAAGACTTTCAAACTAGGAAATAATATGATTTATCTATAAATTTTCTGTCAAAAATTTATCAACAGTTAATAAAGTTTGACTTATCATGCAATATTGCTTGTTTTATCTTTAACATTAATGCTTATACCACACATTGTTTCACAATAAATATTTTGAATACTCCGAGCTTGTGTAAAAACGAACTTGTCAAAAAAAAAAAAAAAAAAAAAAAAAAAAAAAAAAAAAAAAAAGCAGAAAGTAGGAATTCTGCTTTGAATTTAGTGTCGCCTCCGATGAGAAAAAAAAAGTGTTATTATTGTTACGAGGTAGAACCCGTCGAATATCGACGAAAGAAAATGTTTAAGAAGGAACTGTTTCGTTAATTTGTAATAAACCTATTAAATTAGTTGCAATAAAAAATGTGTCTTATATTGGTTAGCCTAATCTCAAACACATATTATTTTAACCTAAAGGTTCTACAAAGACACTCTAAAGTTTTGTAAAACTTCGATTTTTATCAGTGTGTGATTTCAACTGCGTTATTTTCAAAGGGAAGCATTTACACGTGTGAAGAATTTCAAAGTCACTGGAGTAAAAATGATGCACTTCTACACAAAATATTTCAGTTTTAAGACTTAAAATATACGCTTTTATTTTATACATAATGACGTCATTTGTATTCGCTGAAGAATTCCACATTTAAGATTCAGTCTTAAACAACATCTATAGAAAAGTATGCATATGACGCCACTATCGCGGAATAATACACAAACCCAGCCAAAAGCGATGTCGTAAACTCGACAAAAAAACCCGCTATCTAATGATTTGTATGCCTTCATTTCTTTATAAAATTAATATGGATACTTAAAATTAAATATAGTTTATAATAGCTCCATGTTTTATCAGAAATCATTCATTTATATTTATTCAAAATAGCACGTATTTTAATTACAATTTTTTTCAGTTGTTATAAGAAAATGGCAATCAAAAGATATAATAATCGACTATTCTCCAACTATCTTCGCTGTACTTTCTACAAGAATGGAATAATTTCAATTGTCACCATTACAGAAATGACATTAAAAACTACAAAAATTAATATCTCAAAAATAAATTGAGATCCTGTTTTCAAACAAACTGCAGTTAAAAGTACTTTTTCCACTATACGACGGTGTAAAAGCTGAAAATGTGCGATGCTTAGAAGTTAAAAACATTATAGTAGAGATTATGAGATTTAACCGTACAATGGTACATCTACTTCGTTTTACGGCTGGCTTATGTAATGTAACATTATTTTTTAGTGTCGACACTTTAATTGCTGCCTGAAAGAAATAGCATATCGGGGACTAAAAGAAAAACATACATATACATTTCGACTAAACGACACATTGTGAATTTAAATGTTATTTTTTAAATATTTTTATGTAGTTTTGTAATTTTATCGTGATGTTAAAAGCGTCAATATAATGCTATACTAAAAGAAAAAAAAAACAACAAAAAGGTTTTTGTTCTTTGCTGAAAATATCCTGCTGAGTGAAAAAGTAAAATTTTACTAAGCATTTAACGAGTTTTTTGAACGATTTTACTTTTCTTGTTAAAGATCACAAAAATCTGTTACAAATACATTGTATAAATATTAAATTGCCTCAATATCATTCTGTAAAATAGCTTAAATTTAGTATTTCAGTAAATCTTAAATAAAACTTTAAAATACTTTCTTGAAGACTGTTAGAATTTTAAAATGTTTAACGTATTTAATAAAACACTACTAAAAGTACTTAAAATGTATAATATTGGTTTAAGTAAAAAGAACTTTTAGTGATTAAACGATTAAAAAACAAAACAAAAAAAAAACCTTAAGCAAGTCGGAAATTGTATCTCAAACCTGGTAAATGAGGTGTGTGTGCGACTATAACTAGTTTTATAAATATTCAAATCTTGGTGCGATAGCTGTTGCATTCTTATGCAAAAAATTCATGAATACAAAATTTATTACGATTATAGTATATATTAAACTCAGTAAAACGGAAATAGTAGGACTCTATCTTAAATAGAACTTCATCCCCGTGGCAACCTAGAATCAATACATATCATGGGATATTATTGAAACAGTTACGTATGATAGGATTTAAGAGAAGGAAGAAAGCCTTTATTAATATCTTTTTATGTTTTGATTGGATTTTCGAAAAATTTGAAATGGCTCAACAAAATTTTGAAACGGTTATACATATTAGATTTCAAACTATTCGGTTGGCTAGCTATTGCGCTGATATATGCGGATAGACGGACAGACAGACTGTCGGACGGTCCAAACGACGACTATAGGTGCTACGTATTTAAATAATTTCGAACACACCTAAAAAACCTATTAATAGGTGAAAATCCATAAATATCTCTTGAAATGCCTTACTCATTTCTAGAGATATTTATGGGTTTTGTTTTCATCAGATACAAAACAGACCTGCTATCAACTTGAAACAAGGCGGAAAGAATCACACTGGTAGAACGCATTTTTCTGCGCTTGATGCTGAAAGATAATTCTATGGTTTTCATTTTTAAGGCGTTTAAATTTTTTTTAAATATTTATAATATGAATCTTGTTTTACATCAGTATTTATAACTGTATGCTGTATTTCCCTTTACATTTGTAACTACATTGTTGTAGCATCCGCAACAAACGAAATAGGCCAGAAGGCGATTGCACAGACTTCCTCGAGTTGGCGCCTTAAATTCCAGGATTAGGCAGAACCCGATTAGCATATTAAAATGCAACTGGTCTGAAAGTTGTATCTTGGTGGAAACCACTTGCAGACCCGATTTTAATAATTGATATGTTGGTTTATCATTGTGTTTTCCTGCGCACAGGTCCTGGGAACAGGTAAACACAATGGTAAACCTACCATTCAACCACTAAAATCGGGATTTCCACCAAGATATGACTTGGCAGACTAGTTGCTGTTTAATATGCGAATAGAGTCCTGGAATTTCAGCTATCAACACGATGAGGGGATGGTCTGTGCAGTCACCTACAGGTCTAAAAAAGAGGCTGCAAACTTTAACTTGGAAACAATTGAAAATTAATTTTATTAAATTGCAAAAGTAGAAAACATTATTATTATTATTATTATTATTATTATTATTATTATTATTATTATTATTATTATTATTATTATTATTATTATTATTATTATTAGAAAAATTTTAATAAATTGGATTTCATTTTAAATTATAAAAATAAAAACTTGTAGAAAGAGTACACATACATCATGTTTAATAATAAGTAATTGTTGATTTACAATAAAATTTGTGTTAATTAAAAAAGATAGACTAAATGAATAAACATACATTTATCAAGCAACAACAAAATTTATTATTTAAACAATACATTTCGTATAGTTTCTGCATTGATGTTACATAAAAAGTTTTCGCTAATACATTCAACTCCGTTTAAAAACATAGAAACGGACATATTCGAAGTTCACTAACATTAATATCATGTCCCCTATTTGATTAAACCTTTCGCGATTATTAAATGCGAAGCATGAGTGAAGACTTTGATCTTATGGCCAAAAACACATCTAATGCACTCATAAATTTGGTTTAAATTGGTCAATACATTACTCTCAATACAAATGATGAGATTTGAAATTAAGGCAGATACATTTTCGGTGGTTACGTCACCTAATGTACATTTTTGCTTAATTAAACCTGGTGGATATTTTGCATACATGTGTTGCAAAAGCTTCTTTTAAAATCATATGCTTTATCTTTCAAATTTTCTGACTGGCAATCGACTAGGTCAAAATGTAAATAATTCTTCAAGTTTTTAATTCGCATAATAGAATTATTATGATTCATTACCAACACAGTATTATTAGCAATAAATGATGAGGATTTATATTTCAAATTAAAAGCAAAAAGTTTATATTGGAATTCATACCACGAATTAACAGCTATAAAATTTCTGTTTTTTGTCAACATTCCTTCATTAGTGAACGCATTGCGTTTAAACTCCCCGATATGCACGTAAAATTGTCTAATGTGCTGTTTTAAAATTAAATAAATACAGTCACTCAGCTTAATCTCACTCACATTTATATTGCTATGTTTGCTTTTGGGAATGTTATTCATTAAGGGTCCATGAAATTGAATCAAAACAGCACTTGTTGCTTCTTGTGATGTTAAATTTAGGGTGCTTGCAGGGGTTGGGGAAATGTAAGATTCCAAATTTTTAAAATCCAGGTTTTTAAAAATATCGTCTGAAAAACACTGTTGACTCACAGCAAGAGTCAGGGAAAGAAGTTGTGTCGTCATTATTTTGAGTGAATATTGGAGTCGTTGAATCCATAGCGAACTTGGTTTCTGCAGCATGCAAATCCATGTTACGGAGTAATGTTGAACAGCTCTCGTTTGAATTACGACATTCTAAACTTGGGAGATTCATTTCCTTCGTATCAGTAATCAAATTTTTCAAAGGTGCTTCTAAACGTTGATATTTTGATGAAAAAACCAGTTCTTCGGCGGATCTCTTCATCATATTTAATTCGCAAGCCATTTTATAAAATTCAATCAGCAAACAGTAACCGGTGTAGTCTGGCCAAAAGTCAACAGTAAACTGATTGAGACAGTTTCAAACGATTATTAACGAAAGTTCAAATCAGTGACGGTTTCAGTTAAAAATAGGGAGCGAGTAAATTTTCAAATTGTTGTTTAAAATAAATAGGGGATAATTATACTCGAATGAAATTGATTTAAATATACTCACATGAAATGGATTGAAATAAGGAATGTGGATGACAAAATCTAAATTATTTATTTAATAAGTTACCTAAACAAAAGTAATATAAGTTGATTGTTTAAAATAGTTTTATTCTTATGCAATTATACTAATATAAAAAATTATTTAAATAACTAAATTACTAAGTACTCCATTTAATAAACTCCCTCCAAAACAAAAAATGGTATTAGTTGATTAAAAAAATTTTATTTACATAAAATGGATTAAAATAATTAGTAGATAATTTAATTCATTTGCAATTATCAGTCATGTTAATAAGTAAAATTGGTTTCAAAATAAACTTTTTGAAATTAATAAAGTGGGTTGAATCATGAAAACTTTATTGTTTGTAAAACATCCACGAAAACTTATGCTGAGTAAAATATGCTTAAATAAATTTTATTTAAAAAATATTTTTAGAGTTTTCATTCACTTAGAAAAAAAAATCAAGTTCATTTCTAAACAAAAGTATATGTATTCGTATCAATATGATACTAAACTAAGAGATCTTGCTAAAATGAAAATATACAAACTTTTTCATTTGAGAAAAAAAAAAATATTTTTTGATAGTTACAAAAATGCAAATGCATGCATATTTCAAATCAGTGGAATTTCGATATTTGAAGAAGATATTTCATTCTGCAAAGTTGAAGTGTTAATTCTTCTAATTGCTTAATCAATTCATTACGTCGTTCCAACTTATGTTAGCTGGGTGAAAGATGAATTTTTCTGTGTTCAGCTAAGTCGAATCTATGATTAAAAACTTCGGAACATTCATCACATTTGAATTGATTGGAAAGCTCATTTTTCTTCACTTTTCATCTAAAAATCCATGTAGTGACATGGATTTTTAGATGATTCATTAAGTCCATCTTTCTCGAACACTTTTCTTCACAATGGTCACATTTATGAAATTTTCCATCTTTAATATGGATTAGCAGATGCTTTCGTAAGTCATAATGTTGAACGAATGTTTTATAACACTTTTCACAACTCAGTGGTTTTTTTTCTAAATAAAACTTTGTGTATCTGACTATCACACTGTTTCGCGAAAAAGATTTACCACATGTTTCACATTGATACATGGTAGATGTCATGCGATGAATTATCATATGTTCCAGTAAAGAACTCATTCGAAAAAACAGAATTCCGTAAACATCACACATAAAAAGTTTTTTCTAAAGAGTATTCATATGTTTTAAAAACTCATGCTTCTCGAAAAATTCTGCTTTGCATTTTCCACAAATAAAATGTAACTTTAGCTGCTCTGATGAAGAGAGTATATTTTTTAATATTCGAAACGGGCACTTCTTTTATTTCCTGTTCATTTGAGGTTTCACTGATCTTAAGGGAAACGTCTTCAATAGTCGAATGTGCTTCATTAATAATATTCATATTCATTTAAAAAGGAAGGAAAAATAGACTCTTTTAACATGTGATGACAAAAAAAATGCAGCACGTCTTATCAAAACAGCAGCAGAAAACAGATTAATGAAATGAAATGCAACCCAACTAATTTAAATTGATGCAGGTGGCGCGTCAGAAAAAACTAGTATGTTGTGGCCATCACAAAACTTTCTTCTATATAAATCACGTCAATTAAATAATTTAAATAGTACAAGAAATAACAACTATTTAGCACCAATTCATATCAAAGTATATCTGAATTTGAAGTTGGATGAAAATTCGTGCATTAGTTCTTGAGATAGAGCTATAGCGGAAATTCTGAAAAAAATGTAGCATAGCAGCGCCACCTGTTGAGCGATTTACACCAAAAGTAAACAGCACTAAACGATATCAAGGTATACCTGAATCTGAAGTTTGTTGAAAATCCAAGCATTAGTTCTTGAGATAAAGCTATTGCGGAAATCGCAAAAAATACAGCATAGCAGCGCTACCTGTTGAGCGATTTACACCAAAAATTAAACAGCACTAATTTATACATCAATTCATGTCAAGGACTAACTAAATCTGAAGTTTGATGAAAATCCATGCAATAGTTCTTGAGATACACCTCTTGTGGAAATCGTGAAAAATGCAGCACAGCAGCGTCACCTGTTGAGCGATTTACACCAAAAATTAAACAGCACTAATTTATACATCAATTCATGTCAAGTACTAACTAAATCTGAAGTTTGATGAAAATCCGTGCAATAAATCTTGAGATACACCTCTTGTGGAAATCGTGAAAAATGCAGCACAGCAGCGCCACCTGTTAGGCGATTTGCACCAAAAATTAAGCAGCAATAATTTATATCAGGGACTAACTGAATCTGAAGTTTGAGGAAAATTCGTGCATTTTTTCTTGAGTTAGAGCTATTGCGATAATCATGAACAATGCAGCATACCAGCGCCACCTGTTGGGCGATTTTTACAAAAAAGTAATCAGCACCAAACTATATCCTGGACTAACTGAATCTGAAGTTTTATGAAAATCCGTGCAGTAGTTCTTGAGATACAGCTATTGCAGAAATCGTTAAAAATGCCACATAGCAGCGCCACCTGTTGGGCGATTTTCACCAAAAACTAATCAGTTCCAGTTTATATCAAGGTCTAACTAAATATGAAGTTTTGTGAAATTTCGTGCATTAGTTCTTGAGATAGAGCACCCACAAAATTTGTGTCACATACAGACAGACGGACAGACAGACAGACAGACGGACAGACAGACAGACAGACAGACGGACAGACAGACTCACAGACAGACATTTTGTAAAAACATGTTTTTTGGAATCTCTGACTCATAAAACGTGTAAATCTGTCGAAAACTGGAATTCGAAAATTTTCATGAAACCAATACTTTCTTCTTGTAAAGATAGAAGAAAGTAAAAATGATAAAAATATCATGTGATATCTAATTAATACAGAAATTGCTGTATTCATTTAATAAAAATAGGTAAGTGTATAAAATAAATGATTTTATAAATTCATTTCCTTTTGAATTATCATGTTTTTATTATTAAAAGTTTAACCCAAAATGAAGAATCATATTAAAATGTGAGTGTGACAAAAAAAAAAAAAAAAAAAAAAAAAGAGAAAAAAAAATCTGATTCATTTCTAAATTATTAGTTATTTAAAATAGTGATCCATTATGAAAAAAATTGTTTTCCTGAAACAATATAGGATTTAAGAATCTTTCACAAGCAGATTATCTTTGTTTTCGCAAAGCGGAAATACTAAATATGGTTTATCAATACATCTAGTTCAGAAATAGAAAATCTCCATCCTGTTTGCACGAACAACTCTTACACACAGATATGACCGAAAAATTTTGAAAATTTCAGAACTGGCTAGATTAAGTTTTAAATAAAAAGCCTATTTTAAAAAGTTTTTGTTATAATTCCAAGTTAAAATTAAAATTTTATTCTAGTTTCCCTTTTATCCAGTTGGGTAAGTTATTTAAAATTAATTTGTTAGCAGTTCGAATATGAGCAAAGACGATTATTTTTCGAGTGAAAAGGAACACAGATTATTTAAATATGCGAATTTTGATACAGTTTAAGTATAAAATAAAAATTCTTCGTTAATAATAATAAAAAAATTCATTAACTAGTCGAGAAAATCCACTTTTAAAAATATCTTTTCGTTAAAATTCCCAGAAATTTCAATACTTTCCCGAAGTGATAGTACATACTAAAATTATTAAATGTTAAGAAAACATATTCATCTAAAAATCCTTAGAAATTTAAATAATTTCTCGAAATACATGATATTCTCGAAAAAGAAAATGTTTATCTCTCAGTTTTTCTAAATTTCAATGACAGCAGCTTTTTATTTCGTTCAATACATTTCATTAAATTGTTGGCAACACTTTGTCAAAATCTTTCCAATACTTTCCCGAAGTTCAAGTAGATATTATTTCATATAAAATTCTATGAAATTAAGAAAATTTCTTGAAGTTGAAGTAGATATTATTTTACCAAACATTCTAAGAAATTAAGATAATTTCTCGAAGTACATGTTATTCTAAAAAAAAAAAAAAATGCTTATTTCTCACTTTTCTAAATTCGGTGGCAACACCTTGTCAAAATATCTGACTTTTTCATTTAAAAAAAAAAGTAGTTAGAAAACTTAAAGAAAGCAAATTCATGTGAATAAACAATGGGTCTCGCCCAGCCCAATGATTAAAGAAATACCCTAAAAATGGGAAGTCTGCTCGTATGTTCGGATGTTCGAAACCCGAATTTTCTCAGATTCTCTATGGTTTGTCCAAAAACAAAGCTGATCATTAATTAAAGAATGTCCTTCTCGAAGGACGAGGTCACCTCTTTTCTTTTTTCAGTATTAAAATTTATGCATTTTTGAAGCCAAGATGCCTGTTTCTATTTAAGGGCTTTATGAACACCTGAAAGTTTTAATCCAAGTTAAAAATAAAATTTAAGAAAACTTAATGGTATATTACAATTAAAATTATTTTTACAAAATCCAGTTTAGGAAGTTGATTAAGAGCCATTATTTTGAAAATCAGACAAAGTGTGATAGTTGTATTTTTTGGTTTGCTTGATATTTTTTTATGTGGAAGTAGATCACATTTAATGAATAATGTGCAATTTCGAAGCCCTGAAAAAATTTTCCTTTCACAGTAAAAAAATGTCAAAGTTCAAGGTTGTGACCACCATTTTTAATGAAAAGTGAAATGCGAGTATGTTTGCAGTGCTAAAGCTTGGGAAAGCAACGACATCGCAAAATTCTTTTGTGGTGATATGTTAGTATAACACTACCTGCTTAGTAAACTGTATTCGTTTCCATGGGCATTGTTATTTTATATTTTTATGTTGCCTCAAAATGCAATGAAAATGACGTTTTTGTCCGTTTTCCGTACTTATTTTTTTTTTTTTATTTCAGCAATAGTACCCCAAACGTTTTCTTATAGAATATCAAAGTGTACTACTAGGACAATCTAAATAATATAAAACTTTACCGGAATATTGCTGCTGTTAGCAGGAATAGTCTGTTAAATATTCAAAAATTTCAAAATAGGCAGCATTTCAATTAATCTTTTCTCAAAACAGTGTTTCGGTTCAATAAAACAAAATATATCACGTAGTAGTTGGAAGTATGTACAAACACATGAATGAGAAAAAAAAGTGGGGCCTCGTCATACTTTTAGAAAAAAAAAATGTCAAAAGTCACAAAAAAGACTGTCATTTATCATACTTTTTTCCTATCAGAAAACGAAACATCCCATTTCAATTTCCAATAGCTATGTTTTTTCCCTACGAGAAAATGAAATATCCCTTTTTCTTTCCCCTTCCTTGTTCTAAATGGAAAAAAGGGAAATTTAAACGGGATATTTTGACTGCAAATTTTTGTAAATTCTGTTTTTTTTTTCTAAAAATATAACGAGGCTCCACTTTTTTTTCTTTTCCACGTATTTGTACATATTTTCAACTACCACGTGATACATTTTGTTTTATTGAACCGTGACGCTTTTTTGAGAAAAGACTAATTGAAGTGTTGCCGATTTTGAAATTTTTGAATATTTAACAGACTACTTCTGCTAACAGCAGCAAGTAAAGTATTATATTATTTAGATTGTCCTAGTACTACACTTCGATATTCTATAAGAAAAAGTTTGTGGTACTATTGCTTAAATAATAAAATACGTGCGGAAAACGGGCATTTTCATTGCACTTTGAGGCAACATAACAATGTAAAATAACAATGCCACATGGAAACGAATACAGTTTACTAAGCAGGTAGTGTTTCATCACTAATATTTCATCGCAAAAGAATTTTGGGATGTCGTTGCTTTCCTAAGCTTTAGCACTGCAAGCATACTCGCATTTCACTTTTCATGAAAAATGACGGACATTTTCTACAGGGAAGGGAAAATTTTTTCAGGGCTTCAAAATTGCACATTATTCATTAAATGTGATCTACTTCAACATAAAAAAATATCAAGCAAATCAAAAAATACAACTATCTAAATATCACTTTTTTGTCTGGATTACAAAATAATGGCTCTTAAAGTAAATAATCTTTCACAGTTGCGAAAATCCAATTTGAAAATTTTTAAAGAAAAATTCACTCGACACTATTTTTTATTTAAAATTTATCATCGAAAAACACTTTCTCTTCAAGTATTAAAAAATTCTCCAACAAAAAAAGGGGTAGTACGGGGGAGGGGTGGAGGGGGATATGGAGGGGGGGGGCAGGTTTCGACTCCTTCACCATCCTATGCATGGTAGAAGACGCTATTTTCTTAACAATCACATTTAAAAATTTAATTCTTTTTTTTTAATTTTGACCCTTTTCCTACAATACTCTTCCGCTCAAAAAACCACTCTCCTATAGTAGACTTATTCACACGCTCCGACTATTAAAAAAAAAAAAAAAAAAGAAAGAAAGAAAAAGAAAAAGAAAAAAAAAACTCCGGTCAGCAGGGGCCAATTTCACCTGCATTTGCACCTGCTCATTGCTCCTGCTGAGGTCGGACCGTTGTTTCTTCTCTAATTAAAATATTTGAAATAATTTTTCGAACGGTCCTTTGCTTTTACAGACAAATTAGAAATGCTATTCGATTTCATGGTATCTTAATTATAAATTTGGAAACAGTACGCGTTTGCCAATGAAAATGGCTTTGCGAATATGTCTGAATGTCGCCGTGACCCGAACGGATGAATGGATACGAAAACAGACCAGCCTTTTATTTTTAAGGAAAGAACATTACTTTTAACCCTTTATGTACTGAATTGAGAATTCATGAAATTTTTATCTTCTAAAGCATTTTTCGTGAAATGTTTAAACTACATTAGAAGATTAATAAATTGACTTAATAAAATAGTCCAATCTTGAACTCCAGATTCACCTTTGTTTATTATATAAAAACATGGAAACATTTACAATGCTTCATTTAAAACACATTACTACATAGATGTGATTAAAAAATATACAAATGTTTTTAAAATTAAAAAACACTAGATGTTCAAATGATAAAAAGCTACTCCGAGCGCTTTCGGCTAACCTTAAGCCTTTGTCAAGGAGAAGAGAATTGACTGATAAAAACACTCAACGCTCGATGTTCACTTCTACAGATTGAACGGAAACTCACTTCAGGAAGCCCGCAGGTGGTCGTATCCATTAAACTGAAGGAGGGGGAAGGTAGAGAAAGCTCAATCCTCCAAGAGACCGAACTCTCCAGTAATATTAAGTAAATTAAGCCAGATACGCGGAATTTGGTATGATAATACGTCATTACAACAATTTTCTGCTTGCGTTAAAATTTCCAAAGACTCTAAAATAGCACAACTATTAAAATCAGAAGCCTGGATAATGACTTTTGCTCTATTGAAAAGGATGTCAATATCTTTAGTTTGAAACAGCCTTGAGAGGGCGGTAGCCGGTCTATTTTTATTAATATCCTGCATATGTTCTTTAACTCTTGTTTGGAATTTTCTTGTGGTCATACCAATGTAATTGAATATTTTATTTGTTTCTTTACTTCTGTATGGGATGATATAAACTCCTGACTTATTTTCCATACTAATAGGATCAACTCTTTTTTGCACAAGATTAATTAATTTGGTGTTATCTCTAGCTATTAACGTTTATATGAAAAATTAAAATACATCCTAAGGAAATATAGTATAACGTTAATAGCTAGAGATAACACCAAATTAATTAATCTTGTGCAAAAAAGAGTTGATCCTATTAGTATGGAAAATAAGTCAGGAGTTTATATCATCCCATACAGAAGTAAAGAAACAAAATATTCAATTACATTGGTATGACCACAAGAAAATTCCAAACAAGAGTTAAAGAACATATGCAGGATATTAATAAAAATAGACCGGCTACCGCCCTCTCAAGGCTGTTTCAAACTAAAGATATTGACATCCTTTTCAATAGAGCAAAAGTCATTATCCAGGCTTCTGATTTTAATAGTTGTGCTATTTTAGAGTCTTTGGAAATTTTAACGCAAGCAGAAAATTGTTGTAATGACGTATTATCATACCAAATTCCGCGTATCTGGTTTAATTTACTTAATATTACTGGAGAGTTCGGTCTCTCGGAGAATCGAGTTTTCTCTACCTTCCACCTCCTTCAGTTTAATGGATACGACCACCTGCGGGCTTCCTGAAGTGAGTTTCCGGTCAATCTGTAGCAGTGAACATCGAGCGTCGAGTGTTTTTATCAGTCAATTCTCTTCTCCTTGACAAAGGCTTAAGGTTATCCGAAAGCGCTCGGAGTAGCTTTTTATCATTTTAACATCTAGTGTTTTTAATTTTAAAAACATTTGTATATTTTTTATCACACCTTTGTAGTAATGTGTTTTAAATGAAGGATTTCAAATGTTTCCATGTTTTTCTACATTAGAAGATTTACATAATCATTTAATAAATTTTAGAAGGCTTTTAGAAGCCTTCAAAATTAGATTAATTAAATTTGTAGGGATTTTGTGCAATATTTATAAACCCACTCAAATGAAAATGTTTTTACATTTAAATATTTTTCTTAGTATTTTTTAGAATTAGGAAATGTACAACTATAATGTTCTTACATTACAAATATAGAAATATTTCTGATTTGAAAAATTCCCCCCTCCCAACTCAGCGCCAAGAACGCTGAAAAGATACAAAGGCAATAGAAATCATCCTTTTAAAAATATTTTTGCTTTGTGCAACCCATAATGCTTTTGGAACTCTATAAAGTAATGTATTTATAACTCATTCTAAACTATATTACAACTAATCGATGTATTAAATGAATTTTATAACAAGTTATTTTAATGATACTTATAAGTACCGTCAGTAGATAAATAGTTAAAGAATCTTTTTTGTTACAAGGTATCAAAGAACATTCAACAACAACAAAGATGCTTGAATATAAAACGGTTATGTAAGTTATATTTGCAAGCAGAATTAATTTTTCTTTTCGTTTTTAACCCTCCGACTGTCTTGGAAAAGGACAAAATTGTAATGTTGTTTTATCTTCATTTTCTTTTAAATGCTAAAAAAAAATGATTCTTTGAACATTTTATAAAAAATCTTAATAACGAATATGAATGCACTCCTTGGAAGTATTAATCATTGTTCAATGTATTAAAAATACATTAAATCAATAGAATTATATTACTTTAAATATTGCTTGTATTGCAGTGAAACCTGGAGCTTAGTGAACGTATTAACACGGGCTTGTCAGTGAGGGGGTTGGACAAATACAGCAGGTGAATCTAAATGTTTTTTTTTTTTAATTCAGGTCGTGTAAGTAGAAATAAGTAAAATAAAAAAAAAATTTTTTCTTTTTAATCAAAATAAGAAATCTATACATAAGAACTTTTTCCAAAACAATACAAAGAATTTAATTGAAATCATTTTGTACATTTTTATAGTAATAAAAGAAAAGTTTAAAATAGTATATATTTTGATTGTGAAAAAAGTATTACGAATTCTAATAACATCTAATTTCAATGCACCTTGTGTACTTAATTTTTAAGCGATTTTACGTGATGTTTTTGAATGTGTATCTATACTCAATTTTAATTAAACAGATATAAAATTTTATAAAAACTATATTTTCAATAAGTTTTTTTCAAAGTTTTAACAGAGAAAATAAATGTCATTAAAAGTAAAAAGTGTGTAATAAAAGTTCCAGATTTTATTATATATTAAAACTATTTGGAAAAGCCGATGTTTCTCTTACTAAAGGGCATCTTTGGAGAAAATTGAGCCAAATTTCATATACGTGCTATCGACTATCGCTAGCAGGATCCAGTTGGATTTTGGGATATTTTTTCCGGAAGGGGGCGCTGTAATAGCGACCTTTGCGCTACTTTCTTTAATATATAATGGTAAAGTGTCTGAAGTGATACATAGAAATAAACCAAATTTCATATATACGTTTTTTCTGTGATTATTATTGTATGTAATTTGTTTAATTCTTTAATTAATTAATTTTAATTATTAATGTTACTTTTTTACTTCATTCTTCCTTTTTTTATGTTTATTATATATATATATATATATATATATAATTTTTTCTTGCAATTTCCTTTTACTTTTCTGAATAAATTTGCAGAATATTTCTTCTTTTGTTCTGTTTTCTTCTGATTGGTTAATGCTTTCAGTCTTGCTCCTGCTGCCTAAAAAGGGATATCTCATCTTCTTTGCACCTAAAGAAGAAGGACAGGGTTATTTAAAATTGCCAGTTTTACACTTTGACACAGAAACTGATATTAAATAGTCAGAAGTTGCTGAAAAGTATTTCATGTGAGAAGAATATAAGTTGTTGTCTAACTATGTTGATTCTATCGGAAATTTAAAAAAAATATATTTGATTGTGATTTTGTTTTAATAATTTTATTTTCGTTTAACAATTAATATCTCACAACTGTTTTAATTCTAAGTATGTATTACAATTTCGTCAATTGTCTTACAATGTATGATGTAAAGTAACGCGTCGGAAATTGAAGATCAAACGTGGCAAATGAGGTGCGTTCGTACTATAACTAGTTTTATAAATATTCATAACTTAATATCTTTTTCAGTTTTGATTCGATTTTATAAAATTTGAAATGACTCGGCACAATTCTGTAACGATTAATATATAATAAATTTCAAACCATTCGGTTGGGTAGTTTTTGCGCTGTTATATGAGGACAGACTCACGGATGGACCAGACAACGACTACAGGTGGTACGTAGTTATATAATCACGAATGCACCTAAAAATGCATGAAATATATAAAACATTCTTCAATTTATGTCTAAACAATATACCCTTCACTTCAACACTGACCGAGTTTTTCGCTAGTTTTTACTTTGCCAATAAAGTATTCAATCCTGTTAAAATTTATTTCGATGGCATTCGAACAGCAGTTCTGAAATTTTTAATAAAATTATGCTGTTTTCTAATGAAATTTTAAAAAGCCGTTCTGACCACTGATGGCAAAATAAAACTCACCTAATTTTCTCGACATTAAAACAATCTCTCTATATCATTAAAACAATCTCTCTATTTTTTTTCTTTCATTGAGTACACTCTCAGAAAAAGTTGTAAATTTATGAGCTTTTGCTGTTCAATTTTCACGGGTAACAGCCTTATTTGATGAAAAACGGTCTGTTCCACTAAAAAAAATACGGTACGACCCCATACATTTTCCTCCGCTAGGGTTTAACCCTTCATTTTCGAAAAATAATGTCACTTAACCATACGACCATAACATATTTTTTAAACCGCCAAAAAAGCGATTATGTGATGATTATCTAACGTGCTACGTGCTACGGAACAGTAAGTAAAGTGTTATTGTGTTTTGAAGTGTATTATATCTTTGCCCCGTAAAATTACGGGCTGCACAAAATGATGGGCATGGATTTTTTTTTTCTTTACGGGTATGATTGAAATCTCTATGCTGCCGGCCTCTGCCCGTAATTTCACAGGGTTATTTTTAGATACTTAGAAAATTAAGGGCAATACACATATTCTTGCAGTTCTAGCCCATCAAATTAAGGGCAATCCATATATTCTTCCAATTCTAGCCCATCTGTTATCAAAAATACGGTACGACCCGATACATTTTCCTCCGCTAGGGTGTACACGTTGACACAAAATGATGGGCATGGCACTTTTTTTTGACGGGGTATGACTGGAATCTCTGCTGCCGTAATTTTACAGGGATATTTTTAACAGTGTAGTCTGCTTTTTTTTCTTTACTTCTTGTATGCTATTCTATGAAATCTAACATTTAAATATTCCAACGACGAAAGAAATCATCATTTACATTGTAAATACAAAATTTAAATACAACAGAATGAAAAATCATGCATCATACATAGATTATTAAACACTTTCCAATATTTTCAGAATGCTTTAACAAAAGTTTACCGTTTAATATGGTGAAAGATTATATCTAACAAGGAAGGTCTCTTTACCGGGCATATTCAGAATATTTTGAAAAAATGTATGCATTAACTAGAAAACAGGAATTCAGCTTTTTCAGAATTTAGTGTCGCCCCCGATGGCAAATATATATATATATATATATATGTATATAAATATAGATACAGTAGAGTCCCGATTATCCGAGTTAATCGAACTTATACCTTTGGAATGGATCATTTTCTTCTGATGGGCTGATGGCTTCCATTATTATGAAATAGTCATTATACATGAAGTGTTAGGTGAAGATGAAAGAGCAGCCGTAAAAAGTTAGAACTCTGATTTTTTGGTCAAAATGGGAAAAAAATGGTCATAATAGAAAATAGTAATAATAATTATAGCCATTTATTTTCTCATTCTGACCAGAAAATCAGAGTTCTAACTTTTACGGCTGCTCTTTCATCTTCACCTAACACTTCAATTATAATGACTGTTTCATAATAATGGAAGCCATCAGTCCATCAGAAATAAATATCTCGCTGAAAGCGGAAACTCCAGTAATCGAGACTCTACTGTAGTTCAGTTTTAAAACTTATAACATGCGATTTTATTTTACATAAAGTGACGTCATCCACATTCGCTGAAGGATTCATCATTTGCGATCCAGTGTTAAACAACATCTACAGTAAAGTACGCTTAGGACGTCACTATCGCTAAATAATACACACACACACACACACACACACAAAAAAAAAAAAAAAAAAAAAAAAAAAAAAAAAAAAAAAAAAAAAGAGATTTCGTCATTCAAAAAACTCGACAAAAAAATCGGCTATCTAAAGATTCACAGGCCTTCATTTGTTTGTATTATTAATATAGATATTTAAATTAAATTTAGTTTATAATAGCTCCCTGTTTTATCAGAAATTATTCATTTAATATTTTTTCAAAATAGCATGTATTTTAATTATTTTTTTCCAGTTTTCATGAGAAAATGGCAACAAAAAGATATAATTGCTATTTTTCTTTCACTTTCTACAGAAATAGAGTTCTTCTGTTGCCAGTATTAAGCAAATGGCTCTAAAAACTACAAAAAAATTAATGTATCAAAAATAAATGGAGATTCAGTTTTCAAACAAATTTCATTAAAAAGTACTTTTTTTCCCCAATACGACGGTATAAAAATTGAAAATGTGCAATGGTTAGAAGTTTAAAAAATTGCTATAGAGTATTTAATCGTACTGCTTTGTATTACGGCTGGCTTCTCTAAGGTAAAGTTATTTTTTGGAGACTACACAAAATAAGCTTTGAGAAAGAAATAGCATACCGTAACGGGGGGTAATAAAACTACCTATGTATGTAATTAAGGAACAGTCATATTTAGCGGCGGAATTACAGAAGAAAGTCAGTAAAAATAATGAGATACTTTCGAGCATTTGGCTCAAAAAGACGAAAACGCAACGTGATTTGGCGAGCAGTAATTTTCCTCACCAAAAGCATTTAATGCATCTGAAAATTGCTTGTTAATTGATTTTTAGAATGTTTATAAATAGTATTTAATGAATTTAAACTTAAACAATGAGAGAGTTTAATACGTATATTTTTTTACGTTACATATTTATGGTGCTTGTTGCTACAGTTAATACAATTTTATCACTGTAAAAATGATTTCATATATAGAAAATATTTTCATATTTAAAAATATATTTTCATATATTTAGGGGTATTCCAAAATAAAGGTCAGATGAAGAATGCTGCAGTTAAACATTTCAATATAGGATAAGTTTTTGTTTCCATAGCAACAAAATAGAATCGACAGTGCCAAATGGACTTACTTTTGAAATTGAAACAATTTTATGTAATTTAAATTTTGTTTTAATTCATAAAATTTCATAGTTAACTTTTTTAACCAGTTTAAAATTTAATCAAGTTCAACATCACACATTTTTACCTTAAAGAGTATTTGACATAAAACAGTATTTTTTAAAATTTTATTTTATAGCCAACATGTGATAAATCGCCAAATAACGAATCTTACATTATTTTTTCACAGATACTCTAACGAGTTTCCGCCGAAATATTTTTTTTTATCTATCTTCATGGGAAGAGAATTTTTTCAGATTTTTCGGAGTACGCCCGTATGGAGACCTACCTTGTAAGTAAACATTTTAAAAACGCATAACACATGTGAATATCAAATTTCAGGAAATACCGTCAATAGTAAGAAAAATGTCCAATTTTTATTGTGCATCCCCGTATGTGATCTATGGACTTCTATATTTACTACATAGTATGCTAAAATTTAGTTACGTTAGGAAATACATAGCATATTTAAGCGTTCCTCATCAGGAATTTCAGACAATCAACTGAAATGTACTCGAGATTTTTTGTAATGCCCTTTATATGATATATAGAATTTATGTGCACACCGAGAAATAGACAAAATAACCTTCCAGCAATTATTGTTAATTACTGTTCCGTAACCGAATTATCAACTGTGTGACTGTAAACGAAAGATGAATGCTATAAACAACATATTCTACATTAAACCTCAATGATATATATTGATTTCAAAAAGTCATAATAGCATAACATCATTAAATACACCGCAAACCATTTTTTTCCCATAGGTCGTAATATAACGGAATTTTTTGAATGACCTTGTGCATGAACTATAAATGTACTACAGACTTCATTTTCAGTATTGAACATGCCATAATACTAGACCGAGAGCCTGCAGCACAGACAACCACCTCATCGAGTGGGAAGCTGAAATTTCAGAATTAGCTGAATCCCAATTCCCATATTAAAACGAAATCGGTCTGCCAAGTCATATCTTGGTGGAAAACACCTAAAAACACGATTTTATCGTCAATTACGAGTTTATCGTACCCGATTCAACTCGTAGGTTTACCATTGCGTTTTCCTGCACCCAAAGGTACGAAAACATGGCGGACTGGGAGCAGGAAAATACAATATTAAACCTACGAGTCAACCGGTAAAATCGGGTTTTCAGGTGTTTTCCACCAAGATAAGACTTGGCAAACCGATTGCGTTTTAATATGGGAATCGAGTTTTAGCTAATTCTGGAATTTCAGCCTCCGACTCGATGAGGTGGTTGTCTCATGGTTCGTACGACTCCTTGAATTTTGCAGACCAGAAAATTTTTCGGTAACAGTATTATCTTATAGAAAATCTCTTCTTAAAAGAAGGCGAAATTTTGCGCGTTCCTAGATTACCTAGCTTCCTAGATTACCTAGCGCTAACCTAGATTTCTTTTTCTATAAAAAGATAATAATGTAATTTTCCTGGAGAAATAACGGTATCCGTACGAACTATGTGTCTGGGCTGCCGGCTCCCGGTCTGTAAACTTCAATAACATTTACCAATGGAATGGAAATCCGAGTATATTTACGCGAGTTTGAGCAAGGGCAGAAAGACAGACAGACAGCAGGCAGACGTTAGACAGACTGGCAAGCCAAATTCATAAAAACTTTTCAATTACGTTTCAAAGTGTTAAAAAGACTGAGTATGAATGCGTAAGTTTTGAGTTAGAATAAGAGTAGAAAATAAACAGCTTACCTCTACATTACTATTTAAGCCTATGAGACCTGGCTGGTCGTAATTTGTTAAATTATCCGTACAACAGGAATGAAATTCTGAATTCCGGATGCCAATACCGGTAACTATAAATTCGAGGGTATTCTGATATTACAGTTTTTCAATTTTAACTATATATTATTTTTTCCACGCAACCTACTTAAAGTTTGCTAGAGTACTTACTCTACCTCTTGTTTCCAAATCTTGCAACTTAATAAACAAACTACTTGAGCACTCTACCCTAATCTCCTTCTAAACGATGTTATTTACATCTACTTGGATGAATGTCTTCTTTCGGATGCCAATATAGGCTAATAAACTGGAGGGTATGCTGATCTTAAAGTTTTTCAAACTTAAATTGACAGTATTTTTCCATGTAAGCTACTTAAATCTTGCTCGAGTAGCTTAAGTGTTAGCCTTGTTTCCAAATCATGCAGTGCAATAAACAAATCATTTGACCACTCTACCATGATCTCACCAAAGTTATATTATTTACAGTTACATGGATGCATATCTACTTCAGCTGGAATCTTTTCTATGGACATTCCTGAGATAAATCCCAGAATCAGGACAGTCCTGTATAAAGACCACATTTTCAGAATGAGCCCTGAAAAGAAAAATGGCTTACTTTTTGAAATGAGTATAAAGCAATTTGAATAGGTTTAAGTTTTATGTTTAACTGAAAATGGAAAACTTGTTGTTTTTGAATTGTAAGGAAGTAAAAATATTTTATCTGCTAATAACGTGGCGATATTTAGAGAAATTTTGGAGAAATTTGGCGAAAAGTTTGGCTTTCAGATTATGAAAGATTTTCCGAGAACTTCCCAATAAGAGCCAAGATAGATGATTCAACCAATCAGTGTCCATAGAACGTTCTCGAAAACAAAATTCAACCAATCGGAGTACATATAACTTTCTGGCAATAAAATTCCTCTCTTATATGAGGAAATTCTTCGGTTGAAACCTAAAATCTGTGAAGTTGAACCCTGAACCTCGCGATATGCAAAAGACTTAAAAATCTACGAAACGATTAAAGTTTATGCTCAAAATTCGCGCTTACTACTGTACAGTGCAGACTGCTCTGAACTACTAGAATCGTGCTTCATCTTGTATTGTGATAACTGTTCTGGACTACCAAAATTATGTCCACTGGACGTCCTAAGAAGCGAAAAAAAAAATGAAATTCTAAAAGCAAGGAAGAAAGGAAGTCTCTACTATGAAACCTGAAGCTGATCGTGATGATATCTACAAGGTCAATCTGAGTAACCATAGTAAGAAGCAAAGCTTTTAATATTGTGAATAACTATCAATCTGAAAAAAATACGTTGTTTATTCAGAAAAAGAAGAGCAACTGATTTGTCGGAAGATCTTTCAAGCGTCTTGAGGATTTACGAAAGTGTGCAATTCAACTGTCCGAGGACTAAACTAAGGAATGCCGTTCCATCGACTGGAAGAGAAACTGCAGGAAAGCTCCACGGAATGCTGTGCATTGCTTTCTCGCGAGTAAAAAGGCGTTTTAGGCCTAAAAGTCCTACTACCAATGGAAAGTGTACAGAGAACTAAAAATGCAATTTGGAAGGATGCCCTTTCGTTGTAAATATATAAGTAATGTAAGATTTAGAAAGATGTACATAGCATTAATATTTATTGTTTCTGTAAATAATACTGTTGCTTTACAGCAATAATACAGCGAGAATTAATTGTTATATCGGATTGAACGGAAAGCTAATTTTAACCGAGCATAGTTCGTTCTTCCCTGCTGGTTAAATTATTTTCTAATGAGATCTTAATTTTATGTGCTCTAATATTTACTATAATACCATAAATATGACCACGAATCAAAACCCAGAATACTAAAGACAAATAAAATGTATATCCAACGTAAGTTTACTTAAATGCTTTTTTTAACAATTCTACTTATTTAAACTACACAGGTTGATTGAAAATATGTAACTTAAATGCTTTTTTTTTTAACAATTCTACTTATTTAAACTACACTGATTGATTGCAAATTTGTAACTCAAATGCTTTATTTTATCAATTCTACTTATTTAAACTATACAGGTTGATTGAAAATATGTAACTTAAATGCTTTTTTTTTTAACAATTCTACCTATTTAAACTACACAGGTTGATTAAAAATATGTAACTTAAATGCTTTTTTTAACAATTCTACGTATTTAAACTACAAAGGTTGATTGGAAATATGTAACTTAAATGCTTTTTTTAAAAATTCTACTTATTTAAACTATACAGGTTGATTCAAAATGTGTAATGGCCGCTATCTCTTTAACCTTTGACAATAGAAACGCACTTTAAATAATAGAAAGTAGGGCAAACCGGTGAGATTCTTGGTCACTCGCAACATGGGATGGTTGACATTATGTCCTAAATCGTGATAAAATAAGAAGTGATTACAAACTTATGTTTTTTTTTTCATAAGGCGACTGTAATGTAAAATTTAACTTTAAGATGAGCTAGAAGTCTTATATAGAAATGGAAATATTTGTATAATGTGTATGTATGCATACGAATATTGTATAAGTACATAAATTGTGCAGATAGAGTTCTAAACATTACCCTTTATAGTTAGGGTGATTCTTAGCCAACATGTGGTGATTCTTGGTCACGTAATTTTAGCTTAACAATTACTCAGAAATGTTTAATAGTTGCGACTTTTATATAGTATCATGTGCATGCAAGAGATTTTTCAAATTTATATGGCAACATTTTAGGAGTGAAACATTTTGTTTTGATTTTTCAGAAACTCATTACGCAAATTTGATACATCTAAACCTTTGTTTTTTTCATTTATTGAAGAATTATTGGTGTGACTTTGAAAGTTTAACTTGTATATTTAAATAATGAATACCCGTAACAGATTATTTCTATTTACATCTAAAAATACTATTATGAAAACACATATTTAATTAAACACTTAATTACTAACTACCGCCATTAAACTCAGCCCTTCTATGATTTCCACATCAATGCTTTTCAATCATGTCATAAATCTACATTCATTTTTATTTCCTAGTAAAAATATAATAAAACAATGCCAAGGACATACGTACTCGTAACTAAAATAAATTCTGTAGAACATCACAGAAAGTTATAGGAAGGCAAATTATACATGAAAAAATGTAATGTAAATATTTGGGCAGTTTCACGTCATTCAGCAGTTTCATTCTTCACTTTGCAACTCTACTTAAGGAACAAGGAAAAGAACATTTTAAATCATAAATCTGGAAAGCCTCTTAACTTTCCTCCAGATAAAGAAAGTGAATTAGCAGCATGCATCAGATTGATGGCGAAATGGTGTTTCGACTTAAGTCCCAAGAAAGTCTAAGAAGACGTTTATAGATTCGTACAGATGAATATAAAAGAGCCCAGTGAGACTGAATCTTATCTTGAAAATTATTGTAGATTTAAACATAAACCACCAGTAAAGGATTGGATTAGGATATTTCTGGATCAACATCACCTATCAACGAAGAAGCTGGCTACACTCGAAAAAGCTAGGCTATTAGCAACAGGAGATCCATTTCTAATTTATGAGTTTGCATATGGGAGATTCTCAAAAGGTGGGATCATTAAACGTTAACTATATGTAATTTTTCAAATTTTCAAATTTAAGGCCAATATTTTTTAATTTTGTCTATAAATATAATATATAAATATTTTTAATAGTATGTCTACAAAATTATACACAAACATTAAAAGACAGCAACTATTCTGGAAAATTAATTATTAAAGCATGTAATTAGCAGTTGCGTACGTTACAAATTTTGGACATTTTTTCGCACGTACGTTACAGATTTTGGGCGTTGCTCTTAGTATTTAAAAATTTCTTAAGACTAAGAATGTAGTAAATGTGTCTGTATACATATATATATGTATAATTAACTTTTTGTTGTCCAGTAATAATAATAATGAAATCAAATGCTTTGTTACGTACGTTACTTTCGGACATAACAAAATACAGAAAAATTCTTTATAGAAAAGTCCTTCTATCTTCAAAAAAGCAATAAATCAGACTGCCATCTCTTAACGAAATTATCAAAAAATCATCCGTTTCCTTTATGCATTCGTTGTTTACCATTAGAACCACCTGGAAAAAAGTTAAAACTCTTTTTTTTTGGTGGTACACTGGAGCAGTTAACGTTATGAATGTCCGAAATTGTCCTCTTTGGCATATAATAATAAAATTTTAAGATATTTATACGAAGCTTTTACAATAAAGTATGTCATTTTCTGTCTCGGAATAGAATTAAAAACACAATGTAAAAAAAAAAAAAAAAAGTCAATGATAATTAAAGTTATGTTTGAAAGGATTAAAGTTATGACTTGTGTCCAGTGCCCACCTTTTGAGAATCGTCCATATCTTAAACCTACCTCATACCTAATACCTTAGTAATAATATCGACATGATTCCTGCTGTGAACTATTCTAACTTTCGACCATTTCAATCCTTTATATTAACTTGCAGTTAAACAAAAATACAGACTATTATTTTTTATGCATATTTATTTTAAAATCATTTTTAGAATAAATATATTTCATTGTGCTACATGAAGATAGAACACATATAGTGACAATCATTTACGAAAAAAAAGAATTTAACACTGTAGGCATAAAAATAAGACTGAGTAATGCAAAAATGAGATAAAATAATTTGATATTAAATATATTAAAACTGTATAGCTATGTATTCATAAGATAAAAATATCTAGGAATGAAAGATGAAAATTAAATGACTTACCCTGATATTCCATAAGTAAAAAACACAATAATTTCTCTTTCTTTTAATCTCATCAATAATGGCGGACGAAACTGAAATTTAAATTTCATTTTCTGATTCTGCTTATGTCATTGGTATATCGAATAACATGATCAGCAGACGTCACATAGAACTCCAATTTTACAACACGGTATGCTTGAAAAAATTAGAAACAGGGGTTAATTCAATGTACTGTTACGTACTTTTACATCAGAAGGAGTACAAATAATGCTTGAATGTTATAGCATTTTTTACAGTGTACCTTGAAATTCACGCAACGATTGAAATAGCATAGCAACTTTAATCTAAATCACGTTTCTTTAAAATTGCCAATTTTACACTTTCACCTCATAAACAGGAGATTCAATGGTCAGAAGATGAAGAAAATTATTTTATGGGAGTAGAAGGTGAGTTGTGGGGTTTAACTCTTTTTATTCTATTGAAATGAAACAAATATATATGAGTCTACTTATGTTTTTAATGATTATATTTTCATTACATAATTCATATTCTATAATTGGCTTAACTCAAATTATGTATACATATTTTGTTTAATTTCTTACGATGTATGGTGTAAAATAAAAATGAATGAAAGACATAAATGATTCTTGAAGTTGTGTCTAAATAATAGACCCTTTCACTTCAACATTGATTGATTTGGAGTTTTTCACTCATTTGTACTTTGCCAATAAACCATTCAAATGTATTAAAAACATATTTTGACGTCTTTCGAAACGCAGTTGCTAGATTTGCAATAAAGTTGTGCTATTTCTAATGAACTTTTAAAAAGTGGATTCTGGCATGTTATATGAAAAGTGTTTATTGTTAAAACTATCTCTCTATCCTGTTATTTTTTATTTTCTTATTGTATACTATTCAATTAACTATAACTTTTGTATATCTCCAACAATGAGCCAAATTACTTATAATGTAAATGAAAACTTAATTACAAAAAGATTGAGTATGAATGCTTCAGTTTAAAATTAGAATACTAGTAGTAAACAAATCTATTGCATCTAAATGATTTGCTAAGCCTAAGAGACATGATTGGTCATAGTTTGTCAAAATATCCATACGACAAGAACAAAATTCTAAACTCCGGATGTCGATAAGGACAGATAAATTCAAGGGTATGATGATACTAAAGTTTTTTTTAAATTAAAGTATTTTTACCTTGTCTATTTAAAGCTTGCTGGAGCGCCTTAAGTGTTTGCCGTGTTTCCAAATCATGTAACGTAATAAACAAACCTCTTGAACACTCGACCATAATATTCCCAAAACTATGTTCTTTACAGCTACATGGATACATATATCTTTTGGTAGACATTTTTCCATATATCCTTCTGTGATAAATCCCACAATTAGCTCGGTCAGTCGATATAAAGACCTACATTTTCAGAATCAACATTGAAAAAAAAGGTGTACTCTTTGAAATGAGTGAAAATCAATTTGATTATGTTTGATTTTTTAAACTGTTTTTCCTTATGTTAAGGTGAAGAATGAACATTTATGCGTTTAATTTGTAAGAAAATAAAATTTCATCAGGCAATGACGTTTCGCAGAATTTGAAAATTAATAATTCATAAAAAATAGTAATGTTATCAAATATCCGAAGTAATTACAACGAGTGTGTTAGTACAGACAGATACTTGAAATAGTTCTTGTTACTGTTCCGAACGCATGTTATAAGGACAGTATTGCATTCTTGGTGTATAGGTGTATGCTTGTGAGTAAACACAATAGCTTCCAAGCGATACTTCTGATTAATTACTCATTTCGCAAATATAATATAGAGCACTGTTGCTAGAATGAAATAGCACAGCTGCTAACTTTTACGCTTTTTTCTCAACACAAATTTATAACGCTAACTTTTGACTTATAAAATCGCAAAAATTTTGACGGCTACATAAGTCAAAAATTTCTATGAATAGAAAGAGGTTTGACAAAAGCGTAAAAGTCAGCTATTCTATAAATTTTCGTACAAATCTAATGACGACTACATATGTCAAAAATTTCTATGAAGAATTGGAAGTAAGACAAAAAGGGCAAAAGTTGGCAGCTATAGGAGAAATTTTCGCACAAAACTATTGTATAAAATTTCAGTCGACGGTATTTAAACCTTTTCAAAACCTTTTTGTGACAGATCGTATAGTCAACAACACCAACGAAATGGGACAGTGTCTAAATGAAAAATATCGCGGCGATGTAATCTAGCAAAAAAGGGGTAACACCACTTAAGTCGGTTTAAAATTTTGATCTTTTTTTTTTGCCTCTTCAAATACTCTTTATACATCCAAAAATGATAATTTATTAGTTAGAAATAAATATCGAAAGTGAAAGGGCAATTTTGGAGATATAGGGAGCAGAGCTCGACAAAGCGATTAAATAGTAACGAAAACTTTAAATGTGTTTTTTCAGTACAAAATTTTCAAAATCGACATTCTAACCCCGCCGTGGTGGCATACTTCCAGTTATAAAAAAGTACGAAAAATCAGAAACCATGTATCAGACATAGATTATGAAACATCTCCCAACATTTAAAAGGGTATTACAGTAGAACCTGCACATCCGAAATTCCGGTTAATCCGAACCGATTTTATTTTCAAAAATTATACTTGAACAGATTAAAAAAATAGAAAAAAAACTCAATATTTCAAAAGTAGAACATATGTACACGAATATAAAATGAAAACGTGCACTGTAGGTCTACTCGTAGAAGTCATCTTAAAAAAATCTCGAATATCTGTTTGTTTACCAGTCACTGTAAAATTCTTTTCTAAAATGAAAAAAGCATTTAATTCAGATGTTAAAAACTTATTTTACCTTTCAAAAATTTGATTTCGCAAATTATCTACAGAAATGTTTTTTTCTTCACCGCTCATCGACGTGGTGATTGAGCTATTTATAGATTCGCGATTTTGAACCGATTGTAATGGATTGTTACGTAATTCATCATTCCGAAGCTCCATTGGGTTATTATAAACACCGGAAGTGATTAAATAGGAATACTATTTTTTTTCCGAAAGTCGTGCCGAATTATCTAGCATACCGGACCTTAAGATGCTCGATTACAGGATGTTTACTATACTACTCAGTTCTTATAACTTACATTTTCTATAACACGCATCTTTTCTTTTCTATTTTTATCAGAATTTCGGGTAATCCGAAATTTTTGTAATCCGAACTGACACCGGTCCTAATTAGTTCGGATTAGCGGGGTTCTACTCTATAAGGAAATTTCCTTTTCTTTCCAGAATGAAATGAGATATGTAAATAAGCAATTAAAAAAAAAACACATCTCAGTAAAAACCCATTTTCAACAGTTGATGTCTATATCCGGCAATGAAGCCCTACGTGTAGTTCTTTATGTGATCTATAGAATTTACACACGCCACCTACACTTTCAGAAAAATCTGTCTTCAGACACTGAATTATTCGTCATTTTTAAACAAGTAATTTCCCAAGAAAACATCCTTTAATTCTTCCCAGAATTCTGAAAGAGAAAAAAAAATTCTATTTATTCCTTGCACGCATGCGTATCAGCTTGTTAAATGCGAAGTTTGAATTTACCTTTAAAATGAAAAACTGAAAATTCAATAAATTAAAATTTCTAATTTATTTAAAAACAAACAAACAAAAACAATGTTTTCGAATTTAATAACATAGAAATTTTCTGATTCATTTAAGCTTATTCATAATTTATGTTTTAGAGTATTAAAAAATATATTCGCTTGTAAAATTTATCTAAAAAGAACACAGTAAAAAATATATATATAGTAGTTCTATCAAGTTAGAAAAAATCGATTTTATTCAAAAAAGCAAACATTTCTTCTCGAATTTAGTTTAAAATATAATATTTATACTTTATATCCAACAATCAAATTGCGTCTTATTAAAAAATATGTCTAGTAATTAATAATTTTTAACCTCTATTGTTCTATAAGTGCTGAAACACGAACCATTATTTCATAACGACGAAATTTTTCTGCAATTAATTTTAAATTTTCGAGTTTTCTGAGCAAAAAATTTAAAAAAGAACAGAGATTGCTTCAATTCTCGGTAACATACCGGTAGCAGTGAAGCCAAGAATATTTCCGTGTATTGAAGAAAGTATTTCTGACAGTGTAACATACACTCTAAATTAGACCAGCTCTAACCCCTAAATGCGAGATTTTTTATTTTGTTTCGAAAAAATTATATATGATTCTCTGAAAGGCTTATTATACAGGAAAAATAATGAAAAAAAAAATCAGAAATACTTTTTTCATATAATACGTCAATTTTTTCGTCTGTCGCACATCTTCAATACAAGTAAAAACTAATGTCGTGTAGCTGTTTTTCGCTAAAATATTGCAAATTAGTAAATATTTTAAAAAGTATGTCTTCAAATATCTTATTTTGTATAATAATTTATATTATAAAACTTAACCTTTAACCTTTTAATTCCCATGATAGAATACGTTCTAGAAATTAATTAGTTCAGAGAATCTGTCTTTACACCCAGTGTTGATTTCAGGGGGTGGCCCGGGGGGGACATTCCCCCCCGGAGCAATGAGATGTCCCCCCCGGAAGATTTGAGATTTTGTGTTTTCAATGGTCAAAAAGTGCAATTTCCCCCCCGGAACTCTACAATGTCCCCCCCGGAGCCACAGAAATCCCTCCCGGAGAAAAGTGTCTGAATTCAACACTGTACACCAGAAAGTTTCAATGGTTAATTTCGCTTTATTTAAATACGGAATGTCTGTTATTAATTAAAGCAAATATTGCTCTTTTAATTTTTTGGTGTGAATTAGGTATATACGAATAAAAAAATCTATTAAATTCAAAACAATATTGTTTGCATATATGCGAAGCTGCGCACTAAAAGGTTAAAATTCATAAAACAGAGGAAAACGTACTTCCTCCAATCATCGATCTTAGACAGTAACCGAATAACCTTTGTGTCTCTATAAATGAACGATAAATGCTATGCGTTTTTAAGGGGTCTCAGGACTCTTAAAATTGGAAAAAATGAAAAAAAAAAGGACCATTTTCAACATTTAATATCTAAAAATGTATTTGATTTTAAGACACAATTTTAATTGGAATAAAATACAAAAGTATGTTCTTTCATTTCATGTATTTAAAAAATTATAAGATGCAGAATTAGCATATACAGGGGGCTCCAAACTCTTAGACATTTGAGGAGCAAAAAATCGGCATATCAGCTTACGCGCACGATTACAAAATAAGTATTGCAACTAGAATGAAAATTTTGGTGCCTACTTATACTTCAGATTATAATAATTACCCTGAACCTAAATACATTTGTATTTAAAGCTTTTTTATATTTTTAATACAAAGTTGTATTTAGCTAATGCAAAATTAAGAAAATTTCAACACTATAAATACCTGAAAAAATATTGTTTTGAACAATAAAAAGAAATTTTAGGTTCAGTTTATACAGACTAACATGAAACATATGTTTTGAAAAAATATTCATAAGTTTTTGAGATATCGTGCGCGTTATGCCCAAAAACGTCATTTGGAGAAAAATGGCTTTAAAGTTTCCAAAACGACGTTTCAGCTATTGACCGTGTATAAATGAATAAGCCATAAATCCAGTTCTAATACGAATTTCAAGGAAACAATTATATCATAATGTTCAGAAAAGATAGGAGTTTAACATCTAAAAAAATTAAAATTTCGAAAATTTTAAAGCTTTAAGAGTCCTGAGACCCCTTAATAAGGGTAAAGATTTATATTAGAAGACATTTATATTAAACAGTTTCTAAATGAATATCGGGGTTTTACGCTTGGTAGTATTTATTAGATAAAACTTAAAATTATAATTAATACATAAGATGAAAGAGCAACTCAAACAGTTTTACATACAAGATTACAAGTGTTCAATATGAGAACCTTTCGTCTCACGACACATATGAAGTCAATAGCTCAGTTCTTCCCAAACGTTGATTAGCAAAGAAGTTCTGTTCAGATGCTCACCCGATCTGACACCATGTGATTTCTACCTGTGGGGGTTCATAAAGGATGGTGTGTATGTGCCTCCACTACCCTTGCAGCTATTGCAATAATGACCCCACAAACACTAATCAACGTTTGGAAAGAGCTGACCTATCAATTGATGTGCGGCGTGTGGCGAAAGGTGCTCACACTAAGCTTGCAGGTAAAACTGTTTGAGTTACTCTTTCATTTTATGTATTAATTATTATTTTGAGTTTTGTGTAATAAACACTATCAAACGTTAAAACCACGATATCCATTTAGGAACACCCCGTATATAGAAAACATGAAGTGCACTTCAGTGATTTCATTATGTTAGAATCATCATAACATCATTAAATTGCATAACAAACATTTTTTTCATATAGATCATAATTTAAAGGAAAAGTTTTTTGCGTGTCTGTAAACGAACAATAACTGCTGTTTACTCTATACTCCAGAGAAAACATGCTGTAACCTATCTTAATGATTTATATTAAACTTATTATTTTTGAAGTATTGAAACATAAATAAAGATGCAAACAAAACTATTTTTCCCCATAAACTGCAGTAGGGATGGGAGATTTCGATTTTTTTAATCGATTTAATCGATACTATAGCCAACTCGATTTAATCGATACTATAAATTTTTTAATCGACGTCTCTAAGGTAATATCATTTTTAGTTTCCTTCAAAAATTGAAGGTAAAGCAGTTGGATGTGCCAATACCCAAACTTTCTTCTGTCTCATAAATGTTAAAACTTCAAAATTCGCTATCACAGTGTCAGATTTAAATGATAACATATGCTTATCATGAGGATTCAAAAAGTATATGTTCGTTGAAGTATGTGCATTTTAAAAGAAAATATAACCATTGCATTTTTCTAACAAATCATTGTTTTTCGGTCTCACACCTTCTTAGATGTCCGCAACGGAAAATCTCGATTCAAAGAGCATAAAAGCGACATCTGTTGGGCAGTATACACCCAAGACTAATAAGGATCTATTTATATGAAAGTGTAACAGAATATGATGTTTGATTAAATTCTATGCATTAGTTTTGAGATATGGCTATCACGAATATCATGAAAAAAGCAGTATAGCAGCACAGCTTGTTACATGATTAACACGAAAAACTAAGGAGAAACTTATGTCAATGACTAACAGAATATTAAGTTTGATGAAATTCCGTTCATTACTTCTTCAGACATTATCGCTGACATCGGGTGAATCCTGAAAAACATTGTTGAATTCAGGGGCTGGTACGGGTGGAACCCCTCCCCGCCCCGGAACATTGAAATGTCCCCATGTAGATTTGAGATTTTATGCTTAATAGCAAAAGTTCATTCCCCTCCCCCGTAACTCTAGATTGTTCATCTCCAGATCCTCCTGAAATCCCTCCCGGAGAAAAATGTCAGAATTCAACACTGCTGAAAAAAGCAGCATGGAACCACAACCTGTTATATCATTTACACGAAATCCTAATCATGAACAACTTATGTCAATGACTAACAGAATATTAAGTTTGATGAAATTCCGTTCATTAGTTTTTGAGATACGATCCCTAAAATCGTTTAAATCCTGAAAAACGTGTTGAATTCAGGGGGTGGCCCGGGATGGACATGCCCCCGCAACATTCAAATATCCCCCCAGAAGGTTTGAGATTTTATGTTTAATGTACAAAATCCAATCCCCTCCCCCCTCTGAACTGTCCCTCCCTGGATCCGAAGAAATCCCTCCCAGAGAAAAATGTCTGAATTCAACACTGCTGATAATAGCATAGCAGCGCATCCTGTTGGGCGATTTACACCGAAACCTAATAAGCAACAATATATGCCAACGTCTAACTGAATGTGAAGTATGACCTACTAAAACGTTCTACTTAAAGCTGTCCTAAAAAGGAATATTGTTCTCCACTAAAGAGTGCGAACTTCCTGACTCATTCATGGAGTCACTTGTATATATAAATAAGGAAGTAAAATCAAACGCCAAGTATAGATTATGAATCATTTTCCAACACCACTCAGAATACTATAAAAAACTTCACCTTTTAATAAGTTAAAATATGAGGTCTAATTGAACCATTTGGGAAACGCATAGGGTAAGGTGCCTTATTATCGTCCCCCAGTCACTTTGAGGCCCTAGGAAGTTGTAATTTTCTGTAAAAATCTACGAAATTTGGATTTTAAATAGACTAACCACCCACGCACATAGAAACATAGGCAAATATCGTACAAAAAAGTGTAACAATGGGAAAAATTGTTTTTACAAAAGTATCTAAAAAATGCAAAAGAAAAGAAAATGGTCCCAATTTCGTCCCCCAACTAAATCCAATACGCTGAGGCTTAACTTATAACTAAATCAAAAAATTTTTCTAAATGTGTAAGTAATTTAATTTACATTAAAGTATTGCACAAAGAAATGTACTAATTACCATTCGAAGAATAACATAACGAAACATTAGCCATCCAAACATGAGGAAAAAATTGAAAAAAATGTCATGAAAAAGCATTCCTATTTTCATGCCCTGGACGAAAATAAGAACTGCAAGGGGGACGAAATTGGTATCACGCTATTTCAGAATATGACGGAGCTTCAGATCCCGAAGATGAAGTGAGCGCCCTAAAACTCACTGTATGCTACTGTCAGCCTCTTACCAACGTAAAATACTTGCAATGAATAAGAAATATATACTTACAGTACAGTAAATAACGTTCTACAAACGGCGTAATAAGAACTCAGGTCTTCTAAAAATAGGAAATTCGGGGTCTTTAATTTATGTATGCGTCTTGCGAACGAAACTTTCAACACTGACCCCTTTTACCTCCCGTCCCCTGTGCCTTGCGTCATAAGTGGCGCCGATTTCGCAGAAGCGGAGAAGTCAAGGGGGATGAAATTGGGAGGGGGAAGAAATATAGGCACTTTACACTAACATATTTGGAATCGCAATTTCAGCAATTCATCTTTACAGTCGAAAAATTATCCATATTTTTGAGCATCCCAGTATACGATATATATATTTGTATCTATTAACTACATACATGCAAAAATTTAGTTCATTTAGGAAACACATACCTCAGCTGAAAATTCCCTTCAGCAATTTCCGCTAAAGAGAATGGTACGTGAACTTTTTTGTGCAGCCCTGTATACAAGGTACACAATTTAGACACAATGAAAAACGTGCAAAAAACTTGTTAAATTTAAAAGAGGTACCGCAAGTAATTCGGTACTTGCGTTTTGATACCGAAATCAAAAACGCATTTCCAGCAATTATTGCTCAAAGACAGTAGTCTAACCGTTTTTTTTTTTGTGTGTCCCTGTAAAAAAACGACAAATGCTATGACTGCCCTATTCTATAATAATCATTTTGTAGTGAAATTTTGTGATTTATATCAACTTCAATATATCCGAAATAGCGCAATGTCATTCAAATACTCTTCAAACTATTTTTCCTCATTGACCACAATGTAACGGAATTTTTTTGAGTGCCCCTATCAATGAACTATTAATGCTACACACATCACATTCAAAATACCGAACATGCTATGGTAAACATCATTAGCATATATCAATTGCACGAAAAACCGAGTCTAGTTACATGAGTTAGAGCTTGGACGGACAGATTGCCAGACAGCCAACCGAATCGAATTCACAAACACTTTTCAAATTTGTTGGAAAATGTTAAAAATAGGAAATTTGTAGGCGTAGTTTCTAGTTATTTAGAATCAAATAATGTTATCATTTAAAAAGAAATATTTAAAACTCCTTCAATTTTAATTTATTGCTTTCTCATAAAGACATTTCCTGATATAATCCATGTATAAAATCGGCTTAAGACGAATTGGCAGCATTTTCTGAAAGATTATTTAACCTTATCGAAAAAGTGAAAAACGCTGTATGATTTCTTGCTTTCTTAATGATAACACTTGCAGCTTTCAAGCATTTAGGATGAGAATGAAGTTGCAAATGCGTCAGAGAGTAGTCAACCAGGATTTAAGAACACCCCGGCATTATTTCTTTTGTATGGTTTTATTCTTTAATATAGACTACAAATCTCTCTATATCGCAGAGACGGTAATATTTAAACTGAATGAGGACTAGCCTAATAAAAGTTAGACTGACACAACTTCTAACATGCCGGCCGGGACGGCGCTTTTGACACATTGCGTAAAACAAATTGTGATGAATCAGTATAACCTAATTTTAACTTGAAGTATAGTCCCCATATGAAAGCCCATAAAAAAATCCATTGTAAAATTTTAGTTATGTATTCTCCCATCAGGAACGCTACCATCGTAAAAAACAAATCAAAAATAAAACTACCATATGAAAATTTTACCTGAACACGAATTTCATCGTGTCGGAAGCTTATTTTGAAATTTTGAATCATTAAAAAAGTTAAAAAAGAATCAATCTCAGTTAAATTTTCTTACTAGGGACCCTCTTGAAGAAAAGACATGGAGCGGGGGACTATAACAACGTGTTCAGTACATTACCATAATCGATCTACAAATCTCACATTTAAGATATGTTGGCTTTATATATGCGTATTCCTTCTGCGGCACTGTATAATAACAATAAATGCACCCTCTTGAAGTAAAAACATGCTGTGGGTGACTGTAACAAAATGCTAAAATTAAATTGCCATCAGCAATCTACAAATCCTGCGTTTAACATGTATTCATTTCAATAAATATTTGGACTTACGCTGTGAAATTTAATATTTAAAACACACTAGATACTCTCTAGTGTGTTTTTAATCTATTTATTTCATACAATTATATTCTTTTGTGTGGCCTTGTAAAATAACTATAAGTGCTATACACATACTCTTAATGAAAAATCATTCTGTTAGTGACTATAATAAAATGCTAAACTTACGTTACAGTCAGCGTGCTACAAACACCCCATTTAACATGCATTCGCTTCACATATTCGTACTCTTTTGTGCTGCCCTGTAGAATAACTAAAAATGATATATATAACCTCTTGAAGTAAAAACACGCTGCCGCTGACTTTAACAATCTGAACTAAAATCACATTACAATCAGCGATCTACAAATCTCCCATTTTCACCTATATTCGTTTTATATATTCATATTTTCTTGTGCGGCCCTGTACAAAAACTATAAATGCTATATACATCCTCTTCAAGAAAAATTATTCTGTAGGTGACTAATAAAATGCTAAAATTGCCTTACCGTCAGCGTTCTACAAACCCCGTATATAACACACAGGGTTATTCTAAATGATAGACCCATTTTCAAAAAATTGTATTTATTAAGGTAAAATCCAAAATGAACAATCTTTATACCAATGAAAATAGGATGTTTCAACCTTTTTTTAAGACATTATAAATGTCCAATGTGCCCACCGTTTACTGCACGGCAAACATCTCCGCGATAGCCAAACTCTTCTCGAAAACCTTGTGTTCCACAATAGCCATCTCACTCACAGCTGACAGTGAAACGAAATCGCAGCCTATTGCCGCGCGACCTCTACCGGCCGCTTCAGAACCATCACCATCGAAACCGGTTTCGAAACTGAAAGTACCTTTTTAAAAAAAATCTGCAACCAAAATCGAAAAATTAAAAAAGAGTCATATTAAAGATTGAGCTCAGCTATCCTATTAAAAAAGAAAAAATCGTTTAAAAATATTCAAATTGAAGCGAGAAATTAGAAAATAACATGCCCATAGGATTAACATTACGGAGCGTGTGTTTTCACGTGCGTGAAGAATCCTCTTAAGTCAATGATATCCCTTGATAGGTAATGATTCCAGGCTGCCATGTTGATGGCGTCCTGTTTAAGATGGAATGCTATTATTTCCGTATTACTGAATTTAATGTATAGAGTTTTAATAAATTTTATATTCATGGATTTTTGCGTAAGAGTGCAACAGCTATTGCCCAAGATTTGAATATTTATAAAACTAGTATTAATCGTACAAACGCACCTCATTTGCACGTTTGACGTACAATTTCCAACTTGTTTCCTGAAGCGCTTCCACAAATCAAGTGTGAAGTTGTCCTTTCTAATTTATCTCTCTATTCTAAAAAAAAAGTAACTAACGCTGTCACCGCCGCCGATTTTGAATTTTTTGTGACCTGAGGTCTTTATTTGTTAATATTAAGAATAACATTGCGTAAAAAATATGAATATTGGTGGTATTACAGAGAAATGTTTCATAAACACACTGATGTACACAGTTTTCAAATTGAAGAATTATTTTAAGAGTTATTTAATGTTAAAGTTCGTCAAAATCGTTTCATTAAAAAAGATTTATAGGAGCAAAAACTATACATGGGAATTTAATTATTTTTAGATCATTTTATACATTAGAAGTTTCCGGTGTGCAGACTGCATTTATTTTTTTAAAATTTGATTCATTTTTTGAGGTTTTATTTCTAACTTAAATTCAAATTTCCAGCATTTCGAGAGATATTTTTTATAACTTTTAGAAAAGGGTATTATTTTAAATTGTTGTCAAATTTAAAAACAGCGCAAAGAATAAAATTTCCTCAAATTAAAAAGTTATTTACACGTGAATATTATAAACAGAAAAAACTTTCAAATGAGTATTTAATGATTACGTATTAAAAATAAGAAAATATTGATAATTACGTCATAAAAACTATACACTTGAATTTTAAAAGAGAAAGAAAATTGTAAAATAACAAATTCATTAATATGCGTTAAAAGTCGTAAATGGAGAAAATTACGTCATATTTAAAATTGCCAAATCGTAATATTACCAAACAGTTTAAATTTAAAAATATATTTCCGCGAGACATTTATTTCATATATTGAGATAATCTTTTTAAACTACTATTCAGAATTCTAAGACAGCGCAAATAATATTTCCTTTCTAAAAAAGTATTTTCACTTGAATATTAAAAAAAGGAAGAAAACTTTGGTGAAAATTACATCTGATTTAAAACGACACATTTAGAATATCTTATTTAAAAGAACTTTCTTATAGCGTTAAAAAATACTACGGGAAAAATACTCTGTTTACTTAATTCAATTTATATTACTAGGGGGCTCTGGCACCTACGAGCTACGCTCGTCAACCCCCGTTCAGACACCGCAGACTAACAGCACGCTAATTTGGTCGGCTTTAAAAAGATTTCGGAAGACTGAATTATAATTTGAATCTGACAATAATCTGATTATAATGTGACGCAATTTTCACCAAACTTTTCTTTCTCTTTTTAATATTCACGTAAAAATACTTTTGTTAAAAAGGAAATATTATGATCATCTCAAAATATCTTGCGCAATGAATATCAATGTATCGCGCAATTTTTAAATTTAAACTGTTTTGCAATATTATTTTTTGTTCATTTTACGTAATAAGTGTTATGTGACGTAAATGTGACGTAAATTCTCCTATTTAAGACTTCTAACGCATGTTAATGAATCTATTATTTTACAATATTCTTTCTCTTTTAAAATTCACGTGTACCATAGTTTTTATGACGTAATATTCAATGAGTACCTGCTTTTTATATTTTCTGTTTATAATAGTCACGTGTAAAATAAATTTTTTATTTGAAGCAAACATTATTGTTTGCGCTTTTTATACAGTTGGCAACAGATTAAATTAATACAATTTTCTAAAATTTGTAAAAAACATCTCTCGAAATGCTGAAAATTTGAATTTAAAATAGAAATAAAACCTCAAAAAATGATTTAAATTAAAAAACTAAATGCAATCTGCACACCGGGAAATTCTGACGCATATAATGATCTAAAAATGATTAAATTCCTATGTACAGTTTTTGCTCCTATAAAACTTTTTTAATGGAACGATTTTGTCCAAGTTTGGCATTAAATATCTCTTAAAATAATTCTTCGATTTGAAAACTATCTGCATCAGCGTGTTTATCAAACATTTCTCTATAATGCTATCGATTTTCATATTTTTGTATGCAACAGTTTTTTTAATATTAACGAAGAAAGGCCATGCTTAAGCATTCAAATTGGATGCTGATCTGCCGGGAATATCTACGCAGATTTTCATTGGTCCATTTCCAAATCAAAGCTTTTTTTAATATATAGAAGGATTTATTTTCACATTATTTATTTTCACTTATTTTCTCATATGTTCACTGATCTGATTTATTCAAAGACGAAAAGAATCCGTTAACAGGGAGATCGCTACTGTTTTTTTAATTATAACTAGGGGGCTCGGCCCCCTACGAGCTACGCTCGCCAACCCCCTTCCAGACACCGTAGACTCTAAATGCACGCTAATTTGATCGGCTTTAAAAAGATTTCGAAAGAATGAATTATAATTTAAAAAACAGTGGCGATCTCTCTATAAACGGATTTCTATTCATTTCTCTTTGATTGGGGAATTTTAACGCCAAATCCGTTGCGGTACTACTTGATTATCCCGTCGACCCATTTCGCCAAATTATATAAATCGTCAAACCACTCGCCAAATTATACAAGTTGACATAATTTTTATTTTAAATAACGAAAAAACAAGTAAATTTGTACAACATTAATAAAAATACAAATAAAACGTCTAAATAAAAATAACTTAATGACTTAGACACGTGTAACAACATTTCAAAATAAGCTAATATAAAAGGAATTAAGTAAACAGAGTCTTTGTCTCCTGGTATTTTTTAACAAAGTGAAAAGAAAGTTCTTTTAAATGAGACATTTTAAATTAATCGTTTTTAATCTGACGTAATTTTGACCAAACTATTCTTTCTCTTTTTAATATTCACGTGAAAATGCTTGTGTTAGAAATGAAATATTATTTGCGCTTTCCTAACAAAAATAGTTGAAAAGTATCCTCTTAAAATATCAAATAAATGTCTAGCGCGATTTCTAAATTTAAACCGTTTTGCAATATTATTTTGTGTTCATTTTATGTAATAACTGTAATGTGACGTAAATATGACGTAATTTCTCCTATTTAAAACTTCTAACGCATGTTAATAAATTTATTGTTTTACAAATTCCTTTCTCTCTTAAATTTCACGAGTAATTATAGTTTTTATGACGTAATTTTTAATAAGTTCCTGCTTTTTGTGTATAATTATTTAATTCTAATCCCAAATGTTTTTATCTGTTTGTAATAGTCACGTGTAAATAAATTTTTAATTTATTTACACGTATAAATATTTTTTTTTTTGAAGCAAACATTATTGTTTCCGCTGTTTATGCAATTGGCAACAGTTTAAATTAATATCTTTCTAAAATCTGTTAAAAATATCTCTAGAAATGCTGAAAATCTGAATTTAAAATAGAAATAAAACCTCAAAAAATTAGTCAAAATAAAAAAATTAATGCAATCTGCACTCCGGCAAATTCTAACGCATAAAACGATCTAAAAATGATTAAATTCCTATGAACAGTTTTTGCTCCTATAAAACTTTTTTAGTGGAACGATTTTGTCCAACTTTAGCATTAAATATCTCTTAAAATAATTCTTCGATCTGAAAACTGTCTGCATCAGCGTGTTTATCAAACATTTCTGTATAATACTACCGAGTTTCATATTTTTGTATGCATTATTTTTCTTAATATTAACGAAGAAAGACCTCCGGTCACAAAAAATTCAAAACCGGCGGCGGCGGCGGTAACAGCGGCAGTTACTTTTTTTTAGAATAGAGAGATACATTCTTCAGAAATTTTTTTAAAGCCGATCGAATAAGCGTGCTTTTAGAGTTTGAGGTGTCTGCACAAGTTGGCGAGCATAGCTCGTAGGAGGCAGAGCCCCCTAGGTATCAAAACAAAAATACAGTTTTCGAGTAGACATGCATAATAAATTAGTGTAATTAGAGTTTTATAAACACTTTTTTTTTTCTATTTTCCCACCAATTTTGTTAATTTTATGGACTTAAGGTGTCTTCTCCAATTTTAAAACAGTAGGTCATGTTTCGGAATCCAGCTGTTACCCTTGTTTAAGAAATTTGTCTTAATCTATAGGAAAGTCGATTGGAGTAACTTCAGATTTTTTTTTAATCTATCTATTTTAACAAAAAGTAACAAGCACTGTCGCTGTCGGAAATTAATTTTTTGTGACTGGGCTAAGAAAACTATTGCACACAAAAAAAATTTAAAGTAGCTAGTTTTATAGCAAAATGTTTTATGAAAACGCTGAAGAAGACAATTTTTAAAATGAAGAGTTATTTTAAGAAAAATTTAATGTTGAAATCAATCAAAATAGTACCGTTAAAAATGTTTTATAGGATTAAAAACCATCTAGAGTAATTTGAATATCTTTTGCAATGACATACTTCGTACAGTGTGCAATCATTTTTTTTAATTTATGTAACTAGGGGGCTCGGCCAACCCCCGTTTAGACACCGCAGACTCTAAATGCACTCTAATTTGATCGGCTTTAAAAAGATTTCGAAAGATTGAATTATAATTTAAAAAACAGTGGCGATCTCCCTATAAACGAATTTCTATTCATTTCTCTTTGATTGGGAATTTTAACGCCAAATACGCTGCGGTACTACTTGATTATCCTGTCGACCAATTTCGCCAAATTATATAAATCGCCAAACCACTCGCCAAATTATACAAATTGATATAATTTTTATTTTAAATAACGAAAGAACAAATAAATTCGTACAACATTAATAAAAACACAAATAAAACGTCGAAATAAAAATAACTTGATGACGTATACACGTGTAACAACATTTCAAAATAAGCTAATATAAAAGGAATTAAGTAAAGAGAGTCTTTGTCGCCTGGTATTTTTTAACAAAGCGAAAAGAAAGTTCTTTTAAATGAGACATTTTAAATTAATTCGCAAAATATCAAATAAATGCCTAGCGCAATTTCTAAATTTAAACTTTTTTGCAATATTATTTTGTGTTCATTTTATGTAATAACTATAATGTGACGTAAATATGACGTAATTTCTCCTAAGACTTCTAACGCATGTTAATGAATTTATTATTTTACAATATCCTTTCTCTTTTATAATTCACGTGTATACTTTTTATGAAGTAATTTTTAATAAGTTCCTGCTTTTTATACGTAATTATTTAATTCTAATTTGAAAGTTTTTTTCCTGTTTATAATAGTTACGTGTAAATAAATTTTTAATTTGAAGCAAATATTATTGCTTGCGCTTTTTATACAGTTGGCAACAATTTAAATTAGTACAATTTTCTGAAATCTGTAAAAAATATCTCTAGAAATGCTGAAAATTTGAATTTAAAATAGAAATAAAACCTGAAAAAATGAGTCAAAATAAAAAAATTAATGCAATCTGCACTCCTGCAAATTCTAACGCATAAAATGATCTAAAAATAATTACACTGCCATGTATAGTTTTTGCTGCTATAAAACTTTTTTAGTAGAACGATTTTGTCCAACTTTAGCGTTAAATAACTCTTAAAATAATTCTTCGATTTGAAAACTGTCTGCATCAGAGTGTTTATCAAACATTTCTGTATAAAACCACCGATTTTCCTATTTTTGTATGCATTATTTTTGTTAATATTAACGAAGAAAGGCCTCCGGTCACAAAAAAAATCAAAACCGGCGGCGGCGGCGGTGACAGCGGTAGTTACTTTTTTTTAGAATAGAGAGATTTTTTACGGTTTTTTTCACATTTTTACTCAAAATTTCATTGTCTGAAAACAGATTTATTTTATATTTTGAAAAAAAAAAAATAATTTTGTTACTTATTGCCAAATTTTTAAAACAGCGCAAATAATAATATTACTTTTAATAATCTCTCTATTCTAAAAAAAAGTAACTACCGCTGTCACCGCCGCCGCCGGTTTTGAATTTTTTGTGACCGGAGGTTTTTCTTCGTTAATATTAAGAAAAATAATGCATACAAAAATATGAAAATCGGTGGTTTTATACAGAAATGTTTGATAAACACGCTGATGCAGACAGTTTTCAAATCGAAGAATTATTTTAAGAGATATTTAATGCTAAAGTTGGACAAAATCGTTCCACTAAAAAAGTTTTATAGCAGCAAAAACTATACATGACAGTGTAATCATTTTTACATCATTTTATGCGTTAGAATTTGCCGGAGTGCAGATTGTATTTCTTTTTTTAATTTGGCTAATTTTTTGAGGTTTTATTTCTATTTTAAATTCAAATTTTCAGCATTTCTAGAGATATTTTTTACAGATTTTAGAAAGTGATATTAATTTAAACTGTTGCCAACTATATAAAAAGCGGAAACAGTAATGTTTGCTACAAAAAAAAAAAATATTTATAGGTGTAATAAATTAAAAATTTATTTACACGTGACTATTATAAACAGAAAAAAAAAACATTTGGAATTAGAATTAAATAATTATGCACAAAAAGCAGGAACTTATTAAAAATTACGTCATAAAAATTATAATTACGCGTGAATTTTAAGAGAGAAATGAATTTGTAAAATAATAAATTTATTAACATGCGTTAGAAGTCTTAAATAGGAGAAATTACGTCATATTTACGTCACATTACAGTTATTACATAAAATGAACACAAAATAATATTGCAAAACGGTTTAAATTTAGAAATTGCACTAGACATTTATTTGATATTTTGGGAGGATACTTTTCAACTATTTTTGTTAGGAAAGCGCAAATAATATTTCATTTCTAACACAAGCATTTTCACGTGAATATTAAAAAGAGAAAGAATAGTTTGGTCAAAATTACGTCAGATTAAAAACGATTAATTTAATATGTCTCATTTAAAAGAACTTTCTTTTTGCTTTGTTAAAAAATACCAGGAGACAAAGACTCTGTTTACTTAATTCCTTTTATATTAGCTTATTTTGAAATTTTGTTACACGTGTCTACGTCATCAAGTTATTTTTATTTCGACGTTTTATTTGTATTTTTATGAATGTTGTACTAATTTATTTGTTCTTTCGTTATTTAAAATAAAAATTATGTCAATTTGTATAATTTGGCGAGTGGTTTGGCGATTTATATAATTTGGCGAAATTGGTCGACGGGATAATCAAGTAGTACCGCAGCGGATTTGGCGTTAAAATTTTCCAATCAAAGAGAAATGAATAGAATTTCGTTTATAGGGAGATAAATCACTGTTTTTAAAAATATAACTCAATCTTTCGAAGTCTTTTTAAAGCCGATCAAATTAGCGTGCATTTAGAGTCTGTGGTGTCTGGACGGGGGTTGGCGAGCGTAGCTCATAGGGGGCCGAGCCCCCTAGTAATAAAAAAAATTGTATTTACATTGGAATATTAAAAAAAGAAAGAACTCTATAAAATAATAATTAAATGATCATGTTTTAAAAGCAGTATCATAATATTAAAAAGAGAAAAAAAACCTTTAAAATAATAATTATAATATTACGCATTAAAAGCAGTAAATGTGAATAACATTGTCATATTTAAAATGCTCAAATAATGATATTGCCAAACATTTTGAATTTAAAAATACGAGTTGGAACCCGTCAAAATTCGACGAACTAAAATATTAGAAAGGAACTGTCAGATCGAATTTATAATAAATCTACAAAAATAATTACAATAAAAAATTCATCTTACATTGGTGGTCTTAACTCTTAAAACAAATAATATTTTTAACCTAAAATTACCAAAATGTTATTTCCACAAACTTCAACTGCATAAATTATTGAAAAATTAAACTGTATTAGAATACGTAATCAAGATGAGTAATTATGATGAACTTATCGATTGAGGCTCTTACGTTTGTTTTTACGGGATGAAAAATCAGTAAAAAGGATTTCGCTTTGTCACATTATAAAATTTTCCCCCATAAAATCTGAACTGTACGTTATTTTCACATTCTCATAATTTACATACGCACCACTCAAATTCACAATTTGAAAGTATTTTAATGCGCAATAGATTATTAATGAACGTATTTCCAAACTTAAAGTCACTTTTGTCCGATACAACTTTTCATACGAACATTCGCACGAACTTGAAGTTCTAATCTCAGTACCCGTGAACAAAAAATTCAGAAATTCGCCTTTAGTTGTCATAGTATTGGCCATTTAGTATTGGTCAAATATTTAGTTTTATCAAAAAAATTATCGTTTTGTTTTAAATATGACATCATTTTTACTCACTGAATTATTTTGCCTAGCGTTTCAAACTCTATCAGCGTAATGCAAAAATGTTGAAATGTAACTGATTTATAAAGAAGAATGCTTGTTTTTTTTTTAATGTCTGACGTCATTTTCTATTAAAAAATTATTAAAAAGTTACTTTCATTTGCAATGTGAAAATGGCATCAATAAAGATATAATCAATAAAAATAATAAACCATGACTATTTTCCCTTTACTTTCAATATAAATGGAGTACTTCAGTTGCCACGATTACAAAATTTGTGTTAAAAACTACAAAAAACTAATATCTCAAAAATAAATTGAGATACAGCTTTCAAACAATTTGCATTTAAAAGAGCATTTTTTTCCTTATACGACGGTGTAAAAATTTAAAATGTGCGATGTTTAAAAGTTTAAAAATTTGTGGTAGAGAAAATTGCAAAACCAAAAATTTTATTTCAAATTTCAAAGTGTTGCCATTCGCAAAATGACGTATGCGTTACGCACAGATATGTTTGTCCTTTATAATATAGATATTTGCACGAGAGATTTATTTCATATTTCAGAAATTCTTTTTATTTTATGTTGTCTACTTTAAAAGAGCGCAAATAATATTCAAAGGAGAAAGAAAACGTTTGTGAAAATTACGTCATATTTAAAGCGGTTCATTTAAAATGTCTTATTTCAAATAAATGTCTTATAGCGTCGTTATAAAATTCGGGGAGAGAGCGAGATTGTTTCCTTAGTCATTTTATACAATCTGATTTTTAAATGTTTAATTGATCTTATTTAATCAATCACAACAACTGCTGTAAGCTATCGCAACAGCAGTTGTTTTAGCCTTAAGAACCGAATAATCTCATAATCAAAACGAAATTATTCGCAACCTGATTACGGAAGATAGTCACTGGTCTTTAATTATAATTCAATCCTCCACAATCCTTTTAAAACAGGGCAAACAGAGTATTTTTAGAGCCTGTAGTGTCTGAAAAGGGGTTATGGAGCGTATATTTTTGGAGCACACCCCTCTACTGCAATAAAAAATATTTCATAAAAAGCTATCCATGAAAATATATATATATAATTAAAGAAAACGTTTACTGATTTTATTTAAACCCTTATTTATTTGTAGTGTCACTTCTCAAAGTTATTTTAACATAACCTATGGAGCTCACAACTTTTTCATTTCTTTCTTCCCACTGTTTTGTTCCTGATACCACTAAATTTTTACTCTTTACTAATTCTAATAATAATCTCTCTATTCTAAAAAATAGTAACTACCGCTGTCACCGCCGCCGGTTTTGAATTTTTTGTGACCGGATGTATTTCTTCGTTAATATTAAGAAAAATAATGCATACAAAAATATGAAAATCGGTGGTATTATACAGAAATGTTTGATAAACACGCTGATGCAGACAGTTTTCAAATCGAAGAATTATTTAAAGAGATATTTAATGCTAAAGTTGGAAAAAATTGTTCCACTAAAAAAGTTTTATAGGAGCAAAAACTATTCATGGGAATTTAATCATTTTTAGATCATTTTATACGTTTGAAGTTCCCGGTGTGCAGACTGTATTTCTTTTTTTAATTTGACTCATTTTTGAGGTTTTATTTCTATTTTAAATTCAAATTTTCAGCATTTCGAGAGTATTTTTTAGATTATTTTAGAAAATGGTATTAATTTAAACTGTAGCCAAATGTATAAACAGCGCAAACAATAATGTTTGCTTCAAATTGAAAATTTATTTACACGTGACTATTATAAACAGAAAAAAATCATTCGGAATTAGAATTAAATAATTATGTACAAAAAGCAGGAACTTATTAAAAATTACGTCATAAAAACTATACACGTGAATTTTAAAAGAGAAAGTATATTGTAAAATAATAAATTCATTAACATGCGTTAGAAGTCTTAAATAGGAGAAATTACGTCATATTTACGTCACATTACAGTTATTACATAAAATGAACACAAAATAATATTGAAAAATAATTTAAATTTAGAAATTGCGCTAGGCATTTATTTGATATTTTGAGAGGATCTTTTCAACTATTTTTGTTAGGAAAGCGCAAATAACATTTCATTTCTAACAAATGTATTTTCACGTAAATATTTAAAAGAGAAAGAATAGCTTGGTCAAAATTACGTCAGATTAAAAACGATTAATTTAAAATGTCTCATTTAAAAGAACTTTCTTCTCTACGATAGTGTTCCCGCCTAATCTTTAATATACCTTCCACCCAACATATTTAATTACGCTATATACAAATATGGCCGACTTAGGAATACTAATTTTTGCTGTCAGAGACGCAAGCGAACGTTCGACTGCGTCTCTGACAGCAAAAATTGGTATTCCTAAGTCGGCCATATTTGTATATAGCGTAATTACATATGTTGGGTGGAAGGTATATTAGAGATTAGGCGGGAACACTATCGTGGAGAAGAAAAAGTGTTAGATTGTCCTTCTCACCCCGAGAAAAAACAATTAATAATTTAAACAATAGATATAATTTTTTCATAAAAAGCTAGCTTAACACGACTACCTTCCTTACTGGTGGGCTATACATTAGACCCCCCCCCAGGGGGGGGGTCTACACCCACCCCCAACGTTTGTGTCCGAACGTTCGGGGGAGGGGGAGGTGGACCTCCCCGGTGTTGCTTCACTTATAAAACGTGAAGGGAAAAGGATAGGTAGGGGTGTATACTAGAGAAATTTTCAATTATTATGCAAGTCACGTATTTCATAAGATACAATGTTTAAGTCAACAGATACGATGGGCTGGACCCCCCGAACCAGATGTTATGCAACACAAGACGTCAGCATCAACAGCAGCGCCACCTACATAAAAATACATGTAGATACACTCTCTTCATGGGGCTAAAGTAAACAGATACAAGGTTAAACAAGTTTATTTTTAAAAATTTACTTCCTTTAACTATTCACATATATATAACCAGACATTGGCAATTTACCAACATCATTCTAAAGCAACACAGCAGGTAATATTCAACTGTATTATCGTACTTTGACTTGTAAATACTTTAAGTCGAACTAAATTTAATAATCCAATACAGTAACTTTTCTCATAGGACATTGCATTTCATTTGCAGATGAATTCAACAGAACGTCAGTTTGCTTACCCATTTACTCCCGACGAAATCTAACCCACTCTACACGAGCTGTACGACGTTGAAATTAAATTTCTTCCAGAATCCAAACGATGGTGCATCATATATAAATGCACAGTATGCGAAGTCACCACAACAGTCAAAAATTGCAATAACCAAGATACCTGTTATTCAAAAATCATCAGAATTCCATGCTCAAAACACAAAGTAACAATTCAATTTTATTACTAAAAATGCTAAAACAAATATATTATGTTTTACTTATATTTTCCGTTTTCTTTCCAGAATTCCACCATCAGACCATCCAGAAAACGAAGATGCCTTCAATGAAATTCGCCGCATCCAGAAAAATAGTTCAAATCTTACGAAATTATGAAGACATTAAGACATTAAATGTACCATATTCCCTCAAAGAATACATAGATGACAATTTAGAAGAAATACTTATCACTTTAATGTGAAAGTAACATTGAACCAAAAGCAAACCTACACAATTTCCACCTTTTCAATAAAATAAAAAAGAAAATACCCCCACTCACATGTATAACTTCAAAACATTAAAATCTTAAAAGAAATAAAACCCGTAGTGCTGCCATCTATCAACTAAAATCAACAACTTCTGTATATACAAACATAAAAGAACTTTCTTAAAAAATACCAGGAGACAAAGACTCTGTTTACTTAATTCCTTTTATATTAGCTTATTTTGAAATTTTGAACTTATTTTACTTAGTCAAAGACGAAAACAGCAATTGTATCTTTGGTACTACTTACAAGGAAGGTCTCCATACGGGCATATTCAGAAAAATCTGAAAAAATTACAGAGTGTTCGTCTCATGTGGATATATATGTTTATAAAAAAATTTTGGCGGAACCCCGATAGAACGTTCGTAAAAAAATAATGAAATTTTCGTTTATTTGGCGATTTATCATCGGTTGGCGATGAAATGAAATTTCGAAAAATACTTTTTCATGTCGAATACTCTTTAAGATAAAAATATTTCATATTGAACTAATTTAAATAAATTTAACTTAAATAACTGTAGTTTTGTCAGTTTTAGTTTGATTTAGCTATAGTTTTGTCATATGTGTAGTTATAATGAAAGTTAAATATCAAATTTTATGAATTAAAACAAAATTAAAATTGTTTCAATATCTCAAAATTAAGTCCAATGGAGCACCGTCGATTCAATTTTGTTGCTATGGAAACAACGAATTCCTTGGTTTGAAATGAATAACTGCTAAATGAACCTTGCCTTTATTTTGGAATACGCTTAAATATATGAAAGTATTTTTTATAGATGAAATTGTTTTTAAAGTAAAAATATTAAGTAACAAGCAACATAAATATGTAATACGAAAAAATGTGTTTATTAAACTCTCTCATTGTTTATGTTTAAATTCATTAAATACTTTTTACACGCATTCAAAAAATCAATTAGCAAACAATTTTCAGATGCATTAAGATTGTTTGCTTTTGGCGAGAAAAAGTACTACTCGCCAAATCGCTTGACGCTTTCGTCTTTTCGCGCCAAATACTCAAAAGTATTTTATTTTTTTACAGATTTTCTACTGTAATTCCGCCGCAAAATTTGACTGATCCTTTATTACACACATAAGTAGTTTAATTGGTATTTTTTTTCAAAATATTCTGAGTATGCCCAGTATGGAGACCTTCCTTGTTAGTTATCCCGTCAACTAAAAATCTATCATTCGCCAAACTATAAGATTAAATGCCAATAATGGTGGATCGTAAATGTCACATTAACTTGACTTTAAGGAAGTTACACCTGTCTACGTCATCAAGTTATTTTTATTTCAACGTTTTATTTGTATTTTTATTAATGTTGTACTAATTTATTTGTTCTTTCGTTATTTAAAATAAAAATTATGTCAATTTGTATAACTTGGCGAGTGGTTTGTCGATTTATATAATTTGGCGAAATGGGTCGACGGGATAATCAAGCAGTACCGCAGCGGATTTGGTGTTAAAATTCCCCAATCAAAGAGAAATGAATAGAAATCCGTTTAAAGAGAGATCGCCACTGTTTTTTAAATTATAATTCAATCTTTCGAAATCTTTTTAAAGCCGATCAAATTAGAGTGCATTTAGAGTCTGCGGTGTCTGGACGGGGGTTGACGAGCGTAGCTCGTAGGGGGCAGAGCCCCCTAGTACTAGAAAACAGTAATTCTGCTTTTCCAGAATTTAGTGTAGCCGCCGATGAAAAAAAAAGTATATAAATATATAGACAGTACAAAACATATTTCAGTTTTTAGACTTAAAACAACACACACTTTTATTTTATATAAAATGATATGATTCGCAACCCCAGAAGAATTCCACATTTACAGTCCGGTCGTGAACAACATCTACAGAAAAGTATGCATAGGACGTCACTATCGCAAACAATACACAATTCCAGCAAAAGCGATGTCGTCATTCAAGAAACTCGACCAAAGAAAAAAAAAATCGGTTATCTAATGATTCATATGCCTTCATTTGTTTATAACATTAATATAGATACTTAAAATTAAATATAGTCTATAATAGCCCCATATTTTATCAGAAATCATTCATTTATATATTTTTTTCAAAATAGCAGGTATTTTAATTGCAATTTTTTATCAGCATGGCAACAAAAAGATATAGCAATCTACTACTTTCCGACTATTTTTCCTTTCCTTTAAACAGAAATGGAGTACTTCAGTTGCTAACATTAAAAAAATTTTCGTTAAAAACTGCAAACAAATGAATAATTCAAAAATAAATGGAGATGCAGTTTTCAAACAAATTGCATTTAAAAGTACTTTTTTTCCCTATACGATGGTGTAAAAATTGAAAATGTGCGATGCTTAGAAGTTAAAAAAAATGCAGTAGAGATTATCCCGTACAATGATACATCTGTTTTGTTTTACGGCTGGCTTATATAACGGAACGTTATGTTTTAGAGACGACTCTTTAATTGCAGGCTGAAAGAAATAGCATATCGGGTTTTAATAAATATACAACTATGCAATTTATTAAATACATAGATAATACCCTAAGAAATAAAAGCATAGTGAATTTGATTTGAAAATACTCAGAAATTAATACCTGCGAATATTAGACTTAAAAACAAACAAAGATAAAAAATATTATAAACTCATTATTATATATATATTATATATATATAAAAACATTATTATGTATATACTAGGGGCCTCTGCCCCCTACGAGCTACGCTTGCCAACCCCTTGTTCAGGGACACCAAAATCCAAAAAGCACGCTAATTTGGTGGGCTTTAAAAATATTGAATTAAAAAAAAAACAACAACAAAAAAAAACAGTAGCGATCTCTCTGTAAACGGGTTTCCATTCGTTTTTCTTGGATTAGGGATTTTTAAGACCATTTCTGCTGCTGTTAAAAGATACAATGTTTTCGTATTTAATTAAAAAAAATAGTTAAACATTCGAAAATAAGCTAATGTAAAATGAATTAAGTAAACAGTGTCATTGTCACCCGGTATTTTTTAACAGCGCTATAAGATAGTTCTTTTAAATAATTCATTTTAAATGTATCGTTTTAAATCTGACGTAATTTACACCAAAGTTTTATTTCTCTTATTAATATTCACGTGAAAATACTTATGTTGTTAGAAGGAAATATTATTTGCGCTGTCTTCGAATTCACGATAATAGTTGAAAATATTATCTCAAAATATCAAGTAAATGTCTCGCGCAGATATATTTTTTAATTTAAATTGTTTTGCCATATTTTTTGACCATTTTAAATATGACGTAATTTCCTCCATTTACAGGTTTTAAGTCATAGTAATGATTTTTTTATTTTAACATTTTGTTTCTCTTTTAAAATTCCAGTGTAAATATGGTTCTTATGACGCAATTTTCCTGCTTTTAACATGTAATCATTTAATTCTAATTTTAATTTTTTTTTCTGCTTATAATAGTCCCGTGTAAATAAATTTTTAATTTGAAGTAAACATTATTGTTTGCGCTGTTTATACAGTTGGCAACAGTTTAAATTAGTAAAATTTTTTTAATTTTTAAAAAATATCTCTCGAAATACTGAAAATTTGAATTTAAAATAGAAATAAAACCTCAAAAAATAGTCAAATAAAAAAAATAAATGCAATCTGCATACCGGGAACTTATAACCTATAAAATGATCTAAAAATCATTAAATTCTCATGTATAGTTTTTGCTCCAATAAAATTTTTTAATGAAACGATTTTGTCCAACTTTAGCATTAAATATCTCTGAAAGTAATTCTTCGATTTGAAAACTGTCTGCATCAGCGTGTTTATCAAATATTTTTTTATAATACCACCGATTTCCATATTTTTGTATACGACAGTTTTTTAATATTAACGAAGAAAGGCCATGCTCAAGGCATACTTAGATACTACTACAGGCAGACTGATTTGCGTTTAATGTATGAAGTCGCTCGTCAGAGGACTCTGATACCCTGCCCAAAATTGGAATTTGACTCTGACCGTAACTGAAACAACCTGGGAAGGGTAGATATGTAAACAAACACCAAAATTACGTCATGGCGCAATGGTTACGTTTACAATTTTGCTGACATTCCAATCAAGCTTAGAAATGACGGCTAATTCGAATACAGCTGTTAAGGGTTATTATAAACTGTCCATATCAATGTAAATGTAAAGTTATATTTATTTAAGTGACTAATATAATGTGCTTCTCTTTAAAACTGTTAAACCAACACACATAAAAATATATAAATAAAAAAACTCATGCTTAGTCTAAAACATCAATGTTACAAATTTATTTGGTACCACTTAGTTATCCCGTCGACCAATTTCGCCAAATTACATAAATCGCTAAAACACTCGCCAAATTATACAAATTGGCATAATTTTTATTTTAAATAACGAAAGAACAAATAAATTAGTATAACATTAATAAATATACAAATAAAACGTCGAAATAAAAATCACTTGATGACATAAACACGTGTAACTTGCTTACAGTCAAGTGAATGTGACATTTACGATCAAGCATTATTGGCATTTAATCTTATAGTTTGGCGATAGATTTTTGGTCGACGGGATAACTAAGTACCATTTATTTACTATTTCCACCGCTGAAACAATAAAACTGATGGAATTTTTTTTAATATATTAAAATACTCATAAAATTCCTTGTAATAATTAATAAATGTAATTTATTAAGTAACAAATACCCTTACATGATTTAATCAAAATTGCTTGGATAACATAGAATATTGCAACGATATTTAAATCCGTGATCACCATTTCTTTCTCTGATTAAAAATAAGAATATTTAATGTTTAAGGAAGATCGGCTTTTTTTCCCCTTCTTCTTCTTGGTTCGGGCGATATTAAAAACAAATATTTTACCGGTAACAGTAAATTAATCCAAAATAGCTGCTTCAAGTCAGTTATGAGAACTGTAGTTTGATAAAAATCTAATTTTAATTTTAAAACGTGTATATGAAACCAAGCTATTTTTATATAAATACGGGACATTCAAAAAAGAATAACAGAACCGGCATTTTTCATGAATGAACCAAACGATCAAGGTATCAAATAAATAATTTAGCTAATCTTAAAAGTATGTGTAACACTAAAATGCTACAATTTGTCTAAAATAGCCTTTTAAATCGAAGGACATTGAAGAATATAAATATTTAATTTATTACATGAAAATACGATCAATGATTCTGAAACCTCGACGATGAGAAACAAGCTTCTATCTGGGCAGAGTATAAATTTAAACAAAGAGCACGTTGTGAAGTTTTGGTTCAGGGTGTGAAGTTGGATCCGACTTCACTTTTTCGGCGAAATGCGCGGGCCGTTATATATCATAGTAGGCTATGGCCATGCTTACTATGCCAAGACTCCCTTATCATAAAACAGACTTGACAATCCGGAGAAAGTCTATGGGTCAAAATGTCCCCGATAATTGCCAACTTATTAGCTGACTTTGTCCTGTAAGTTACGCCACCTGGTGTATACTCCTGGTAATACTACATAAACAAATGCATAGTAAACTAGTCGGATGTACCAATCCCAAAACTTTCTTCTATCTCATACATGTTAATACTTCAAAATTCGGTATCACACTACCAAAATTAAATGGCAATCTATGCATCTCATGAGGATTCTAAGGATATGAAATTCCGTGCATTAGTTCTTGAGATATGACTATCGCTGAAATCATCTAAATCCAGCAAAATGCTGCCTAGTAGCGCCACCTATTGGGTGATTTATACCAAATCCTAATCATCAACTATTTATGTCAACGTCTGACTGAATCTGAAGTTTGGAGAAAATCCGTGCATTAGTTTTTGAGATAGAGCTATAGCAAAAATCGTGAAAATTCCTCCATAGCAGCGCCACCTATTGGGTGATTAATACCAAAACCAAATTAACAACAACTTGTGTCAACATACAACTAAATCTGAAGTTAGATGAAAATTCGTCCAGTAGTTCTATAGATAGAGCTATTGAGGAAATCGTGAAAAAAGCAGCACAGAAGTGCCACCTGTTGGACGATTTTCACCAACACATAATCAGTAGCAAGTCATATCAAGGACTAACTGAATCTGAAGTTTGATGAAAATCCGTGCGTTAGTTCTTAAGATAGAGCTCTTGGAGAAATCGTGTAAATCCTGCAAAATTCATCATAACAGCGCTACCTGTTGGACAATTTACACCAACACGTAATCAGCATCAATTCATATCAAGGACTAACTAAATCTGAAGTTTGATCAAAATCCGTGCATCAGTTCGTGAGATAGAGCTATTGCGAAAATCGTGAAAAATGCAGCATAGCAGCGCCACATGTTGAGCGATTTACACCAAAAACTAATCAGCATCAATTTGTATTAGGGACTCACTGAATAAAATTTTTTATTAAATTCCGTGCATTAGTTCTTGAGATAGAGCGCCCACAAAATTTGTGTCACATACACACAGACAGACAGACAGACAGACAGACTCACAGAGTCACAGACAGACATTTTGTAAAAACATGTTTTTTGGAATCTCTGACCCCTAAAACGTGTAAATCCGTCGAAAACCGGAATTCGAAAATTTTCATGAATCCAATACTTTCTTCTTGTAAAGATAGAAGAAAGTAAAAATTGAAAATGTTGTGTTATTGGTAAAATTGTATAAAATATTTTTCGAATTCCAGTAAAATAAAGGCGTGAAAAAAATATTTCGCACAATTATGTTCTGGCTTTAAAAAATGAAACATATCAAAAATGAAGATTTAAATATAAGATTTATTGATATTTTTTCAGGGTACTTGTAAGTTATCCCGTCGACCAATTTCGCCAAATTATATAAATCGCCAAACTACTCGCCAAATTCTACAAATTGACACAATTTTTTATTTTAAATAACGAAAAAAAAACAAATAAATTAGTATAACATTAATAAAAATACAAATAAAACGTCGAAATATTGGTTTTATTGGCCATTATTGGCAAATAATCTTAAAATTAATTAATTTATGGCAAACCATTATTGGCATTTAATCTTGCAATTTGGCGACAGTAATTTGGTCGACGGGATAACTAACAAGTACCATTTTCAGTATATAGGACTTTGCGGGTTATTTTTTTTTTTAAATCTTGGCACAATTTCGGCTTCGGGAAGAGCAATTTGTTGCCGATTGATATAAACAGTTATGAAAACAAAACTTATGAACTGTCAGCTTGTTTTATAAGAATTTACGGCACAGATGTCATATACGCCCCATATTGGCGCGATTTTTTTCCGACGCCAATTTTGCGAAAACCTCCTAACCATATCATCTATATCCGGATAACCATATCAAGCAAAATAATGACACTTTGGTGCCAGTTAAGTATCCGGTGCGTATATGACATTTACGCCAGAAAAAAATCGCGCCAATATGACATCTGTGCCGAATTTACATGTATAAATTTAGTTTCTAGATATTATTATTGTTTTTTATATACGATTTGTTTATATTTGTATATAAAATAGATAAATGCCTTTTTTATATTAAATAAATTGTACAAATATTGGAAAATATTGCTTCTTTATGTGAAACAGTGAATATTCTTCCAGAAATTACGTTGCCAAATTTTCTTCTCTCGCCAAGGCCCCTATACTTGAAAAATTCCAATTTATTATTATATAATGTAGTATTAGCTAATGTTCTGTAATCTGTTCCACAGTCAAGGTTGACTGCAAAAACGCGATGCTGGAATAATGTGGTATCAAGTATACGGTTTAAAAATAAAATTAATTTTGCGCCAAACTACACTTACGCCAATTGGCTCTAGGTCTGATTAGGGAAGAATACTCGGAACAGATGTCATATTCGCCTCATATTGGCGCGATTTTTTTCGGTTGCCAATTTGGCGAAAACATCAACAGCATAAACAACATAATCCGGGTTACCACATCAAGCCCTTTAGCGCAAGTTAAGTACCCGTTGCCTATATGATATTGGCGACAGAAAAAAATCGCGCCAATATGGGGCGAATATGACATCTGTACTGAATACTCAAATTAAGATTTACAAACACCAAAATCGTAGCATGACAAGAATATGGTATTTGCGGAAAGTTGAGGGACATGTATAAATTTAAGTGATTATTAAACTTTATTTTTCCAATTTTTTAAGTGTTTATGACTTCAGTCTGTTTTTTTTTTTTTTTTTTTTTTTTGTGTATCTATGCGTGTTTTAACTTTCCTAAAATACTTTGATACATTTTAGTAAAACTTACATAACATATGTGAGTTAAAACAAGGAAATTAATTACGCACCAAAGTATGCCCGCCAAGATATGCCAATTGGCTGTGGAGTCAATTATGAAACTTTCCATAGATTAATACATACAAACTTTATATGAAAAAACAGTGAAGCTTTCATCTAAAGTATGTTAAACTGAAATGATCCCCCATACCTTCAAAAATAAAACAAATGATAGGCCAATAAATAAATAAATGAGACTGTGCATTGAAACAAATTGAAGGAGCGATGTTAAATTAATACTGTAAGGTGAAATTAATTGTGAAAAGAAAAGAAATAGCAGAAATAAAATAATTCACATATTTGAAAATATAAAAGAGAAAATGAAATATTTTACATTTTCCGGATCTAGATGCTATCCATTTTTATTTCAATAACTAATATCACTGAGAAATTCATGGTAAAATAATTTTCTTTCCTGATTATTATTATTACTAGGACTTCCCTCAGAGGGATTAGTCTGAGCGATATTACTGAGAACATAGATTTAATAATAACATGTGGAAGCAAAGAAAATGAGATGTTATCTTTAACTGTCCATATACTGCGAAAAATTGAAATGATGAAAATAAACGAATTGTAGAATTATAAAATTTTATTTATAAATTCGTATACACTGTTTAAAAAATAAAGGGAAATCAAACCATTCAAGACAGCCATGCATGGATATAAAATTGAAAGTACGCAATATATTAAAAGTAAAATAGAAAATGAAACACTAATTTACTTATATCGGAATTTTAACTGTATAAAATGATGTCAAGAGCATAATCAGACGCTCCGCACCAATTTGAGTAACTTTAAATGACAAATATATGATGTTTAAAAAGAATAGACTACACTTTATATGGTGTGTGCTCCGCCGTAATAGTTAATATTGTACAATATCTGTTTTCCACGGATGCAATGAGGTTGTCGATAACATTTAAGGAATTCTCTTCTCAAAATCTAATATAGTATCAAAGTACCGAATACATCAAAAGTGGCATGCAATGCTTTGTTAGAGTGTGTTTTAGATATGCTCGATTGGATTTAAATGATGAGTGTATGCTGGCCACTACATACGCTGTATTGTTTTGTTTTCAAACATATTCTGCACAAGCTGAGCTGTATTTAGCATGTATTAAATAAAAGAAATCGGCAATGATTACAACATAAAGTATGACACAAGATCTGAATTTATCGTCTGCATAACTTTTGAGCTGTCAAAGTGTCATTTGAAGTAATTTACAAATCCATACATATTTATTCAGCAAATTATGCAAGCTAACATACGCCAATATGAACCTGATTACAAAATTTCACCAGAATAAGTTAATATATAAAAAATCTACTAATGATAATTGAGAATATGACCTTATGATAAAATGTCTAGAAAAATGAATCGGATAAAAAATTCACATCACAATTAAAACGGCACTTCCGGCCACTAACGGCGTTTGTGGCCTTGGCGAGAGAGAGAAAAGCCTAGAGAAGGAACACTTTAACAAGTACTGTCGGGCAACCTACTCACTGTTTCATACAGGTCTTTATTCAATATTTACACAATTTATTTAATGCTAGGTGGGTATCTATCAGTTTTGTTGCATTTAAATCGCATATTTTGCGGAGGAAATGCAACATTATGAAATATTTAAAGTTGCTGTACCTAATAATTCCAAATTAATTGTCATTGAGATCGCTTTCCGTTAATTTCATCTTTTTAAATTTTAAATTTTTTAGAAACCATTCATAGAGAAAATTGTATATTTTAAAACTAACCCGAAGCAAAATTTCAAGATTTTGGGCTCAGCAGTAACAGAGAAATAGAAAATTTTTGAAAGTTTTTTTGTTTCTGCACTGTTTTTTTATAGCGACATTTTTAGAAATTGTTCTATTGCGAGAATTTACGTCATGATAAATACAGCCATGTCAATTTTCATGTTTATATTCCCAACAGTTCCGTGTTCTTCGTTACTTAGATCATCTTTAGATCTTTTTCTGCTTTGTTTAGTCTTTATATTTTTTAGAATTCGTTCTACAACGAGCATTTACATCTTATTAATTACTACCATGCCAAAGCTCTAGTTTCTAACCCCAACAGTATCCCAAAAATTTCAGTATTCCAAATAAATCATAGTTTAGAACCTTTCTAGAACTTTTTACGTTTATCCGTCAAATTGAACCTTTTAGAGAGCGTTCATTACGAGTATTTACATCTTAAATGTAACAACAGCACCAAATTTAAAGTTTCTAACCCAATCAATATCGCAGAAATCAAAATTTTAGAACTCTTTTGCTCCTGCAGCGATGTAGGTTCTTGCACTGACATGAAATAGTATTTTTTTCGGAGCAGAGATTGCCACCAACATTTTTTTAAGTTGGCTATGTAGTTTCAGAGATAATACCTCACAAACGTACAAGCATTAATAATATTATATACTTTATAATATTATAACACTTTATAATATTAGCATTAGATGTACAGATATAAAAGCCATTTATCTGTTTCAAGCTAAAGTGTCGGCGTTGCCCAGAATTTGAAGGATGTTTGTTCTGAAAAATCAATTTCAAAATTTAACATACAACACAAAACAAACATTAAAAAAAGCAGTCGAAATGTTGTTGAATGGATCATATGAAAACGCTATATAAAAATGTATAAATGTATATAACAGACGCAAAAGAATGCAGCTATAAATGAACTTATTTCAATTTATAATTGGAGCAATAATGTTAAAATACGCCAATATTTCCCTAATCGGGTTTTTATTATGCTTCAATACATTTTTCACACTCATATGACGTTATACTATATCCACCATGCCCTATATATTTCCAATATGACGTAATATTATCCTCTTTCACGTGGAAACCTTGAAATAGAAAAGTTATTAAGTTATATTCACTTTCATTTAAATTCGTCAAACCATTTATTTCATTTTCATATTTCACGTGAATATCTTGCAATAGAAAAGTTATGACGTAATATTCACCTTTTTTTAAATTAGGCAAACTATTTATTTCATTTTCATTTTTCACGTGGGAATCTTGCAGTAGAAAATTAATTGTTGTAGTAATAATTTTATTGTGTTTTTTAATTGTTGGCAACTGCAATAACGAAAAATGTTTAAATTTGATAAGAAATCGCCGTTAAATTGGTGTTTTTTTATTAATTAAATATTAACTATAAGTTATTTCGATTCCGGATTACTTTAGTTGTCTCGGCCATGTTTTAATACACATGTACGTATCTCTTCACAATTTTGGCTTCCAAATTGTGGATTTTTTATAGAATTACAAACAGACAGATAGGCAACATTTCATTTTTATATATCTCTCTATTCTATGAAAAATAACTAACGCTGTCGCCGCCGCCGCCGGTTTTGAATTTTTTTGTGACCGGAGGTCTTTCTTCGTTAATATTAAGAAAACTATTGCATACAAATATATGAAAATCGGTGGTATTATAGCGACATGTTTGATCAACACACTAATGCATACAGTTTTCAAATCGAAGAATTATTTTAAGAGATATTTAATGCTAAAGTTGGACAAAATCGTTCCAATAAAAAAAATTATAAGAGCAAAAGCTATACATGGGAATTTAATCACTTTAGATCATTTTATTCAATAGAAGATCCCGGTCTGCAGATTTCATTATTTTTTTTTTAATTTGACTCATTTTTTGAGGTTTTATTTCTATTTTAAATTCAAATATTCAGCATTTTGACACATATTTTTTACATATTTTAGAAAATGGTATTAATTTAAACTGTTTCCAACTGTATAAACAGCGTAAACAATAATGTTTGCTTCATATTAAAAAAAAAAATTACACGTTACTATTATAAACAGAAAAAACCCTTCAAATTGCAATTAAATAATTACGTATAAAAAGCAGGCACTTATTGGAAATTCCGCCATAAAAACTATATTTACATGTGAATTTTCAAAGAGAAAGGATATTGTAAAATAAATTCATTAACATGCGTTAGAAATCTGAAATAGAACAAATTACGTCACATTACACTTATCATGAAAAATGAACAAAAAATAGTATTGCAAAACAGTTTAAATTTAAAAATTGCGCGAGACAAAATATTAGAGGTTAAATATTAGATTTTTTCAAAATTTTATTATTTGTCGTTTGATGTGAGGTGTTCAGCTATAAGTATGCAAATTTTTATGTTTCAACATAATTAGTCTCTGAGTTAGAAAAAATGCTTTAAATACACAAGTTAGAGCCCAGAGGGTTAAATATTAGACTTTTTCAAAATTTTATTATTTGCTGTTTGATGTGAGATGTTCAGCTATAAGTATGCAAAATTTCATGTCTCCAACTTAATTAGGGGCTGAGTTAGAAAAATTGCTTAAAATATACAAGTTAGAACCCAGAGGGTTAAATAATAGACTTTTTCAAAATTTTAATATTTGTCGTTTGATGTGAGGTGTTCAGCTATATGTATGCAAAATGTCATGTCTCCAACTTAATTAGGGCCTGAGTCAGAAAAATTGCTTAAAATACACAAGTTAGAGCCCAGAGGATTAAGTAATAGACTTTTTTCAAAATTTTATTATTTGTCGTTAGATGTGAGGTGTTCAGCTATAAGTATGCAAAATATCATGTCTCCAACTTAATTAGGGGCTGAGTTAGAAAAATTGCTTAAAATACATAAGTTAGAGCCCAGAGGGTTAAATATCAGACATTTTTCAAAATTTTATTATTTGTCGTTTGATGTGAGGATTTCAGCTATAAGTATGCGAAATTTCATGTCTCCAACTTAATTAGAGGCTGAGTTAGAAAAATTGTTTAAAATACATAAGTTAGAGCCCAGAGGGTTAAATATTAGACTTTTTAAAAATGTTATTATTTGTCGTTTGATGTGAGGTGTTCAGCTATAAGTATGCAAAATGTCGTGTCTCCAACTTAATTAGTGGCTGAGTTAGAAAAATTGCTTAAAATACAGAACTTAGAGACCGGAGGGTTAAATATGACTTTTTCAAAATTTTATGATTTATCGTGTTATCGCAAGTGTTCAGCTATAAGTATGCAAACTTTCATGTCTCCAACTTAATTAGGGGCTGAGTTAGAAAAATTGCTTTAAATACACAAGTTAGAGCCCAGAGGGTTAAATATTAAGCCTTTTTCAAAATTTTATTATTTGTCGTTTGATGTGAGATGTTCAGCTATAAGTATGCAAAATGTCATGTCTCCAACTTAATTAGTGGCTGAGTTAGAAAAATTGCTTAAAATACAGAAGTTAGAGACCGGAGGGTTAAATATGACTTTTTCAAAATTTTATGATTTATCGTGTTATCGCAAGTGTTCAGCTATAAGTATGCAAACTTTCATGTCTCCAACTTAATTAGGGGCTGAGTTAGAAAAATTGCTTTAAATACATAAGTTAGAGCCCAGGGGGTTAAATAATAAGCCTTTTTCAAAATTTTATTATTTGTCGTTTGATGTGAGATGTTCAGCTATAAGTATGCACAATTTCATGTCTCCAACTTAATTAAATTAGGGGCTGAGTTAGAAAAATTGCTTAAAATACACAAGTTAGAGCCCAGAGGGTTAAATATTAGACTTTTTCAAAATTTTATTATTTGCCGTTTGATGTGTGATGTTCAGCTATAAGTATGCAAATTTTCAAGTCTCCGATATATATAGTTTCTGAGAACGGGCTCTGTGACAGACGAACAAACAGACAGACAAGTTAGGAGTGAGACAGGTAGGGTTTCGTTAGATGGACGAAACTCTAAAAACATGCTGCGGATGACTGTAACAACATCCTAAAATTACATTACCATCAGCGATCTACCAATCCCGAATTTAGTTTATATTCGTTTCATATATTCTTATTCTTTTGTGCGGTTTTGTAAAATGATTATCAATATTATATACAGTAAAACCTCTGAATAGCGGACACCCCGAGAATGCAGAATTTGTCCTCTATTTAGAGGTGACCGCTACTGAGAGTAAAACATGTACAGTTATTTAAGAGTTGGTAATAGAAAAAATGTCCGCTAAATAGAGGTATCCGCTAATCGGGTGTGTCCGCTATGGAGGTTTTACCAGTAAAACTTCTGAATAGCGAACACCTCGGGAGGGCAGAATTTGTCCTCTATTTGGAGGTGTTCGCTACTGAGAGTAAAAAATGTACAGTTATTTAAGGGTTGGAAATCGAAAAAATGCCCGCTAAATAGAGGTGTCCACTAATCGGGTGTGTCCGTTATGGAGGTTTTACTGCATAATAATATCATCCTTTACAAGAAAATTGCATGCTGTATGATAGACAGACAGACATCCAGAGAAAGATAACCTCCGGATCAATAAACACTCATGTCTTTTGTTTTAATCATCCACAATTGTATGTCATACAACATGCCAGATTTTATACAACAGGCTAAAAACGGTCACCGTGGTACGGAATACTGTATTATTATTTGTTTGCCCACCAAAACTGGTTGCCACGGGTTGTTGCAAGGTTTGTGATCACGTGGTTGAAACTGATCTATTCAATATTACTGGGTGCGTATTCTTTTTTATTTGCTCCATGTGTTCAAACCAGTTGTCTACGAAAACATCAACCGGTGAAAGTGACGCACACCAAATTTCTGTGACGTATGCAGATAAATTGTTCTTTTTTAAGAGTTTTTTCTATATAATTTTTAAACGGTTTGGAACATTTTTTTCATAGTAGGTGCATTCAGTAGGCGACCCTCATAGGTACCTTCTGGTGCAATCAGAAACGAAATCCGACAAATATTTTTTGAGTTATGCTTGACGAAAGGTTTTTATTAGGCTTTTTTTTTTAGTAGGACATGGCGTTAATATCCATCGTAGTAGTAAAGTGTCCGGACAGTAATATTTCGCTGAGTATTAGCCTTCGCTTCGCTCAGACAATTATTATTATCATCATTTATTTACATAACGGAATACAGCAGTAAACATTTTTTTGTTTAACAGTAAAATAAGTTCATTTTTTAAATAAAATGTCTAGAACATATGAAAATTTTACGATTAACAACTATCATTTGCAAACTACAAAGCACACCGTAAAGAAAATGGTAAAAGACAAATGGAAAACAAATTAAAAATTATTTCTGTTTCTCACGTTAGATGGCGCTAGTCACGGTAAACCATGTGGTTTTTAACCACGTGTACAGCGAACAAAGGAAACTTAGCGATTGCGAGGCCTGTTATTTCGATAAGGAGGCCGTGGCTTAAGCATTTAAATTGGATGAGTTCTACCCGGAATATCTACGCATATTTTCATTGGTCCATTTCCAAATCAAAACTTTTTTTTATATATAGAAGGAAAACTATAAATGAAAATCACTGGAAACATCAAAACTAGCCTAGTATTTGCTAAAAGCGATAGAAATACATTTACAAGGCAAATAAATATCTTTATTTATTCAGATTGACATGTTTCATCGCTCTGACGGCGACATTCTCAATATTTATACTGATATCAATATTTTCGCAAAAAATTTAAAATTGAAAAACCGGTAAAGAAAAATCACGCGATTTTAACTGCAATTTAAACAAGTAAGAAAAATCATGCGTTAAGCATAAATTATGAAACACTTTTCAACACTTCCTGAATGCTTTAACAAAACTTCGTTATTTAGGGAAATAAGGTATCTAAATGAACCCAGTAAACATTTTAGAAAACGCATGAAAGATTTGAAAAACTGATTTCAGCAGTTACCGCCCATATCAAATATGTTTTCCAGTTTTTTTGAACAGCTCAGTATTTGATCTGTAGGTTGATATATATACTATATAATGGGGAAATTCAGTTTAGCAAGAACAGATTGAAATTTCTCTTTAAGCAGTTTATACTAATAGATGGAAACATACTTGTATACTTTTGTACAACTCTGTAGTTAACCTAGCACCTTTGTTACACGCACTATTTAGCTAAAGTTTAATTCAAAGTAAAACACTCTTAAAACTAATGGAATCACATTTCCAGAAATTATCATTTATAGACGGCCATGTATCCAATTCTTTGCGTGACCCTGTATATCATTTTATCTATGTTATACAAACATTTCTTAGTATACTAAATGCGGTTCAGCGTAAAAATGCATAACTCATTTAAAATCCACCTTTAAGCAATTTACACTCATACCCAGTAACCATAACGAATTCTTTTGTGTAGCCCTGTATATGAATTAGTATTTATACACACCATATACAATGCATAAATATAGTGAAACATAAAAGCATATAACATAATAAAAAATGCATTTCCAGCAATCATCGCTGCCGTACAGTACTTCGGATACAATATAGTATCTGAAATCTTTTATGTGTTCCTGTAAATGCTATGCACTTCGTATTATACATGAAATAAGTTATAGTAAACCTCAGCAAAGTATATCAATTTCATTATACATGAAATAACTTGACATAATTAAAATACGCCGGAAAAAATTCCCTCCACCCTTACATCATTATGTAAAGGAATTCTTTTGTGTGGCCCTGTAAATGAATAATAATTATTCTTTGGACCGCATATTTTAGGGAATGCATAATTTAGTGCACTTGATACATGCATATCAATTTTATTATGTTTGAAAGCATGTAACATCATTAAAAATAATTTTAAACGATTTTTTTTCCATAGGCCGTAATGTAACGGTAAATTTTTTACTGTCCCTGTAAATGAACTAAACATGCTACAAGCTTCATTTAAAATAGGGTTCGTGCTATGGTAGAGGTCACTAAAATCCAAAGATTTCAGAACGATCTGAGTATATTTACGGGAGTTAGAGCGCGTAAAGACGGACAGACGGACAGACAAACCGAATGCATAAACACTTTTCAGCTTTGTTTGAAAGTGTTAATAAAAATGGATATTTGTGAACGTGAGTTATTTTATACTATCGCTTCATTGTTCTGCAGAGCATCTGTTTCCAAATTTTAGGAAGGTCCATAGAGGCTGAATCATTGGATGTATTTTGACTGCGTAAAAAGATCTCGATTCATTCGCGGATAATGGATGGCAAATAAAATCTCGATTGATAAATTATTCTACTATTTTCAAAATTAATCTGTAAAGATTCTTTGTTATATAGTCTGGCTAAAGCTGTAGTTTTTTGTTGTATTTGTTGTCTTCTATATGTTCTTTGATCCTAGTTTTAAGCTTTCTGTTAGTCATTCTTATATAAAACTGCACTGTTCCATATTCTTTGGTGAAATGTATTTCATATATACCTCTGATAATTGATTTGGTTCTATTGGGTCTATTTTCTTACATACTATGTTTTTAAATTTCACGGAAGATTTTGTAATAATGGAGATATTGTATTTATTAAGATTATATTTCAATCTTTCGAAGAACCCCAGGAAAATATTGTAAAGAGGATAACTTGGAATTTTGTACATTGTAAGTAAAATATTTGTATGAGTATAAATCTTGAGAATGTCGCCGTCAGAGCGATGAAACATGACAATTTGAATAAATAAATGTATTTACAGGGTCTGTCCATTAAGTAATGAGGCTGAATTTTTCACGCGAAGCAGAAGGCTAAAGGAACAGAGTTTGCGAGCGATACGTGCGGTAGGGGCTATCAACTACAGAATCTAGCTGAAGTCAGTTGGCCTTGAGCCTTTGCAGTGCACACATCGCTCGAGAAGCAGACACGTGTTTGAATGAGTTGAAGGATTTTTTGTCCAAGGCTCAAGTGTTTAAGTGGCACAAAAGTTTCAAAGACGGAAGAGAGGACATCGATGACGAACAACGCGATGGGCGCCCATCAAGTTCTCAAACTTCAGACAATGCGACTAAAACGTTCGTGCTTTTGGTCTGTGACAGTCGGATGACTGTCCGAATGATTGCGAAGACATTGGGACTTACAAAATCGATTGTGCATCAAATTGTCACTGAAGAACTTCAAATGCGGAAAATTTGTAACAAGTTGGTTCGAGCACATCCTTTAAAATGACCCAGTTCCTGGCAAAATACAGCATTGCAACGCTGCCCCAACCACCGTACAGCCACAATCTGTCACTGCCGGGATTTTTTCTATTCTCTCGCTTAAAATCCAGCTTAAAAGTTCATCGTTTTGACAATCTCGAGAACTTTTGAAAAATGTAATGTGCGTTCTGAACAGCATTCCAGCTGAAGACTTACAGGCGGGCGCAAATGGGTGGCAGAGTTGTTGGCGACGAAGTTTTAATGCAGGAGGAGGCTATTTTGAAGAATATTATGTGTCTGTAAAATTATCTTCAAATAAACGAATTTTAATGAAACAGTCTCATTACTTACTGGAATGACCCTGTATTTCCCTTACAACTGTATTTTTAACACTTTTAGCAAATATTAAGTTAGTTTAGTATTTCTTATTTTGGCGAATCACTTTCAATCATAGTACTGAGTACAGTCCTGGAGAAAACAAGTGATCATTTTAACCTCTGCCCTTAAAACATCGCAAAAATGCGACAGATATCAATTGATTCGTAATAACGTCTACTAAGTAATGCTATATTTAAATTTTGCTTAGAATAATTTGTATAGAACAAACGCTAGTACTTTAATAATGATATCTATTATTGACATCATATTTAAATTCTTCGCTAAATTTTACCGACAACAAATATAATGTACAAATTAGGTATTAATATTAAATTATTAAAATTATTACAATTTCTGTATATAGACAACCTCTAAGCAAAATTTAAGTGTAACGTAAAAAAGTAGGTAGTATTAATGAGGTCTATGCTTCGCTAGTAACATCTACACTTAGGTGGTCACTTACGCTGTGCTAGTCGATTTTGCTAAACAAGCCTCGAATATTTATATTATTTTATTTTTAACTAAACTCGAATCAAATGGACCTAGTTTTCGTCAGTACGATTTCCTGTAAAATTATTCATTACAATTTTAATTAATTTTTTTAATTATTTATTTACTAACATTATATTATGATTGGCGAATGAATAATTGTTATTTTTTCAAAACTTCATACATACCTTTTAACAGAACAGCCCTTTATAAAGGAATCATTGGCTATATAATGAAACATAACGAGGTGGAAATCGTCGAACTTGGACGAAAGATGAAGTTAAAAGAACTGTTACATTGAATTTATAATAAAACTAGCAAACCTCGCGGATTTCGCTGGCGTAATAGTTGAAATATGCCAAGTGATATTTGCATGGCTATTTTTTACTAGTCGCCTCTGGCGACCAGTTTGGTCTCCCTTAAATGTATGCTAAGCATTGTATCATGTTACTTTCATTCTTAAACTAATTGACTTGCTCAATCCTTCCCCGAGTCCAAAGATTCTGATAGAGAAATCAAGAATTCTTTGCGAGCTTGATAACATTTCATATATTTTTGTTGTTATGCGTACTTCGTCTTTTTTAACAAATACCATTTAATTTTTGTAGCTGTAAAAATGAGTGAAATTTCAAGTGTTTAAACTGAGATTTGCTCATAAATTATCTAAATTAAACTTATTTTACTTAAACATGCTGTTACTTCAATGCTATTTTTTAGTATTAATAAATTTATTTAAATTTTGCAAATCATGCATTTATAATTTTTTTTCACTACTTAATAACTAAATAATGAATATATATACTTTTGCTTTTATAGATTTGATTTATGAGTTCATAGTAACGTAACTAAGAGAAATAGCAAAATAAAACCCTCGTGAATGCAAGCCGTTAACAAACGTTAGCGTCACCAATTTACCTACTATGACGTCATAAGAATATTGACCATTCATTGTTGGAGAATCTGCTTTGCGAATGATTACCACCATGGTCTAATATTTTCTACTGTTTATGATGGATGAATCTCTTGTGTTTGCTTTCTTTATGAAGTGAAATAGAAAGATGTCAACTTAATTTCAATTGAAATTATCTTGGAATATATATTTATTTGAATGTAAATTAGGCACAATACTTTGATATTGAAATGAAATATTTTAGTTTATGTTATTATTATTACGATTAATTGTTTATTTAGGTACTTTCCCATTACAGGGGCCTTGGCATTTTTTTTTAAAGCTTGGCGCAATTCGGGCTTCAGAACGTGAAATACGTCGATAAAATATATAAATAGCTATGAAAACAAACCTGATGAACTTTTGTTTTTATTTATATGTATTTATTTGCATATAGACAATTTATTTACACATATTATACAATATTTGTTTACATAGAAATTAATTCTGTTTCTATATAAAAATAGATTATTGGCTTCTAAGATGAAATAAATTGCATACATATGGAAAAAAATTGCTTATGTATATGAAATAGGATATAGATTGCCGTAAAATACGATGCCATTTTTTTTTCTCGCCAAGAACCTATGCTGGAAAAATATCTATTTATTTATTTAATTATTTATTTATTGTATTTTAAATGAGGTAAATGAAATATGTGTATTTTAAGTGAAAGATTTATTTTAAATGAAATGAGTGATGGGTTTATATTTTTAACGAAATGATGGCGATGGAAGAATATTTGGCGATTTATCACCTGCGCTCGACTAATATAAAAGTACCGAAATGTTCGTTTGGCATATAAAAAATCCCTGCCGGACCGGCCTACAGGCAGAGGTAGATTTCGAAGTTAAGTATACTAATTTCACCAACAAAAACTAAATCATTATCAGATATAAGTAAACTTTAACAGTTTTATCTTTCTGCTTTTGACGAGTTTTTATTTCATTTTTATAAAATAGCTGGTTTTATCAGAATCATGTTAAGGCGATATAAAAAAAAATATTTTTCCATGCTCAACAACTCGAAATTTTCTGGGACATTTTCAGATTCATATTCAATAAAAAAAATATATGAAACATGCTGACGTGATTTTTGAAAAGATTTATAAGCGACCTGTGTTTTTATTTTTCTTTCAATTAATTAAAACTTGATTAATAAACAATTATTTTCTCAGTAGGGCAATATTTTTCGTTTCTAACACAATCGCTTCGGGAAATTCTGTTCAAAATGCCCACTTTGACATCATTTTTTGAAATATATTCTGCTTCTATCAAAAAATCGATCCTTACTGTACATTATATAGTTTCTGAATAAGAGAATCTAGCAATTTGATGCGTTTGAGAGCAAAAATGAATTTAAAAATGAGTAAGAAAGTAGACAGTTTGGATTTGAATGCATCCTTAATAAGATGATTTTTTTCTTCAACCGCTATGTATTTTTAATTTGTTTTTGCTGTAAGAATTGGCCCTATCAAAAACTTGTCTATATAAATGTGGAAGACAATATTAAGAAAATATATGATAAATTCATGGAGATTTTATATCTTGTGAATTGACGGAGTTATGAAAATTTTTCTTCTTCAACACCCCTTTTTTGCTTTCGTTTTTAATTTTTTTTTTTTTTTTTTTTTTTTTTTTGCGGTACGAATTGGTCCTATCAAAAACTTGTGAATATAAAAGTTGTAGATAATATTAAGGAGATGTATAATAAAATTATTCGATTTCATATTTGGAGTATTGACGAAGTAAGGAATTTTTTTCTCCCAAAAACCCCATTTTTTACGCCCCTTGAGCCTATTTAAAATTTTATCAAAAATCTGTGATGCATGAATTTTTTGCGCTATTTTTAGAAGTAATAAAAACTTTAAACTGATTTGATATGTACAAAAATTAAGAAGTTATGGGGGTTTTTTGGTTTTCACAAAACCCCTCCCTATTTCCATCCCATTTGTCCGCTTTTGCCCATTAACGAACTTGACCGAGATTTTATGTCCCTTGATTTTATGTATCAGTTTGGAAGAGATTTGTGCAGAATTGCGGAAGTTATCGTGTCCAGAAGAAAGTGATAACACAATTGCTTCGGGAAATTCCTTTCAAAATGCCCACTTGGACATGATTTTTTGAAATATATTCTGCCTCTATCAAAAAATCGATCATTGAGGTACATTATACAGTTTCTGAATAAGCGAATCTAACAATTAAATGCGTTTGAGAGCAAAAATGAATTTATAAATGAGTCAGAAAATAAGCAGTTTGGATTTGAGTGCATCCTTAATGCAATGATTTTTCCAACACAATCCGCTTTGGGAAATTCGGTTCAAAATGCCCACTTTAACAGCATTTTTAAAAATATATTCTGCCTCTATCAAAAAATCGACCATTACGGTACATTATATAGTTTCTGAGTAAGAAAACGTACCAATTGGAAGCCTTTGAGAGCAAAAATGAATTGTAAAATGAGTCAGAAAAAAAGCAGTTTGGATTTGAATACACCCTTACTTAGATGATTTTTTTTCTTCAACCGCTATGTATTTTTAATTTGTTTTTGCTGTAAGAATTGGTCCTATCCAAAATTTGTCTATATAGATGTTGTAGACAATATTAAGAAGATATACGATACATTCATGGGAATTTTATATCTTTTGAATTGACTGAGTTATGGATTTTTTACTTCTTCAAACCCCCTTTTTGTTTTCGTTTTTAATTATTTTTTTGTGGTACGAATTGCTCCTATCAAAAACTTGTGAATATAAAAGTTGTAGATAATATTAAGGAGATTTATAATAATATTAATTGGAATTGATGTCTTGAGAATTGACGAAGTTATGAATTTTTTTCTCCCCAAAACCCTATTTTTTGCGCCCCTTGAGCCCATTTTTAACGTTATCAAAAATCTGTGATACATAAAATTTTGGCCCTATTTTTAGAAGTAATAAAAACTTTAAACGGATTTGATATGTACAAAAATTAAGAAGTTATGGGGGGGGGGGGGTTCGGTTTTCACAAAACCCCTCCCTATTTCCATCCCCTTGGTCCGATTTTGCCCATTAATGAACTTGACCGAGATTTTATGTCCCTTGATTTTATGTATCAGTTTGGAAGAGATTTGTGCAGAATTGCGGAAGTTATCGTGTCCAGAAGAAAGTGATAACACAATTGCTTCGGGAAATTCCGTTCAAAATGCCCACTTTGACATGATTTTTTGAAATATATTCTGCCTCCATCAAAAAATTGATCATTGCGGTACATTATATAGTTTCTGAATAAGCGAATCTAACAATTAAATGCGTTTGAGAGAAAAAATGAATTTATAAATGAGTCAGAAAATAAGCAGTTTGGATTTGAGTGCATCCTTAATGCAATGATTTTCCCAACACAATCCGCTTCGGGAAATTTGGTTCAAAATGCCCACTTTAACAGCATTTTTTAAAATATATTCTGCCTCTATCAAAAAATCGACCATTACGGTACATTATATAGTTTCTGAGTAAGAAAGCGTACCAATTGGAAGCCTTTGAGAGCAAAAATGAATTGTAAAATGAGTCAGAAAATAAGCAGGTTGCATTTGAATACACCCTTACTTAGATGATTTTTTTTCTTCAACCGCTATGTATTTTTAATTTGTTTTTGCTGTAAGAATTGGCCCTATCCAAAATTTGTCTATATAGATGTTGTAGACAATATTAAGAAGATATATGATACATTCATGGGAATTTTATATCTTTTGAATTGACTGAGTTATGGATTTTTTACTTCTTCAAACCCCCTTTTTGTTTTCGTTTTTAATTTTTTCTTTGTGGTACGAATTGCTCCTATCAAAAACTTGTGAATATAAAAGTTGTAGATAATATTAAGGAGATTTATAATAATATTAATTGGAATTGATATCTTGAGAACTGACGAAGTTATGAATTTTTTTCTCCCCAAAACCCTATTTTTTGCGCCCCTTGAGCCCATTTTTAACGTTATCAAAAATCTGTGATACATAAAATTTTGGCCCTATTTTTAGAAGTAATAAAAACTTTAAACGGATTTGATATGTACAAAAATTAAGAAGTTATGGGGGGTTTTCGGTTTTCACAAAACCCCTCCCTATTTCCATCCCCTTGGTCCGATTTTGCCCATTAACGAACTTGGCCGAGATTTTATGTCCCTTGATTTTATGTATCAGTTTGGAAGAGATTTGTGCAGAATTGCGGAAGTTATCGTGTCCAGAAGAAAGTGATAACACAATTGCTTCGGGAAATTCCGTTCAAAATGCCCACTTTGACATGATTTTTTGAAATATATTCTGCCTCTATCAAAAAATTGATCATTGCGGTACATTATATAGTTTCTGAATAAGCGAATCTAACAATTAAATGCGTTTGAGAGCAAAAATGAATTTATAAATGAGTCAGAAAATCAGCAGTTTGGATTTGAGTGCATCCTTAATGCAATGATTTTCCCAACACAATCCGCTTCGGGAAATTTGGTTCAAAATGCCCACTTTAACAGCATTTTTAAAAATATATTCTGCGTCTATCAAAAATCGACCATTACGGTACATTATATAGTTTCTGAGTAAGAAAACGTACCAATTGGAAGCCTTTGAGAGCAAAAATGAATTGTAAAATGAGTCAGAAAATAAGCAGTTTGCATTTGAATACACCCTTACTTAGATGATTTTTTTCTTCAACCGCTATGTATTTTTAATTTGTTTTTGCTGTAAGAATTGGTCCTATCCAAAACTTGTCTATATAGATGTTGTAGACAATATTAAGAAGATATATGATAAATTCATGGGAATTTTATATCTTTTGAATTGACTGAGTTATGAATTTTTTACTTCTTCAACCCCCCTTTTTGTTTTCGTTTTTAATTTTTTTTGCGGTACGAATTGCTCCTATCAAAAACTTGTGAATATAAAAGTTGTAGATAATATTAAGGAGATTTATAATAAAATTAATTGGAATTGATATCTTGAGAATTGACGAAGTTATGAATTTTTTTCTCCCAAAAACCCTATTTTTTGCGCCCCTTGAGCTAATTTTTAACTTTAAAACATAAAATTTTGGCCCTGTTTTTAGAAGTAATAAAAACTTTAAACTGATTTGATATGTACAAAAATTAAGAAGGTATGGGGGGTTTTCGGTTTTCACAAAACCCCTCCCTATTTCCATCCCCTTGGTCCGATTTTGCCCATTAACGAACTTGACCGAGATTTTATGCCCTTTGATTTTATGTATCAGTTTGGAAGAGATTGATGCAGAATTACGAAAGTTATCGTGTCCAGAAGAAAGTGATATATATATATATATATAAAGTTTTTTACTGAGGGTGGTTTTGGGTTCTAGGAGTCATGATCGGTGTAGATCTGCAAAAATTTTTCAGAAATTCCAACATAGGAACGATCCCAATAGGTAGTATTTCATACGAAATCTACCTAAAAGTGAAGCGGTCAGCCCGGAACTATTAATGACAGTCACATGACTTCGGCTTTTATTATATAGATTAGATTAGATTTATTATTGTTTATTTTGAGACTATTATGCTCATTTCATACGCTCATTTCAGTATTCATTTGAAGCTTTGAATTTTTTAGAAACCATCTTAAAGCGTTTGCATCTTAAAATTAACCATCATGTCAAATTCCATTCTTCTTGTCTAACAGTCTACCACCTCTCTGGTGTTAGTGGCACGAACATAAAATGCCGAAACAGAGTTGAAATAGAATGCCTCGAAAATTTTTGAAACAGAGACAGTCACCATTAATTTGCCAACATCAACCTTGAAATCGGTTGGTATTTACTAATATTCTACAGAAAATGAAATTTAGATATTTAAAGGCTTTCTTGTCGTTCCTGCCCACTATGTGGTAGTGACATTATCAATTGACATAAAATATAGCCCGTATAGGATCAGGGACTTGATTCGCAACCAATAACTTCTGTAATCGGTTTATTATTTCCAGATATACCATAGAAATCGTAATTTAGGACTCTTTTAGAATGCTTTTCGATCCTTCCCTTCGCTTCACATCTTTTTAATTTCAAATTTATTTTCGACTGTTCTTAGAGGACATTTATGTTTTATAAGTAACTACCGTGCTATATTTAAAGTTTCTAGAATCTTCAGTACCGCAGAAATCGTAATGTAGAAAGTTTTTTGCTCCTGCAACCCTCTAGGGGTTTTGGCACCGACATAAAATGTAGCTTATGTTTGAGCAGGCTCTATCACCATCAATTTGCAACCATTATGTTTGAAATCGGTTTCTTATTTCATAAGATTGCATAAAAATTGTAATTTAGAACGCTTATAGAATGCTTTTCGCCCACTTCATCCTTTTAAATTTGGAATTTTCTTTCGACAATTCTTAAAAAGCATTTGCATCTTTAAAGTAATTACCATTCCAAATTTAAAATGTTAGACCGCCTCAGTAATACAAAAAACGCAATTTAGAACATTTTTTGTTCTTGTAACACCCAAGTGGTAGTGACAACAACGTAAAATATAGGATATATTGGAGCGGGACTGTCACCATCAATTTGAAACCATTACTTCTGAGATCGGTTTATATTTCCTGAGATTGCTTAGAAATCGCAATTTAGAACGTTTTTAGAACGCTTTTCGTTCATTTTCACCCCATTTAAATTTCAAATTTTTAAGAAACTGTTCTCAGAGAACATTTACATCCCAGAAGTAAATAGCATGCCAAATTTCAAGTTGCTAGCCCCTTCATTATCACAAAAATCACAATTTAGAACGTATTTTAAAATTCAAGCGCAAGTTGGCAGTGACGCCGACATGAAATAGATGCTATATTAGAGCAATGGCTGTCATAATCAATTTGCAACAATTACTTTTGAAATCGGTTGGGTACTTTCTGAGAATGCGTAAAATTCGCCATTTAGAACGTTTTTTAGAACGTTTTTCGTCCATTTTCATTTTCACCCCTTTTAAATTTCGAATTATTTAGGAAATGTTTTTAGAGATCATTTATATCTGATAAGTTGACTACTATGCCTAATTTCAAGTTGCTACCCCCTGCAGTATCACAAAAACGCAATTTAGAACGCTTTTTGATCCCGCACCCCCTTTGGGGTAGTGGCACTGACATAAAATATGATCTATGTTGGAGTGAGGTCTGTCGCCATCGTTTTCACACCATTTTTTAAAAAATCGAATCGGTATTTTCTGAGATTGCGTAGAAATCTCAATTTAGAAAGCTTTTTAGAAATCTTTTCGCGCATTCTCACCCCTTTTTAATTTAAATTTTTTAAAGAAATGTTCTGAGAGATCTTTTATATCATATAAGTAACTACCATGCCAAATTTCAAGTTGCTAGCCCCTGCAATATCACAAAAAACGCAATTTAGAACGTTTTTTGCTCCTGCACCCCCTTTGGGGTAGCAACGGTGGAGCGAGGGCTGTCGCCATCGTTTTCACACCATTTTTTAAAAACTCGAATCGCTACCCAGTAAACACGGAGCTATCGGTAAGCAATCGGGCGACAGCCGCTTGCCACTACCGGCGGTATTGGTACGATACCGGTTGCCGCTACCGGTTCCGTATCTTTTATGATACGCTGCGCGAATGCGGCCCGATTCATGAGACACGCAGCCGGTCCGGTATCGGCAGAAAACTATACCGACAGCACGCAGATAGCTATCCATATGAATGCTGGCCGCTGCCCGACACCAGCATACAGTGAAAAAAAAATCTGTTTTGATGGCGCCATCTATGAGCCATCATGGAATGTATATTGGAAAGGAACGTGTTTCAGCGTTGGAAGAGGCGGGGTTTGATCCATCATACCCACGGACAGGAAGTAGACGTCTTCACCACTCAGCCACTGAGACTTGATCAGGGCAGGATTATATGAGGTCATAAGGGGAAGACATATGGATAAGTATTGGTTGTCGTTGAAGGTAAGTGGTAGATGAGAAAATTTGAATTTTGAAGTGATTTATTTTTTTTTATTTTTTATTTCTTTATTTGTAATTGTCTTACGCGCGTGTATTTAAAAGTTAATTTAATATTTAAGTGAATGAAATAAATACCTTAGCGAATTCGTTAAAGTAAACGAATTTAAGAATAATTAAGATATAGATATAATTAAGAATAATTAAGAATATATATATATTTAAGAATAATTAACAATTAAAAAAATTTTAGAGGTTTTGTTCAGTTAATCATTTTTTTTTTTTTTTAGGATTTATAATATAATTACATGCGTCGCGTTAATTTACAAAATATATATTTTTAACATGGAAAAATTTATTTTAATAAATAAAAAGTTGGTAATTAATAACTTTTAATTAGAATAAGAATTCATTTTATGTCGTTTTGATGATTTAAAGTAGAACATATATTTAATGAGTATGTTGCAATATTAATTTGTTACTTATCAATAGTTTTAATTAAAAAATAAAATAAAAATATTAATTTATATATTTTTTTTCTTTTGGAAGACAACTTTAAATGGGGGATATTTCTGAATCTTTCTTATAAATTTAAGAATGCTTATTAAATAAAATAAGTGAATTTCAGAGGTTTTTCTCTTAATACAATTTTCTCTTTAGGAATTATTACGTAATTAAATGTGTTAATTCAAGAAATATATATTTGTAACATAGAAAAACTAATTTTAATAAAAAAATAAATTGGCAATTAATTACTTTTAATTAGAATAAGAGTTCATTTTTTGTAATTTGATAATTTAATGTAGAATATATTTTTAGTAATTATGTAGCAATAATGATCAACATTTCTTAATCATCAAATAAAATAGAAATATTAATTTATCTTTTTTTTTTTTTTTTTTTTTTTTTTAGAAGCGTGAGATTTCTGAATTTTTCTTTTAAATTTTAATGCTAAAAAGTTGGGTAGTTTTTTTTTACATTTTTATAGCTTGTAAAATAATTTTAAACACTTATTTAATAATTTGATTTTTAGATAACATAAGAAACATAGCTATTGCTTTTAAAATGAATATAATAGCTAGAAAATAAGTTCAATTAATTTATGAATGTTTTTATTCTACAATTAAGTTTATAATGAATAATAATTTTAAGGAGCTATTTAAGAAACTCTTTTGATGATTCAAATAATTGTAAATCCTTTTTAAAATTAATTCAACAAAAACATTTTTAAATAAATAAATATAGGCTATTTTTGACATTTATTTTGTTCATCACTGTTAGAATTTTATATGAAATACATGAAATATACATATCTTATCAAAACTGAAACTCAAACCAAACTAAGAAAAAGAAAAAAAGTGTCGGCTAAGACTAAGAATTCCGAATTTGGACCGATGTTGGCAAATCTGATCGGGCCACTATCAGAAATCACATATCGGTCCTGCGTCACTTGCCGGCGTAAGTCGCTTGCCGATATATAACCATAAGGGGACCGATTACGGTAACCGGCAGTCGAAAAAGCAGATTCTTATGTTTCAATTGACGACATGCTGCCGACGCTTCACCGAAACCATTGTGCCTATGCCGACACTTAACCGACAGTGCCAGCTGCGGTCCGATCGTGTTCCGAAAGGTATGTGTTTGCTGGGTACTTTCTAAGATTGCGTAGAAATCGCAATATAGAACGTTTTTTAGAACACTTTTCGCGCATTTTTACCCCTTTTAAATTTCGATTTTTTTTTAAGAAATGTTCTTGAAGATCATTTATATCTTATAAGTAACTACCATTCCAAATTTCATGTTTTTAGGCCCTTCAGTAAAACAAAAATCGCATTTTTAGAACGTTTGTTTTTTGCTTCTGCATCTCCTTTTGCTCAGTAGCACGGATATAAGATATAGCCTATGTTCTAACTGGGACTAACACCATCAATTTGATACCATTACTTTTGGAATCGGCTCGGTAGTTCCAGAGCTTACCTCCTACAAATAAAAAAACTTTATTTCTTTATAATATTAGTACAGACTACAAGATAATTACAATACAAATTTTAAATCTTAAAACAAATATTATGTATTTTTAACCTAATTTTATCAAACTACTGTTTACATAAACTTCAACTGTTCAAGTTATTGAAAAATTAATTTGTATTAGAATACGTAATCGAGATAAGTAATTATGATGAATTTATTAATTGAGGTTCTGACCTTTGTTATTACGGAATGAAACGTAAAGTAGAAATTTTGACATAATCATAAAACATTTTTCATTAAAATCTAAGAATAATGTCATTTTCATTGTCGTAAAATTTACATGCGTATTTCTCGTGATCATATTCACCATTTTTAAAATATTTTAAGCGCAATATGATATTAATAAATATATTTCTAATTTTGAAGTCAAGTTTGCCAGCTAAAACGATGCATGGGGTCATTTGCACTAACTTGAGGTTCTAATGCAAGTGATAACGAGTAAAAATTCGAGAAATTTATGTCTTTTAGACGCATTTATAGCAAAATATTGAGTTTTATCAAATAAAAGGATGTTTTTTCTAAATATGACGTCACTTTTACTCTCTGAAGCATTTCAACTAGCGCAGCGTCTCAAATTCAGTATCAACGTAATAAAAATACATAGTGTTTCTAAATGAATATCGGAAGTTTAACGCTTTGTAGTGTCTACTATATAAAACTTAAAATTATACTTAATACATAAAATGAAAGAGCAACTCAAACAGTGTTTTGATACCTGTGCATACGCATGCGCACGCAATGTTACTTCCGTCTTCCGTTAGAACGAGCAAAAATGGCGACTAGTGAACAGAAAGCATTTTTTGTTCTGCAGTTTGCGAAGACCGAATCTGTAGTTACTGTGCAACGTGCGTTCAGGATTAAGTTCAGATGTGATTCCCCAAGTGATAATAACATCCGTAGATGGTGTCATCAGTTTGAAAATACCGGCTGCCTTTGCAACAATTACCGCACAAACACTAATCAACGTCCTGGAAGAACTGATCTATCGACTTGATATATGCCGTGTGACAAAAAGTTCTCACATTGAACACTTGTAAGCTTGTAGGTAAAACTGTTTGAGTTGCTCTTTGATTTTATGTATTAATTATAATTTTAAGTTTTATGTAATAATTACTACCAAGAGTTAAACCTCCGATATTAGAAACACCCTGTATATCGAATTGTTACAGCTGTGTGAGGAAAATTGCGTGACTACAAAATCGGGATATCATTTTCAATTCAAAATTTTTTAATGTTGTTTGGAATTGTAAAGAGAGAATGACACCAATAAAGATGTAATCAATAAAGATAAATAAAACCCATTATTTCTCTTTTCTCTGCAACAATGGAAGCAATTCAATTGCCACCATTCTGAAGAAATTTCATAAAAAACTTTTTAAATTAAAATTAAAATTAAAATTAAAATACAGAAATGAGAATATTTAAAGAAAAATAGCTAGTCTTCAAATAAACATCTTTCATTTAAAAAAGTAACTAGTAAAATTGGTTCAGTAGAAAGCCTAGGGCAGAAGATTAAAAAAAAAAATCAGCTTCCTGTTTTTAATATTCAGATAATTAAACTAAAGTTATAGATGCTAAAATTGAAGAGTGTACATTTAAGGCTTATAAATGCATGTTAGTAAAGATATCAACAGTTTTTATGCGCACATAGGTGATATTATCCTGATCAATACTGATAAATAAGCTATTTTTGTAACAATTTGAAAAACGAATTTGCAAAAACACAACGACGAGATCACAGATATAGGGAAAGCAGGTGCTGTAATAAAAATGGTCATCTATGAACCTAAATTATTTTATCATATATATATTTTTTATTTAAAAGCATCTTGTTTCGAATTCTAGTTAACTCATAGGAGGCTGGATCATATAATCTCGCATCGCATTGTTGAATTGTCATATAATAGATGGGAAATAAAACCTTGATGCGTAAATTATTTTTTAAATTAATCTGTAAAAGCTTTTTGATATGTAGTCTGGATAAAGCTAGTCCTTTTGTTGTATTTAATATCCTTTCTGTGTTATTTGATCCTCGTTTCAAATTTTCTGTTTTTAATAATAATAAGGATGATGCATAGGTTATTCAGAATTAAAGCAAAATTTAAAAAAGATAAAATGATGTTAAAATAAAAGAAAATATGTTTTAAGAATTACTTCTAAAATTTACAGTGCGCAAATTTCGTTAGAATATATTTTTCTGACGCAAATCCCGATTATGAAAAATACGCATATTTAATTTGCGTTTGATATAAAGTGTTTAAAAATTGTAGTTTTTGATTTCTTTCATTATTTAAACTATCTATTCAGCCTTTCAATATTGTTTTCGAAAGGTATAATAATTTTTAATATTAAACTATTGTTTTATTAAAACACAATTTGCGAACAATAATATCTTAATTTTATTGTACTTTCTGCTGTTTAGTGCTTAAAATAATTCATTGTTGCAGTTTAACAGTCAGTTGGTATATTTCGGCTTGTACAGTTTGGCCATAATGAACTCCATTTTTTTTAAATTCGTGTAAAGTTTTGACCCTAAAAAAATTATTTAAATGCCCATACCATAAATTAAATGGCATTTCCAGCACTTATAGATAATAGTCGTGTAATTCAAATACAGTACTTATGATATCAAATCATATATTAAGCTATTCCCCTTATCATAGCTTTATTCAACTTTCCTATCATATAATAACTTAAATAAATTCCAATTTCATTTAATATAATATGTTCCCTATTCAATAAGAGTGTAATTCTATTCCAATATACCGATAATTTATCCTTATTCATGCAAATGCACTCCCTATCTTTATGATCGCAATATATATATGACCGCTCCTAAGTTAGCCGATAGAAAACTATCTGCTCTTATTCTAGCGTCTTTTCGTTATTTACATCTTTTCATGACCATATTTAGTAATCGCTGAAAGCCTCTATCCCTTGAGTTTTGCTCGCTAGTCAAAAATATAAACGTTTCCTTATTTGGCTCGCTAAATCGCGATCAAAAATTCCAAAATATTGCTTCACGAGCCCCTTCTATTGTCTTGACTTAAAATCCGTGTTCATACAGCTTGTACTAAAAAAATGCACGTTAATCATGCCAAAATAGCACAGTTCATACAAAACAAACTTTTAAGAGAAGTGTGCCAAATTACATATATTGTACCCATTTTGGCGAATATATTAGCGATAATTAACTTTGCTCCTATGTATTTGATGTGCACCAGACTCTCCCTAACTCCCGTCTTGTATACTGTATTGCCTCGACGGGCTTCTCATAACGAAAGGATTTGAATAAAAACTCTTCAAATATGCGAAAGAACCTGGTTTTTATTTAGTTCGTATTTCCATATTCCGTTTATCCATTTCTATGGTTAACACAGTCTCTTAAATGTATTGACTACAAAATTCTCTCCAAAGCAATACCATAGTACTATATTAGAATATTTTGAATGTCCCTGTAACTGAACGATAAATGTACATCATGTTATACAACAAGTATCTTGTAGAGTCTCAGTAATATACATCATTTTCATTCTATTTGAAATAGTGTAACAGAGCTAAAATACGCTGCACGCACCTACCCGTAGAACATTATGTATCGGAATTATTTTGCGTGGCCCTGTAAATAAATAATAAATGCTTTGCCACCCAAGTTCTTCAAAATGTATCATTTAGTGCGGTACATCAATTCTTATTTATTTTAGTATGTTTGAGATTGTGTAACATCATTAAAATGAACTTCAAACGATTTTTTTCCATTGACTGTAATGTAATGGAAAACTTTTGACCGTCCCTGTAAAGGAACTAAAAATGTTACAAACTTCTTTTTCAATAAAGATCTTGCCATAGTAAGCATCAATAACATAAAGAAAAATCAGGACAATCCGAGTATATTTACGAGAGTTTGAGCTCGGCCAGACGGAAAGAGAAACCGAAATCTTAAACACTTTTCAATTATGTTGGAAAGTATTAAAAATGTATGCCGATTTGTCCCTCGCTACCAGTTAAGTGTAAAATGCTTTAAAAATAATTTATTTAAGTATTGCGCAGCAGCGCAATACTTATTTATTTCCAGTGTCATTTCTCAATGTTAACTTAACTTAGAAAAGCCTATAGAGCTAATAACTTTTTCATTTTTTACTTCTCTCCTTTTTGCCCATGATGCCAGAATTTTTTTATTCTTTACTAATTCTAATGATACTATAAATTTAAAGTGCAAAATTGTTAGCGTGAACGTCAAGGTCAAAACGGATGATAAAATGCCTTTCCATATGGTGAATTATGACCAAGAGAGTAACATGGGTGAATTATAACCAAGAAAGTAACATGGGCTAATTTTTATTTACATTATTCAAATATTTTTCTTAATAATTCCGAACTTCGCTTTTTTCATTGAGAATTAACGGACATTATCCCTATAAAGTTTAACGTTTTTTCATCATTGTTGCAAATTCAAAAGCAGTTATAATAATTTACCTCTTTTTTGTTGAAAGATTTCCACGTGAAAAATTAAACTGAAATAGTTTTTTTTTTTTTTTTTTTTTTTTTTTTTTTTTTTTAAAGAATTAAAAAGATGAATGTGGCGTCACAGTGGAAATTATATGGATAATTTGAGGATAAATTTTTGATTTTTATCAAGTTTTCGTTTCAGTAAAATGTTTCAAAAGGATAGCTATTTTTACGCAGGTGGCGAACTTCGTGACGAATTACATAACTTAAATTTTAAATTGTATTTTTTTTCCAAGAGGAAAACTATATATATTTCAGTTTAAACTTAGGTAATAATTTTCTCTTGTGTTTACATGTAACCTTGGTGGAGAATAAGGTAACAAAACTTAAGTAAAACATTTTTTTAAAATTTTTTACTATATCACAGCTATAATATTGTTAAATGTTAGCGTTAAGGATTCAACACAATTTATTTTTGCATTCATTGCGTGTCTGAGTTGGAAATAAAGTATCTAAATTTAAGTGAAATTATTTTTTTATGTTTTGATTATAGATTTTTTACGTTCAGATTGGAAGTTTTTGTCTAAACTACAGCAACCTGCATTGCTGCAATGGTGAAATATTTTGAATTATACATTGGTAAACTACATCACACATTGTGATGCAATACCGCATACATCAAAGCCTGATGATGATACCCTACATTAATTTTGTAATGAGTTCGCCTGAATGCAGTAGTTATTAAAAAACTTGACACATTAAACAAAAACATAATTTCAAGAACAAATTTAAAAAACGGAATTTATTTCCTACACTGTATAAACCCGAGAAGGGACAGATATTAAGAGATTTCATACAATTAGTTCTACATTTAATGTTAAATTTTTTTAATAAATAAGTTAAGCCAATTGAAGATTAAAAAATAAAAATATAAAATTCATTTAATATGATACTTAAAGCACCATAAAAATTTGGATTCCGTTCAAATGAACTCGGAATAAATCTTAGATTTTTTTTTTGTTTAAGTTTTGTATTTTGCATGCACCTTATGTTTTATGTACCATTGTCTTAAACATAATACAAAATCTGCAATATAATATTTTTCAACTAAAAATGGAAGAAGTCTAAGATTTATTTCGATTTCTTTTGAACGGAATCTAATTTTTGTAGGGTGTTTTAAGTATGATATTGCATAAATTTCATTTTTATTTTTTAATCTTCAACTGGCTTAACTAATTTGTTGCAAAAATTTAACATTAAATGTGGAACTAATTGAATGAAATATCTTAATATCTCCCTCTCCCTTCTCTGGTTTATACAGTGTAGGAAATAAATTCCTTTTTTTTTTTCTTCTTGAAATTATATTTTTATTTAATTTATTTATAATTAACATATAAAAATATTAAAATGTTATATTGTCATCGGAAACACTTATTTACACACATTCTTCTTTACATCTTTACACACAAAATCCAAGTTAAGTTAACCCATAAAAGCCCGATTTATTTTTCTATTTAACCCTTAAATGTCTGATTTTTCAAAAACCATTTTTAAAATGTTTTTCGGATTTCATTTCTTAAATAAATCATGGGAAAAATACTTTAAAAAATCATATTTCGTTTTAAGTATGATGTACGCCTGAAAAACAGCTTGTTACTAATCGGCAATACTGGTCTTTAATTGAAAAAATAAATTTGCTTAATAAAATTCTATAATGTTAAACACACAAAAATTTTAAGAACTATGATAAAGAAAAAAATTTTACTTGCTCACTGCAGAACAAAATACGATATTTCGCAAGCTTTCAAACAAAACAAAAAGAACATGTAGCCACAATTGAAAAAATAAATCTATCTTTATTCTTAAACAGCACAAGTGTTGCCATCTAAATGTTGAAAATTAATTTAATAATATTTTCTGAATGTATTTTATTGGCAACAATGGACATTATAGCTTCAATATTATTCTAATAGTATTTTAGAAGCCTAAATTGGGTTTGTTACCGAAAGGCAACACACGGCATTTAAGGGTTAAAATGGAAATATTTCATTTCACACCACTTTTTCAAAATAGACATTTTTGTCTTATTTTACCTCTCGTTTCTGCCACCAATGAAAGCGAATATTTATCATCACAATTACTGGTGTGTAAACAACAAACGTATTGGCAGATATGATGCTGTTGCCTTCAGTCAGCAATAGGCTTTAATGTGTTAAGGGGCTACTTCAGTCACGCGAAAAGACCTGTTCGCTAATGGTAATCCTATGGAAGAAATTTATAAAGATATCTCGGTTGAATATCAATATTTTTAAATGATTTTTTCTAGCATTGGATAGCTGAGATCGATCTGTACAAAGGACATTTTTTAATTTTGAAATTTCGATTGCAGATTTTCCTTATGAGGATGCTTTCACTTTCAAAACCGGTTCCAAAAATGAGAGTGTCTTCATTAAAAGTATCTGTAAACAAAATTGAAAAAGTACGAAACGGAGGCCATTTTTCACTTTTGAGATTTCGATGGCAGTTTTTTCTTATGAGAATGCTTCCGTTTTCAAATCCGGTTCCGAAAATGAAAATGTTCCCATTAAAAATATCTGTAAAACAAAATCGAAAAAGCACAAAACGGAGGCCATTTTTTACTTTGGAGATTTTGATTGCAGATTTTTCTTATGAGGATGTTTTCACTTTCAAAACCAGTTCCGAAAATGAAAGTGTCCTGATTAAAAATATCTGTTAACAAAATCGAAAAAGCACAAAACGAAGGCCATTTTTTACTTTTGAGATTTCGATTGCAGATTTTCCTTATGAGGATGGAAAAAAAAAAAACTTTTCCTTTCGAAACTTTTCTTTTCGAAACTTTTCGATTTCACTTTCGAAACCGGTTCCGAAAATGAAAGTGTCTTCATTAAAAGTATCTGTAAACAAAATCGAAAAAATATAAAATGCCCTTTGTACAGATCTAACTCAGCTATCCAATGAAAAAAAAAATAAAATAAAATGTAACCGAAATACCTTTATAAATTTCTTCCATAGGATTAGCTTTAGGAAACGGGTCTTTTCGCTTGACTGAAGTTAGCCTCTTAAGTAAAATAGTGTAAAAAGGTATCCTTACCCGAATATGTAGATGAATGTATCAGGTATTATCAGTGTTACTGGAACATAATATATAAATCGAATGGGAAATAAAACAGCTGTTGAAGTAGCACAGGTGATACGGGTTTCAAAAATATTTGTGACATGGTATGAAAAAGACTGGCTTTCAGAAATAACGCAGATAAGGAAATAACAAAAAAAAAAAAAAAAAAAAAAAAAAAATATATATATATATATATGTATGCGTCAGCGATAGATTACAAAACAATTTGAAACACATTCATAATAATGTAACAAAACTTCACTATGGGGAAACATAATGTCTACGTTAACAAATGAAATTATAATAGAACAAATCACCCACTCGTAAAGACATAGAAGCTAAAGATTTGGATCTTTTGTGGTTGAAAGGAAAATCTTAATGAAAATTCATATTTAGGATTAGAGATGTTGACTATTATATAAGATATTAAAGAAAAATTAGTACGAAGATAGCATTTTGAAGTTCAGTATCTCAACACTTTTTAATACACACACACACACACACAAAACAAGTCAGAAATTGTACGTCAAACGTGGCAAATGAGATTCGTTCGTACTATAACTAGTTATATAAATATTCAGATAGTGGTGCAATAGCTGTTGCATTCTTATTAAAAAATGCATGAATACAAAATTTATTACGATTCTAAATATTAAATTCTGTAATGCGGAGATAATAGGACTCCATATTAAATAGGATGTCATCAGCAGGGAAATCTAGAATCATATTATCTATCATGGGATATCACTGAAGTAATTATTTATGATAAGATTTAATAGAATGAAGAAAACTTTTATCAATATCTTTTTACGTTTTGATTCGATTTTCATAAAATTTTTGAAATGACTCGACAAAATTCTGCAACCATTCTATATATATCTATCTATACTCATATTATAAAGAGGAAAAAATTGTTTATTTGTAGGAGGAGCTCTGGAACTACCGAACCGATTCCAAAAGTTATGGTACCAAAATGATTGTGCTAATCCAACTTAGAACATAGGCTATATCTTATGTCCGAGCCACTGGCAAAAGGGGGTGCAGGAGCAAAAAACGTTCTAAAAATGCGATTTTTGTGTTACTGAAGGGCCTAGAAACATGAAATTTGGATTGGTTGTTACTTGTAAGATACTAATCATCTCTAAGAACATTTCTTAAAAAATTCGAAATTTAAAAGGGGCGAAAATGCACAAAAAGCGTTCTAAAAAACGTTCTAAACGGCGAATTTTACGCAATCTCAAGAAGTACCAAACCGAGTTCAAAACTAATGGTGGCAAAATGATGGCGACAACCCTTGCTCCAACATAGGCTACATTTTATGTCGGTGTCATTACCACCAAATGGGGTGCAGGAGCAAAAAATGTTCGAAAATGCGATTTTTGCGTTACTGAAGGGCATAGAAACATGAAATTTGGAATGGTAGTAACTTATAAGATATAAATGATCTCTAAGAACATTTCTTAAAAAATTCCAAATTTAAAAGCGGTGAAAATGCGCAAAAAGCGTTCTAAAAAAGGTTCTAAATGGCGATTTTTACGCAATCTCAAGAAGTACCGAACCGATTTTAAAAATAATGATGGCAAAATGATGGTGACAACCCTTGCTCCAACATAGGCTACATTTTATGTCGGTGTCACTACTCCTAAAGGGGGTGCAGGAGCAACAAAACGTTCGAAAATGCGATTTTTGTGTTACTGACGGGCCTAGAAACATGAAATTTGGAATGGTAGTAACTTATAAGATATAAATGATCTCTAAGAACATTTCTTAAAAAATTCCAAATTTAAAAGGAGTGAAAATGCGCAAAAAAGAGTTCTAAAAAAGGTTCTAAATGACGATTTTTACACAATTTCAGATAGTACCAAACCGATTTCAAAACCCATGGTGGCAAAATGATGGTGACAACATTTGCTCCAACGTAGGCTACATTTTATGTCGGTGTCATTACCCCCAAATGGGGTGCAGGTGCAAAAAAAATTCGAAAAGGCAATTTTTGTGTTACTGAAGGGCCTAGAAATATGAAATTCGGAATGGTAGTTACTTATAAGATATAAATTATCTCTAAGAACATTTCCTAAATAATTTGAAATCTAAAAGGGGTGAAAATGGACGAAAAACTTTCTATAAAACGTATTAAATTGCGATTTCTACGCAATCACAGACAGGTACCCAACTGATTTCAAAAGTAATGGTTGGAAATTAATTATAACAGCCCTTGCTCCAATATAGGATCTATTTCATGTCAGCGTCACTACCATCTTGCGGCTGCATTTTAAAATAGTTCTAAATTGTGACTTTTGTGATACTGAAGCGGCTAGCAATTTGAAATTTGGCATTTTAATTTCTTATGAGATGTAAATGCCCTCTGAGAAGAGTTCCTTAAAAATTTGAAATTTAAAAGGGGAAAAATGAACGAAAAGCGTTTTAAAAACGTTCTAAATAGCAATTTCTACGCAATCTCAGGAAATATAAACCGATTTCAAAAGTAAGGGTTTAGAATTAATGGTGACATTCCCCGCTCCAACATAGCCTATATTTTACGTTGTTGTCACTACCAACTGTGTTACAGAAGCAAAAAAGGTTCTAAATTGCGTTTTTTATGTTACTGAGGGGGTCTAACATTTTAAATTGGGAATGGTAATTACTTCAAAGATGCAAATGCTTTCTAAGAATTGTCAAAAGAAACTTCCAAATTTAAAAGGATGAAGTGAGCGAAAAGCGTTCTATAAGCTTTCTAAATTACAATTTTTCTGCAATCGTATAAAATCGAAACCGATTTCAAACATAATGGTTACAAATTGATGGTGATAGAACCTGCTCAAACATAAGCTATATTTTATGTCGGTGCCACAACCCCTAGAGGGTTTCAGGGGAAAAAAAATTTCTAAATTGCGATTTCTGCGGTACTGAAGAGGCTAGAAAGTTTAAATATCGCATGCTAGTTACCTTTAAAATATAAATCTTCTCTAAGAACAGTCGAAACGAAATTCGAAATTAAAAAGTGGTGAAGCGAAGGGAAGGAGCGAAAAACATTCTAAAAGAGTTCTAAATTACGATTTCTAAAAAATCTGAGGAAATAATAAACCGATTGCAGAAGTTATTGATTGCGAATCAAGAGTGATAGTCCCTGATCCTACACACGGTCTATATTTTATGCCGGTCTCACTACCACCTGGTTTTCAGGAATAACAAGAAAGCCTTTAAAAACACCTAAATTCCGTTTTCTATAGAATATTAGGAAATACCAACCGATTTCAAGATTAATGTTGGCAAATTAATGGTGACAATCTCTGTTGCAACATTTTTCGAGACAATTTTATTTCAACTCTATTTAGGCATTTTATGTTGGTGCCACTAACACAAGAGAGATGGTAGACTGTTAGACAAGAAGCTTGAAATTTGACATGATGGTTAATTTTAAGATGTAAATGTGTTAAGTTGATTTCTAAGAAATTCAAAACTTAAATGAATACTGAAATGAGCATAAAAGTCACAAAATACTTTCTAAATTATTATTTATTTGGAATTAGTTTTAGTTCTTCTTATTAATTAAAAACTCATTTCTGTCTATTTCAGTATTATAATGAAGTTTAGTCAAACTGTGGCTTAATTTGTAATTTTTGAATTATTCCAAAAAGTGTTCTTCAATAAGAAAAAATAGTCATGCAAATATCACTTGGCATATTTCAACTATTACGCGAGCAAAGCCGCGGGGTTTGTTGGTTTAACATAAAATGTTTAATGGTAGCATTTTTAATTAGCCAGCTACTTTTAAAACAAATTTAAAACGGCACTTCTTGATTATCCCATCGACAAAATAACTATCGCCAAACTATAAGATAAATGACAATAATAGGTGATCGTAAATTTTACAATCACTTGACATTAAACACGGTACACGTGTTTGTTGCGTCATCAAGTGATTTTTAATTTCACTTCTATTTGTAATTTTACTAATGTTTACAAATTTATTTATTCTTTCGTTGTTTAAAATAAAAATTTTGTCAATTTGTATAATTTGGCGAGCAGTTTGGCAATTTATATAATTTGGCGAAGCGTTTGGTAATTTATATAATTTGGCGAAATTGGTTGAATGAATAATCAAATAGTGCCTTTAAAACATTTCCAGCCGGTGAAGCCATGTAAAATTAAGTAACTACTGCAACACGCAATTTGTATATATTATATACGCTTAAAGATAAAAAATAATACGCTAATTCTTCGTTTAAGTTTAAATTCATTGAGTTTTAGGCATTTAAACACTTATTTAACAAGCAATTTTCAAATGCATTTAAATATCTTGCATTTGGGATGGAAATGTGTTGGCTAGCCAAATAGCGTGGAACGTTCGTCTTTTTTTGCGCCAAATACTCGAATATATGTAGATTTTTTTCAGATTTTTACTGGGATTCTGCCGCCAAATTTAACTGATGTTTTACTACACACATGAGTAGTTTTAAAAGCATTTTTATTTTCAAAATAATTTGAGTATGCTCTTTAAGGAGACCTTCCTTGTGGTAACAATTTTGTTTTTGATTTGTTCTTTTTTATTTCTAACTCTTCCATCATGTGACTTACAGACGAAAATAGCAGATGTAATTGTAAAAATGATGGTACTTACGATTTACATGTTATATGTTTATTTGTGATTTTTGAGTTCACTTTTGTCGCTAAACAATTTGATTTTAAGCCAAAAAGATGTAAGCGTGAATTGGGTTCAAGCGATGTTTACAATACTAGGGGGATCGGCCCCCTACGAGCTACGCTCGCCAACCCCCGTTCAGACACCACAGTCTCTAAAAGGTCGCTAATTTGATCAGTTTTAAAAAGATTTTGGAAGATTGAATTATAATTTAAAAAACAAAGGCGATCTCCCTATAAACGGGTTTCTATTCATTTCTCTTTGATTGGGGAATTTTATGGAAAAATCAGCTGCTATTAAACGATACAACGGCTGTTTTTGTCTTTGATAATGTATCATCAGTTAAACATTTCAAAATCAGCTAATATAAAATGAATTAAGTAAACAGAGTCTTTGCTTTCCGGTATTTTTTAACAAAGCGAAAAAAAGTCCTTTTAAATAAGACTTTTTAAATATATCGTTTTTAATCTGACGTAATTTTCACAAAACCTTTCTTTCCCTTTTTATATTCACGTGAAATACTTTTGTTAGAAATAAAATATTATTTGCGCTGTCCTAACCAGGGGTGGATCCAGAGAATCGTTTTTTTTTTTGGGTGTGGGGGGGGGGGGGATGATACCGAGTGACATATAATCAACGTAGTCATAATTTCTGTTGCTCAAATCATTCCTTGCAGTTAATTATTAAACGAATATGAAATAATTAATGCGGTTCGAAAATGTTACAGATTCTCGATTATCCGACGTCCGATTAACCGAAACACTCGGTTATCCAACGCTCTTATTATATAATCCCGCCCTCTTCTCAAAATATGGTTTATTGTTACTTATTAGGCCTAAAAATTAAACCGTTGTAACAAAATTTATTTATTGAATGTCTTATTTATTTTTTATTTTTACTCTTGTACTGTGGTAATTATTTACCTTATTTTTTGTTCTTTTAATTATAGTGAAATTTTAACAACGTTAATAACACAAGCCTGCGATGATTGTGTTTTTTAACTTTTGATAATTGATTTTGATGTATTTTTTAGCAATGAATCCGAAAATGACCTTCATTTTTAACAATCACGTCACGATGTTCGCAAATCGTAAATTTCAGTGTTCAAAAGTAAAAAAAATAGCGAAAATCTCTCAAAGCAATTTGTCAAACCTTAACAAAAGAAGATAAATATTTTAAATACATCTGCGATAAATTTCCCAGCCTTATCAACCGCCAAAATAAAAGAGAATAGCGAGATGAACCCCATAAAGAAGATAAAAGGAAAAGCGCGAAGCAGAGCATGAGCGATTCAAAGAAACTTCCACGCATGGAATAAAATTATAAAGATTTTAAATACACAAAATTTTACATGTTTAACTGTAAAAATGCATAGTATAAGCAAAAAAATGAATAAATTATTATGAAAAAAAAGTTACGTCTATTTTATAGTAGCAAATTTTCCCAATAATTCGACTTTTTAAAAATTTAAAAATTTGCGATTCGGGAAAAATCCTGACGTGATGCTATGATAAAAAATGAAGGACAGTTTTGGATTCATCACTAAAAAATACTTAAGAACAAATTATCGAAAGTTGAAAAACATAACCATCACATTCATTTTTTTAATATCAGATTTCTGAAAGAGAATAATCTCTGAAAAAGGATCCCCTTCAGGAATCTGAAGGGGCCTTAACATCAATGAAAGTCAAAATATGTCATCTAAGTGGTGTGTCTCTTCAGAGGCGCGGATCCAAGGAAGGGGGAAAATTGCCCCGATCGCTCCCCTCCCTTGGATCAAAAAATATAAATCCACTGATTATCCAGAATTTCGACAAATGGTCGCCGAAAAAAAATCAATTTCGTCAATCGTCCGCAGGTCAAAGGATCGCAAAAAAACGCAAATTTCGATAAGGATCGCGCAAAAACGTGAATTTCGTCAAAGAAGCGCGGGAAAATCGTGAATTTTGTCAAAAAATCGGGCATTTCGTCAAATGATCCCCAAAAAAACGCAAATTCTGTCGAAGAATCTTAGGAAAAACGAGAATTTCGTCAAAGGATCCCTGAAAAAATCGCGAATATCGCCAAACAATTGCGGAAAAAAGCTAATTTCGCGAAAGAATCGCGCAAAAATGTGAATTTCGTCAACAGATCTTAGAAAAAGTGTGAATTTGGTCAAAGAATCGCGAAAAAGATAGGCGAATTTCATCAAAGGGCCGCGGAAAAAAACGCACAATTAGCACTAGGAGTGAATCTCCCTAGGCGTGCACCCACGGGGTGGGGGGGATGGATCGGGACGGTCGCCCTCCACCCCAAGATATAAATCCAACGCTTTTAACGGGAGTTTTCGCGAAACAGACAGACAAGCAAACGAAAACCAAACACTTTGCGGGTGTCAATGGTAAACCTCACTGACGTTTCGGCAATTAGTGAACAAAAAAGGATTATGTCCTCTCAAAAGGCATATGGCGCCATAATTTTTTACACTATGGGTTGAGGTTGGGGACGATGCCACTTCGTGTACCTTCTGTTGAATCTCTACAACAGAAATTGACAACGTTATGCGGACCCTTTTAGTGTTGAAACTTTTTCGTTCTTTCAAAGAAGCTGCAATTCTAATTTCTGTATAACGGTATTTTTGAGGAGTGCTTTATCGTTTGAGAAAAGAGTGGATTCATAGCAATTTCCAAAGAAAGAAAGAAACAAGAAAAAGAAAGGTCCTTTGAAAAATTCAAGCATCTTAATGTTTACTGAAGAAAGCCACTAATGTGTAAAAAATGTATTGTTATTGCCACCCACATTGGTAATCAAGAAGTATTTAATGAATGAACAAAAAAGGATTACGTCCTAATCCTAGTCAATTAAAAGCTAAAATGCGTATGGTTTGTTGATTTCTTAAAAACAAACTTGGCAAATTTGTTCTTCCCTTCTTTGTCCCGATCGAAGACCCCCCCCCCCCTGGGATGCGCGTCTAGGGGAATCTCCTCCCGGTACTAATTGTACGTTTTTTCCGCGGCCCTTTGACGAAATTCGCGTTTTTTCACCGATTCTTTGGCGAAATTCGCGTATTTTTTTCGCTATTCTCTGAAGAAATTCGCATTTTTTTTCAGAGATCTGTTGACGAAATTAGTGTTTTTTGCGCGATTCTTTCACGATATTAGCGTTTTGTTCGCAATTGTTTGGCGAAAATCGCGTTTTTTCTGCAATCCTTTGACGAAATTCACGTTTTTCTGCGATCCTTTGACGAAATTTGCGTTTTTTTGTGGTCCTTTGACGAAATTCGCGATATTTTGACGAAATTGACGTTTTTTGCGCGCTTCTTTGACGAAATTCGCGTTTGATCGCGATCCTTTGACGAAATTGGCGTTTTTTGCGCGATCCTTTGGCGAAATTCGCGTTTCTTTTGCGATCCTTTGAATTGCGAACGATTGAAGAAATTGAATTTTTTTGGCAACCATTTGTCGAAATTTGCGATAATCGGTTGATTTGTATCTTCGCGGATCCACGGGGGGAGTTGATCGGGGCGATCGCCCCCCCCCCCCCTACGTGGATCCACGCCTGGTCTTAACAAAAATAGTTAAAAGTTCATCCAAAAATATCAAATGAATGTCTCGCGAAATTTTTAAATTTAAACTATTTTGCAATATTATTTTTTGTTCATTTTACGTAATAAGTGTAATGTGACATAAATGTGAGGTAATTTCTCCTATTTAAGACTTCTAACACATGTTAATGAATTTGTTATCATACAATATCCTTTTACTTTTAAAATTAACGTGTAAATGTAGTTTTTATGAAGTAATTTTCAGTAAGTTCCTGCTTTTTATCCGTAATTATTTAATTCTAATTTGAAAAAAAAAAAATTCTGTTTAGAATAGTCACATGCAAATAAATTTTTAGTTTGAAGCAAACATTATTGTTTGCGCTGTTTATACAGTTGGTAACAGTTTAAATTAATACCATTTTCTAAAATCAGTAAAAAATAGCTCTCGAAATGCTGAAAATTTGAATTTAAATTCGAAATAAAACCTCAAAAAATGAGTCAAATTAAAAAAAAATTAAAGCTGTCTGCACACCGGGAAATTCTAACGTATAATATGATCTAAAAATGAATTAATTCCCATGCATAATTTTTGCTCCTGTAAAACTTTTTTAATGGAATGATTTTGTCCAACTTTAGCATTAAATATCTCTTAAAATAATTCTTCGATTTGAAAACTGTCTGAATCAGCGTGTTTATCAAACATTTCTCTATAATACCGTCGATTTCCATATTTTTGTCTGCAATATTTTTCTTAATATTAACGGAGAAAGACCTTCAGTCACAAAAAATTCAAAACCGGCGGCGGTGACAGCGTAAGTTACTTTTTTTTAGAATAGAGAAAAAGGTGATTTTGGAAGTGTACGAAAGCATTTTTTGAGTATTTTTTAATATTCAAATATACAATGTATAAATAGCAATTAATATTTTAAAAATGGAGTCAGATATTTTAATTTTTGTATAAATCTCTCCCACACACGCACATACATACTGTAAAATAATTTAATTTTAGACATTTAAAAAATTTCTCATCATACTTCACTGCGAAAGCATGTCGTTTTTTTTCCCCCAAGTTTGTGACTTTTATAACCTCGATGTCAGATTAGCTAATATTGTCCATCCTTTTTTAAATAAAAAAACATATCGCGAATTTCCCTTATACAAACGTTCAATGCTTGCAATGTTACGTAGTAAAGATTATTCTTAAGAAAATGTAAGCAATTATGCGTTATTTCTATCACGAAAAAAGACATTTTGCAATAAAAATAGCTTTCTGAAATCACTTTTCGATATTCCATTCAATTCGTCATTTATTTTTTTTTTCATATCTTCCTTTCTTTTATAAATGTTATAAAAAGATATTGGATGAATCTTCCATAATCAGCCACCTTACAATTGGCGAATTTACTGTACAGTGTTGGAAGATTCGTTTAGGGGAGACTAGGGACGGTTGACCATACGGGAGGCTTGACCCACCCATCAGTTTTCATATTTAAAAGAATTTCAGAGTTTTATCATTAGGTATCAACAAAAGCCACTGGAATGCTCAAACAACAGTCTTTGTTTCATACAGATAATCAAAATAAGTGTGGAAAAAATCACTTGTGAGGGTTTTTAACCTAAAAGTTGTGTTTTTTAGAAATATTTTGTAAGCTTTTTTCAGATAAAATATATCATAGAAATTTAAGTAAATAGGTTTTAAGTAATGCAGAAATATCGAGCTTTCATTCCAGGCATAAAGATTGTACAGTAACTTAGGCCTAACATAACAATGTGCTATTATTTAGAAAAAGGCTATGTGGGGAGGATTGACACAGTCAATGTGAGGGAGGGTTGACCAGATGAAATCTTTTTATTATACACTATGCATAATGAAAGATTAATGGTTATATATAAAAAATATATAAAAATTTATTCTGCAAAGCCACGGTAAACTAGGGTGATGGGAAAGAAAATGTTTAGATTAAAGAGAGCTGTGAAAAATCGCTAGAGTATCCACTGCAAGAAAAAATTTAATGAGATATATAGATGGGAAAGTTGATAGGAACTTTTTCCATTTAAATATTACTAAAATAGGTAAATAGAAACAGTGTAAAAGACTAGAAAATATGAAAACAGCGGTCTTGACATTTTCAGGGGCAGTGGCGTGCTTCTGAAACCACTTAATTTTAATTCCCAAACACCACATTGACACCAGAAATTTGCTAAATTTTTTTCCATTTAATATGTATGTGAAATATACCCTTTTTCTTATTTCCAAATAAATGTCTTCGTAAATTGCGGTGCCAGTCATTTATTTCAACATTTTAGAAAGTGCTTTACCACTGAAAGGGATAAAGAAGATAATGATCAGTTAATTACACATACGGCGGTAAAAGAACATAGAATTGATCGAAAAACTTTTGGAAGGTATGTAGACAAATTTCACCAGCATGAATGCAGTGAGATGAAGCCAAACTATGTGACAATTTGAGTTGTCAAATCGAGTGTCACAAAAAGTAGGAAAAGGAGACAAAAAAGAGCGGGACAGCGGCAATAAATTCCGGGCATAATAATCCATGAAACAGAACCTGTCTCTAAAGGAATAATGTCTTAAATGTCAAAATTTCATTTTCCCTGCTGTACAATTATACCTGCTCAGACGAAATTCTGCTTAAAACAAAATTTTACACCTCTGATTTGCAATTGCGTCAAAACGGGTCTGTTTAAGCATCATATTTTCAAAAATGTTTTTTATAATAACTAAAGCATGTAGCATAACGTTTTATTGCCTTTTTTTTAAACAGACTTTTTTTCTCTTCACAAATATTTCAATATAAAACAAAGTGGGTTAAGCCTCCCATATAGTGGGTCAACCCTCCCATATGTGGGGAGCCTTGACCCATTATTTGCTCATGGTTAAAATCGATCATTTTTCACATTTCTTACATATTACACTTATGTAGCAATTTTATTTTGATAACTGATTGTGTAACGAATAAAATGATATATAAAACTTTATTCTACAATCAATATTTAAAAAATAAAAATATTTTTGTAAAAAGTGGGTCAACCCTCCCTAGTCTCCCCTATATTTGAAAGGTACCGTGGACGGTAAATCCGATTTCAGAAGGTTACGCGAAATTTGTACTTTTAGTAATTAGCGATTAGTAAATTTATGTTTTTTTAGTATGGAGCAAATGGACAAAGGAAGATTTACTAATAGATATTTTTCATGTGCAGTTATTTTACTATCATTAAAAAAGCATTAATTTGAATGTACAAAAATAGTTTTTCAAATGCCAAAGGTGTCCAATGGAACAATATTTGTTCATTTAGCCTAGGTTTTTTAAAAAAAGTACCTCAAATTCAATTAAAATTTCAATCATTATAAAATTTTGGTTGGTGCACAGCTTGAGCAGCTGATCGTAGTGACAAATTTTATGTTTATTTTTCTATCACTAAAAAAGAATTACTTTGAATGCAAAAAAAAAAAAAAAAAAAAAAAAAACTTTCAAAAGCCAAAGTTGGCCAATGGAACAATATTTGTTCATTTACTCTAGGTTTTTAAAAAAAGTGCCTCAGATTGAAATAAAATTTCAATCATTATAAAGAAATTTTGGCTGATGCACAGCCCGAGCAGCTGATCATAGTCACAAATTAACGTTTTTAGTTTTATTTAGGCAACAAACTGATGAATAATGACGTCTTGAAAATAAAAGCATGCTTATTTCTTCGTCTTATTACGCTCATTAGAGAAATGCGAAAAAAATCTTCGGTTTGCCAAAAAGATCACTACTAAAATTTTTGCATAACTAACTTTATTTATCATTTGCAAAGAGTTATATAGTGAAAGATCTAAAAATATATCAACAGCAATTTGACATTATTTAATGGAATGTAGTTTGGAGCGTATCAAACTTGGTTGTGGATCCGATTACGGATGATTGGGAAGATTTTATTGAGTGAAAACTAGAGGTTTAGTTTTCTATTTGAATTAGTTATCGAGGTTATTTTCCTAGGTTAATAGTTGCATGATTAAAACTGGTATGTAAAAAGAAACCGCAGTTAAATTATTTTAAATTTATCCACACAATTCCGCTTTAAATATCCACTTTTACATGATTGACATATTTTAAAATATAAAAGTTAAATACTATTTTGATTGTATTTACTTTACTGGAAATCTAAGATAAGAAACTGTAGAGAAAACCTGCAAAAGAAGACCTATATTACCAAATATGATGTAACGTAGAGAGAGATTGTATTTATGTTATCATATCAGCACAAAGTACCAAGCTGAGAAGCCCGGAGTAAAAGACCTAACAAACGAAATGGAATAACTCGAACATTCTTTAAGTTAAATGGTCAATCTCTGCAGTCATTGTAATTCTCTCTTTTTTAGTAGTGAGGTAGTATGATTGTAATGGCCGCATTTCCCTCCCAAACTCTACATGATGTACTAAAGAGTTGTTTCTGAATTGCGCGTATTGCGTCTAACGCATCAGATAATATAATAGGGCAATTGCGTCCGATGCGTATTCAGAAAATGCGGAAGGATCATCCAGGTGAAGGTCCATATTAATTTAAAATACAGGGTCGGATTTTCCATTTCGTTTGATTGAAGGTTTATTTGAAAAATGGTCCAGCGCAGCGAGCTCAGCCTGCTAGTATATAATAAAGATCAAGCCATTCGGATGGATAGTTTTTGGGCTGTTATATGCGTACGGACGGACCAGACGTGGACTATATATCTATATATTTATATAATTACGAAAGCACATAAAAAAGATCTTGGATTTTTAAAAAATATCATTTGAAAACCAACTTTTAGCAACTCTATTTATTAATTTGAACACAATTATATTCTACTCTACTTCAACTATACATAAAATGCATATAAAACGCAAATGGGAATTTCGTTCCTAATAACTTGGGATAGCTATGGAATAACTATAGATACTTGATATAGCTATGGATTTTGATGACATTTGCGTGGTTAGTTTGATTAGTTTTGATTTCAGGGAATGTTTAAGTATATTTTATAACGTTATAAATTGTTCAAGCATAGTGTTATGGTGAAAGTTCTATAATCAGGTGAACCCGATTATAAAAGATTAGCTATTTATAAAAGCTCTATGGTACGGATTACTATGAGACTTCCATGGTAATTTTTCAGGATAGTTTCAGTATATTGCAAATCGTTTTATCATGTTTTCTCAAAACATCCTACAAATCTATATATTTAAAAATGTAAATGTTCGTTTGTTCAAAATCGCTAATTTCCGAAAGTTCCTCACCAATTGCTTTGAAATACACGGGTTGAGTTGCATTCGAATACGGAAGTGTCGTTATATACTTATTATGAGCATCGCTATCCCAAACCCCATTTGCCACCACCCCCATCTGGGGGCGCTTTTTAATTTTTTTCCAAAACCCACCATGTGATATATCATTAGAAAACCCTTGTACTACTGTTTCATACTATGCACCTCGCATCTCGCTCCCCTCACTTTTCCCACGTGGGGGCACATTTCTATATAAATAAAAATATAAATGTTCATTTGTACAAAATCTTAAACCTCCGAAAGTTCTTCGCCGATTGCTTTGAAATTCACGGATTGCGTTGCATTCGAATACGCGCGTGTTTTTATATACCTAACACGAACCTCGCTTCTCCCTCCTCCAATTTCCTCGCCACCACCAGGGGGCGCTTTTTAAATTTTTTCAGACGCACGTCATGTGACATATTATTAGAAAGCCGTTTGACTGCTTTTTCCTCCTACTCCACCTCATCCCACTTTCACCACCGTGGGGGCACATTTTTATATAAAAAAAAATGTAAATGCTGGTTTGTACGAAATCTTAAACCTCCGAAAGTTCTTCACCCATTTCTTTGAAATTCATCGATTGCGTTGCATTTGAATGCGCGCGTGTTTTTATACTACTATTATAAACTTCGCACCCCCCTCCTCCAATTTCATCCCTCGAGGCACTTTTTTAATATTTTTCGACACCCATTATGAGGTATATCATTAGAAAGCCCTTTGTCCACTCTTTCATATTATGCATCTCCCCTCACTATGCCCTCCAGAGGGACACATTACTGAAATATTTCGTCAGTATCTTTTATGATATTTGTTTTTTCTTTTTTTTTTAGTACGTGTTTTTTTCTTTTTAGCTCACAGGCTATTAAAGCCTGAGAGCTAATGTGCGCGCAAGTTCTGTATGTACGTATGTATGTAACGCGATAACTCTTGATAGAAATATCCGATTTGCTTGAAATTTTGTAAATAGTTTCACTCTGATACGGCTCTTCCCTGATTAGTTTTGGAAGTTTATTGGTTAAGTATAACAGGGGAACTGGAGGCTAATTCTCCCTTAATTTAGTTAAATGGGTTTTTCATGCAGAATTTTCCGATTTGCTTCAAATTTTGTAAATACGTTCATTCTGATAAGACACTTCCCTGATTAATTTTGGGAGAGTTCATTAGTTAAGCATAAAAGGGGCAACGGGGGTCAAATCTCCCCTTAATTTAGATAAATGGGTTTTTTATGCAGAATTATCTGATTTGCTACGAATTTTGTAAATAGGTTCATTCTGAAAAAGTGCTTCTTTGATTAGGTTTGGTGTTTTATTGGTTGTGCAAAGGGGAACGGGGAGCTAATTCTCCCCTTTAATTTAGATAACTTGGTTTTTCATGTAGAATTATTGGATTTGCTTCAAATTTTGTGAATAGGTTCTATCTGATAAAACGCTTCCCTGATTTTTTTTTTTGGGGGGGGAGGGGTGTTTATTGATTAAGTATAAAGTGGCAAACCGCGGCTGATTCCCCTTAATTTAGATAAATGTGTTTTTCATGCAGATTTATCCGATTTGCTTCAAATTTGGTATACCGGTTTATTCTGATAAGGCGTTTCCCTGATTAGATTTGGAGGTTCATTGGCTAAGTATAACAGAAGAAGACGGTGGGAGGGGTAATCCCCCTTAATTTATTTTTCAATGGGCATTATTCTTTGAAATAAGAGTATAATATACAATTAGTGTGAAAAGCCTGTGAACTCGGCACATCTTTATTTAATTCACTCGATGTACAGGGATGCCACCGCACGTACTGCAATTGACAATCGGCCTGCCAATTATAATGTTGCGAAATATTCACAAGCCAAATCTTTGCAACGGCACGCGGCTTGCAGTAAAAAAATACTGAGCAACTTCGTAGAAACAACAATCTTGACAGAACCTTTCAAAAGTGAAGATGTCCCCATTCCTCGCCTTCCTTTGATTCTAATGGATGCACAACTTCAATTTAAGAGATTGTAATTACCTATTTGATTAGCGTTTGTAATCTCCATCGACAAAGCTTACGGTCAAGCTTTAAAATTCAGCGGTTTAGATCTAGACATATTGCTTCTCACACGGGCAATTATATGTGTCGTGTTCTTGAATCGGCAAATCAGACAATCTCTATATCTGCACAGTTCGTGTAACAACAAAAAATATTGTATTCCCACAAGCATTGTGAAATTAAACATATTAGAAAGTACACTTTCTCTTTTCTTTCTTTTCCATTTAGCTAGACTGAGCCACAGCAACGCGTGTGGTGTAAATCGCTCAATAGGTGGCGCTTCTATGCTGTTTTTTGTGATTTCCGCAATAGCTGTATCTCAAGAACTAATGCTTGGACTTTCAACGAACTTCAGATCCATGTATACCTGGATAGCAATCATTGCTATCCAGGTATACATGGATCATCATTATGTATTGGTGTAAATCACTTAACAGGTGGCTCTGCTATGCTACATTTTTCAGAATTTTCGCTATAGCTCTATCTCAAGAACTAAGGCACGAATTTTTATCAAACTTCAAATTCAGATACACTTTGACATGAACTGGTGCTAAATTGATGTAATTTCTTTTACTATTTAAATGATTTAATTGACGTGATTTATAAAGAAGAAAGTTTTGTGATGGCCACAACATACTAGTTTAAATTTAATTTAATTGAAATGTTCTAGAAAGAGAGATAAATTATGTAATTAACTACAGTTTTATTTTATGTATATGGGGCATTCTTACAAACTTTTGACTTTTAAGTCCCTCAATAATAATTTTTATTTTAGTACATATTCTTGTGTTTTCATTATTTCATATACTGGGGAACATTTCATTGCATGATTGCATAACAATATTAACGCGATATATAAGTTCTGGATGATGATGGGGGTCCAAACACCAGGAAAACTCCTATATCGTCCCGTGTTCCTGATGCTGATTTTTATGTTTGGAGCTGTCTGTATAAAATTAAGTAATTCGATGTATTTTTTTTTTCCGAAACTAGGAGAATTGTTTTATATAAATACTAGCAAATCCCGCGGCTTTGCTCGCGTAATAGTTGAAATATGCCCACTGATATTTGCATGACTATTGTTTATTAGAAGAATACTTTTTGGAATAACTCAAAAATTACAAATTAAACCACAGTTTGACTGAACTTCATTATAAAAGTGCAATAGACAGAAATGATAATTTAATTAATAAGAAGAACTAAAACTAATTCCAATTAAATGATAATTTAGAAAGCATTTTGAGACTTTTATGCTCATTTCATACGCTCATTTCAGTATTCATTTGAATTTTGAATTTTTTAGACTCCGATCCTTGCAGAACTCTCGTATCAGGCTGAGGAAATTATTAAGAACATACTATATAATATAATTTAATAAAGCAAATGATTTGATAGCGTTGTAATGACTGAAGTAAATATAATGTGACATTAATAATGCAAAATAAAAAATTCAAATAATTAAGAACTTGAATAAACCCCCTTTCTTAAAAAAAGAAAAATCCTCTCTAAATTTCCGACCAAAGGGGAAATTCACCTCGAAAATTCTATCCCCGAGGGGGGCGAGTTTTCTTTGATCATTTTGAACACGGCTGGGAAGCAATTAATAGAATTTTTTCTCACATATCTTTTTAAAATCAACCAAATTACTCATCAGTGAGAAATGTCTCACCCTGAGAGTGTTGGAATAGTAAAGTCTTGAAAAAATATTTTTGGTAACTATCAGTTTCTGTGCATAAAGTGCTTATTTATTGCATGTGTTTTTATTGTAATAAAATCTGACAAGTTACTTTAGCTTTTGAGGAATTTATGAAAAAAAATGTTGAGTCTGACCTCTGATGACAGATAGGGGTGCATCGAATATTCGGTATTCGGACATGCTACCAAATATTCGGTCTGCCGAATATCGAACTATTCGGCCAAACCGAATACTTAAAGTATCTTTTGAAAAATATTTTTAAAATTCTTACACAACTTCTACTTTTAACTGTCAATTTATAAAGATATTCAGAACAATTGGAAACAGAATCATATTTAAATCAAAGAGAATTCTGTTACATTATTTATTTGCTGTTTGATAAGTGTCACTTAAGAAAATTAACCATTAATGATGACCTGCATAGAAATAAATGATGCATAAATGGAAGTTTCTGAACAATGTCTTGTAAATAATCTGTCTTTTGCTTTTTCGTAAAAAGAGCGTTTCTAAAGGAAATGGGAAAAACTTTCAGATGTGATAATAGACATCAAGACAGACCATTTTTGCCCACGAAACCAGTATCGCAATCCGATTTATCAATCAAAATTAAAAATACAGTGTATCTCATCTCATTTCAGGTCAAATTTAGATTTTCATTTTTTACTTTAAAAATAATGAAGATATCGTAACTATATTTTCAAAAGAATTACTTTGATTTCTGTGACATATGATATCATGAGAAGAAGTGCCGGAAATTGGGAGTGTGTATAAAGTTTACTTGTAAAAAGGTCTTGTTTATCAAAATTGAAGTATCTGTGTTAAGTATTATGAAAAATTGTTTTAAAATTTAATTTTTTAGTATCTTTAAACTTTGAATTCCGCCAGCCGAATATTCGGTATTCGGCCTAACAGTCAGTTTTCGACTACCCGAATATTCGGTATTCGGTTTACCTGTAGGCCGAATATTCGGTATTCAGTTTACCTGTAGACCGAATATTCGGTATTCGGCCAAAATCACTATTCGGTGCATCCCTAATGACAGATAAATTTTCTGAAATATCAAATTCCTTGGGGGGGTGTAGCTCCCCCCAGCCCCCCTCACATGGCGCCTCTGGGATAATACCTAAGCAAAAAAGCAGCAGAAAAGACGCCCGTCTGACATTGGTCTTAATTTCGTCAACAAATGTCGTTATTATTACCGTTAGATGAGAAAATAAATTAATTCTGACAAATCTTCTTTTCTCGAAATATTGCGTTATATTTTATGATATTAAGATTATTATTTTATGATACAAGTTTTAAAAGTATTACAAACCTATTGATTGTAATAAAAAGTTACAATTTACTTAAAATTAAGATGCGAAACGAAGAATAATGAGAATAAAATAAAAATATGGTGTGAACGTAAAGTGCTCATGTTCGTTAAATATTCTTTTTTCAACCATATACATATGATAACATATAACAACATATTAATAATATAAATAAAACTTTGGATAGGCAGTGTTTGTTTAAAATAAAATTTGTAGATGGCAGCACTAAAATATCAGATGGAACAGAATTGTAGTAGCAAGTGTCTTTTTATATATCAGGATATTTTGTATCACCCAGATTCGTCAGAATCAGTGGCGTATCTAGACTTATCATTTCGGAGGGGGCTGAGATATAAGAAAAGTCTCTAAGAGGAAATCACAAAAAACGGAAAAAAATCCGCTTTAAACAGTTTTTTATTAAAGCATGTAACGCATTTATTATACAATTAAACCTGCTAAGATGAAATCGCATAGGAGTGTGAAAATGTTCGTTTTACGAAGGTTTTCGTCTTTTGAAGTATAATTTCATGGTTATAACACATATTTTTAAAACGCAAAACTGAGAATTATCTGCTAAAAGGTATCTCAATAAATACCAAATAAACCCGAAATAAACATCAAATTTAAAACTGTTTAACAGCGTTCTCACTCTATTCGCTCCCTACCTCCTTTTAACATGCAAATAGCGTTTTCCATTTTATCATAAATGGTATATATTTGGAATAACAGCTCCCTTATGATAACTTTTCCTAGATAGGCACGGCTCGAAAATCGGCTAAACTGCCAAATTTGAGAGTATTTTCCTTATTAGTAGGAGAGCTGTTGAACATTTTTGAGTAGGTATTTGAGGCACCCTGAAAATTTGTGCAACACTTCTTTTGTAATGCCTGAATACAAAATCGAATGTCTGGCTGAAGGATCGTGGCCCAATAACTGTGCCAGACATGTGTCAAGTGCCATTTTTTGACTACCCAAAAAAGGTATTTGTGGGACGCTGAGATTGAGACAGAATAATATTTATACTTAGAAAAAAATATTTTGAAAATGACAGACACTTTAGTCGGCCCAAAAACTGTGCCAGACACGTGTCAAGTGCCCTTTTTGACTACCCCAAAAAGGTATTTGAGGCACGCTGAGATTGAGACAGAATAATATTTATACTTAGAAAAAAATATTTTGAAAATGACAAACACTTTAGTCGGCACAAAATCTGTGCCAGACGCTTGTCAAGTGCCATTTTGCCGAAAATGGCACGTGTCCCAAAAATGGCACTTGACACGTGTCTGGCACAGATTTTGTGCCGACTAAAGTGTCTGTCATTTAAAAAATATTTTTTTCTAAGTATAAATATTATTCTGTCTCAATCTCAGCGTGCCTCAAATACCTTTTTTTGGGTAGTCAAAAAATGGCACTTGACAAGTGTCTGGCACAGTTTTTGGAACACGATCCTTCAGCCAGACATTCGATTTTGTATTCAGCCATTACAAAAGAAGTGTTGTACAAAATTTCAGGGTGCCTCATATACCTTCCCTAAAATGTTTAACAGCTCTTGGAGCATATTCTTTTAAAATTGTGGTTGATAGGAAGCTTTTATAGTATTCGAGATTCAGAATCGCTCAATTAGATTTATGATGTATTTTAAATGTAAATAAAGCTTATTTCTAGTCAAAAAGTTACACACCCATAGAAAAAACTTTTTTGTCAATATTTTGTAATCATGTGTAAATAAAATAACACATCACAACGCTGTAACGAGCTGAATAGCAAGAATATAACGTAAGAAGCATTTACATAGATAAATTAAAAAAAAAAAAAGTTCAAGGCTTTGCAGTTCATACTGCGATGTCTCAATCTGTGCATTACCTTAAATCACAAATTTTCAACTGATAAATAGCAAGAGTAAGCCTTTTATTAGATGTTTTATAAACTAATTAAAAATTAAAATAATGCACTTTAAATCATCACATGTCACGTTTTACATAATAAAACGCGTGTAAAGAGAGCCTGTGTATAAACGGAAGCTTGGATGAAATAGCTATTTCGTAGTCTCTGCGAAATATCACACTTTCTAAGATGAAAACCTGTCTAAAACGGAATATTTTTCTGCTTACTTTTGAATTTCATCTTAGCAGGTTTCATTACATTTTGCAAACCTTTCGTATGATATTTTCTACAAATTTCGGAAGGGGCTAGAGCCCCATCAGCCCACGCTCTGAGTACGCCACTGGTCAGAATCAGGGGCGTAGCTACAAATATTTTTTTTTTCTTGGTTCGGGGAGGGGGGGGGGGGGCGGGGATTAAAAAATTTCCCAACTTATAATTCAAAAATCTCCCAACTTGAATCAAATTGCTCTATTTTCCAACTAAGATTATATGTGTAATGTGTGTTTAATAATAATGATACTTATATGTAAAAAAAAAAAAAAAAAAAAAAAAAAAAAAAAAAAATTTCCAAAGAAAAATACTGAAATTAAAAACATAAAAATTATAATTATTGGTTCATTTAATGAAAGTTTTTGTCTTCTATTGTGTACGAGTCATAATCGTATTTCATATGAAAATAGCCTCATGATATTTTGAGAATTTTGAGAAAGATTCAAGTTTTTGCAGGAAATAGATTAGAGACACTGTTGATGTACAAAAGTAGGGAAATTCAGGTCTGGTAAATGTATGATATTTTCGCAGCATAGAAAAACACAATGATAATTTGAGTCTTTATGCTTTTTGTATTTCTTTTGAAAGTGTAACTAGTTTTCTGTTACAGAACTTAGTCAGCAAAACAATAAAAATTATTCTTTTTTTTTCTACTTTTTACTTAAAAAAAGAAAAAGTATTTCAAAAATCTAGAATTTCCCATCTCAAAGCTCAAATTTCCAAAGTTCGCAAATATTGGAGGGGGAGGCTCCCCACCATAACCCCCCCATCGCGATGCCTCTGGTCAGAATGTACGCTTCTTAATTACGTCAGTGTACTAATTTAATTTAAGTCATTTTATTTTCATTTATCTTAGTAAGATCTCATCATATATATCACAAAGATTTCTCATGATTAAACATTTATAAACTTATGCCTCTCAGTATAATAAAATATAAAACAAAGATTGATAAATATAAGTAATATTCTTTCAGTTCAATATACTGAAGTATTATATTGTAATATTAAAAAAAATTACTTATTTGTGATTAAAATGGAAGTATTAGCAATGCATTTGAATGGTAAAAACAAATTTTACTTTTTTGCTAATAAAAACTACAGGTAAGATTTAATATAGCGCTGTACCACAGATTTGACAGAAAAACAGCAACTAATGTCCAACGAAATTCACATATACTTTCTAATCATAAGTAGCAAAGTAAGGATACTCCATGGTGGAGTTGTCACAAATTTTTCAATACATAGTTTTACATACAGTAAAATTTTCTTATGTTTCATTGTATGTTTCACGTGTTTCATAATTCATATGATTATTACTCATTAAATACTGAATGTTTTAAGTGAAATTTTTTATAAAATCTTTTTTTAATAATTTTTATGAGAAAAAAGTCAAGTCATGCTGTTTTCAGAAGGACATAAAATTACAATTTTTCTCGTTCAAAATAATGAAATATAAATTTTAAGATAACGTTTAATGTTTATTAATGTTAATATGTATTAGTTACATGCTGTATTTGTTAGTTATACTCATATTCATTGAAAATTCTTTTACTTAGAATGAAATATCTTTTACAAAAATTAAATACATTGGAATGTTTTTATTCAAATTTGTTATTTTTTATATTATTAAAGAATGAATCAAAAAATATGAAAGCAAGCTCCAGAAGGAATTATTTTTATTATTACATCACACTACCTAATTACATGAAAATTAAGAACAACAAGGAAAAAAAAAAGTTTCGTATCTAAAATCTATAAGAAATTAATTTAATACATGTTTTATTAATATCTATCAGCATGTATTATTGGTTATATTTAATATTAGAATTTCACTTCTTCATTTTTATTTATCAAATATTCAAACACACTAGATTGGTTGGTTGTGTTCATGATGACCAATTATCAGCACGAGGGATATGGGACCTAATGCGGAGAGTGCCCTCTGTGCGGGGGGGGGGGGGGGGGGGGGTTCTAAAGGAACCTAAGGCTGCGAACACACCATCTTTCTAATTGTTATCAGCGTCGGCATCGACTATTTTATGGGCGTCGGCCTTTTTTATGTTTAATGACTTTAGTAGGAAAGGGACTGATCTCCCGCAAAAGAGGAACTTTCCTTCAAGTAGAGTCGAGCTCCTTATCGACTGACCCATTGTTGATTCCCCTCATTCTTTTGTGAATAAACCGCAGAACCATTCAGAATAAAAGATTTTCCACAAAAACTGGAGAATGAAGGCAAAACTCGCGTCTGTACGCATCATAACCCGTATTACGCTTGGAGAACCCGGGAGAGCCAAGGTTCGAAGAAAACCACGAATGATTAGACCGACGGGCGCGATTGGGATCGAGCCCAGTACCTCCCATCTACCAGCTTGAAGAGCAAAACCTCTCGGCCACTGGTGGGGGCCTGTGAAATTTCGCAAACCTCTTCTTTTCTCAGCCAGACTGATTAGGCGCCAGTGATCCCAGGTCACGTGGTCTGACTAGAGAATTAATATTAAAAAACATTTTTTCTTTCTTGTTCCTTTTCTTTTTTAGTTGGTTTTGTGAGTGTGAATCTTGAACGCAGCAGATAAATATGCTGCGTATAGGTTTTTTTTATCGTGGTCTTCTATTAGAAGAAATGATGTTTAATTTTTTTTTTTTTTTTTAAAAGGGAAATTTATTTCCGAATATTAAATAATGCCATTTTCGTGGCTTCTTTTATAGAAGAATGTAATTGGTGAAATTTTAATATGATCATCTTGAATTCCCAGTGTGGAATATTTACATGTTTTTAAAGAAATATTATCCAAATGTTTTTCATTGTAAATACTGTAAATATTTATAAGTGTAAATAGAATTAACAAAGTTTTTAATTATCCTGTGCTTGACTTGGATTTATACTGAAAAACACCAGCGCCATTTTCAGTTGTGAAAATATGCTCGATTAATTTAATATGATTTAAAACGAATCGTGAAGTCTATAACTATGCTCTCCCAACTTTGATTTGAATTGTGATAACGTGAAATTTCGTGGATTATATGAAGATTATTCTTCAGGGCCAAACTAGATTGGTGTTAGTTGGAACAGACTTAACCCTCAAGAGAAGCACTATCACGGCTTCCCAATTCAGGAGTAAGATGGGTATGAAATAGCCGTGAGACTTTAATAATTCGATTAAATTATCCGATTTAAAAGATTTTTTTTTTTAAATCCAAACCTCAGGCAGTATAAAAAAGATTATGTTTATAAGATGATTATAAAAACAAGAGTATTCTTAATATATTAGAAAAAAATCTGAAGTTCTTAAAAATTTGTCAAAATATGGTGTTTTATTCAAATTATCATATCTTGGCGAAATTAGTAGATAAAAACTTTCTGCCAACGCCGTTTAAAAGAGAATTTGATATAGAGTAAATTGGGTGAAGATGCCGTAGTTTTTGACTTTATTGTTTTAAAAATAGCCTGTTGCTTTTATTTGTTATTCATTGATTTCTTGTAAAAGTTTGTACCCTTACGTATACATTTAAAACCTTATTTAACTTTACAGATATTATATAAAGCATCAAAAATTTTGTTTTTGTAAACACTTGCATTTCGGCATCTTACCCATGCCTATGGGTAAGATGGCCAACTATCTAGGGGTAAAATGCCTTGTGGAGTTTCAATGTAAACAATAATTTTTGAGAAGTAGTTGTCGGAGCACAGCTCCGGCTTCCTTGCAAAAATTACACTTATTGTTAACACGATAGCGTCCAAAATATTTGACGCATCGACACAAAAAATGAGCTGGACGTTGGTAGGGCCAAAATCTCGGCGCGTATTGAAAATCATAAATATTCGTCAACCCTAACAGCCTGAAATGTCGGCTCAAAAATTTCCCATAGAGATAACATTGCGAGTTTAATTCTATATATTTGAAAGATAAGGCTTTCTTTTTTTAGTCATGTACCTTGAGCCTTTTTTTTTTTTTCCCACCAATTTTAACAATTCTTTTTTTTTAATGAAAGCTGTTTCTTTGTAGATTTTCCCGCACTAGCTATTTTTTTTTTAAAATACTCCCATTTTTATATTTAAATTAAAAATTAAAAAAATTTCTATGAATTTATTTCAAAATGGTAGCAATTGGATTACTTCCATTGTTATAAAGAAAGGAAAAATAATAAGGTTTGCTTATCTTTATTGATGCCATTTTCTCATAAAATTCAAAATAAACTTTCTGAAAAAAATTGAACAGAAAATGACGTCATGCTTTAATAAAATACTCATGTTTTCTGCAAAAAGCTGTTTTTCATTCATTGAGTTTGAGACGCTTGGTGAAATGCTTCAATGAGGCAAAATGACATCATATTTAAATGAAAACGATCATTTTCTCTGATAAAAGTTAATATTTTACTACGAACGCCATCGCTTCTAAAAGATATAAATTTCTGGAATTTTACTCGCCGATACAGAGATTAGAATCACAAGTCAAGAGTGCGAATGTTCACATGCAAAGTCGTAGTTGACGAACTTGATTTCAAGTTTAGAAATATATGTATTAATCACATATTGCGCATTGTAATATTTTTGAAATGGTGAATGTAAATATAAGAAATACGTATGTTAATTATGAGACGGTGAAAATAACATAAAGTTCAGATTTTACGCAAAAAATAATTCCATGATTAACTTAAGGTGAAATCAATTTTTTAAATTTTCAATCGGCAATTTTAAACGGCACAGATGTCATATACAGATGTCGGCACAGATGTCATATTGGCGCGATTTATTTCTGACGCCAATGTCATATACGCAACGGGTACTTAACTGGCGCCAAAGTGTCGTTATTTTGCTTGATATGGTAACCCGGATGTTATTGTTTGTGCTGCTGAAGTTTTCCCTGAATTGGCGTGGGAAAAATATCGCGCCAATATGGGGCGTATATGACATCTGTGCCTTTTAAACATAACAGCCTCAATGGGTAATTTCATCAAAATTACATATCTTGATGAGGTATAATAAATAGTGCAGTTTAACTTTTTAATTTTTTGAACAGTCGAAGTGTATGGAATTAGTATTTTGGTAACTTTAAGTTAAAAATAATATTTGTTTTAAGAGACTAAGTAGTAACCTATGTTCGTTCTAAGTTCGTTTTTAAACAATTTCTTTCATCGAAATTCGACGAGATTCATCCCGTTATTAATTAAAACATTAGCTCCATTGCTGTAAATTATGCATTTTAAACTCATACGGATCATTATGGAGTCGAATGTTGAAGTCGATGTTCATACATTGGTGACCTGAGATATAGATTAACCACCCCCGCCCCCTTTCAGAAGTTTTACGTTCTACGTATGTAACAACCACTATTTTTTTCAAACTTTTCATTCTTTGTAAGCTTCCAAATCGATGCAATTCATTTTGAATTTTAAATTAAGAGAAACGAAAAGAAAATCGAATACGGAAAATACGATTTTGGGCATTAGTCGAATGGCTACGAGTGATACTCAAAGAAATCGAGAAAAATATAATGTCATGTAAGCATTACTTATATGTATGTATATGTATGTTTGTATTCAGATGAGTGTATGTTTCTATTGGGAAATTTTCGTAATCGGGTTTGTAGACAAATTCATAATTTACTGAGCATTGTTTGATGCGCAAATTTAACAATTTCGTAGCTGTCCCAATTACTGACGATTACTCAATTTTTTTTAATTCATCGTAAGTGAATATATTTAAACTAAAATGCAAGTGAACATTCTGAAGTAAATGAGATAAGCATTTTTTTTTGTCAAGATGTACACTAGAAAACAAAAATATGTAGATTACAAAATACAAAATTCCTGTACGTGTTGGAAAAGGTAGCTTCCCTGTTTCTTGGTTTTAAGATTTAGCTAATTTTACTGGAGAACACGAAGTTAAAATGTGAAGAACCCGGTTAGAAAAGAATCACCAGCACTGAATTTCAATGGAAATTTCGCCAAATTAGTCAGATACAGAAAAATTGGCTTAATTTGTGTCGACATATTTTTGGTCGCCAAATTTGGCTATATTTCGTCCAAATGTCGCGAAGCTTATCGATAAATGCGACGTTAATGTACTGTAAAAGCACTTTTTTTCGCGAGGCTTTAATTTTCGCGAATTTCGCGAGCTCGTCGTAATCGCGAAAAAAAAAAAAAATCACCTCAAAAAATAATAAAAAATCAGAATTTTTTCCCTTATCCAAAATTTGAATACAGTTACTTTAATAAGAATTAAGTGCAAAAATTTCTCGAATACTTACAACTATTTGTTGACTACTATACAACTATTTCTTGAATAAAAACAATAATACAACTAATAGAATGCAGCTCATTCATTTACAGTATTTATATCAGTTCCTTTGAAACCATTCAAAATTATCTCATGTTTGGCTGCAACGCACCGTTAAATGTGCGCACAAGCGAAGAAGCGTAATTCAGTTTTAGTCGTGATATTCGTAGATCCACAAATTCTTTTTCCTCTAGAAATTTAAGCTCATGAGAATACTACTCAATAAACTCATTCTTGAGCAAATGCTTGAACTCGCTGTTTACAGTTAAGTCCGAAGGCTGGAGCTCTCCTGTGCGGGAAGCGGGCACAAAAACTTTTCGGGTGAATTTTTCGAACAAGAGGAAGTTTCTTAAAATGCCTTATGCAAAAGGGGTTCTATTTAGGTAGTTTCAGGATTTTTCAATTTTCAGTTCCGTTCATATAAAATTCGCGAAAATTTCAGCTCGCGAAATCACCGATATCTTCATTTTCGCGAAAATTACGGCTCGCGAAAATAACTGCTTTTACAGTATATGACTATGATCGCTTACGCTTATGATCGGAGAAATGGATACAATAATGAAAGATAATTCGTGAGAAATCAAGTTCACTAAAAGTCATAAATTAATCCCTGATTTTTTTTTAATCTGCTGCCTAGATTTAGTGTACATTTTAAGAAATATACATATTTTATATGTGTAACGTTATACACAGAAGTTTCGAAAATGACGGTTAAAAGAAAGTAATTCAAATGTATACAGTTATTCAGCTTAATTCTATGTGGAAAAGTCGCATAAAAATAACCCAGATGCTTCCTAATATTTTCCTAATAACGATATAACAACAACTCAGATGAATAAAGGTATCAAGTTTGATAGAGGAGTATAGCAGACTATCTATGAGTGTGTGTTACATACGTGTTATAAACCTTTACCTGTTGCCATATTAAATAAGTGTGGGCTGTGCCAGACGAGCAAGTCTTTGAAGGAGCTTTGACGATTTCTGCCGCTAACTCGATGGATCAAGTTCTCAAAGATCGGAGCTAAATTAAAAAAATCGAAATCTCTCAAATACATCCGGGGGTAATTATTTATCTTTACCGTAGATTCTCTTATCCAACGGTTTCTCTTTACTTTTAACATTTCTGAATTATTAGAAAGAACAACAAATTATGCTGCCTTCAGTTATGCACTGAACAGCTTTTGTCTTTGCAAACAAAGGTTACAAATTTCCCTAAATCAACTTTTATTATTAGAAAAGAAAGAGCTGTAAAATGTACAAAAATCAAAGAAATTAGTAAAACAATCATAGAGCAGTTAGGATCAAAAGCTATCATTCTTTTGGCACTAACAGGTACTGCTGCATTTAATGTCAAAGACAAGGTAACTCACTCAGTGCTTAAAGAACCAACGTGTTTTAAATAGTTCGCTAATTTAAAAAGTCAGCAATACATCTACAGCTCAGAATGGATACAGTGTTATTTTTCATTATTGACTAATTTTCAATGATAGGATGTCGTCTTATGGCTGACCTTGAACAAAGATATCGCGAAGGTAAAATAGATAGCATTTAGCCTTTTAGAGGCTTTTTGTTTAAATAATCCTTGGACATATTAGGTAGCTACATCGCGTAAAAGACATCCCTCTATGTAAAAGACATTCTTTAAAAGTCATTTTGTTTCTTCGCGGAGAAAAAATGCTTATTGCTTTTTTAAAATGTTTCACGTTAACAAACTCATTGAGATAAAACGACGATCAGCAGACACAGTTCCGAAAGACTCTGAACTCACTTTGCGTGAGTCAAGTTTTTGACTGCCTCTCACCCCTTATGTAACGACGCAAAGACATACTGCTTTCGGCTAACTTGAATGATTTGAAGGTGCCATATGTCTTTTTCTCAAAACCAAGCAAGCTAAAGAATATAATCAAGAAGTACTTCTTAAATCAAAGCGGGGACCAATTAACAAGAACTTTAGCAGATCACAATGATTAAATAGCAAGATGGAGTGAAGATGATCACGCGTCTGGACTTCAGTCTAGACTTTCCTCAGCAGCTGGAAGCAGGGTTATGCATTATGCTACATACCAATATCTGAACGGAGTGAGAATTGGTAAACGTAAGTACGATAAAAGATATTGCCTATGGCCCACGTTTTCAACCTCGAGGTTTGCCAAAGGCCATAATAGTTCATTTTGTTGAGTATCATGAGCCATTTCTAACTGTAATTTTTTTTTAATCAAATCTATTTGTAAATATTGGAAAGAAGAAAAAGCCTCATTCACACGAAGTTAGTTACCCTTAACTGTTGCATACCTTGCCACCATACATAGATCCTCGAGTTTAACATTGTCAAAAACTGCTGTGGATATCCATCTAAAGGTGTTGTCATATGAAACAACTTATGACATTTTTACTGTATTTTTTCATTTAGAGAAAGTTCTAATGGAAGCAATTTTCGCTAAGGAAAGGCTTTACCCAAATTAGAAGTATGGGAGCACTTGCTGACAGATTAGAATTTGTGCATTACCCGAGGCAACTGACGACTGAGTTAAACAAATGAGGTATCGACGATTGTTATTTCAAACTTACTTTTATACTATTAAACAGAAATCTAGAAAATAAAACATTTTTTAAAATAATATCTTTTAAGTTTATGCGGCTGCATGCTCCGACATTTCGGCCTGACGGTTACTAATTTAAAACATAATGGGATGAATAACAGTAACTTTAATATTTTAGACATACTAAAGTTGTTAACTTACTTAATATTAGGAAATTACAAAAATATGAATGTAATAAACGTTGGCACTTTAATAAAAGAACGAACTAACATTTGAAAAAAAAAAGTTATGTTCTACTTAACATTTAAAAGAATTATGGCTCTTAAGTATGCCTATTTTTACTTTCTTCTATCTTCAATAGAAGAAAGTATTGTAATCGAAATTTTTTTCGACTTCCGGTTTTCGACGGATTTGCATGTTTTAGGGGTCAGAGATTCCAAAAAACATGTTTATAGAAAATGTCTGTCTGTCTGTGTGTCCGTCTGTCCGTCTGTCCGTCCGTCCGTCTGTCCGTCCGTCCGTCTGTCCGTCTGTCCGTCTGTCTGTCGCCATTGTACCATCAAAAAGTGTATGAAGTTATGTATAGAATTAAACCAAAATTTTATTATAAGTTTTTGGCTATGGCAAGCAGGTCCTCCCGGAATTTGGAAAAAAATCGCCGGTAGGGGGCGCTGATATAACAATTTTTGTGCGATTTTGAATATTGTACCATCCAAAAGTGTATGGAGTTATGCATAGAATTGAACCAAATTTTTAGTTTAAGTTTTTGGATATGACAAGCAGGTCCTCCCTGAATTTAGAAAAAATTCGCCGGTAGGGGGCGCTGTAAATTCGTTTTTTGTGCGATTTTGAATATTGTACCATCGAAAAGTGTATGAAGTTATGCATAGAATTGAACCAAATTTTTATTTTAAGTTTTTGGCTATGGCAAGCAGGTCCTCCCTGAATTTGGAAAAAATTCGCCGGTAGGGGACGCTGTAATAGCGATTTTTGTGCGATTTTGAATATTGTACCGTCCAAAAGTGTATGAAGTTATGCATAGAATTAAACCAAATTTTTATTTTAAGTTGTTGGCTATGGCAAACAGGTCCTCCCTGAATTTGGAAAAAAATCGCCGGTAGGGGGCGCTGTAATAGCGATTTTTGTGCGATTTTGAATATTGTACCGTCCAAAAGTGTATGAAGTTATGCATAGAATTAAACAAAATTTTTATTTTAAGTTTTTGGATATGGCAAGCAGGTCCTCCATGAATTTGCAAAAAATTCGCCGTTAGGGGACGCTGTAATAGCGATTTTTGTGCGATTTTGAATATTGCACCATCGAAAAGTGTATGAAGTTATGCATAGAATTGAACCAAAAAAATATTTTAAGTTCTTGGCTATGGCAAGGAGGTCCTCCCTTAATTTGTAAAAAAATCGCTCGTAGAGGGCGCTGTAATAGCGATTTTTGTACAATTTTTGTGCCATTTTGAATATTGTACCGCCGAAAAGTGTATGAAGTTATACATAGAATTGAACCAAATTTTATGTGCTTATTTTTGGTCATGTCACGAAGGTCCTCCATGAATTTGGAAAAATTCTGCCCGAAGGGGGCACTATAATTGCGATGTCTGTACCAGTTTCATTATTGTACCATCGAAAAGTGTATGAAGTTATCCATATAACTGAACCAAATTTTTTGTGCATGTTTCTGGCTATGGCAAACAAGTCCTCCCTGAACTTGAAAAAATTCCGAAAGAAGGGGGCGCTATAATTCCGATCTCTGTGCCATTTTCATTATTGTACCATCGAACAGCGTATAAAATTATGCATACAATTGAACCAAAATGTTTGTGCTTGTTTTTGGCTTTGGCCAACAGGTTCTCCTTGAATTTGGAAATATTCCGCGGTAAAGGGCCTCCGTGCTAGCGATTTTTGTATACTTTTCTTGATTTTTCGTAGTTCTATTGTACATCGGCGGCTCATGCAGCGGCGGGAACTCGCTTCCTGCTATGCCGGCTATTCGCAAACAGCTGATAACGACAGAATAAGGAAAAATTAATAATTTTAACAAATATCATGATATAGATTAACTCGTTTTTAGTCCGTTTAATTGACTTGAGCAGAAATTTATGTTGAAAATCAAAGTTGGTATAGTATTGAACTAATAATATTGAAGTATTAACATGTGTAACTAGGTTTTGAAATATTAAGATGTATAAGATAGAAGAAAGTTTTGGGATTGGCACATCCAACTAGTTAAACATTATAATAAGTTTGAATACGATACAGCCACTTTGATAAAGTACTTTAGAGTGCAACCTTTTTTTTGGTGTTTTTCATATGCCCCTTTGTTCTTTTCAGCTATAATTCAGATCTGCCACAGACTACACATTTGTTTAGGATCTTTGAGCAACTTTTATATAATTAACAGTTTCACTGAATGCATTTGATCCAATCATATTTCTCAGAGGTTTTATTGTACTCTGCTAGACACTCACAGTGTCTGCTAGGTTACATTCACTTAAGAAAATTCCCATCTTCTGAATTTTGGTAGGAAATTTAATCCATTATTACTTTCTTCTGTCTTCAATAGAAGAAAGTATTGCAATCAAATTTTTTTCGACTTCCGGTTTTCGACGGATTTACACGTTTTAGGGGTCAGAGATCCCAAAAAAACATGCTTATAGAAAACGTCTGTCTGTCCGTGTGTCCGTCTGTCTGTCGCCATTGTACCATCAAAAAGTGCATGAAGTTATACATGGAATTCAACCAAATTTTTATTTTAAGATTTTGGCTATGGCAAGCAGGTCCTCCCTGAATTTAGAAAAATTCGCCGGTAGGGGGTGCTGTAACAGCGATTTTTGTGCGACTTTGAATATTGTACTATCGAAAAGTTTATGAAGTTATACATAGAATTGAACCAAAAAATTTTTTTAAGTATATGGCTATAGCAAGTAGGTCCTCCCTGAGTTTGGAAAAAATTCGCCGGTAGGGGGTGCTGTAATAGCGATTTTTGTACGATTTTGAATATTGTACCATCGAAACGTGTATGAAGTTATACATAGAATTGAACTTAATTTTTTTTAAGTATTTGGCTATAGCAAGTAGGTACTCCCTGAATTTGCAAAAAATTCGTCGGTAGGGGAAGCTGTAATAGCGATTTTTGTGCGATTTTGAATATTGTACCATCGAAAAGTGTATGAAGTTATACATAGAATTGAACCAAAACTTTTTTTAAGTATTTGGCTATAACAAGTATGTCCTCCCTGAAATTCGCCGGTAGGGGGCGCTGTAATAGCGATTTTTGTGCGATTTTGAATATTGTACCATTGAAAAGTGTATGAAGTTATGCATAGAATTGAACCAAATTTTTTGTGTTTGTTTTTGGTCATGGCACGAAGGTCCTCCCTGAATTTGGAAAAATTCCGCCGGAAGGGGACGCTATAATTGCAATGTCTGTACGATTTTCATTATTGTACCATCGAAAAGTGTATGAAGTTATGCATAGAATTGAACCAATTTTTTTTTTTAAGTTCTTGGCTATGACAAGCAGGTCCTTCCTTAATTTGGAAAAAAATCGCCGGTAGGGGGCTCTGTAATAGCGATTTTTGTGCCATTTTGAATATTCTTACATCGAAAAGTGTATGAAGTTATGCATAGAATTGAACCAAATTTTTTGTGTTCGTTTTTGGTCATGGCACGAAGGTCCTCCCTGAATTTGGAAAAATTCCGCCGGAAGGGGGCGCTATAATTGCGATGTCTGTACGATTTTCATTATTATACCATCGAAAAGTGTATTAAGTTACGCATGTAATTGAACCAAATTTTTTGTGCATGTTTCTGGCTGTAGCAAGTAAGTCCTCCCTGAATTTGAAAAAAAATCTGCCGGAAGGGGGCACTGTAATAGCAATGTCTGTGCCATTTTCATTATTGTACCATCGAAAACTGTATAAAATTATGCATAGAATTGAACCAAATTTTTTGTGTACATGTAAGGCTATGGTCGGTAGGTCCTCCCTGAACTAGAAAATTCTGCCAGAAGGGGGCGCTAGTTAATTGCGATGTCTGCGGCATTTTTATTATTGTACCATCAATAAGTGTATGAAGTTATGCATAGAATTGAACTAAATATTTTGTGTATGCTTCTTGCTATGGCAAGCAAGTCCTCCCTGAATTTGAAAAAAATCTGCCGGAAGGGGGGCCTATAATAGCGATGTTTGTGCCATTTTCTATATTGTACTATTGAAAAGTGTATAAAATTATGCATACAATTGAACCAAATTTTTTGTGCATAATTTTGGATATGGCCAACAGGTCATCCTTGAATTTGGAAATATTGCGCGGTAAAGGGGCTCTGTGATAGCGATTTTTGTATACTTTTCTTGATTTTTCGTAGTTCTATTGTCCATAAGCGGCTCGCGTAGCGGCGGGAATTTGCTTCCTGCGAAGCCGGCTTTTCGCAAACAGCTGATATCAACACAAGGGCGGATCTGGAGAGTCCTCAAGTGGGGGGGGGGGGGGGGAGCGATTTTAGAAATTTGGAAACTCCAATCTGATGCTCAGGTCGGGGCTAATTTTTTCACTGCCGGTCGTGTTACTTTTACTTTTTGCTGTGGGTCGGGTTTGCTTGACTTCAATTTTTTGCTGTTGGTTGGATTAACTTATACTTTTTTGCTGTGGGTCGCGTTTGGGTCTGGTTGATTTCTATTTTTTGCTGTGGGTCGCGTTTGGGTCTGGTTGATTTCTATTTTTTGCTGTGGGTCGGGTTAACTTCTACTTTTTTGCTATGGGCCAGGTTAACATCTACTTTTTCGATGCGGGTCGGGTTTGGGCCCGGTTGACTTCTACTTTTCTGCTACAGGTCAGGTTGACTTTTACTTTTAAGCTGCGCCTAGCGCGTTGGGTTTGGGGCAGACTGATATACATTATATCCGGTTTGGGTCAGTTTCGGATTGGGTTCTCACTACTGCGACTTGCAAGAAGGGTTCGGGTTGACCCTTTTTTTTAAAAAGAAAGTCTAGGTATTTTTGAAGATAAAAACTATATGCAGTAAAATCTCCATAACAGACACGTCCAAATAATTATTTAGGAATACTTTTCAATCTCCAGAATTATGTAAAAAATACTAATTCGGTATAAGACTGCTTGTCTCTTTATATCTAAGGTAAGTTGTAATTCAGTAAAGAAGGCTTTGAAACTTATTAAAAAACATACCGGGTGTCCTTAAATGGATTTTAAAATTTATTACTTTTCGAATGGTGACAGCTATTTAAAAAAATCTTGCAGGAGGGTTATGTAAGATGTCATGAGATTTTCTACTGTGATTCTTGATTTTACTGTATAATAGCAGTGATAGATGGCGCTGTAAACAATGGTCGTTAAGCCTACCTCTTCCCGGAACCGATTTAGCGCCTCTTGCTTCCAGCACCATCTTCGTTGCTATTTTAAACTAAAATCAAGAATCGCAGTTAAAATTTATCAGGGATAGAGTAAAAAAGAAAAAAAAAACCCTCTGAAATTCAAAGAAAATTTTCTAAAAGGTTACAGCAGATGGGGGGATTCCCTTCTGGCACTAATTATTATTTTTGTTGCAGGTCGGGTTAGCTGTTTTGGATTCGGATCGAATTCAGGAAGAGTGTAGATTCCTGTAAGCTGAGTTTGGATTAACTTGTTTTTTTTTTTCAAAAATTAGTTCAGTATATTATTTCAAGTTAAAAATTATACCTATAATAATAAACGTATGTAAGTGTGCTGTTTTCTAAAGAGACCACTGAATTTTTCCCGCGACTCTTTGGTGAAATTCGCTCGTCTTCGACCCTTTGATGAAATTTGCATTTCTTCTGCAACCCTTTGACGAAGTTAGTGTAATTTTGCAGACCTTTGGTAAAATTCACGTTTTTTCTGTGACCCTTCTACAAAATTCGCTTTTTTTCAGCGATCCTTTGACTAAATTCGCGTTTTTAAAGCGATTCTTTGACTAAATTCTTTTTTTCTTTCTACGATTTTATGAAGGAATTTGCGTTTTCTCCACGATCCTTTGACGAAATTCGAGTTCTTTTCCGCTGCCTTTTGAAGAAATTCGCGTTTTCTGTGATCATTTGAAGAATTGCGGATATTTTCCGTGGCTCCCTGACCAAATTCGCGTTTTTTCAGTGATCATTCGGCGAAATTGAAGTTATTTTCTGCGAACGATTGACGAAATAGATTTTTTATGGAGACCATTTATCAAAATTTGCGATTATTTGTATGTCCGAATTTTCGGATAGGTGAATTTCCTAAATTTTTGGAACCGAATGCCTTAACCATGGAGCTGCGTATTATTATTATTATTATTATTATTATTATTATTATTATTATCAAAATAGGTTAAAAATTTACGCATATTTTTCATCACACATTTCAAATCTGCACACATGTGTAAAATATGTCCCAAAATCTTTGTGAAACAGGTTCTTTTTAATAGAATTAGATCATAAAAAAAAGATTTGCTGCGGAAATTGCGTGTTGCGCAAATTTTGCCACTTTACGTTGGCCGTGGAAATCGCGGGTTGCGCAGCGAAAGGGTTAAATTTTAGGAAAATTTGGAACATAATCACCCCTGTTCCCGACATCTATAACCCTCCTGCAAGTATTTTTTTAATATCTGTCACCATTTGCAATTTATTGAATTTTAAAATCAGTCAGTCCATTTTAGGACACCCGGTATATTCAGTAGTTATGAGATGATGGCTGAAATTAAGTATTTAAAAAAAAGGTTAATCTGGCTTCGATATGTCAGTTAGAGGTTTACCTGGACTGAAGTTATCAGGCCCAAGCCCAGGTCCAACCCACATAAAAAATAAAACTATTGGCCCTGCCCGGTATAAAAGCTAAAAAATCAACTCCAGCCATGCCTGCATTTTGCAATTAAAAATATTCATAAAGTACACTTGCTTATGCTCATTTTTTATTTTTAGATTATGTTCGAAATTCATGAATACAGAAAAACAACAATATTAATTACTATAACGATGACTATTTAGGCAATTATGTACGTAAACACTACGTAAAAATATGACTTAGACAATTAAATTCAAATAAAAATCCAGTAAGATAATCAGTTTAGAATGAAGGAAACAGTTGATAAAAGAAAATCATAATTTTAAAGCTCTACAAAGTAAAAAAGTAAATTGTAAAAATGCATCTCTGTAACTTATCAAATCAAATTAAATTTCTAAAGATTTCGCTAAACAAATGTACAAAACAAATATATTTTTTTACGAATGACAAATAAGTAAGATTGCAGACCAATTTAGGTTCAGGAGGAAGAATTTAGAGGAGTGCACGGGTCGTGGTCGGGCCAATAATGCTTATCATACGGGCTGACACGGACCGAATGTTTAGCTTTTATTCCGGGCCGAGCCCCGACCTGGAAATTTTGGCCAGTGCAGATCTCTAGGAAAAATGAAATCCAGGCCAGGCTCAATCTGGAGGAAAAAGAAGTCTGTCCCGACCCGAATCTTCAGAAAAAAATTAAGATCAGCGCACGACCCGGTTCTAATAGAGAAAAGACCTGACCCAGCCCGAGTCTCGTGGATTTGAACTGGCGCGACCCGGGTCGGGTCGGACCAACTTGGGCTCGAGAGGAAAAATTAAGAGGAGTGCACGGGCCGTGGTCGAGCCAATAATGCTTATCATACGGGCTGATACGGATCGAATGTTTAGCTTTTATTCCGGGCCGAGCCCCGACCTGTAACTTTTATCCATTGCAGAGCTTTAGGAAAAATGAAGTCCAGGTCAGGCTCAATCTGGGGAAAAAGGAAGTCTGGTCCGACCCGAATCTGCAGAAAAAATTAAGATCAGGGCACGACCCGACTCTAAAAGAGAAAAGACCTGACCCAGTCTGATTCTCGCGGATTTAAAGTGGCGCGACCCGGGTCGGGTCGCGCCGGGCTCGAGATCACACCCCAAGTCATTTCCCGTGAGGATGCATAATGTCGTTTTACAAACCCTTTATTAGCCCAAGGGGGGGCGATCGCCCTTTCGCCCCCCCTTAGATACGCCATTGTATCAACGGAATAAGGAAAAACTATTAATTTTAACAAATATCATGAAATAGATTAACTCGTTTTTAGTCCGTTTAATTGACTGCAGCAGAAAGGGTCTAGCCGGATAAGCATAGCGAAATGGCCCCCACGGCCGATGTTTGAAATAACATGTGTGGTAATAAGGCTCACCATGAGAATACTCTTAGCCTGTATCAATACAGGTCTGATATACACTTATACTGCTATCTGCAGAGGAACTGTAAATGTGCTATGGAAGATACCTGTTACAAAACTGTATGTTGAATCCATAGAAAAGTCAGATATTGTTGACGACAGTTCTTTATTTGAATTCTATTTCATTCAATTACTTTATAAAAATACAGATTTAAGTTGAAAAATATTCAGAGCCAACTTTGTTTAAAATAGCTAAGTGAATCATTAAAAATAACTTTGGTTAAAACCGGATTAACTTCAATACACCTGGAGCTTTTCAAAACAGCTTACATTTAAATCATAGCTAAAACCGTTTTCTAAAAACATCGTAAAACTCAAACTAAATATCTTACTGTAACTTAAACTCAAACATATTAAAATCATAATGATAACTTTAAAGAAATGAACAGAAAAAAGAGAGCGCGGCAATTGATTAGGGAAACGCAATTTATACCTTTGAACTGGACGATTCCATTTTACAAAAAGGGTAGATCCGAGAATAGTCGACTACGGAACGGCTAACGCCATCTATGAAACACTTTAAATTTAATGTCAGTTCTTTTAAATTAATTTACGTTATAGGAAACAATTAACATTATATTCCAGGTGATGAAGGTATTGCTTTTAAAATAAAGAAGTTTAAACATTAAAATGTAAAAAGGAAAGCTATTAAATCAATATAAGTTTACGTAAAGTTTTAAACCCATATTAGCCATAAGTGGCAAGTAAAATCGGTTGAATAGATAACAAAGCCCCCCACTTGTCACTCATGGGAAAGAAAAATTAAACAGTTAACAAATCCCTAGAATTTCCAAAATTCGCTCTGAATTTACAAAGGTCAAACAAAAATTCAATCTGAACTTTTACCATTACATCTTCAATCTTCTCATAAAATCCAACATTTTTATCTAAATATAACTTGTCGCCTTTTAAACAGTAACATACAATTACTAAACATTATAAACATTAACAAGATTTATAACACTATATAACAAGAAACAAATTACCCTCATGCATCTAAAATGCAATATTTCCAACCACAGTATCTAAAATTTAACTCTGGTTTAAACTTCAACAGTCCATCAGCTTCAATTAATATTCCTAATACATTACTAGATAAATTCAAATCTTTCTGAAAAGCAAATCGTTTTAATACAACATCTAACGTGACTTCATTTTAAAACAGTTTCAATATAGTTTCAATACATTTTCAATCAATATATTTCAATATAAATTTCTGAAAAATTATACATATTCAAAACTTTAATAATCACATTCATCCATCATCTTTCATCCTTCATCATACATGGGCCCATGATTCCATTCTCTTTCATAACACATAATATACTCTATAAATGTTTAACTCATAATTTCATATTTCCACTGTATATAATAAATGCAGATTTTTTACACGTCAATAATTCAAATTACGCATTCAGATTTCTATTTCAATAACTGAAACAAGATTAAACTTTCATTTCAAATTTAGCTCAAAAAATCTTAAACTAATAAAGTTCATGGTTAATCTCAATAAAATTACAACAATGTTAACGTAATGAAGTCTACTTCACGTATAATTAAACTCTTATATTTAAGTTTCACCAAGTGAACCGGGATACTAAAGTGGCATTTCCAATATTAAAATGAAGGACTTACTGAATTAAACTTTAACATGCCCGCAAATGGGGCCTTCCTGCAACAGTTACACCTTCGTCCGACACTATCCCCTGTAGACTCTCTGGCCGGATTACATTTTCACCTTTCACGAGACGTTACGAAAGGCCGCTCGAGCCCCGGAGAATGGAAGGGCAAAGGGTACTTATTGCATTCCGGCGGGATTTTAAATTGGTTCACAAGGCTAAACTAAATTCAATTTTTGCACACAAAAAAATTGATCTTATACATAACCTTATATAGTCAAAACTTTAAAATACATCTTTTATACAGAAGCTGGACTATCTAGTACAATAAATATTATATAAATACACTTTAATGCAATGAGGGGTATTTAACAAAATTTAACAATCCAAGAAAACGTTTAATTTAAACCCTGATAATTCAAATTTACTAAGGGGCTTGGTGAAGATGTCCGCGTAATTTTCTTTACTTTTAACATACTTTACTTCAAAAATATTTTTATATACCAAATCTCTAATAAAAAATAACTTTACATCTATGTGCTTCGTTCTGTGGTTTTCAATGGGGGATTTGACAAAACTAATGGTGGCCTGATTATCAACCAATAATAAAGATTTTTCCTTTCTATCACAAATTATCCTTCGACCAATGCATTCGTCCATTATTCTATCGAACCATAAGAGCTCTCTTGCAGCTTCTGTCATCGCAATAAATTCCGATTCCATGGTCGATAAACTTATACATTTTTCCTTAAAGGACCTCCACATTATTGGTGATTTATCTAAAAGTAATAACTGACCTCCCATTGAAGTTCTGTCATCCCTGTTTGTGGCAAAATCGGCGTCTGAATATGCAATTACATGTACATTTTTACAATTCAAATTCAATTTTAAAGATTTAGTGAAACAAACATATCCCAAAAGCTTTAATAATCCATGCCAATGTACTAATCCAGGGTTATTTTGAAATTGGCTAAATATATTTACTGCATAAGCAATATCAGGCCTGGTTCTATTAGATAGCAACGACAAACATCTTAAAACACTTCTGTATGGAATTTTAGACATTTCAAATATTTCGTTATCGGATTGAGGGGATTGGGTTTTTGAATAAACTACACCTTTGCTTATTGGGAGTGAAGTGATAGGGAACTTAAACTTTTTAAATTTTTGACAAATCTCATCAATATATGGAATTTGATGTATTGCTAGATAGTCATTACCCTCCTCGAATTCTACACCCAATAGCTTTCTGGTTTTACCTAGTATCTTAAGATCAAAATAACCAGTCAAAAGTTTAACAACCTTTTCCACCACTCTTTCATTTTTACCGAAAATTACTATGTCGTCTACATAAAGAAGCAGGATAATGTTATCATCAAAACTATACACGCAATTGCACCATTCAAACTTAACAAACCCTATATCATGCAAAATTTTATTTATTTCAAAATACCACATTCTGCCAGACTGATGTAAACCATATAAAGCTTTTTCTAATTTACATACTAAATTTTCGTTTTCCACAAATCCTGGAGGTTGGGACATATATATTGTTTCGGCCAAAGGTGCATATAAATAAGCACATTTTACGTCGCATTGTAGGTGTGTCCATTTTTTACAGGAGACTAAAAGGGAAAAGAAAAATCTAATAATAGCAAAATTAACAACCGGTGAAAAAGTTTCATCATAGGTTTCCCCCTTTATTTGTTTGAAACCTTGTGCCACTAGGCGGGCCTTATACCTTACAATTTTGCCCTTGTCATCCTTTTTTAATGTGAAAACCCACCTACAACCTAAGGGTTTAGCATCGCTTGGTAACTTAACTAGTTTCCAAACTCCCCTTTCTCTCATAGTTTTCAATTCTTCTCTCATGGCCTGTTCCCAAAACTTCCTTTGTGGGGATTTTAAAACTTGTTTATAGGTAGTTGGTATTTTGATGTCATCTAGTCATATATCGTTATCAATATCAGAAGTCTCCGTATTTGAACAAGAACTATCCTCTTGACCTGAAACCACTCCTTTAAATTTATTTGATCCTTTAAAACAGAAAATATGAGGTTCAAATTTAAGATGATGCTTTTTACAATACTTTTCTACATCGTTTAAGGATCTCAACCTTTCAGTTTTTCCCTGTTCGTAATAGTAAATGTAGTTACGATTACCATAAGCACTCGGGGCAACTTTTCTTAACCAAACAGCATCAGAGAGTGGAACCCCCCCTCAAAACATCTTTACTTGATTTTATTTCCTCTGGGGAATTCTCCTCCTCTGAAGAGGATAAATCTGGAGGTTTATACGAAGGGAAATAATTTATATTTGGGGTATCATTATTTTCAACCTCACCTTCAAACTCTTCATCAGATTCCTTATCAAAAATAGGAGATCCTATCTCTTTTGAACCCATCACGACTCCACTGCGCCGGACACTATCTGGGAGTTCCTCATTGAAAGAAACATTAATGGTTTCAATAATTTTGTTTTCTTCAGGTAGCCAAACCCGGTAACCTTTAGTACTAAAGGTGTAACCAACCATTACCCCCCTTTTTGCTTTTGCATCAAGTTTCGACCTAAGTTGCTTGGGAACACCTATATATGCTATAGCTCCAAAGGGTTTTAAGTGTCTAACGGATGGTTTAGAGCCACTATAAAGTTCGAAAGGAGTCTTCGACTGAGATTTGTGACAAATGCGATTCCAAGTATACGTAAAATACAACGCTGCCTCCGGCCAGAAACTTCGTTTTAAACCACTTTCACTTAAAATTGATCTGATGCCGTTAGCAATCGTTTGATTGTATCTTTCAATAGTCCCATTCTGTTCAGGGGAGTACACGTCCGTAAATTCATGTTTAATGCCTCTCCCTTCACAGAAAATCCTAAAATTATCATTTTTAAACTCCCCGCCATTATCTGATCGAATGTACTTTACTTTACGTTCGAGAAATCTCTCCGCCCGGATCACATGATTGCGAACAATTCCAAACACTTCGGATTTTTCCTTTATGGGAAAAACTGTGGCCTTACGCGAAAAATCGTCAATAATTGAGAGAAAATATCTCTCTCCGTTTCTTCCTTTCTCTCTTACAGGCCCCCAGACATCCATAAACAACAACTCGAGGGGACGTTTAGATCTAATCCTATTAATTGATTTAAATGACGTACGTCTATGTTTACTAAGTTTACATACTTCGCAAAAAAATTTTCCTGATTTAACCCGGGGAAGACCTCTAACACTTTCATTTTTGGCCGTATTTTCTATCAAATCTGGACTTACATGCGCGAATCTGCGATGCCAAATTCTGAAATCATCTTTAGATAGATGGGACGTTTCAAATTTAACCTTTTTAGGAACTAAACTTGGAATTTTAGGATACAAATGATAAGTACCATTCCTAAGAAAAGCAGTAAATAAATATTGACCATCCTTGGACACCTCCACCTTACCACCTTCACCAGTAAATTTTACACCTTTTACATCCAATTTTGGACCTGAAATAAGATTTTTCCTTAGTTTAGGGGAATACATTACATCAGAAAAGAAAAACAGCCTTTGGCCAAACTTTAACTTTACATTTCCCTTTCCTTCTATCGGAAAAGTAACACCATTTACAGCAACAAACATTTTTTCATCTTTTAAAGGCTTAAATTTATAAAACAAACTCTTATCACGGCAAAAATGGTGTGAAGCTGCGGTATCAAATAACCAGCTATTTTCGCTTTCACTACCACTCAAATTTGCCTGAATATAAAACAAGAAAGGATTGTTTTTACCTTTTTGTTTAACGCTGTTAGAGTTTGATGATGATTCCTTCGCTTTGCCTCTGCGATTCCTGTTTCTCTTAACTGGAGACTGGGCACGTTCGGAACTGGATTCGGAGGCATCAGACACACTAGAAACAGACGGAACACGTCGATTATAACTTCTAGAATCTCTTCGGCGTTGTCGACAATCCCTCTGTAGATGGTTTGTGCTCCCACATCGAAAGCATCGAAGTCTACTTTTCTGTATATGTTGAGTCTCAACGAAAAGTTCTTTACGTTTGTCTAAATCTCGCAGGGCTAATCTTGATTCTTCGGCGATTAATTCCATTAGAATATCATTGAAAATAAACTTTTCCTCCTTCCAACGTAATATAACTTGCACTATGCTGTCAAAATGGCTTGGGAGATGACGCAGGAGTTGAAATGATTTATACACCTCTTCAACAGGATGACCAAGGTCGTTCAGTTGATCGGCAATTCTATTTAACCTGGCAGCAAATAAATCTATCTTTCCATCTGGCTTTACTTTACAGGACATGAACTCGGAAAACAGGAACATATGCCGTGATCTATTATCAGGCTCGAAATGTTTCTTTAATACATCCCATACATCTTTGGGATTATCTTTGTTCCCTATGATTTTTCTAAAGTCCTTTCCCATATTTAAATAGATTGTGGATAAAGCAATCCTTTTCCTAGTATGAAAATCTTTCACATCCTTTGCTGTAATTCCCTTATCGGCATCAATTTCAGGTTCCTTCTCAATTCCAGCGACAATATCCCATGCATTCTTCTCCAACAGAAGGTATTTAATATCCATTTGCCAAGTTGAGTAGTTTAAAACTCCAAGTTTATCGATCTGTACTTGCATACTCGCCATCTTCAAAAAAATATCATCCCCCCTTCTTAACAAACACAAATGTCTTTGAAATGGGGCTAAAATTTATGACTCTTCTTATTTAAATTCAACACGCTTCTATTATCCAGGTATGGCATTGGTTGCCCATAACCTCTTCTCTTAGCCTGTATCAATACAGGTCTGATATACACTTATACTGCTATCAGCAGAGGAACTGTAAATGTGCTGTGGAAGATACCTGTTACAAAACTGTATGTTGAATCCATAGAAAAGTCAGATATTGTTGACGACAGTTCTTTATTTGAATTCTATTTCATTCAATTACTTTATAAAAATACAGATTTAAGTTGAAAAATATTCAGAGCCAACTTTGTTTAAAATAGCTAAGTGATGAATCATTAAAAATAACTTTGGTTAAAACCGGATTAACTTCAATACACCTGGAGCTTTTCAAAACAGCTTAAATTTAAATCATAGCTAAAACCGTTTTCTAAAAACATCGTAAAACTCAAACTAAATATCTTACTGTAACTTAAACTCAAACATATTAAAATCATAATGATAACTTTAAAGAAATGAACAGAAAAAAGAGAGCGCGGCAATTGATTAGGGAAACGCAATTTATACCTTTGAACTGGACGATTCCATTTTACAAAAAGGGTAGATCCGAGAATAGTCGACTACGGAACGGCTAACGCCATCTATGAAACACTTTAAATTTAATGTCAGTTCTTTTAAATTAATTTACGTTATAGGAAACAATTAACATTATATTCCAGGTGATGAAGGTATTGCTTTTAAAATAAAGAAGTTTAAACATTAAAATGTAAAAAGGAAAGCTATTAAATCAATATAAGTTTACGTAAAGTTTTAAACCCATATTAGCCATAAGTGGCAAGTAAAATCGGTTGAATAGATAACAAATACAATATAGAGTGTTTTTAGCCTCTTACCTTGAACTGTCCTTAAGATAATCGGGGAAGTATGCGCCGGCGCTACTATTTTTCAAATACGTTTTTCTCAAAAAGTACAAAAGTTAAAAAAATGAAACCAACGCCAATGATTGAGGAATATATTTGTTAATATTATATCATTTTTCACATTTTTACAAACATTTTCACATAGGAAAATAAACAAAAATATTTTAAAAAAATTATTAATGTAGTAATTTTATATTTACACCAACCAAAAAATTACAGAATAATGCTCAAAGTATTTACTTTTAAGAAAAAAAAATTATCATTAATATCGAAGATGCGCTTTTTGAGTTATAAAAAAAATAATGCTAGCAACTTGCTAAAATATTCGTAACTTTCCCTGATTGCATTTGCAAAAGTACGCTAATATCAATGCATTGGTCGATTCATGGCATTTCCACTCGGACAGGATGCGCAGTGCACTAGAATAAGAGAATGTTTCCATGCATACTACTTCCCTATAGGTTTGTTTCGTGTTTGTAAACATTCTGTTATTTTGGCGTACTGTGCATCTTTCTCTCATGATAATATCAAGAACTGACAAACAAAATGGTAACATTTGCCTACGATGATTTTCACATATAAGAAGGCTATGGGGCTGAACAGTGTAGATAGATAACGTATCACTTTAGGGGGGTGGAGGGAAGGGGGTCTCGCACTTGACATCGGAAGACATCTGTAGGGGAAGGGGGGTTGTCATTTGATATTTTTATCATTTTTGATCTATAAAAATTTATTTTTTTGGTATATTTTTCTTTACATTTGTTACCTTAATTTTGTAAGTATATTTTCTTCTTTTTATGAAAATACAAAGTTATTATTAAAAAATTAAAACCATTTAATGATTATAAAACATTTCATTCCAAAATAGGGAATAACCCAACGTTCGCCATTAATATTCTCCTGCCATATGCGTATATAATTTGTTGTTAGAGAAACCAGATTCAAAATTATACTTGTAATTTTTGCTAGTAAAAGATGGGGAAGAATGTTGTCCGCCTGTTTTGTTTACAAGAAGTTCTGTTTAGTCTCGTGCAAGGGCAATGTGCAAAAAGACAATATAACTGTTCAATGCATTTTGTAACAAAGAGCTGTAATTAAAATTTTTTAAATAAGAAGTATTTCTTTAAAATGTGATTTGTTATAAAGTTATTTCTTATATAACAGTGATATTTTATGAATTGCTTCTCTTTATTTAAATCGGTAAAATATGCAAATAAAAAATGTACAACCATACCTGTATATCATTCCAAACGTATAAAAAAAGGAAAATAATTGTAAAAATAAAAAGAATTTTTAAACACTGATAACAATATTATTAGGGCAAGGAGGATTCGTGGAATGACAACGTATGATATCGGAAGTTTTGGAGGGGTCCGGAATTGCCAAAAATGTTGATAACCTTATATATTTATAGCCCCTATTCAGCTTCACCTGTACAATCGACTACACCATCGATTCTCTATTACGCGAGAAGGATGCGCAGTACGCCAAAATAAAAGAATGCTTACGAACACGAAACAAACCTATAGGGAAGTAGTATGTATGGAAAACTTCTCTTATTTTATCGCACTGCGCACCCTGTCCGAGTGGAAATGTGACGAATCGACCAATGTCAGGGAAAGTTAGGAGCAATCAGGGAAAGTTACGAATAGTTTAGCAAGTTGCTAGCGTTATTTTTTTTATAACTCAAAAAGCGCATCTTCGATTTTAATGAATTTTTTTCCTTAAAAGTAAATACTTTGAACATTCTTCTGTAATTTTTTGGTTGGTGTAAATATAAAATTACTACATTAATAATTAAAAAATATATATATTTGTTTATTTTTCTATGATAAATTTTTTGTAAAAATGTGAAAAAAATATGTAATGTCAACAAATATATTGCTCAATAATTGGCGTTGGTTTCATTTTTTTAACTTTTGTACTTTTTGAGAAAAACGTATTTGAAAAATAGTAGCGTCGGCGCATACTTCCTCGATTATCTAAAGGACAGTTCAAGGTCAGAGGCTAAAAACACTCTATATTGTATTCTCATGGTGAGCTTTATTACCACACATGTTATTTCAAACATCGGCCGTGGGGGCCATTTCGCTATGCTTATCCGGCTAGACCCTTTAAGAAGAAAATGAAAGCTGGTATAGCATTGAACTAATAATATTGAAGTATTAACATGTGTAACTACTTTTTAAAATATTAAGATGTATAAGATAGAAGAAAGTTTTGGGATTGGCACATCCAACTAGTATTTTTAAAGCAGATCAAATTAGCGTGTTTTTAGAGTCTGCGGTGTCTTGGTGGACATTGGGGAGCGTATCTCATAGTGGGAAGAAGACCCTAGATATCTAAAACTATACTATATACTACGGATATTTACATTTATTAAAATTATTTACAACTGCATTTAACATAACATTTTTAACAATGATAAAAATTAATATTTATTAACCAATTATTTATAAGGCCAATAAAGTTTATTTATAAGGCAGAATACATATAGAAACCTTTCAAATTATGTTTATCTTAGATTTTAATATTTCTTTATGTCATTTTAAATATTTAGAAAATTTATGATTTTAATGAATGATTTTTTAATCATTCAGTTGATTAAATCAACAGTTGATTAAAATCAGTTGATTAAACTCCTCTGGATTTGGACTTTTTTGAGGCTGTTCATATCCATAAATTTAACGACTCCTTGGTTAATGATTTATCTAGTACACCATACATCTCAACTTTCTGGGTGGATTTGCTGTGTCACGACACTTCACTTCCGCATTAATTTCATTGGCTGTTCGAACTTGATAGTCTTTTGGTATTTTGTTTTGACATTTGGGTTTTCACCGTACATGTAGTTGGGGGATATTGTTTTTAAAGTTTTTACACTGAGGATGTGAGTCCATAGTACTCACGAAACGTATACGTATGATCAAATCAACTTATTTTATTGTGTGTTTAAACGTTGTTTTTAAATAATTCACATCTTTATACTTAAACAGTGAGCCTCCAAATCTCATCAGGGAAGCGCCTTATCAGAATAAACAGGTATACCAGATTTGAAGCAAATCGGATTGAAAAACCAATTTATCTAAATTAAGAAGGTATTAACCCCCGTTTCCCCCCTTTATACCTAACCAATGAACCTCCAAATCTAATCAGGGAAATGCCTTATCATAATAAACCGGTGTACCAAATTTGAAGCAAATCGGATAAGAAAACCATTTTATCTAAATAAAGGGGGTATTACCCCCCCCCCCCCCTCCACACACACACACCGATCTCCCTTTTATACTTAAACAATGAACCTCCAAATCTAACAGAACTAACCGGGCCTTAACAGAACTAACCGGTATACCGAAATTGAAGCAAATCTGATAATTCTGCATGAAAAATCCATTTATCTAAGTTAAGGGGGATTAGCCCCCATAACCCCCTTTATACTTAACCAATGAACCCCCAAAACGAACGAGGGAACCCCTTATGAAAATGAACCTAGAAAAAAAATTGAAGCAAATCGAATATTTCTATCAAGAGTTATCGCGTTATGTACGTACGTACGTAGATACAGAACCTGCGGGAACATTAGCTCTCCGGCTTTGATAGCCTGTGAGCTAAAAATTACATTAAATATAATTCCACCTTAATTCAATGTGTTGAAGTTTAAAAAAAAATAAGTTTTTGCAGATACAGCATATTTTCACTCTTTTTTATTTATCTTACCCTGGTTTTTACATGTCAAGATGGAATTTTTGTAATCGCCTTTTGACTCACTTACTGATAAACAAGAATTATAAAATTTATATACACAGGTGTGTTTCCGATGACATTGCAACATTTTTATATTTTTGAAAACTTAACTGTAAATTAATAGCGTAATTGTAAGGTATTTTTTCGTTTTCTGGGTGCAAGTGAAAAATCACTAATATTCTTTATGGTTACAACTTCATACGAGTTACAAAAACCATGCAGTTAATTCTGTACAAAAAACGCTCGCCAAAATCTGCCAAGTGATTGAGAAATTGCAACAATGAAATATTTAATTCAATAAATAAAAAAATATTAATAAAAAATAAAGAGTGATGCATATATACAGGGTGTATCTCAACTGCTTCAACAAACTTATGGGGATGATACTACTCATCAAGACGAACAAAAAATGCAATGGAACATGGGGTCGCAAACCACTTTTTGAGTCTCAAATACTGGGTGTTTCACCCTAACTGAAATCGGCTTGTCGGTCATAATTTTGCGAAAAATTAAAATATTGCAATAAAAATGTAACGATATGTACCTTATTTTGTATGAAATGTGATAACATCACAAAAAAGTGGTAGAAGTTTCCATTATACGCACCAGCAGTATGCATTGGACACTCCCATTTGGGACTGTGATGATCAGTTCATACGGTATCATCGATTGTGTTAGTACCCTGTTTTTTTCAGAACTTTTTGTGATGCTATCCCATTTCATACAAAACAAGTTGGAAATTGCTCTTCAAACGTGGCAAATGTTGTGCGTTCGTACTATAACTAGTTTTATAATTGTTTTTTGCACCCCATATTGTACTGAATGCATAATTTTTTGCACTTCATAAAGCGCATAGTCTGATACATCATTAAGATGCACTTCCAATAATTTTTTCCCATTCCCCGTAATGTAACGGAACACTTTTGACTGTCCCTGTAATTAAACTATGCATCCGATTTTCCTAAAATTTGAAATGGCTCGACAAAATTTTGCAACAGTTATCTCTTTAAAATTTCAGATCATTCGGAAGGCTCTAATATCATTAAAATCCACTTGCAATAATTTTCCCCATTGGCCGTAATGTAAAGAACACTTTTGACTGTCCCTGTAATTAAACTATGCATCCGATTTTCACAAAATTTGAAATGGCTCGACAAAATTTTGCAACAATCATATATTTGAAATTTCAGACCATTCGGTTGGGTAGTTTTTGCTCTGTTACATGCGGACAGACAGACGGACGGACAGACGGAGGGACGGACAGACGGACGGACTGAACGACGACTATAGGTGCTACGTATTTATATAATTACGAACGCACCTAATAAGGTACATATCGTAACATTTTTATTGCAATATTTTAATTTTTTGCAAAATTATTACCGACAAGCCAACTTCATTTAGGGTTGAAACAACCTGTATTTGTGACTCAATAAGTGGTTTGCGAAAATCTATAACCTTCAATTTCTTCTAAATTAAACAAAAACTGTGAGACTTCAATTCCTAATAAATTTGTTTGTTTGTTTGTTTGTTTATTTTATTGAACACATACATCAGACTTGTGTGCTTGACACCAGGGCCCGCCTGTAAGTCATCGTCGATATACAGGGATGAGATAGCACAAGGGAATTTACAACACCAGATAATTACACCCGGGGGCTCCACAAAGAGTGTGCAACGGAACCGGCGGGATTAGAAGCCGCCCCCCCCCCCCCTACACTCTCAAGCGATTAGCGGCGTGGTGCCTTATCCACGGTGGCCCTAAATTTGTTAGCTAAAAGTAAAAAAGAACACACGTTATGAGATATGATTGAAAACTCAAGTCTCAAAAGTAAACATTCACTCGTGATGCCACTTGAATGAATATATTTTTACTTTCTTCTATCTTCAATAGAAGAAAGTATTGTAATCGAAATTTTTTTCGACTTCCGGTTTTCGACGGATTTACATGTTTTAGGGGTCAGAGATTCCAAAAAACATGTTTATAGAAAATGTCTGTCTGTCTGTGTGTCCGTCTGTCCGTCTGTCCGTCCGTCCGTCTGTCTGTCTGTCCGTCTGTCCGTCTGTCTGTCGCCATTGTACCATCAAAAAGTGTATGAAGTTATGTATAGAATTAAACCAAAATTTTATTATAAGTTTTTGGCTATGGCAAGCAGGTCCTCCCGGAATTTGGAAAAAAATCGCCGGTAGGGGGCGCTGATATAACAATTTTTGTGCGATTTTGAATATTGTACCATCCAAAAGTGTATGGAGTTATGCATAGAATTGAACCAAATTTTTATTTTAAGTTTTTGGATATGTAAGCAGGTCCTCCCTGAATTTGGAAAAAATTCGCCGGTAGGGGCGCTGTAAATGCGATTTTGAATATTGTACCACCGAAAAGTGTATGAAGTTATGCATAGAATTGAACCAAATTTTTATTTTAAGTTTTTGGCTATGGCAAGCAGGTTCTCCCTGAATTTGGAAAAAATTCGACGGTAGGGGGCGCTGTAATAGCGATTTTTGTGCGATTTTGAATATTGTACCATCGAAAAGTGTATGAAGTTACGCATAGAATTGAACCAAAAAAATTATTTAAGTTCTTGGCTATGGCAAGGAAGTCCTCCCTTAATTTGTAAAAAAATCGCTCCTAGAGGGCGCTGTAATAGCGATTTTTGTAAAATTTTTGTGCCATTTTGAATATTGTATGAAGTTATGCATAGAATTGAACCAAATTTTATGTGTTTATTTTTGGTCATGTCACGAAGGTCCTCCCAGAATTTGGAAAAATTCTGCCGGTAGGGGGCACTATAATTGCGATATCTGTACCTTTTTCATTATTGTACCATCGAAAAGTGTATGAAGTTATCCATATAATTGAACCAAATTTTTTGTGCATGTTTCTGGCTATGGCAAACAAGTCCTCCCTGAACTTGAAAAAATTCCGAAAGAAGGGGACGCTATAATTCCGATCTCTGTGCCATTTTCATTATTGTACCATCGAACAGCGTATAAAATTATGCATACAATTGAACCAAAATGTTTGTGCTTGTTTTTGGCTTTGGCCAACAGGTCCTCCTTGAATTTGGAAATATTGCGCGGTAAAGGGGCTCCGTGCTCGCGATTTTTGTATACTTTTCTTGATTTTTCGTAGTTCTATTGTGCATCGGCGGCTCATGCAGCGGCGGGAACTCGCTTCCTGCTAAACCGGCTATTCGCAAACAGCTGATAACAACAGAATAAGGAAAAATTAATAATTTTAACAAATATCATGATATAGATTAACTCGTTTTTAGTCCGTTTAATTGACTTGAGCAGAAATTTAAGATGAAAATCAAAGTTGGTATAGTATTGAACTAATAATATTGAAGTATTAACATGTGTAACTAGGTTTTGAAATATTAAGATGTATAAGATAGAAGAAAGTTTTGGGATTGGCACATCCAACTAGTTTTGGAATAACAATGGAGTGATGCTCTCATTCACGGCTGTGAACAAAAATTTAAAACACCCATAATATAAAAATTTAATAATATTGCATTTAATACACACCTTCATTTGCCTTAAATTGGCATTTTTAATGAAAGTTTTATTGCACGGCGTTCTTTCAGATCGCTATATTGACAATGAGCTCCATGGTCTATATTTTATTCGGAAACATTCATAAATAAACATTGCTTTTGAAATCGTGAAATGATTGCAAAAAGCAGTAAAATGTTTTTAGGTTTGTATGTTTTATATTGCAATTGAGAAGAATTATTGCATCCATGGTCTATATTTTAATGAATCTCAAAGGAATGAATCGCATATTGTTTACCATCGCTGATTGCTGGGTGATACGATTTTCAACGCAAAATACATCGAAAAACATGCATATTTCGGTGTAGCTTATATTCAAATTGTTTTTGTTTGTCACAATCTTTCTAAAAAGGTTAATATTATGCAGCTTTATTGAAAAAATTAAATCTCTTTTAACGAAAGATTATCGGAATCTGGATGCGTTTACTCCGGAAGCGTTATACACTTAGTGTTGTTATATACCGGGTGTCCCAAAAATAACTCATGGATTTTAAAATTCAATAACTTGCAAACGGTGACAGATATTAAAAAAATACTTGCAGAAGTGTTATGTAAGATGTCAAGAGTTTTTATGCTGCGATTCTCAGGTTTAGATAAATAGCATCGATTGATGGCGCTGCAAGCAATAACCACTAAATACAGGCTCGATTTTTCGGCCTTACTGTTCTTAAAAAAGGAGATCAAAATGTATTGAATGGTTTCCGAAGTACCGAAAATCGGGTCTGGACTGAGTACCTATTGCTCTCAGCGCCATCTATTGTTTGAAATTGGAACTAAAGTTAAGAACCACAGTAAAAAAAAAAACTCCCGACATCATACATAACCCTCCTGTAAGAATTTTTTTCATATCTGTCACCGTTTACAAGTTATTGAATTTTAAAATCCATCAGTCATTTTTGGGACACTCGATATATTGTATATAATAATTAGTGTGTACATAAAAATTTAAAATTAATTAAATTATGATTACACGTTCAGAAAACACGTACATAATTTAAATATCCTGGAAATGCACTTTGAATAATGCAGGGCTCGCACCGTTCCTAAAATTTTCGCACTTTGCTACCAGTACTTTAAATAATAGTCCAAGAGCTGTTAAACATTTTAGGGGAGGTATTTGAGGCACCCTGAAAATTTGTGCAACACTTCTTTTGTAATGCCTGAATACAAAATCGAATGTCTGGCTGAAGGATCGTGGCCCAAAACCTGTGCCAGACAAAAAAATGGCACTGGACACGTGTCTGGCACAGTTTTTGTGCCGACTAAAGTGTCTGTCATTTTCAAAATATTTTTTTCTAACCATAAATATTATTGTGCCTCAATCTCAGCATGCCTCAAATACCTTTCTTGGGTAGTCAAAAAATGGCATTTGATACGTGTCTGGCACAGTTTTTGGGCCGACTAAAGTGTCTGTCATTTTCAAAATATTTTTTTCTAAGTATAAATATTATTCTGTTTCAATCTCAGCGTGCCTCAAATACTTTTTTGGGGTAGTGTCAAAATATGGCACTTGACATGTGTCTGGCACAGGTTTTGGGCCACGATCCTTCAGCCAGACATTCGATTTTGTATTCAGGCATTACAAAAGAAGTGCTGCACAAATTTTCAGGGTGCCTCAAATACCTACTCAAAAATGTTCAACAGCTCTCCTACTATAAGAATTCTTCGTGGTAGATTCCTTTAACATCTGTAATAGAATTTTAGAATAATGATTATCATTTTAATTTAGTGGTAGCAAAGAGCGAAAATTTTAGGAACGCTGCGAGCCCTGATAATGCCTTTTTTCTTTCCTATTGCCATTACTTATAAAAGAAACATATCTAAAATTACAATTTAAAAAATAAATTCACATTTGGCCTGTTTTTTATTAAGAGTAAATCAGGTTGGATGTCCAATTAGAGCACGAAAAATTAACGCCTTGTACGGGTATTGGTGTTGTTTACTACGGCCGATTATCTACACGAGGTATATAGGCTCGAAGGAGGAGTGCCCTCCGTGGGGGTCTTTCTAAGGGAAACTAACCCATATTTACGCAAGGATATCCAAGGTTCGAAGAACGGAGAACTCCGAACGATTATTCCGATTAGGTTGGAACACGGTACCTCCCGTCTATCAGCTTTGAAAGAAGAACCTCCTGGCCACTGGTGGGGCCGTACTGAATGGGAAAATTTTTTAGAACTATGCGAATTGCAATTATGAATTCGGCGTGAGTTTTAAGAGAAATATCGAATGCTTATAACAACGAGTGCTTGTTTCGTTATGAACTATTTTTAATCCTCAAGAGCAGCAATGGGTATGGGATACCCAGAGTTGAATAAAAATTAAATTTAAAAAATCAAAAAAACCGATTGCTTAAAAAGCGAACTAATTAATTATTTCTCACAATGTGAAACTATTTTTTTTATATTACTTACCTATTTTTTTTATTTACTTGCATTGATGACTTTTATCTCTACCGTCATTTTGTATTTTACGGCCGCAATTTTGAATTTATAAAAACAAAAGCTGGCCTATAACCATTGGATGGTTTAAACGAATCGATAGAGACCTCATTCATTAAAATCCATCTAGCCGTTGGGATGTTTCGAGGGTATAAAGAAATTCACATACCCAGGTACGCATCAAACACATAACCCTTTTTGCAGTCGGGTATTAAATGTGTTTCTCCCTCATAAATGGTAACGTTGAGGGGATGACTCAAGGCGAGGGAAAAAAATCTACTATCCCCACTGCAGATCCCCCACTACGAAACTTCTGACTTTAAAACAGACGATATGGTTCTTGTACATGATGAACATTTACCAAGAACTTAACAAAACCTTTATGGGCAGAGATGGCAAGATAAGGTCTTGTGAATTGACATTTATTAAAAGACCCATAAATTTGCTGTACAATTTAGAACTGACAAACTGAAAAAAAAAAAAAAAAACAACTTTGAACTGTTTTAGTAATTGACTCAAACACTTTTTATTCTTTTGACTTAAAAAATATACATATTTCTTAAATTTTTAATTTTTAGTTTAATTTTTGTGTTCAATCATTTTACAATAACTGTTGAATAGACTGAAATTGTTCTTTCTATTTTTAGTAACAGAAACTTGTCAACAAATCTTTTAAATTGTTTTAGTTTAGTTTTATTGAAGTCCAGTATGCAAGTACATATTTTGATTTGCATTGTATTTATGTATAGTGTAATTGATGATCTTTTGGAATATTTTTTTTCTACTTTAATTATTTTGAATCCCCCTTTTTGATGAACCCTTGTTCATCGGGGTGGGGGGCGGAGGGTTGTGGAATATTTCGCAAACCCCCTTGAGCGGCCTCTTTCAGTCAGACTGGATCGGCGCCGATAATCACGTGATTTGACTAGAGAATTGATATTAAAAAAAACATTTGTTCTTTAGTTTTATAGTAGAATGTGAATTTCTATCGCAGCTTGCATGCTGCAGTTTTATTTCTTGATCTTTCAAAACTGAAAGAAAATAAAATGTTCCTGATTTTATAAAATATTAGCTAGGGTTCCCAGAGAGGAACAGGTCATTCTCAAGTATTAATTATTTCTTTGTACATATGATGTATAAATATAAATTATGTATATTTTCGAATAGTCAATAATAATCTATAACAGGTTCTCGTGCTGATGATTATTCTTAAATGATAAACACGAAAGTAAAAACTCTCTGTCGTGAAATATGCTGACTTTAATGTGATTTAAAAAGAATCGTGAATTCTTCAAAAAATGCTCTCCTCATCTGAATATCATGAATTATGATATAACTAGCCCAGTAAATTTAGGGTTTGATAGCTAAGTAATTCATAATGAGCTGAAATTTTCAGAATTAGCTTTTTATGACAAGTAAAAAAACCCTTAAAAGTCTCAGAAGTTCTCATGTGTGCTTCTATCCAAAATGGCCGATCAAAGATGCCGCTATAACCTTTTTGCATCGTCCAATGTTTTTTTTTTTTTTTTTTTTTTTCATTCCTAAGTCATATATCAATATTTTTTTTTACTTCTGAAAAATTCTGTGACCTCTACTTACATCCCTTATTAATGTAGACATAGGTCCTGACTAAAGCAGGGGCACACGAGGCATCTGCCCCGTGCCCCCGTGCCAGAAAAGGCCTCAAAAATTAAAAAAAAAAACAATAAAATTGCTAAAAAAAACCTCTCTGTTGAGGTTTTTTGATGGTCTTGTAAAAGAACCTTAAGGTGTAGGGGCCCACAAAGAGATGCCTGCCCAACCTCAGTCGATTAGTCGAGCCCTGTACCTAGTTTTTATCAAAATAAAAGCTACGAATGAGTTGTACATTCATTTATTTGCTGTCAAATTAATAGAATTTCATTGCCCTTTGCCTGTTTTGCCTCGTACTTAAGAAACTATTGACAAGTCATCTGTATGTTTGTAATCCTATTTGTGAGGATTATTTTTAAAATTTTGTTTTAAAAAATGACAGATATTCCATTTTTCTATATAGAAATGTTTGTCAGAGGACTGTGATGGAAAAAAAAAAGAAAGAAAGTTAGAACAAGATTAAATTATTTATTACAAGGCACAAAAATTTAAATCCAAAGTAAAAGTACAATAAAACATTATAGTAATGCTTGTAATAAATAAGCTAATAATCTTGTGGTAAATAAACTTAAAATAAAATTACCAGAATGCCACTTATTCAACGTCGTAACCGTTATCGTCGTCTTCAAATCCGTTAATAGGACGAACTGAATTTTTGCATGTTTCTCTTAAGTAAGAGGTACAAAACCTAGAACAATGGAGAGCTGCCTTCTTGCACTGACATCTTTCATCACAGTCCCTTGCAGCAATTATTTTGCAATCATAAGTGATAAGCTGCAGAAGATCTTCGGACGCTACGGGAAGTGTTGAAGGTAATCTGCCTTCTTTCATGAACCATCCCCATTCAGTAGGATCTAAGTTGTTTCCCAGCCACTGTTGGACTTGAAGATAAACCAAAAGTGAACGCTGCGAAGTTGCTGCACTTGTTGGTGGAAGAACGGCCAGGTTAAATTTTGATGAGAGATTTTTGGTTACTTCTTTATTGTAACAGATATATCGCAGCTGATCTAGGGAGTCAACTTTCTCTCCCCCAAAAAGATTTTCATGAATATCTCCCCAATTTCAATTACCTTTTGGGGTTTAAGTTGAGGACTGTTGAATAAGGAAGTCAAAGAAAGCAGCTCATGGTTTTTGTTTATCAATTTAAAAGCTGACGATTTTCCTTTCCTAAAAATTGCTGATGTGGTATCACATCCATTTGCTGCATGTAGGAAGAGAATGGAATCCTTCTTTGGGCCAAGTGATTTTTGAATTCTAAATATGTAATAGCATTTTTGTTCGCGAGGTCGTAGAAAGAAGAGTGGTTTTCCTGGGTTACCCCGTGCCATGAGAATGGTCAGTAGATCTGTGTCAGTACCAACTACTGTCACTAATCTAGAATTGGTCTTACTTGAATTAATTGTTGTTGTACAGATTAGTGATTCAGCATCATCATCCGCCTGTAGGACAGTTATTCCTTCGGCCTGGAAGTAGCCCATGACCATTCGAATAAGCCTAGCCTTGTTCTCGGAGTTCCGTAATAAAACAGCTTGTTTGGTTGAGGCCACCATGTTTTCGTCAAAAGCAATAGTTGCAGACATTTTCGACATTAACCTTCTTTGCCTCTCCACACTTTTAGTTGATAAGGCACAAGTGTGCCCATCAAAAACAACTGCTTCACATGGAGAGGACAAATCTAACATATTTGAGGCATATATCTCTGTAGGTGTCGGATTCATTCCAAACCAATACATTCAAAAGAAATCCTCCATCTACAATAAACGAGCAAATTGGTGGAGGTTCAACACAAGGCTCAGTTGTTTCAATGATAGCAGCTAAAGTTGATTTAATATTCTTCCTCATTGAAACTTCATCAAAGAGGGAGGGAGGTTGAGGATCCAATTCGTATTTTAGGTAATCCCGTAGATTTTCATTTGACTTGAGTACAGCAGCAATCCTGGTAAACAACTGTAGAGGATTGAATATCACAGTTGAATTCCTTATTATCAATGTGTTATTTGTTGCCAATATTGGTATAACTCTCTTTTTCCGTAGGAAATTCCTTCATTCACTACCTTTTATTCTTATTCTTATCTGCATTTTTTGTTGAAAAAATGTCTGTGTGTGAAAATGTAGGTGAAAACTCCAAAGGAAAAAACGATTTTTATTTTTTAAAATAATTTCACTTTAAATAAATTGTATTACCGTGCATTTATAATTTCTGTATTTTATAAACCTAAGCTCATATTCAAATTAGCATACTTGCTGATTGCATTGGTTTCCTTAGAAGCGAAAAATATTCATTTTTGACGTAAATATGCAGAAAAACATCCAACAAGGCGCAATTATTTGGCGACCACAGTTGATCCGCCATTTTGGATGGAAACCGACATCGATTTTTTTTTAGACTTTTCAGGATCCATTCTATACATATCCAGGAGCTAATCCTGAAAATTTTAGCTCATTATGAATTTCTTAGCTATCGACCCCCTATTTGGTTTAAATTTACTGGGCTATAACGTGAAATTCGTGGATACACATGAAATATCTTCATTACGTATAGCCATCTTGAGATGTGAATACTAACTGAAAAATAGACAAACGTAGTTAGTCTACTGGTGGTTGACCGGTGCTGTCCCAGATCCAGTGCTGTTGTAACGTCAGTATTTTGTCAATTTATCTGAATAAAGTTTTTTTTTTTCATTAATCATGTGTTTTATTTTTTTGTAAATTTTTTATATCATCAAGAAGCTGAAATAAATTTTTAAATAATCCCGAAAGACTTTTAATTTAAGTATTGCGCGGCAGTGCAATACTTATTTATTTCCAGTGTCACTTCTCAATGTTAATTTAACATGGAAAAGCCTATGGAGATCATAATTTTTTCATTTTTTCTTCCCACCTTTCTGTCCCTGATGCCACTCATTTTTTATTCTTTACTAATTCTACTGATATTATTAATTTAAAGTGTAAAAACGTTTGCCTGACGTCAGGGGCAAAACGAACGGTAAAATGCCTTTGCATATGGATGAATTATAACCCAGAGAGAAACATGGGCCAAGTTTTGTTTACATTATTCAATTATTTTTCTTAATAACTCCAATTTTCGCTTTTTTCATTGAAAATCAACGGGTATTTTTTCATAGAAAATGTAACATTTTTACTTCATTGTTGCAAAAATTTCAAAAGCAGTAATAATAATTTATTTCTTTTTAGGTGAAAGATTTTCACGTGAAATATTAAATTAAGCTAATTAGCTAGTTTTTTTTTTTTTTTTTTTTTCAAAAATTAAAAAGGTGAATATGGCGTCATAGTGGAAATAAAAAGGATATTTTCAGAATAAGTTTTTGCTTTGGTCAAGTTTATATTTTAGTAAAATTGTTTCTAATGGATAGCCATATTTACGCAGGTAGCGAATTTAGTGGGGAATTACATAACTTAAATTTTTAAATGTATTTTTTTTTCTGAGATGAGAACTATTTATACCCCAAGTTAAACTTGGGTAATAATTTTCTGATGTGTTTACATCACCCCTTTGGGAGAGAATAAGGTTTAAAAATTTAAGTAAAACTTTTATTTTTTATTTTTTACTGTATCACAGCTATAACAATGTTAAATGTTAGCAGTAAGGATTCAACACAATTTACATTTACATTCATAGCGTTCCTGAGTGCGAAATAGGGTATCTAAATTTAAGTGAAGTTAATTTTTTATGATTTGATTATAGATTTTTTATGTTCAGATTGGAAGTTTTTGTCCAAACTACCGCAACCTGCTTTACTACAGTGGTGAAACATTTCGAATTACACATTGGTAAACTGTATCCCACATTGTGATGTAATACCGCATACATCAAAGCCTGATGATGATACTCTCTATTAATTTTGAAATGCGTTCGTCTGAGTGCAGTAGTTATTGAAAAACTTGACCATATTAAACAAAAACAAAATTTGAAGAACAAATTAAAAAAATTAAATTTTTTTCCTACATTGTTTAAGCCAGAGAAGGGTCAGATATTAAGATATTTCATTCAATTAGTTCTACATTTAATGTTAAATTTGTGTAACAAATTAGTTAAGCGAAAAGAAGATTAAAAAATAAAAATAAAATTCATACAATATGATAGTTAAAACACCCTAAAAAATTAGATTCCGTTCAAATGAAATCGAAATAAATCTAAGACTTCTCTCATTTTTAATTGAAAATATTTGTATTGCAGATTTTGTATTGTGTTTATGACAATTGTACATAAAATGATAAGATGGATGCAAAATACAAAACTTATAAAAAATGTCTAAGATTTATTTCGATTTCATTTGAACGGAATCTAATTTTTTAGGGTGTTTTAAGTATCATATTGTATGAATTTTAATATTATTTTTTAATCTTCATTTCGCTTAACTAATTTGTTACAAAATTTTAACATTAAATGTAGAACTAATTGAATGAAATATCTTAATATTTGCCCCTTCTCGGGCTTAAACAATGTAGGAAATAAATTTTTTTTTTTTAATTTGTTCTTCAAATTATGTTTTTGTTTAATATCATTATTCAGTTAGTGTATTAATTTAAAAATCTAAATTAAAACTTTGCAGATTGCCACACAGTTTCTAGTAAGTAAATCATAAATAACATATTTTCAATAGTATTTTGATAAGCAATAATAAAACGATAGATCGTAATAATTAGGTTTACCTTTGTCTTTTATTAAGCCATTTTTGATAAAAAGACTTAAAGCGCCTACTTTACAAATGACATTACGTACCCAAATAGAAGCTTTTTCAGATTATAAAGATTTACCTGAAATGCAAAACCCTAGAGATTTGATGGCTGAAAATAAACTAAAATAAAAAGAAAAGGGCCCAGTTAAACTGATAGCATTGAACTCACAGACTATTCACTTTAATTGTATATTATACTCTTGTTTCAAAGAATAATGCTCCTAGAAAAATAAATTAAGGGTTGATTAGCACCTCCTCGTTTCCCCCTTTATACTTAACCAATAAGCCTCCAAATTTAATCAGGGAAGCGCCTTACGAGAATAAACCGGTATACCAAATTTGAAGCAAATCGGATAGAAAAACCCATTTATCTAAATTAAGGGGGTATTAGACCCCGTTACCCTCTTTATACCTAACCAATGAACCTCCAAATCTAATCAAGAAAGCGCCTTTTCAGAATAAACCAGTATACTAAATCTGAAGCAAATCTGATAATGCTGCATGAAAAACACATTTATCTAAATTAAAGGGGGATATTTCCAGTTTCCACCCTTTATACTTAACCAATGAACCCACAAAACTAATCAGGGAAACTTCTTATCAGAATTAAGCGGTATACGAAATTTGAAGCCAATCGAATAATTCTGCAGGAAAAACCCATTTATCTAAATTCAGGGGGGGGGGGGGGTATCCCTATTTCCTCCCTTTATACTTAACCAATGAACCTCCAAATCTAATCAGGGAAACGCCTTATCAGAATGAACCTAGAAATTTTAAGCAAATTGGATAATTCTGCATGAAAAACCCATTTATTTAATTTAAGGGGGGCTTTGCACCCTTCCGCCTTTTATACTTAACCAATGAACCCCCAAAACTAATCAAGAAAGCGACTTATCAGGACGAACGTAGAAAAAACAATTTCAAGCAAATCGGATATTTCTATCAATAAACCATTTAAAGTTTAATTAAAGCAATTCAAACATTCTTACAGAAATATGCATTCTAAATATTTTTAAGAAATACATCGATTTTTTTTTTTTTTTTTTTTTTTTTTTTTCTTTACAACTAGGAGACATTTATGTGGATGGCAGTGTATTATAAACATTTGTTATGAAAAATGGAAATTTCGGGTAATAAAATCACATAAATCAATTAAAAAATAATCAAAAACTTATAATTTTTCAAATTCAACAGTGGGAATAGATAATTAAACGTGGGACAGAATACGTACGGGCAATTTTTTCATTAAATTTTTTTTTTATAAAAATTAATTTTGGAATAACTTCACCAAAAAAATTTCGTTATTATAACCGTTAGTTGCGAAAATAATTCATTTTTAACAAATTTTCTTTCCTCAAAAGTCTGTGATACATTTTTTGATATTCCAGGAGGCTTTGACAGTATTAAGATCCTATAGCTTCGTAATCAAAAGTTACAATTTATTTTAAATTAAAATGTGAAGGGTACAATAATGGAAATAAATTAAAATATGTTGTTAACTTAGAGTACTTATATAATTTTTTTGTCAAATATTTTTTATATGCCTGTATATATGATAATATATATTAATTATATATTAATCATATCGATAAAGCATTGCAAAGGGAATGTTTGTACAAAATACAAGCTGTAGATGGCAGCACTAAAATATGAGCTTGTACTTGGATTTTTAAAGGAACTACAGTTGTTAAATGGTTGAATAAGATGTCTGAACGGGCCGGAATTTCCACGCCCGGTCTGGCACATATGAAAATCATTGACAATAGTCCGACACGGACGGTGCAAAAATAAATGAAATCAGCCCCGACTCAATTTGCCCAAAAAATTCCGGTTTTTCTTAACATACAATTACGATTAATTTCTAGAAAACTGCATGAATATTTATGGGAAAATTTAGCAGTATATTTTAGATTACTATATGTTCGCAAGCCAGAACATATAGAACAGCAACAAAAACAATCACTTGAACTCATTAGATTCTTATATCCAAATAAAGGTTCATTAAAAACATTAATACGTTTCAGAATGGAAGAAAAAAAACTGGTTAAAATAAGATAGCTTTTAAAACTTTGTAAGAAAAAAAAAAAAGATTTTCGAAAATATTTCTCTGTAATTTAAATGTAATATTTCCAAAGATTCTGTAATCAAAAGTTCATAATCACTATTATAATTTTTACAAAATAAATTGGTCGCCCGACACGTCCTGAGAACCATTAACTCTTTAATGCATAGGGTAGAATGCGTTCCCGAAATTTCATAATTCAGAGAATCGGAATTCATACCAGAAAATATAAATGGTAAATTTCGGTTTATTTAATAACGAAATGGATGTTATTAAATAAAGTGAAATTTTCTTTTTTATTTTTCTGGTGGAAATACGGAATATGTGAATAAAAAATCCAATAAATAGGGAACAATTATGGTATCATAAACGATACCATATGCATTTAAGGTTAAGTCGAGTAGCGGCCCGAAATGTTGAACGAATCTACTGAAAAAATAAAGCCCTGTTTAAGGCACGATGTAACGGTGTGTTGGTGCCGTCCATACGGGCCTTTCTAGGAGCTTGTTCAGAGACGACGACCACTTCGCCCGGGCGCGAAGGAGACGGAGGCATATGAAGTGAGGTTTATTTTAAACATACAGTTACAGTGAACTTGGGAGCTAAATACTCAGCAGCTTTGTATTACCCTCAGAATAAAGATAATAAGAGATTATATGATAAGTCTGTGGCAGGGTCGGACTGGACCAGAGGAAAGGCCGCAGACCTTGGATTTTCAGAAGGCGCAAAAATGTTAATGAACTCACGTCAATTTTACGTGCTTGTGTAGTATCTGACTTGACAACGTTTAATACATTCTCAAAGCACCAAGTATGAAAAATAATATAATTAATATAATATCTCTGAGTCTAAATGGAAGACTTCGTTATATTCCCAGTGTATGTTTAAAGTTTCGTGTAATCTACACAATGCTACTCAATTTCCTAAAAGGAGTCATGTATTATATGTAAAAGTTCCAGGAAGTTAAACCCAAATTAGCTTGTAGTAGATATCAACACTAGAGCTTTCTTTCTTTATTCTTTTGGAATAATGGAAAAAAACTGATCACTCCTACCAATTCTCCTGAAAATGACCGTATAAGAAAGACATGGGCAACAATTGATTGGTAATAATATCAACTATTAAATGCTATTTATAAATTTTGCTTTGGGCATTATTTCCATATTAAAAAATGCACGAACATTGATTTTTCAAATGATTCTTCATTTTCGACACCCCATTTGAATTTCTTGGCAGGCAGGAAAGATATATAGTTTATAAAATTTTCTTAAATCTTATTACAGTTATAACGCAAAAAGTGTTAGGTATTTATCCATAAATTTCAGAAAACACGAGGTGGTATCAATAAGTTTTTGCTCACATAGAAATAACTGAGTGAAATTTATGAAACTTCTACAATTTATTACTCTTTTTCTATATAGTCATCGTGCACAGAGACGCATTTCTGCAAACGGTATTTCAAAGAGAGGGGGAGGGTATATTCCAGGAGGCGCACTTTTCTAAATTTGCCGATCCTCCCTCATGTGACATATTGTTTTAAAGGCCTGTGACTACCTATTCATGTTATGCACCTTCCGAGCCTCTCTCCCCAAATTGCCTCCACCGAGGAAGAAATTGTTTGTATTCCTCGAATAGAAAGATCGTGTTTTCAAATTAACAGCAAAATCCCCACAAAATATTTTTTTTCTGATATTTACTTCTTTTTTTTCTCAAGTTATTTAAAAAAAGCATGATTTCAATTATGGTGCATTTAGGACCGACCTTAAAGGGGTGAGAGAAGGACTAGATACTAAAAGCTAAAGTACCGAAAATATGCAAAGTATTTGGACTGTAGAAGATATCATTCAAAGAAGCGATGAAAAAAACCTAGCCCAGGGTGCCGTGGCTACTAAAGCTTTTCCTGGTATGTTTTCTCTCTGAATCTCATGCAAAGATTTTTGCTCACTTTGGTTTCCGATCCTGAAATTGCTTCGATGTATCTTTAATTTCTTTGCGATAATAAAAATTACCCTTCTTGTGCGGCCTGTCTATTAATTTATTATTGTTCCCTAAACGAATTTTCGAAATTTAGTACACTAGTCGGAATGTACATTTAAAACGAGGGAAAAATAGTGGACAGGCAGAAGAACTTAGGGACACGAAGTTTTCCCTGGACTAGGGCGCACCGGCCATCGGCCCGATGGGCCGGCGGGCCAGTCCGAGCCTGGTCTATGGTATTACCCAACACTTTTATAAGATAAATAAGGCGGTGTTCCGCAGGGTGTTTTTAAAAGAGAATATCGACATATGCACAGAACGAATGTTCACTTCGAAAGTTTTTGTCCAATCTATGGTAGCCTATTACAAACCTTGGTCATAGCCTAGTCTCTTCCTTCGCTTGAAAAAAGTGACTGTTAGAATGTTATTCCATATGGAAGGCATGAATATGAAATTCCTCAATAGGTAAACAATAAAAAAAGTTAAAAGTTTTACCTTTATGTTTTGATGTGTTTCAATGGAAATATACTCTTCTTTGGATGAACAAAAAACATTTATTAGAAGATTGAATACACTAGAATAATATATATGCTGGTCTAAATACGGATCACATTTCACAATAAAACAAAACAGATGTGTAAGACTATTTACAAACACAAAGAAATACTTTGAACTATGGTTTGTTGCAGTTTTTTATCATATTATATTCCTTTGGAATATTATTGGATTTTTTTAATCAAGCAGCATTTTGCTGCCAACTGCTATAGGGAAGGAGCAACACTCACTGAACTGAGTGTCTGTCAGAGTAGATAAAAAAAATGATTGTTTGATGCTGCCATCTGGTGGATGTTCTTGAAAACAAAAGAACATTTTCTAACATCTCTCCCGTTTTGTGATAGAATCTGACACCAGGTGGATAAGGTTTTTACTAAGTTCAAATTTGGCCTTTGGCAGCGGCTTCGTCATTATGTCTGCTATCATTTCATTTGTTGATAGATATTTGACATCTATAACATTTTTCGTTTTTAAATCTCGTATGTAATGATACTTTGTATCAATGTGCTTAGTGCGAGATTTAAATTTTTCACTTTCAACCAATTTAATTGTAGATTGGTTATCCTCAAAAATTCTAATAGGAAAATGTTGTTGTAAATTGAGATCTTTACATAATTTTAAGATCCATAGCACCTCTTGAGTTCCTTGTGACAGTGCCACATATTCAGCTTCTGCTGACGATAATGTCACACATGTTTGTTTTCGTGAGAACCAAGAAATGCAGCTATTGCCTAAGAAGATTACATTTCCTGAGGTGGATTTTCTGTCTGTAGCATCTTGACCCCAGTCCGCATCCGAGTATGCAACTATATTAGGATATTCTTTTGAAGAAATGTGGAGATCAAGGTCTTTCGTTGTTTTTAAGTATCTTATTTTCTCTTAACAGCATTCCAGTCCTTTTGTCTTGGATTATTGCATCTTCGACTTAGTATGTGTGTAGGAGCGGTAATATCAGGTTTTGTGCATGAGGAAATATGTAAAAGACTTCCTATAGTTTGTCTATAATTATCATTAGATGATAAAAGATTTTCTTCTTTATCTAAACTATAATAGTTAGTTTCCATTGGGGTATAAGTTGGTTTGGCTTCTTCAAGCTGAAAATCCTTAACTAATTGATTTATTTTACTTCTTTGTGAAAGTAAATAACTTCCATCTTGTTTTCTACAAATTTCTATGCCTAAGAAGTATTTTGCTTCTCCTAGTGATGTTATGGGATAAGATTTCTTTAAGTAATTTATTACTTCATTAACTTCATTTTCATCTTCTGAGCTCATCAGCATATCATCTACATACAGTATGAGATAAATTGTCTTCTTTGATGTTTCTTTTATGAACAAACATGGATCAGCTTCACTTTGTTTAAATCCACATGCCTTTAAAGTATTCTCTATTTCTTCATTCCAGCACTTGGCGGCTTGTTTAAGACCGTATATAGCCTTTTTTAATTTATAGACTTTGTCTTTATTTTCTTCATCATGAAAGCCTTCTGGTTGATGCATGTATAATTCTTCATTATCTAGTTTACCACGTAGAAAGGCTGTTTTAACATCTACTTGAAACACTCTGGCTTTATGATAAGCTGCCCAGGTCAGAAAAGCTCTAATAGTTGTATGTTTGACGACAGGAGAGAAGGTTTCATCATAATCAGTGCCTAATTTTTGAGCGAAACCTTTGGCAACTAATCGTGCTTTGCATTTTATTTCTACTCCATTTTCATCACGTTTTGTTTTGTAAACCCATTTACAGCCAATGGCGTGCTTGCCTTTGGGTAAAGTAACAAGCTCAAATACTTCATTTTCTTTTAAAGAGTTAAATTCTTCCTTCATAGCTTGAAACCATTTCTGTTGATCTTTTACTGGTAATCGTAAAACATCTTTAAAAGTTTCAGGATCTTGATTTTTGGAATAACTGTCTTCAGTTTTGTAGGAATATCTTTCTGGTGGAATTTCTTTAGTCTCTCTGTTAGATATTCTTCTCTGGAAATTATGTTCACTTTCTTCAGTTGTTGGGCTATCTACTGATTTTTCATCCATTTTTATTTCTTCTGCAGTATTTTCTATTCGGATAGCTTCACTATCATTTTCAAGATTTTCTTCTGAAAAATTGAAGTGCATTAAATCTGAGATTCGCTCTTCAGGATTTTCTTTAAAGACATTTTCACAGTTCATATTTTCAAAAAACTTCACTGTTCTGCTTATCACTATTTTTCTACCGCCTATATAAATTCGGTATCCTTTGCTTCTTAAATCGTAACCAACAAAGACTCCTTCAGTGGCTTTTTCGTCAAATTTTTGTCTCTTCTGTTTATGAACATACACATATGCTTTGCATCCAAATACTTTAAGGTGACTCAAATTTGGCTTATGCCCATTCCACAGTTCATATGGTGTCTTTTCAGTTGATTTTGTAGGTAATCTATTTTGTAAGTAGGCTGCTGTAGCTATGGCTTCTGCCCAGAATGTTTTTGGCAATTTAGCATTTATAAGCATGGCTTTACTTATTTCAATAAGCGAGCGATTCTTTCTTTCTGCGACTCCATTTTGGGACGGTGAATATGGCGTCGTTGTTTCATGATTTATTCCTAAGTTTTTAAGTTAGTCTTTGACAGATTCGTTGCAATATTCTGTTCCATTGTCACTACGCAAGGATTTAATCTTCAATCTAAATTTTTTTGTTGTTGATGCAACATACTCTTTTAATTTATCAAATACTTCATCTTTAGCGGAAATAAAATATACTTGTGTATAACGAGAGTAATCATCAATAAATGTAACGAAATATCTTTTTGATCCCATACTTTTTGTTTCTGCAGGACCGCATACGTCGCTGTATATCAAATCAAGTGGTTTTTTACTTCTGTGTTGTGTTTCTTTTGGAAATGATTTTTCTGTTAGCTTAGCTTTTATGCAACTTGAACATTCAGTATTATGAGAACAATTATTCACAGTAATACCTAAAGCTAAATCATCCTTTTGAATTTTCTTGATGGATTCCAAATTTATATGGCCTAGCCTTTGGTGCTATTTTAGAATGCAGTTAACATTAGAACAAACGGGTAATATTTCTGAAGTACTGTATACCTTTTCATTTGTAGGTATTATTTTTAATCTATATAACCCCTCATCAGCTTTTGCATCTGCAACTAAGATGTTGCCCTTTTTAATTAAACATATATCATCTTTAAATGTCACAACAAAACCTTACTCAGTACAAGACTGGACAGATAATAAATTACTATCCAACTCGGGAACATAAAGCACATGATCTAATGTAACTCTATTTGTTTGACCATTAAGTGTTTCAATATTAAAAGTACACTTACCCTTTCCCTTTGCAGTTAATTTAGTTCCATTAGCAATTGTAATTGTATCCTTATTCGAACTTTTTAATTCTGAGAACAGTTCCAAAGAATTAGCTAAATGAACAGACGCACCTGAATCAATAACAAAAGACACATTTTTGTTTTTATTTCCATTTTGTTGAGATTTCATAACAAAACTCGAAGAATTTGATTCTTCCATTAATTCATGATAGTTTGAGAATCTAATAGATTTTCATTTTGACTAGCAGTAGAGGCAGAGAAATTGTTTGGTTTTTTAAACTGTTGACGTGATCTATCTTGGGTGAAATTTGGTTTTGTTTTGTTAGTATTATTACCCTTTAAGTGAAAACAATCTTCACGGTTGTGATTATTCTTTTTGCAATGAGAACAAAATTTTTGCTTATTCAAATGCTTTGGTTTATCCCTATTACCCTTTAAAGTAGGGATGCACAACCTGTGGCCCGCGATGGGGTAACGTGTGGCCCGCGAACTTCGTCAATTTATAACTGGAAAAAATTGCAATTTTTGTCGAAAAGTCGCAGAATCGTGAATTTCGTTAATTTGCTTCGGGAAAATTTGAAAATTATGTTAATCAAATAAGAATCGCGAATTTCATTGATCGGGGGCAGAAAAATGGCGAATTTTGTCGATGATGCGAGGAAAAATCGCAAATTTCTTTGATCGGGCTCGGAAAAAATCGCAAATTTCCTTGATCGGGCACGGAAAAATCGCGAATTTGGTCGATGAAGCACGGAAAAGAAGCACAAATTTCGCTGATCGGGGACGAAAAAATCATAAATTTTTTTGATGATGCGAGGAAAAATTGCAGATTTTCATGATCGACTGCGGAAAAATAGTGAGTTTCGTCAGTCACGAGAAAATATCGCGAATTTCGTCAATTTGCAGCTGGAAAAAATTGCCAATTTCATCAGTGAGTTAAGATTTGGGAATTTCGTAGATAGGGCGAGAAAAAATCGCAAATTTCGTTGATCGGATGCGGAAGAATAGCAAATTTTGTCGATAAGGCCCGGAAAAATTGCGAATTTCATTGATCGGACACGGAAAAATCGCGAATTTTGTCGGTCAATCTCAGAAAAATCACAAATTTCTTGATCGGTCACCGAAAAATCGCGAATTTTGTAGTTGAAGCGTGGAAAAAATTCGCAAATTTTGTCGATCGGGCACGGAAAAGTCGGACTAGGAAAAATCGCAAGTTTTGGCGAACGGGATCGGAAAAATCGCGAATTTCATTGATCGGACACGAAAAAATCGTCAATTTTGTTGATGATGCGCGAAAAAATTGCGAATTTTCTTGGTCGACTGCGGAAAAATATGTTTCGTAAGTCGCGCGAAAAAAATCGCGAATTTCGTCAATTTGCCGCGGTAAAGAATTGGAAATTTCGTCAGTCAGTTAGGAATCGTGAATTTCGTCTATCGGGTGTGGAAAAATGGCAAAATTTGTCAATTAGGTGCCTGAAAAATCGCGTGTTTCGTCTGTTTATCTTGAATTTCGTCAATTTGCCGCGGGAAAAATTGCGAATTTCGTCAGTCAGTTAAGAATCGCGAATTTCGTTGATCGGGCTCGGAAAAATCGCAAGCTTCGTCGAACGGACACCAAAAAATCGCGAGTTTTGTCAATCGGGGACGGGAAAATCGCAAATTTCGTTGGTTTCGCACGATAAAATAGCTAATTTGTCGATCTGGCCCGGAAAAAATGCAAATTTCGTTGTCAGGCACAAAAAACGCGACTTTTCTCAATAATGCGCGGAAAAATTGGAAATTTCATTGATTGGCTGCGGGAAAATTGCGACTTCCGTCAGATTATCACGAGAACAAATCGCAAATTTCGTCAATTTACCGTTTGAAAAAATCGCGAATCTCGTCGGTCAGAGGTGGAAAAATCGGAAATTTCGTCGTTCTTGCACGAAAAAAATCGTGAGTTTTTGTTGATCGGGATCCGAAAAATCGCGAATTTCGTTGGTCGGTCACGAAAAAATCGCACATTTTGTCGATCAGGCGCGGAAAAATTGCAAATATCGCCGATCAGGTGCAGATTAATAGGAATTTCGTCGACCAGGTGCGGTAAGATAGGGAATTTCGAAAAATCGCTAATTTTGTCGATCAAGAAAATCACAAGTAGATCAAGTAGATCACGAAAATCACAAATTTCGTTGATCAGGCCGTAAAAATCTCAAATGTTGTTGATCGGCTCTTCCTGCCCCCTTCGTTCATAAAGTTCGCATTTTTTTTCGGCACCAGCCATTTTCATCCCTATGTTTGTTTTTTAGCACTTTTAATAAAATAAAATTTACTCCCCCGAATAAAGTACAGGAATATTATCACTCTTTAAAATTAATCCTTGTTATATATACAAACGTAAACTGTTGATATATCCTTGCCAACTGAATTGGACATGTTGTCTGGGTAGAGGAACCTAGAGGGGTAACCCCCCCCCCACACACACACACACCTCCCCGAAATAGAATTCTCTTCGTGTGACTGATGTGGCCCTCGACAACCCAGACATTTTTGAAAGTGGCCCTTCTCTTAAAAAGGTTGTGCACCCCTACTTTAAAGCAATAGATTCAAATTTTGTTGAAATTTGTTTAGTTTCAACTCTTCTAAGATACTCATCAATTAATTTGTTTTGAACATATTTTAATGATAAATCTGTTTCATATTTACTTTCAATAGCAGTTATAAAGGTACTATAAGAATTTGGTAAGGAACAGAGCAAAATAGCTATTAAATTATCATCTTGTATTACTTCACCTATACTTCTTAATTTTTCTGCTAATTCTAAGACAGAATTAATATGTTCCTGCATTTTAATACTTTCATTATATTTAATGGAATACAGCTTCCTAAGAAGATAAAGTTTGTTTGTTAAATTTACTCTTTCATGAACAGATTTCAATTGATCATATATTTCTTTAGCACTTTTAGCATGTCTGACATGAACAATTTGTGAATCTGAGATATTTAAACAAATTAATGCCCTAGCATTTCTATCATTTTTTACCCAATTATCATCATTTTCCTTTTTAGGTTCAAATACAACATCATACAGACCTTATTTGATAAACAATTGCTCTATTTTAAACTTCCAAACTGAATAGTTGTCATCAGTTAATTTATCAACATGAGATTCTTTAATACTAGACATTATGATATAATAATATTTGCTTATTTCACAGAAAATAAAACTTTTTCTCTTATTAATACATCAAAACAACAATTATAAACTCAAATATAATGCTAATGATGAAATAAGAACAAAATAAAATTCTTGAGAACAATTTTTGAAGTTACTTTTGATTTCAGAAAAACTATTCTTAAATGTTCAATTCTTTGTTTAAAACATAAATTTACATTTGCAACTTGTATAATAAAATTTCAATAAGATATTGGCAAAATAATTTCTTTTCTTATCAATACACAATACTTTTGATTTCAAAATAAGAACAATTCTTTGAATTTTCTTTTATATGATTCACTTGTGAAAAATACCAACATTCAGAAAATAATCATTTCTTTGAATTTAATTATATTATATTTTCTTCTTTTATATTACTATATTTACAATTGAGATAAGTTCAGTCTCATAATCGACTGTTAGAATGTTATTCCATATGGAAGGCATGAATACGAAATTCCTCAATAGGTAAACAATAAAAAAAAGTTAAAAGTTTTACCTTTATGTTTTGATGTGTTTCAATGGAAATATACTCTTCTTTGGATGAACAAAAAACATTTATTAGAAGATTGAATACACTAGAATAATATATATGCTGGTCAAAATACGGATCACATTTCACAATAAAACAAAACAGATGTATAAGACTATTTACAAACACAAAGAAATACTTTGAACTATGGTTTGTTGCAGTTTTTTTATCATATTATATTCCTTTGGAATATTATTGGATTTTTTTAATCAAGCAGCATTTTGCTGCCAACTGCTATAAGGGAAGGAGCAACACTCACTGAACTGAATGTCTGTCACAGTAGATAAAAAAAATGATTGTTTGATGCTGCCATCTGGTGGATGTTCTTGAAAACAAAAGAGCATTTTCTAACAGTTTTTTTATAATTATAACTTTCATTTTGATACATTTTCTGATACAAATTTTGATGAGAGCTTTGTAATTGTTGAATATTTGCTAAATAAATTATGTCCTTTTGGCAGTAAACTGCATGTTAAAACACATATTTTTCTTTTTCAGTGTATTTAAATATTAAACTTTTTTAATCATTATTTTATAACATTGGAAATTATTTTTTTAATCTATGTGTGACACATTATTTTCCTTGAAACTTGTTTACACGTGAAAAAAAGTCATTAGGGAGAGAACTGCTTGTTAAGTTATTTGAATTCTAGCACTGGTTTTTTTTTAAGGAGTATTTTATTTATTTTATTTTATTTTTTTTGTTATGCGTATTATGTTTTCAAGCGGATCAATCAACCTACTAAAACAAGTGGAAACGTAAACAAAAAAAGCCCAAGCACGTGATCATAACGATCGCAGATTTTTTGTGGGTCAAATGAACGAAGACCAGGCGTAAAATTTGCTGCTGATCGGATTTATATCAGATCACGTAATACTTTTATGGATATTAATATTTGGAAATTTTTCCAGAGAGAAACGTTCGCCTTGCATACAATATTTTATGGATGTTTTGGATATTGTCTGAGTGCATATAATCATGTATTCCTATTACGAGAGACATTGTTTGGAAAGGTAAGAAGATTTAGTCATTGGTTTCCCCTGTTTTGAACCATAAAATTACGAAAAAATTAAATTATTTCGAAATCCCTTACTTCTTGAAGACCTACTCCATGAGGGATATCTCCCTGCGCCCGGCGGTCCGATCTACGTCCCTGAACAAGCTCTAGGTGAACCTAACTCGTATTTACGCATACATATCCAATGTTTGAAGAAACCATGGGAAACTCCGAACGATTAGGCTGACAGGTGCAATTGGGTTCGAACCCAGCACCTCCGGTCTTCCATCTTTGAGAACGGAACCTCTCGATCATTGGTGGTGCCACGATGTAACGGCCCGCTGCCGATCTGTGTGCTGGGCATGTGGTATTTCTGCATTGAAGTTGTCAATCTAACATCGTCTCGTGGAGCACATTTATATTTATCCTTATACCAGTCACGTCCATTCAAACTTAGTCATATTTTATTGGCTTAGTTTTATCTTTATTATATTTTTCTATCGGGCCGGTCAGTCCAATTAAATATTTTATCGGCCCCGTTAAAAAAGAATGTCATCGACAAAATTTTCATTTTGCCGGCGCGATTAATTCTTTCTGTTCAATCAACTGAAACATCATATTGTAAATTTAATGCTTATCCCTGATTATAGTGGAAGTAATAGAAATGCATTTGAATGAAACGACAAATTTTATTACTTTCTTCTATCCTTACAAGAAGAAAGTATTGGATTCGTGAGAATTTTCGAATTCCGGTTTTCGGCGGATTTCTACGTTTTAGGGGTCATGGATCACGAAAAACATGATTTTATAAAATGTCTGTCTGTGAGTATGTCTGTGAGTCTGTCATTCTGTCTGTCTGTGTGTGACACAAATTTTGTGGTCGCTCTATCTCAAGAACTAATGAACGGAATTTAATAAAACTTTAGATTCAGTTAGTCCCTGATATAAATTGGTGCTGATTACTTTTTGGTGTAAATCGCCCGGAAGGTGGCGCTGCTATGCTGCATTATTCATGATTTTCACAAGAGCTATATCTCAAGAACTAACGCACAGATTTTCAGAAAACATTAGATTTAATTAGTCCTTGATATATTTGGTGCTGCTAACTTTTTGGTTTAAATCGCCCAATAGGTGGCAATGTTATGCTGCATTATACATAATTACCGCAATAGCTCTATCTCAGAAACTAATGCGCGAATTTTTATCAAACTTTAGATTCAATTAGTCCTTGATATAATTTGATGCTGATAACGTTTTGGTGTACATCACCTAATAGGTGGCGCTGTTATGCTGCATTATGCATGATTATCGAAAAATAGCTCTATCTCAGGAACTAATGCACGAATTTTTATCAAACTTCAGATTCAGTTAGTTCCTGATATAAATTAGTGCTGTTTAGTTTTTGGTGTAAATTGCCCAACAGATGGCGCTACTATGCTGCATTTTTCACGATTTTCGCTATAGCTGTATCTCAAGAACAAATGCATGAATTTTCATCAAACTTTAGATTCAATTAGTCCCGGACGTAAATTGATCCTGATAAGGTTTTGGTGTAAATTGCCCAACAAGTGACACTGCTATGCAGAACTTTTCACGATTTCCGCAATAGCTCTATCTCAGAAACTAATGCATGAATATTCGTCAAACTTCAAATTCAATTAGAAGTTCACGCAAGTTGTTACTGATTATATTTTGGTGTACATCACCTAACCAGTGGCGCTGCTGTGCTGCATTTACCAGGAAGTATTAACATGTATGAGATAGAAGAAAGTTTTGGGATTGCCACAACCGACTAGTTTTTATACTAATTATAGCTTCAGGCAGGATTTAATAAAGAACTACAAAACAGATTTGATAGAAAAACAACTAATGTCCAGTGCAAATCACATTTATTTTCTAATTATAAGTGGACAAAGTACATTCGTGGAGAAAGAAAAGTAAACACCCCTTACTAACTCTGCAACTAATATAATAGAAGAAAGTTACTGGTGCCAAACGATTGGAAATAAAGTCTTCTTTTAAATGACTTATATATAATTTGCTTAGGGTGTCATCTACGTAACAAAAACAGACCAAACTTTGTTTTTTTTTTCAATAGCAACACCGAGCTTTGACAATATATTTAAATATTCGGTTCAAACTATGCCTAGAAACGAAATTTCAAGTCATCTGAATGTTAAGCGTTTGAATTATACGCCTTAAAAATTTAGAGTTTCTAATGTTAAAATACATTTTCTTATTTTGATTAATATCTCCTGAAATTATAATCCTAATGTGATAATTTTTGTGTGCGGTTATAATACTAAAATAATTAATTTCTCTGAAACTAATCGTATGAAATTCGTAAAAAAATATTTTTAGGCTAATTGAAGGGGGTAAAATTTATTTATTGTGTCAAACTTGGGTATTGCTTTTGAAAAAAAAAAAAAAAAAAAAAAAAAAAAGAAAAGCAATTTAACAAATTACAACAACCATTTGGAAAATAATTTTTTCGAAGACTAAAATTTAAGACATAAAAAATCGCACGGAGTTGATCATACGCCATGAATTAAACATTAACATTCCTGGACCCATCATGAACAAATTTTAAAAGAAAATTCAGTTTTACAGTTTTCGGTACTGTAAATTTTTAAACTTCTACAGAGCTGGTCATACATTACGTACACCATGAATTAAACATTAATAATGTTATTACACGTAAAAATTGCAAGCGACAAAAATCGCCTGCGACTCGTCATATTTCGTGAAACTTACGTATTATCCAAGCATTTCATTGGCTGTTCGAGAAAAGGCTTTTCCATTGTCAGATTTTCAAGAAATCTGACGACCCATTTTAAATGAAATTTCATTCTTAAACTTCTAAACATCTCACAATATTAATTTTTAAACCGTTGTATAGAGAAAAAAATGTACTTTTAAATGCAATTTGTTTGAAAGCTGTATCTCAATTTGTTTCTGAGTTATTAATTTTGTTTTGTAGTTTTTATTACTTTTTGTCATAGTGGCAAGAGAAGTATCCATCTCTGTTGAAAGTAAAGGCAAATTGCAGTTTACTGTATAGACCAATCAGAAAACGAATAAAATGCGGATTCAACCAATAAAAAACTTCAGATATGCTTTTGATTTCCTACCCTGACGAGGACAATAACTATTTTTCCAAATGGTTAAAAAGCAAAGTTTGGGTTCGTTTTTATATTCCCCCTAAACAAATATTATATACATTTAAAAGTAGACTTGTTTCCAATCATTTGGTACCAGTAAATTTCTATAATAATTTGTTTCAGAGTTAATAGGGGGTGTTTACTTCCCCCCCCCACGACTGTACGAAATGATTTAATAACAAGAATCAAGGAGAAAACTGCTGTTTAATAATAATAAAAAACTTTATAAATATTTTTGTTAAGGTTGAATATTTTTAATGCTTTATATATAAGTCTATAAATAGCCCCCACTTAACTGCATCCCCCCCCCCCCCCGCAAAAAAGTTGCATGTACGATGAGAAAAAATTATTGTGCAGTGATGGGAATTATATAGTTCGTTGAAACTGCTGATAGTCTTGTTCTGAACTACAATTTTTGTGAGATTGTATAAGATAGAGTGTTGAAAAAAAAAATTCATTTTTTGGTATAAAGGCATTGGCATAATCCTGTCTTGAGAAAGTACGATTGCGCCAATTACCGTATTTACCCGCGTATAAGTCGAGCAATTTTGGACAAAAAAAGACTTTAAAATTCGGAAAGTGGACTTATGCAAGGGTCCTTAATTTTTTATTTATTTTTTTATTTATTTTTTTTTAACCAGAAATCAAAAATGCTTTTCTGAAAGGTAATTGTTCTTTTTTTTCGCATTCCATAACTCAATGACGTCGTTTACTGTCGATTTCCATACCAGGAGAGAAAAAGAGGAAACTGAGTGATGGTTTGGTGCTGACGATGAATGTACGCCTACTATCCCCCCCTCCCTCTGAGAGATCAGTAGATAAAATTCCGAGAATGTATCACTCCTATTTGCAATTGAATCGTCCGCGAGTGCATAGAAACATGTAACTCTCTAAAAACATGTGATCCGCGTTATATCTTGCGTGTTCTTGATAATACACTTATTCATTATTTCTTCGTTTATCTTACTGAACTTTTTCTCCTTGTTTCTACTGATATGGCAGCTGAATTTAAAGCAGCTGAATTTAAACTTAAGGGTATTCTTCACGCACTTGAAAACACACGCTCTGTAATGTTAAACCAATGGGGAGGTTATTTTCGAATTTCTCGTTTAAATTTAAATATTTTTAAACGATTCTTTTTTATTATATTGATTATATATATTTTTGATCTTAAAAGATTTTTTTTTTAAAGATACTTTCAGTTTCGAAACCGGTTTCGAAACTGAAAGTACCTTTTTAAAAAAAAAAAACCTGCAACCAAAATCGAAAAGGTACTAAAGAGTCATATTAAAGATTGAGCTCAGCTGTCCTATGCAAAAAAAAAAAAAAAAATCTTTTAAAAATATTCAAATTTAAACGAGAAATTCGAAAATAACCTCCCCATTGGTTTAACATTACGGAGCGGGTGTTTTCAAGTGCGTGAAGAATACCCTTAAATTTATTTCTTTTGCGGAAGAGTAACAACTGTGCTGCTTCACGTCAGTTTGGGGTTCACGAAAAATGGATTCGTGATTGGAGCAAGATTAAGACAAAGCTAGAAAACATTCCAAAATCAAGAAAAGCTTTGCGGATTGGGAAATTGCCTTTTTCAGAACTCGAAAATGTATTGCATGATTGGGTTATAGAGATCCGGCGGAATGGTTTTATTGTCACTAGAACTGCCATATATTAACGAGCAATGAAGCTTGCAAAAGAAGAAAGGTATGGTGTTCTAAACACGTTTCGTGCATCGGAACATTGGTGCACTAGATTTATGAATATCATGGTTTGACTTTATGCCAGCGCACTAAACTGGCACAAAAATTACCATCTGACTTGGAAGCAAATAGGGTGACCGAGCCAGTAGTTGATCAAATAAGATCAGTGCTACGGAGTTTTTATTATATTTTCTCCCTTTTAAGTTTTAGAAGTAAACTAACATGATTACTACAGCCCTTAATGAATATCATAGAATGGGCAAAAATAAAATCTACTGAAATTAAATAGAAACAAAATTATAAATAAATAATTTCTTTAATTGCCATTTACCCAGTAATTCATCAATCGAAGAAATCAGTTGAAAATTCCAAAGTTAATCTTTAAAAATATCATGCTTAAGCTGAGATTAACAATAATTCATATAAAACTATTGTTTGAAATAGGCAAGATGGAAGTGGATTATTTTAGGTTACCGTAAGTGTCTCCAACTAATCAAAAATTTAACATTTTCTAATAAGAAAATTTCATGAAATGGCACCTCTTACAGCAGGCAGCTGACAGCAATGGGACAGCAGGTGCTCCAACATTAAAACAAAAATATTATGTCGACTGCCACGTGTAAAACTCATTTCCACTTGAAATGGTGCAATATTTCAAAAATTTGATAAACTACTGGAGGGGTATCAACTACTAGCGCGGTCACCTTATTATGAAATTTCAAAAATACGTCATAGATCAAAGAAAAATAAAATCTTTTGAACTATGCCATATAGGAAATATGGACGAAACACCCATGTGTTTCGACGTACCAGAAAATAAAACAGTGAACTGCAAGGAGGAAAAAAAGGATTTTGGTAAAAACGACTGGGCACTAAAAAACCCGTTTTACGGTCCTTCTTTTCTGTTTGGTCGACCGTAGTAAGCTTCACTATTTTTAAAGGAAAAACGTTACATTTCCATCTGGTGTGCTGATTCTAGCCCATGAAAAGGTGTGGATGGATGCTGACGAAGTAGTCGACTGGCTTAAAAATGTGCAAAGTAAAAGACCGGGAGCTTTTTTCAAAAAACCTTCCCTTTTAGTTAATGACTCGTTTCGCGTCCACTTTTCTGAAAACGTGAATAAAGTGACGAAAGAGCTGAAAACGACTGTAGCTGTAATCCCGGGAGGGTTGACATCCGTCCTTCAACCCCTAGACGTTTGTTTCAATAAGCCCTTCAAAGCAAATGTTAGAAAATATTGGGGAGAGTGGATTTCATCCAGTTGTCCAACATTTACAAAGGGCGGTAATATTAGAAAGCCCGACATCGCATTAATTGCCCAGTGAGTTAAAGATGCGGAGAATCAAATTCCTTCCGAAATGATTATAAAATCGTTCAAGAAATGCTGCATAAGCAACGAACTAGACGGCACAGAGGATGATGCCACTTCCGAAAGTGATAACGAGGAGGAAGAATGTAGCAATACAGAGATTGAAAAAGGGTATCATGATGAGCCGATAACGACGGAGAATTTTTGTGAATTGTTTGGTGAGTCCGATACTGAATCGGACCTTGAATCAGTTTAACTTTGTATATTACTTTAGTATATTATTATCTTCATTATTGTATATTTAGTACTTTTTTCATATGATTTCGAATAAATGAAAAAAAAATAAAGTTTTTTATTATGGTATATTTAGTACTTTCCTTTTTTCCCAGGTGATTTTGAATAATGTATTTTTAAAAAAATTTGAATTTCTTGATTGGTAAAGTGGGGGGTAGACATATACACGGGATTTAAAAAAAACTTAAATTTCTTGCTCGGGAAAGTGGGGGAGTCGACTTATACGCGGATAAATACGGTATTACAAAAAATCACGAAAGTCAAAAGGTGACCAATGACAGAATTTCAAATCTTTGTGGCTTATTTATGCTGTATTTTTTGTTACATTGTTATATGGCTTTTTCGCATAAATTATCTAAATTGCTTCTCATTGTATGCATTAAATAATGTAAATAAATAAAAAATTGTTTGTGCATTTGTAGTTATTTAATAAAGATATAACAATCTGATGACGTTTTTAAAATATCATATGAAAAAACTGCTGGAACCAGAGAGAAAAGTAAAACTCGATCTAAAAAAGTTACAGTAAAAAAATGCAAATAGTTTCAGTCTAATAAAGTAAGTAGAAAAGTAATGAAACCAGATTGATTGTAAAGCTCATAAAACCATGTTTAAAGGTTTTGGTCGGAAAGTAATAGAATTGGATTTATTGTAAAGCTCAGAAAGTCGTTTTTGTTTGAAGGTACAGGCCGAAATATAATGGAACCAAATTATCTGTAAAGCTCACGAAATTACCCAAATCTTTGTTGATAGCTGAAAATGTGGACTGGGCTTTACTGGCGCCTTAACCCCTTCACAACGAGCGTATTTTTCAGAGTTTTTAACTTTTTATCACCGCTTTTTCAAAACAGAAGTTTTTCCTTATTGAATCGTAAAAATTATTAAATAAGGCAGAATTTACAATAAAAAATAACTGGTGGGAATAATCAAGGATTCTAAGCACCTTATGCGGAACGTATACTCGTCCCCAAGGTGTTAAAATCAATCAGGGAAGTAAAAGCATTTTTAGCACATCCCGAATTCCAATCATTCATAAACAGTTTGAAAATTTTGGTTCATAAGTATAGGTTAGAGACTGGTTTGGTAATGAACCAGAACCTGAGAGGTCAGTTCAATACAAAATATGGGCCAAATTCCATTTCAGGGGTCATTGATAAGCCTGAAAGATCAAAGCCCAAAGTAAGCCCAAAACCTTAAACATGCACGATTCAACCATATACTAACTATTTGTCTGGTTTAAGGCCAATGACATAAGTTTCCTTTTTTACAGTAATTGCATCAAATAAAAATTATTACTTCAGATGTGTTATGTCAGAAAATATTAATAAACATCATTTCCTCAACAACCTTACTATAATAATGTTATACTTAAAATAGTACTAAATGGTTTATATTCTTTGAGCGTTGTGGAATTTAGCTTGACTTGATGCAATCATGTCCACAATTCTGGGCCTGATAGAAATTTACTATCCCTTAACTACACATCCTATTTACTATGTTCTGTAATCGTTTTGTGTGGATAAAATTATTCTGAATATAAGGCACCAGCAAAGCTCAGTCCACATTTTCAGCTATCAACAAAAATTTTGGTAATTTCATGAGCTTTAAAGATAATCTGGTTCCATTACGTTTCAACCGGTACCGTAAAACAAAAACGACTTTATGAGATTTACACTAAATCCAGTTCTTTTGCTTTCCAACCAGAACCTTTAAACATGGTTTTATGAGCTTTACAATCAATCTGGTTCCATTACTTTTCTACTTACTTTTTTAGGCTGAAACTATTTGCCAATTTTTTACTGTAACTGTTTTAGATCGAGCTTTACTTTTCTCCCTGGTTTCACCAGTTTTTTCATATGATGGCGCAACTTTTTCATATCCTTTCAGGAACTTAACAACCTACTTCAACTAACCAAACAACCGTCCAACTAACCAAGCAATGACCTCAATCATCTTGCCCAACCCCATCCAAACTAACCAACCAATGACCTCAATTAACTTGCTCAACCAATTGCCCCAATCAAAAACTAACAGAAACATCGGTTCGGAAGTATATGTCAAGGGTGCTGGTGATTTCCTGCTTATTGCTAATCCCTAGATTGGGACCTTGACCTATACTTTACCCAGAACTGGCCGCCAGACTAGTCCTTAGACTAAGCTTTATACATGGCCCGGAAGCCTTTCAATGATCTCCAAATTTATTTTACTTACGTCTGCATTCAGAGGTACGAGAACGACTCTGTCTTTCATAGCAACGTAGTTTTGAGCAGCTATCCAATTTCCGAATAGCTGTTCTATTAGATTTCCGTTTGAAACGATGTCTCCTTGGAGTTCGATTTCATCCATTGAATTCGAAAGAAAGCGTCCGTTACCTAGTTGCAAGAGGTATTCCGCGATTCCTTTCTCTTCTGAGTAAACAAGCATGTTCTTCTTTAGTGAAAATGTTTTGAAATGACGCCGTATGTCACTTTTTGCGGTGCACAGATCCAAAAGCTCGCTATTGTTAGCTCGAGTCTGGACAGAAAGGCACTGTCGGAAGTCTCCGCCGAGGACAACGATCCTTCCGCCAAAAGGCAATAGCTTATTTTAGATGACACGTAACAGCTGATGCAGCTTTTTCAATCTGTTTTTTGGAAGCCCCAGTGAAGAACATGCATTTTATGTTATGATGTTGACCTCAAAGTACGTGGTACAGAGTTTTATCCCTTAAATACCTGAAATTTCAAAAATTTTTGTAATAAAGTTTTACGGCTTTCATTTTTTAAATAAATCATGGGAAAAATACTTAAAAAAATCATATTTTGTTTTAAGTATTTTTTACGGCTAAAAAACAGTTTGTTACTAATGGGCAATACTGGTCTATAATTGGAAAAATAATTTTCCTTGATGAAATTTTATAATATTAAACACACAAGAATTTTAGGAACTATAATAAGAAATAAATTTTACTTGCTCACTGCAGAACAAAATAGGGTATTTCGCAAGCTTCCAAACAAAACAAATTGAACAAGTAGCAACAATTGGAAAAATAAATCTATCTTTATTCTTAAACAGCACAAGCGTTGCCATCTGCATGTTGAAAATCGATTTAATAACATTTTCAGAATGTATTTTATTGGCAACATTAGGCATTGTAGCTTCAATATTATTCTAATAGTATTTTAGAGCCTAAATTGGGTATGTTGCCGAAAAGCAACACCCGGTATTTAAGGGTTATATACGAAAGCCCTACCAGAGATACCTGGTACATCGATGAAAAAGCATCTAGAGTGGTTCGAATCATCAGCTGCCGTAAGGATGGCATCCACGATTTCTACACAAGAATCTCGTTACAACGAATGTCACTTTAACAATTTTTTCAATTTAATGAATGTTTTTGCGTTGTTAAAAAAGTCCTATGCTTTCTCATTACAAAAATATTCACTTTAACGAATTTTTTAAATTCACGAATTTATTTACGGTTTAAATTGAAGTGCCATTGCAGTTTCACGAATGTTGAGTTGAAAAAGGAAAAAAACTCTACCGAAAAACTATTATTCGGAATATGACTGCAGTCTCTGAGATCGGCATTCTTCTGATTGCCACGACATTAGGTATCCCTATTCCTGTTCTCCTCCAGTCTCTTGGATTCTTCTGTTTCTTTGGCACGACGTCATGGTTCCCTATTGCGGATCTCCTTCAGTCTCTGAGATCGGTCTTCTTCTGTTTCACTGGCACTATTTTGTTTATCCCCATACGGTTCTCCTCTAGTCTATGGCTTCGGTGTTCTTCTGTTTCATTGGCACTACGTCGATTTGCACGCTTTCGCAAATTCTCCAGACTCTTGAAACAAACTTCCGACAATTCCGTAGCTCTTCTTTTTCTGAATAAAAACTAATTTTTTTCTAGCTTTTTTTCGGATTAATAGTTATTATTAGATTAAGATTCTAACAGCTTCAGATATATTTTCCATGCTTCTTACCCTGTTTTCTCAGATTGACCTTGTAGATGTTGAAGGCTTATCACGATCATCTTCAGGTTTCATAGTATAGACTCTTTTTTCCTTTGTGTAAGAAGTTAAGATTTTCTCGCTTTCGTAGGACGTCCAGCGGACATAATTCTAGTAGTCCAGAGCAATCTTTGCAATACAATAGGAATGAAGCGAGCGGCGGCGACACAAATGACTACGCCATCGAGTTACGGGATGAAATCATGATGCAAGACAAGATTTTTAGGAATAGATTAAGGAATGACTTTTCTGCCTCGACATTTCTTGGTACGATAGGCGCAACCGCGGGCGCCAAACTTGTCATTTTGGCGTCACTATCACGTTATCGAGTTACGGGATGAAACCGGTGTCAAATTAAAGGGAAAAAAGTCTTTTAAGAATATTTTGGTCTATTTTGCACATATCATGGTAGAAAACCCCGGCAGACTAAAATCTATAACAAAAAAATACTTCATAAATGTACAATTAAAACCCTATAAACATAATATTTTACATTACATTGCCATATATATTACTTCGAATCGACTTTCAAGATGAATTAAGGGTTTAAGAAAAGTTTATTACCAGTATTGGAGAAAATGACTGATTCGGCATAACTTAATACAAAGCGAGAAGGATATAGGAATAGGGGAATATACAATAAAAAAATACGTCATAATGTAGAATTGAAACCATATAAACATAATATTTTACCTTACATTGCCATATATATTACTTCGAATCGACTTTCAAGACGAATTAAGGGTTATGGAAAAGCTTATTAACAGTAAGTGGGAAAATGACTGATTCGGCATAACTTGGTTTTTTGTCATAGATTTTAATCTGCCAGAGGTTTCTACCAAGATATGCGCAGGCAGACCAAAATTTTTTTAAAAGACATTATTTTACCTTTAATTTGGCACCGGTTTTATCTCGTAACTCGGTGACGTGATAGTGACGCCAAAATGACGACTTAGCGGCCGCTGCTGTTCATATCGTACCAAGAAATGTCGAGGCAGACGAGTCATTCCTTAATCTACTCCTAAAAATCTTGTCCTACATGAAGATTTCATGTCGTAACTCGATGACGTGTTAAAATCGCCAAAATTAAGAATTGGCGACCCACTCTGCTCCTCTCCTACCGAGATATGACGAGGCAAACTGAAATATTCGTATTGCACTAATCGGTATGTTTAATGTGAAAACATTTCAAGCCGTAACTCGATAACGTTATAGCACTGTCGAAATAGGGAATTTACGCCACGTTCATCTGGCTTTGTACCAAGTTATGCCGAATCAACCATTTTCTTACGTACTGTTAATAAACTTTTCCTAAACCCTTAATTCATCTTGAAAGTCCATTCGAAGTAATATATATGGGAATGTAATGTAAAATATTATATTTATAAGGTTTCAATTCTACATTATGACGCATTATTTTTGTTATAGATTTTAGTCTGCTGGGGGTTTCTAGTTTCTACCAGGATATGAGCAGGCAGACCAAAATATTCTTAAAAGACTTTACTTTACCTTTAATTTGGCACCGGTTTTATCCCGTAACGTCGTAACTCGATGACGTGTTAAAACCGCAAAAATTAAGAATTGGCACCCCGCTCTGCTCGTCTCGTACCAAGATATGACAAGGCAGAATGACATATTCTTATTGTACTGATATGTTTCTTTAATGTGCCAGATTTTCAAGCCGTAATTCGATGCCGTGATTATACCGCCAAAATTAAGAATTGGCGCTCCGTTCTGCTCATCTCCTACCAAGATATGGCAAGGCAAACTGAAATATTTGTATTGTAATAATCGGTATGTTTAATGTGCAAAAATTTCAAGCCGTAACTCGATGACGTAATAGTACTGTCAAAACAGGGAATTGGCGCCCCGTTTTTCTCGCTTTGTACCAAGTTATGCCGAATCTGTCATTTTCACACGTACTATTAATAAGCTTTTCCTAAACCGTAGGTATCTTGAAAATCGATTCGAAGTAATATATATGGCAATGTAATGTAAAATATTATGTTCATAGGGCTTTAATTGTACATTATGACGTATTTTTTGTTATAGATTTTAGTCTGGCAGGGGTTTCTACCAGGACATGCGAAGGCAGGCCAAAATATTCTTAAAAGTCTTTTTTTTTTTACCTTTAATTTGGCACCGGTTTCATCCTGTAACTCGATGACGTGATAGTGACGCCAAAATGACGAGTTGCGCCCGCTGCTGCACATATCGTACCAAGAAATGTCGAGGCAGACCAATCATTCCTTAATCTACTCCTAAAAATCTTGTCCTGCATCATGATTTCATCCCGTAACTCGATGACGTATTCTTTCGTGTCGCCGCCGCCCGGTCTAGAAAGACGATTCTATTAGTTCAGAACAGTTTGCAATGCACAGTAGAAAGCGCGAAATTTGAGCACAATCTTTAATTGTTTTGTAGATTTCTAAGTCTTTTGGAGATCGCATGATTCACTGTTAAACTTCAGAGACTTTTGGCTTCGCCGCAAGCACTTCTTTAAATCTTTGTGGAATTAATTGCGAGGAAGTTATTACCCTGAATGGTTGAAATCTGTTTTCGAGAATGTCCTACGGAACCTGGTTGGTTGAATCATGTATCTCGTCACCTATGGGGAATTTTTAAAAAAATACACAAGATTTTTCAAGCCAATTTTTTTTTTTGCGATATGTCACCAAATATCGTGAAATTTGGCGACGTTCTTTCATTTGGTAGAGAGCATGTGTTTTGGAAATGGTAATCTTGAAAGTCGATTTTCGCGCTAAATCTCGGCAATATGGCGAAAATTTTGACAAATATCGCCAAATTTTGTGAACTGTTGCCAATTTTGCGACTCCGCTTACTTCCAACTATTAAAAAATTTAATACCTGTTAGAATCTTCATACCCATTGACATGCATTGACTCATAGTGACCCGTAAATGACCCACTAGTCTTACTTTCTAAAACATGTGACTGACTCCGATGGTCTTCTCGTACCCAAAAACGGTAGGATAGAAAATTTAATCAGAATCGTTGGTGCCGCTTTTTAGATAAAATTTGCACACACACAAAGCTGCACACACAAAATATTTGCTCGTATTTTAATGTAGGATAATAGTAGATGATATACGTTTTTACTGAATAATGTGTCTCAAAAGTGTAAATAATATGACAGAGAGTGTGTCCCAATGTGCATAATCTGTTGAGTTATACTTAAATAATGCTATGTTTTCTTTTATATTTTAAATTTGAAAAAGTAAATATTGAACAAAATCGAGATTCTTATAACAAATAAAAAAACGAATAACATTTAATCTCTGATGAAAACGGCTCGAATTTCCTGATACTGAATAAATATTCTCTGTATATTTTGAGATTTAGTCACGTTCTCAAACATCGAAAAAGTTTTTAATTCTTAAATCAACATCTTACTTTGATTTTACGATTCTATTCAAAATATTAGGTTTACGTTATCTAAAGAAAAATATCATTTTCATGAGTTTTATAACTTACAACTTGAAAATCATAGATATTTAAAAGCAGTGTAAATTCAAGATTTTTTAAAAAAATGTTTATTGTTTAACAGAAAATATTTTCAGAGAGAGCAAATCTGAATAAAATATTATGATTTTTAAAATATCTTTTGATATTCGTGTCTCTTTTTAGGTGCGTTCGTAATTGCCGAAACGTCAGTGAAGGCTTACTGTGGAGACACGAAAAGTTTGATTTCCGTTTGTCTGTCTGTCTGTCTGTCTGTCTGTTCCGCGATAACTACCGCAAAAAGCACCCGATCAGCTTGAAATTAATTGGGCATATTCGTGAGATACCCGGACGTAGCTGTATAGTTTTTGGTTAAATTTGGTTCATTCGTTCGGAAAATATGGAAGATTTTATTTTTCTTTATAATTCTTTTCTACGGCAAGTCAGACGATTTTCAAATTTCCATTTGTTGAAAGAAAATGGCACGTTTGATTAATGGATTTAAATGTCAAATTCTGGATACTAAAATTCCAAATAAGGGTTTTAAATTATTCCTATTATATTGAAGTTTTATCACTATATCTATCAGATTTTTTTATTTACGTGTATAATGTTTTGAGGACATTTATACACGTATTCCAATAATATAAAGAATTTTTTAATTAATTTTCTTGTTTTACATGATACATATTTCTTTTTTTTTTTCCTTTTCTTCGTTGCCTAGCGACTGTTATTCGTAGCCTATCATTGCATCAAATATGAATGAAGTTAGTAAATTACGTTAATTTTGTTGCAGGTACTATTAAAAGGCTATCACAAAAAATATTTTATCGCGCCAAATCGATGCAATTTATGCAATTAACAGTGGGCACGATAATGAATTATTTTCCTGTAGATTTATAGATCTCCAGATATGCATATTTTGGGGGGCTTTTAATATGTTATTGCTATCGCATGGATTAGGATGTTTAAACTAATGTTTATCCATGCTATAAGTGAAAAAAAAGTACAGTTAAAGGCATGTAAATCCCTTTTAACACTTTCCAACATGGATGAAAAGTATTTATGACTTCAGTTTTTCTATCTGTCGCCTGCCGTGTTTCTCTACGTGCTCTAACTCGCGTAAATATAGTCGGGATTACATGTAATTGATATACGTTATTGAGGTTTGCCAAAGTATGTTTGGTATTAAAAATGAAGAGTGTAGCATTCATAGCTTAATTACAGGGGCACTCAAAACTATTCCGTTACATTATAGTCTTTGAGAAAAATCGTCTGCGGTGTATTTTAATAATGTTACACAATTTTAAACGTAATGAAATTTATATACTTTATTAAGGTGCACTAGAACCTGGTTACTATAAAATATGTTATGTGTAGCACTTACAGCATGCGTACAGGCAACTCAAAAGTATTCATAATATTACAATCTTTGAAGAAAATCCTTTTGTGGCGTTTTTTAATGATGTTACTCTGTTACAAAATAAAATTGATATGTATTTTTGAAACATTTTTGTAGTATACGGGGTGCAAAGCATATATTTTTTTCAGGGTCACACAAAAGTGGTCGATTAAATTGTTGTCTACGGGGGACAAAAACTCCTCGCAGCTTATTTTAACACATTAGCGACGGGAAACGAGAATTCTCGTTTTTATTCAGAATACATCATTGGCTAAGGGAGTGACTTCTACCTTACAGAAAAGACATTTATATTGTGTTGTCCATATTTTTTATAGATTGTAAGACATTATATATTACATCCGTACATTGAAAGATATTTACTGCTGCATAAACATGAAAAACATATCTCAGAAACCAATTTCCGAGACACTTTCAGAAGAGGGAGGAGCTTCTACTGTTTTTAAACCCAGATTTAATTAAATTGCCTGTCGTCAGTGTGTTAATTGTGTTGCACTAATTCATACATTATGAAATTAAATTACATTACTGTGGTTGACTACAAGAAGCTTGAATATGATTTGTATCGTATTTATCGTTCATTTATAGGGTCACATAAAAAATTTCGGATACAGTTCTGGTCTATTAGGGATGATTGCTGAAGAGCATTTTCGATTATGTTGTGCGTTTTAACGTTAAGTAAATTCGTGCTTAATAAGTAGTGCTTAAATATTGTATAGACCATGTACAGGGATACACAAATGAATTCGTAAGTATAAATGAAAATGAGCGCGAATTGCTTCAGTGTGTTTTTTTTTTTAATTTGAGTTATGTATTTCCCAGCCCAATTACATTTAGTATACTAACAAATGTTTGCAGAATTTAAATAGAACCATATACAGGACTCCGCAGAAACTGTATATATGGTGCACACTATGCATACTAATCCCCGGAAATGTGATATGAGCAGTTTTAAGAGGGTTTTTTGTCTGCATTAAATTTAAATGTTATAGACGACGCGTAAAAATCTTCTCGTAATATACAGGGCTGTAGAAAAGAATTCATGTACGTTTCCGTCTATTGGTAGAATTTACTAAAGGACATTAACACAATTAATTGATAATTACAAATGTAAATTAAATTACACTACGAAGGGGTTCAGGGGGGCTCTGCCCCCCTGAAGAAATCTACTTTATTATCTAAAAATTACCAGAATAAGTAGCTCATGAGATTTTCAGAATACCATTACATAACAAGGGGTTTAATTTAACGCTTCTAATGTCAGAAACCTTCGAAATATTTTTTCGTTTTATAAATGTTTATGTAATTTCAAAACTTTAAATTTCGTTTTTTGTAGAAAGATTAATATTACTCAAAGGGGGCTAAACACAATGAATTGTAGAGCTGACGGTCAGGCTCCTGATCTGCAGATTTACTAGTTATATAAATACGTAGCACCTATAGTCGTCGTTCAGCCCGTCCGTCTGTCTGTCTGTCTGTCTGTCCGCATGTAACAGAGCAAAAACTACCCAACCGAATGGTCTGAAATTTTAAACATATGATTGTTGCAAAAATTTGTCGAGCCATTTCAAATTTTATGAAAATCGGATGTATAGTTTAATTACAGGGACAGTCAAAATTTTTCTTTACATTACGGCCAATGGGAAAAATTATTGCAAGTGCATTTTAATGATGTTACAGCCTTCTGAATGGTCTGAAACTTCAAATATATAACTGTTGCAAAATTTTGTCGAGTCATTTCAAATTTTATGAAAATCGGATGTATAGTTTAATGACAGGGACAGTCAAAAGTGTTCCGTTACATTACGGGGAATGGGAAAAATATTATTGGAAGTGCATTTTAATGATGTTACAGACTATGCACCTTATGAAGTGCAAAAAATTATACATTCAGTACAACATGGGGGGCAAATAATTATAAAACTAGTTATAGTACGAACGCACCTCATTTGCCACGTTTGACGAGCAATTTCCAACTTGTTTTATATCAGTCTAATTACTTTTTTTAACTAAAAAAATAATGAAATGGCGCATATAGATTTCTAAAATAAATAAAATCCATTCAATAGAATTTTTAGTAACTCTTATATTAAAAATTGTTTGAGGGAAAAAGATTAAATAATAAAGACGAAGGTAAAATTTTTTTTTAAACATTTTCCAACATAGTTGATAAGTATTTATGAAATCGGTTTGTCTTTCCATTTGTCCGTCCGTCAATCTGTCTGTCCATCTGTCCGTGCTCTAACTCGCGTCAATATAGTCCGATTACCACGAATTTATATATGTTATTGGAATTCACTATGCTATGTTCAGTATTGAAAATGGAGTGTGTAGCATTTTCGGTTCATTTACAGGGCCACTTAAAAGAATTACTTTACATTACGGTCTATGGGGGAAAATCGTTTGCGGTGTATTTCAGTGATATTACGCTATTTTATAAAAATATTGAAATTGATATTTATTACTGAAGTGTACTACAAGTTTCTAGCTACAGAGCATGCTGGGCATAAAATTTATGGTATATTTACAGGGGCACCCGAAAAGAGTTTGGCTGCAGAAGAATATAAACAACAATTGAACTATTGAAGCCTGTGTACAATAATTACTGGACGTGCGTTTTCAGTTCTGATAGAAGTTTATAAATCTAATTATTTCTTAAATGTTACTTGGTGTCTATAATTGCTGAAGATCATATACAGGGCTGCAGAAAAAAATCGTACATTTTAACGATTATTCATGGTAATAGCAGAAGTCGGGTTTCCAAATATTTTATTCGGACATCATCATTCACCTTAGTAAACTGTGAGTTTTTGTTATAATATTCTGAATGTATTGGAAAGCGTTTAGTGTTTCGTAATCTATGCTGTACGTATGATTTTTTGTTCTTGTTTAACTATCACTTATGAGAGTTTTACATCCCACTATCTGGCTAAAAACGATTTTTTATTTGTTATAAAGATACCAAATAGATAGATCTAATTTCGATTTTTTGAAACGCTATACATGAAAACATGTTCATAATGAAGGGATCGAAGGTTTTTCCAATTGGATAAAATCATATTCAAGGCTGGAGTAGCACAGTTGAAGTTTATTCTAACAGCCAGCTATCACCTGGATAGCTTAACAGGTAAAGCATTGGAACGGAACGCCAAGTATCCAGGTTCGATTCCTGGTCTGGACATTTTTCGGTCTGTTGGAATAAACTTCAACTGTGCTACTCCAGCCATGGATATGATTTAATCCAGTTAGAAAAATTTTCGATCTCTTCATTATGTCTTAATTACACGGTATGCAGACATTTCCGTGTTACAAGCAAGCATTTTCATGTTCAAGAAACATGTTTTACAGAAAAACATGATATATTAACAGCAATAATATCCTGACTTCATGAAAATGATTATGAATTTGTTACGCTTGAATGTGTAAATCTAATTAATAAGTCGACGATTTCTAATTGAGAATGTATAACATGCTAAAGATCGATATACTAGTTTGAGAAAACTGCTTAATACAATATTTAAAGTATTTGGAAACGTTTTCAAAAAACAGCGGCAACTAAAGTAAATTTATTTTAATACTACACTGTAAACCGAAATGCCTGAAATTCAGACACATAAATGTCTAAAACGGAGTGCTCAATTTTCAGACATTTTAAAGTGTCTTAATTTTCAAGACACTTGTATGCATCTGAATTTAAGACATTTCAAACGTCTGAATTGCATCCATGTTTGACCACTTCCAGAGCCAGTTTTTCACCTTTTTTTCTTTTGTAAGCATTATACACCGTAAAAAAATATCCTTAAAATTCCAGACTCCAGCAATATTTACACATTTTAATGAAAATTTTCTGATGTAAATTCTAGAAAATTTTCCATTTTTTTTTCCGATTTCTGAATTAAAAAATTTCCATTTAAAAGGTAAAATATAATTATTTACTATGGCAAACCCATTATTACAACCACCACTTTTCGAAGTCACATCTATATATTATTTACGTATTCAATTCAAATTACTAGTAAACACTTACCCGAGACAGTATCGTCCCAGGCTCCTGCTGCTCAGAAGAAAACTGTCTTAACCGATCACCTACGGTTTCAGGAGCTGAGTTTTGAAATAATGTTATTTATGAAGCACAACCAATGTATTTTGGGTAGTTGTAGATAGTACATTTTTTACAATCTAGTATTATTCCGAACATTTAAACATCTTCTTTCTAGAATTTAGAATATTTGGCATTTTAATTTCAGCTTTCTTTTTTTCTAAGAACATAATTAGCGTTTAGAACGCAGCACATAATTGGGAAATCACTTACATTTTCTTTTATCTCCAAACAAAAAACAAACCTTATTTCCAGATAACCTGTGCATTTAGCTCAGAATTTTCAATTTTGTCACTTATGCCTCTTGGTTTTTGGGGGTCCGCAAATATTATTGTTTTATACAGAGAACACGTTATTGTTGAAATATTAAAATATTTAAAATGTTTTAACAGTATAGATATTTAATTAATATATATATATTTAATTCGGCCCTATCACGTTGCAGTTGTGTGTGTGTGGTGTGTGTGTGTGGGGGGGGAGGGGGGTTAATTCAACACCCTTCAAAAATCAATTTGTCATTAAAAAATGCATTTCTTATTGCCCAAAGCCTGTGTATAATTTTAATGTGAAGTTATTGATATAGTGTCCTGTTTTCTTTGATTATTTTTTTAAATTTTTTTTTCTTCTAGAAGAATAAAAAATGGAAGGGTGGATTGAATATATAGCAATTTTTTTTTAAATTGGACTCATTAATTTCTTCCTATATGATATGTATTCTGAACCAAATTTCTCAGTTATAAATATTGTGTATAATTTTTCTGCAAAATATTGATATTTAGGTACTAAATCATTGTTTTACGCATACATTTTTTACTTTTTTCCGATCGAAATACAGGGTAAAATTGTTTGATGTTTTAATTTTTTTCACGGTGAAATCCGATCATACCTGAACTAAATCGATACTCAATCATTAGCTAAAAGATTAGTATATATATAGTAAAAAAAATCAGAACTATTGAATACAATCCCCCCCCACCCCCCCCCTCCCCAAAAAAAGAAATAAACATGACATGTTAAAAGGAGATGGCGTATGTAGTGTATTACAATAAATTTACTTCGGATTAAACACAACGAATAGCATTTATTAAAGACTCGCAGATACACAGCTATGCGTCAGAAATGAAAGTAATGGCAAGATTAATAATAATAAACTGCATTGCCAGATATAAGAACATTAAATGTTGCCAGACGATAATACAATAAAATAAAAATAAAGCACGAGACATTTTAAATATGATAAACGCATCTAAGTTATAACATCATCTAGTTATTTAGATTAACATCAACTAGTTGGCGCCTCTCCTTTTGATTATTTTCAAATAATTTTTCAATGCCTTTGATTATTTTCCCGTTGAAAAATTATTATTGGCCCTGCCCTGCCCTGCCCGGACCGGCCCAGAAAAAAGTTAAAATCTCGGCCCGAGTGAATTTTTACAAACATTCATTTTTACATCGATTTGGTTAAAAATTTGTCTCGTAGCTGGAGTTCTGAACAAACATATTTCTTAATTTTTTTTTATGTTTATAATATGCATTTTTATAGAAGTGCCGCGGGCTGCAATATTTATTTTTTTAATTAATCTCTTTTTCTTGTAGGTAAATTCTTCAGTTATCATTAATATTGTTAATCCGTATTCCATGTATTGAAGTGTTAAAAATCTAAAAATACTATACAGTAAAATCCGCTAAGCCGGAATTGCATAAAAAAGGGAAAAAATGCGTTAACATATTTGTATATTAATTTGCATAGATCAACACGTTTTCCAGTTTAAAACATGGTTACATCATAGACGGGTTCTTTTAAACACGTTTTACAAAATTTAATTTAGCTATATTTTAATAAGCGTAGAAATCTACTGTTCTTTAATAATAATAAATTTTAATGTTTAATTGTAGAATCGTGGCGATTTAAAAATGTATACATTTTTTGCAAAAGTTTTAGGGCCAGTCTTAATTCTGCTAATCTTTGAACGGACCGGCCTACGTTTAGACAATGATTATCATACGGGCTGGGTTAAAAGTAACTGAAAATTTTGAGCCGTGAAGGCTAGGAATGAAACCAGCCCCGGCTGTGTACAACGAAAATAAGTTATGCTCGGCCCCATCCTTCAGGATAAAAGTAAGCCCGTCGAGAGTAGTCACTAGGCCCGGCCCGAGCCTTCAGAAAAAAGTATGGCCCGGCCCAAAAATAGTTGGATTGGCGTCTCAGTTGGCAATACAATTTCCATATTTTAACGGATAATTTTTACAGTATATAAAGCTTATAAATAAGTGAAAAATTGGCTGCCTATTGCCGAATTTGCATGTTGGTCAAAAATGGAGGTAATTCGGAAGTTTTAAATGTCTTAAATTCAAACGCATACACGTGTCTTAAAAATTAAGACACTTTAAAATGTCTGAAAAATGAACACTCCATTTTAAGACACTTATATATCTGAATCTGAGACATTTCAGTTTACAGTGTTTATATCATGATCATATAGTAAGACACTTAAGTGTCTTAATTTCAGACACCTATGATGTCTGAAATTCCGTATTCAGACATTTAAGTGTCTGAATTGCCTTTTCAGTCACATATGTGTCTGAATTTAAAACAGCTGACCCACCCAGCATTGCCAGGGTCAGTGATAATAACCGTAAATTCGTATTATTTTATATCGTTAACTTCCTTTTGTCTGAATTTATATTTTTAAAGGAAAAGATCGTGAAAAAATTTTTGTTTTTAAAAGTGAGCTCTTTAGAAGACATTATCTTGTTTTTTCACTTTTGGTCCTTTCATAATAAAAAATAAATAAATAAATAGGTCTTGTTTTATATAAATATAAAGTTTTTGCAGCCCGTGTAAAAATTTCGTGAAAAAAGAGGTTTTTGAAAAAGGGTTTAAGGAAGTTATTCGAAAAAATACGGACTTCTAGTTACTTTTAGCGTAGAAAAAATATCGTCTCCATGAAGTACGGAGTGATACGCGTTTGCTGGTGTATTTTAGAGAGTTAAAATATCTCTTAAAATAATAATTGCACCATCGTTTAGAAGAAAGTTTCAGTTTTAAGAGAATATTTTCGGTTTGTCGATACTTATGAAATTTAACTCTGGAGGGGAGTTGACATAAGGGGAAAAAACTTTTTCGGAAAAACGACCCTTTTTGGAACTTTTTTCAAACGGTTAACTTCAATATTTTTTCGAATTGTTTTCGGAATTTGAGTCGTAAGAATACGATCTTTCGGAATATGTCTTCAAATTTGAACTGTACTCAGCGGTTTGATAGTTTTCGGTTGAAATAAAACTATTAAAAAAATACGAATAAATTCGGAGAGCGGTTCTTCTCGTGCTTCCAATGCATAAATGGATTTGTAGGCATGGGTGAAAACTTTTCGGAGCTCGCGATCAAAAAAGTGCACTTTTGATGAGAGTTTGTTATCGATTTTAATTAATATCTCAATTAATTAACAAAATATTAAAGTTCTGAGTCTCAGGGGAAACAGGAGATGCTTTGGACTACCTTCACACATTTTGAGCCTCGTACGTGCCGTACATTTTGCTAGCCAAGGCGAACAGACACACAACCAGAGAGCGAAACTTTCTTTTATTATTATAGAAATGCTTTTATAAATCTCAAAATTATATTAGTTTCTAAAGATAAAGCTCGCTTTTCGGAATTGTAAGCAAGTCTTTTTGTTCATGATCATATTATATTTTCTTAGATAAATAAGCATCTGTCTTTATTTTTTACAACGTACGGAATTATTTTTTATTCCGAGCTATGTTCAGTTTGCTTCTCTTTTAAGCAGATTTCGTAAGAAACACTACCTATTACAGTCTCCGCTAAGTTGGAATTTCTCAAAATTTTTGCAGATCTACGCCGATCATGACCCCAAGAACTTAAACATACATATCATACATATATATATATATATATATATATATATATATCACATTTTATGGACACGATAACTTCATAATTCTGCAAAAATCTCATCCAAATTTATATATAAAATCAAGGGATAGAAAACATCGATCAAGTTCATTGATGGGCAAAATCGGACAAAGAGGGTGGGAATGGGGAGGTTTTTTGTGAAAACAGAAAAATCCCCAAAACGTTTTAATTATGATACATATCGAATCAGTTTAAAATTATTGTTACTTCTATAAAAATGACCAAAAACTTATGTACGACTGTATTTTGATATCATTAAAAATGGCCTCAAGAAAAAAAAAATAGGGTTTTAGAAGAAAAAGATTTATAGCTTGGTGAATTCGCAAGAAAATAAATATACATATTTTTTTATAAATCTTCTTAATATTATCTGCAACATTTTTCTCGAAAAATTTTTGATTGGGCTAACTCTTACAACAACAACAACAACAACAGCAACAAAAAAAATGCAATTTAACAAATTACAACGACCATTTGGAAAATGATTTTTTCAAAGACTAAAATTTAAGACATAAAAAATCGCACGGAGTTCATCATACATTACGTACGCCATGGATTACATTTTTCGGTACTGTAAATTTTTAAACTTCTACGGAGCTGGTCATACAGTACGTACGCCATGGATTAAACATTAATATTCCTGGACCCATTTTAAATGAAATTTCATTCTTAAACTTCTAAACATCCCACACTATTACTTTTTACACCGTCGTATAGAGAAAAAAATTTACTTTTAAGTGCAATTTGTTTGAAAGCTGTAACTCAATTTCTTTCTGAGTTATTATTTTTTTTTGTAGTTTTTATTACTTGTTTGTCTTAGTGGCAACAGAAGCATCCATCTCTGTTGAAAGTAAAGGGGAAATACAGATTACTGACTAATCAGAAAACGAATAAAATGCGGGATTCAACTAATAAAACGCTTCAGATATGTTTTTGATTTCCTACCCTGACCGAGGACAATAACCAATTTTCCAAATGGTTAAAAAATATTAAATACTAAAAGAAAGGGGGAGGAGGGTTGAACAAAAGAAAATTCATAACTTCATCAATTCACAAGATATCGAATCCCCTTAAATGTTTCATAAATCATCTTAATATTATCTACAAGTTTTGTATTGACAAGTTCATAATTAAAAACATCAAATATAACTTTTTAATTCTAATACATATCGAATTAGATTAAATTTATTATTACGTCTAGGAAAAGGGCCAAAAATTTATGAATGACAGATTTTTGATATCATTAAAAATGGTCTCTAGTGTCGAAGGAAAAATGGTTTTAAGGAGAAAAAATTCATAAATTAGTCAATTCACAAGATATTAAATCAAATTAATTTTTCTTATAAATCTTCATAATATTACCAAAACCTTTGATATTGGCAAGTTTTTGAAAGGATCAAGTCTTACAACAACAACAATAACAACAAATTAAAAACTAAAAGAGCGTTTATGGGGGGGGGGGGGGGGGTTCAAGAAGAAAAAATTTCACAACTTCATCAATTCACAAGATATCAAATCCGCTTAAATTTTTAATAAATTATCTTAATATTATCTACAAGTTTTGTATTGACAAGTTCATAATTAAAAACTGTAACGGAATGGCACACTTTCACAGAAATGAAGATATTTCTTGCAGTCACAAATGACTTTTATTTCTTGACGCCACGAACATATATATACACATAGACAATAGGACGATACTGGACAAGAGGAATTTCACATATTTAAAGATAACTAACATATTAACACTCAGGTTTGGTGTTTTCGATTTTATTCCCCTCAACGGATGTGACCCGGCAAGCACCTTGGCTAGCTCCTAACTGCGTATTACAGTTATAAAAGTTATTCCGTGCGCAAGGACCCACGCCCTTAGCGCCCTCTTGCCGTGCGGAGAAGGTGCTAAAATGATACGTTACAAAACATCAAATATAACTTTTTAATTTTAATACGTATCGAATCAGTTTAAAGTTATTATTACTTCTAGGAAAAGGGTAAAAAATTTATGTATGGCGGATTTTTTATATGAAAAATGGCCTCAAGGGACGAAAAAAATAGGGTTTTAAGAAGAAAAAATTCATATCGTGGTCAGTTCACAAGATATTAAATCCACTTAATATTTTTTTTATAAATCTTCTTAATATTATCTACAACTTTTATATTTGCAAGTTTTTAATAGGATCAACATTTACAGAAAAAAAGAAAAAAAAATATTAAAAGCTAAAAAAAGGGGGAGGGGGGCTGAAGAAGAAAATATTCATAACTCCATCAATTTACAATATACCAAATCCGCTTAAATTTATTATTAATCTTCATAATATTATCTAAAACTTTTGTCTTGATAAGTGTTTCATAGGACCAACTCTTACAAAATAAATAAATAAATAATAAAAAAAAAAGAGGGGTGTAGAAGAAAAAACTTCGATATCTATCTGTACCTATAGGCCGAACCGGCAAGCGATTTCTTCTAATACGATTTGATTGTTTTAATTATTTTAATCTAGATCAGCTCAACAGATGGAACTCCAGAAAATGCTGTATTCGTAATTACATTAGATTAATTTTAATAAAATTATTCTATTAAATACACATAACCTTGCTTAATGGTACGCAATAAACTAAAAGTTAAATTCTACGTTTCGAGTTGTTTCTACAGCAGTCTTCAGAAAAAATATGATGGTTAAATGGCTAAAAGCTCAGAGATGAAGGCTTCCTGTGCGAGAGATAATTTGTCGAACCTAAATTTTTTATAATTATGTATCTAATTGCAATATTTCAATTTAAACTTGTATCTTGTTGCCAAAAACGTGAATGAAAATTGTGTTGAATGTGGTTCTGGCCCTCATGCGTAGATGACGACACTCGTGGTTTCTTCAATCGAAATTTTGAATTATTTTGGACTCATTTCCTTAATAAGTATTTATTTTCACTGGATTGCACCACTATACTATTTGACTAAAGATATTTTTAGTCAATGTTCGACAAATTATCTCTCGCACAAGAAGCCTTCATCTCTAAGTTTTTAGCAATTTAACCATCATATTTTTCCTGAAGGCGGCTATAGAAATAGCACGAAACGTAGAACTTAACATTTAGTTTATTAAAAATTGTGTTTTGTGTACCATTAAGCAAAGTTACGTGTCTTTATTAGCCCCCGGTATGCTATTTCTTTCTCCCAGCTTATTTTGTGTCGTCTCCACTAAATAACGTTACCTTGTATAAGCCAGCCGTAAAACAAAAGCCGATGTTTCATTGTGCGATTAAATACTCTACAGCATTTTTTAAAACTTCTAAGCATCGCACATTTTCAATATTTATACCGTCGTAATGGGAAAAAAGTACTTTTTAATGCAATTTGTTTGAAAACTGCATCTCCATTTATTTTTGAATTATTAATTTTTTTGTAGTTTTTAGCAACATTTGTTTCATTTTGGCAATTCAAGTACTCAAGTACCTACTCCATTTCTGTAGAAAGTAAAGAAAAAATAGTTGAAAAATAGCAATTATATCTTCTTGTTGTCATTTTCCTATAAAAAGTGAAAAAATGTAATGAAAATACACGCTATTTAGAGAAAATATAAATGAATGATTTATGATAAAACATGAGCTATTATAAACTATATCTAATTTTAAGTATCTATATTAATGCAAATGACGTCATTTTACATAAAATAAAACCGTATGCTTTAAGTCTAAAAATTGAAATATGTTTTGCACTACAGCAGAGTCCCGATTATCCGAGTCTCTCTTAACCGAGTTATTTCCTTCTGATTGACTGGTGGCTTCTGTTATTATGAAACAGTCATTATAAATGCTTTTCTTTAAAAAGCTAGCGTTAGGTGAAGATGAAAGAGCAGTCGAAAAGAGTTAGAACTCTGATTTTCTGGTCAGAATGGAAAAAAATAACCATAATTAAAAAAAAAAAAATGCCCATTTTTTTTTTCCCATTCTGACCAGAAAATCAGAGTTCTAACTTTTTACGACTGCTCTTTCATCTTCACCTAAACGCTTCATTTATAATGACTGTTTCATAATAATAGAAACCACCAGTACATCAGAAGAAAATGAAATAATGCTAATGTCGGGGGTGACACTAAATTCTGAAAAAGCAGAATTCCTGTTCTCTAGTTTATTATTTTTTATGGTGCAGTTGTCCAGTATGTGTAAATTATTATTCTGATTGGTAAATAAATAATATGAGATGTAAATTCCAACTGGTTACATCTCATATGATTTATTTACCAATTAGATAATTGTGTTAAAATTAATCTAGGGTAATTACGTATCCAGCATTTTCTGAAGTTCCATTACCTGCGATTTATTTTGTTGAGTTGATTCAGACATCATACCAGATGCTATAATCAATAGGGTTAGCTGGATGAATTAGATCCCTCAGATTCGTCTGGGATAGCTCAGACGGTAGAGCATTGGCGACTTCAGGCAAGAGACCCCTGGTTCGATTCCAGGTCTGGACATTTTTTACCCAGTGGGAAATTTACATCTCATATGATTTATTTACCAATTAGAATAATTGTATTAAAATTAATCTAGTACGTACATTATTTCAAGTATATTAACACAATAAAAATATATTAGAAAAAGGAAAAATCTTTCAGAAAGATAAAAATAAATTTTTCTACCAACGTCCTTTCCATTAAAATTTCGTTTAACAGAATTTTCGGTAAAAAAAAGAGACAAAAATAATATTGTTTTTACAAGGAAATCTTTCTAACACGAAAATTCTTCTTCTTCGGAAAAATCAAAGTTCATTGTGCAAAGGTCATCTTTTACAAAGGAATTCCTTTTTAAACTTGTTGTATCGTCGAAATTTAACACTAGGTAAAAAAGTTAATACATTGCTTTCCAATTCAATAGTTAAAATTCTTTTCTTAGAAATCTTTCAAACTTATCTGAGTGTAAGATGCCTTGAATTATAAATGTCGATACGCGTTAAAAAAAGAATTGTGTAAAAAATCAATCGTTTTTTTTATTCGAGAACGAATTACATTGGTTATCATCAAAATAGGGTCTTACCTAAAACTTTAGGTTTCATTCTCAAATATTATTTTAAAAGTACAATTATTTAATAAGTTGAATTTTAAATAATAAAGTAGGAGAATAAATTGAATTTTAAATAACTTTAAACAACTTGAGAGTTATACATAAAAAATATTCGAGTTAAAAAACAAGAAACAAGTGGGTAAGTGTGATCACAGATCGCACAGAAGGTTTCGTTTAATATTTCTTTCAAAACACTTTATCCTTTTGAAAAATCTGTTAGTTCCACAGTTCGCAACCAGGGGCGCACTCTATTCTAAAAAAACCTCTATCCGAACGAAAATCCGTTTTACATACTATCCGTAGATATATTAGTCGAGGGGATTGGGCCCATAGCACCCGAGATAAGTAGGCGCCACTGGCGGTAAAAAGTGGAACTAAAATATGTAAGGCTATCGTGCATAATATGAAAGAATGGTAAAAGGGGTGTCGGCAAAAGTTGGAAAGGTGCTTCCCGGTGAAAAGAGCGGAGGTTAGAAAAATTGCTTAAAATACACAAGTTAGAGCCCGGAGAGTAAATAATATAAGACTCTTTGAAAAGTTTATGATTAGTCGTGCGGTCTGGGGTATTCAGCTATACGTATGCAAAAATTCATGTCTCCAACTTAATTAGGGGCTCTCTTAGAAAGAATTGCTTAAAATACATATGTTGTAGCTCAAAGGGTTAAACGTAAGACTTTTTCAAGATTTTATGATTTGTTGCCTGACCTCAGGTGTTCTGCTATAAGTATGCAAAATTTCAAATCTCCAATTTAATAAAGGGCTCAGTTAGAAAGAATTGCTTAAAATACGCATGTGGGAGCCCAAAGGGTTGAATGTACGACTTTTTCAAAATTTTATGATTTGCCGAATGATGGTGTTCAGCTGTAAGTATGCAAAATTTCACGCCTTCAACCTAATTAGGGGCTCACTTAGAAAGAATTGTTTAAAATACACACGTGGGAGCTCAAAGGGTTAAATGTACGGCTTTTTGAAAAATTTTTGATTTGTCGTTTGATGTGAGTTGTTCAGCTATATGTATGCAAAATTTCACGCCTCTAACCTAATTAGGGGCTCACTTTGAAAGAATTGTTTAAAATACAAATGTGGGAGCCCAAAAGGTTAAATGCACGACTTTTTTCAAAACTTTATGATTTGTCGTTTGATGTGAGGTGTTCAGCTATAAGTATGCTAAATTTCACGCCTCCAACCTAATTAGGGGCTCACTAAGAAAGAATTGCTAAAAATACATATGTGTTAGATCAAAGGGTTAAACGTAAGACTTTTTCAAGATTTTATGATTTGTCGCCTGCCCTCAGGTGTTCTGTTATAAGTATGCAAAAATTTCAAATCTCCAATTTAATAAGGGGCTCAGTCAAGGGCGGATCTGGAGAGTCCTCAAGGGGGGGGCGATTTTAGAAATTTGAAAACTCCAATCTGATGCGCGGGTCGGGGCTAATTTTTTCACTGCGGGTCGTGTTACTTCTACTTTTTGCTGTGGGTCGGGTTTGGGTCCGGTTGACTTCTATTTTTTGCTGCTGGTTGGATTAACTTATACTTTTTTGCTGTGGGTCGCGTTTGGGTCTGGTTGATTTCTATTTTTTGCTGTGGGTCGGGTTAACTTCTACTTTTTTGTTATGGACCGGGTTAACTTCTACGTTTTAGATGCGGGTCGGGTTTGGGCCCGGTTGACTTCTACTTTTCTGCTACAGGTCGGGTTGACTAATACTTTTTAGCTGCGCCTAGCGCGTTGGGTTTGGGGCAGATTGATATACATTATATCCGGTTTGGGTCAGTTTCAGATTGGGTTTTCACTACTGCGACTTGCGAGAAGGGTTCGAGTTGACACGTTTTTTTTAAAAAGAAAGTCTAAGTATTTTTGAAGATAAAAACTATATGCAGTAAAATCTTCATAACAGACACGTCAAAATAATTAATTAGGAATACTTTTTAATCTCCAGAATTATGTAAAAAATACTAATTTGGTATAAGACTGCTTGTCTCTTTATATCTAAGGTGAGTTGTAATTCAGTAAAGAATGCTTTGAAACTTATTTAAAGACATACCGGGTGTCCTTAAATGGATTTTAAAATTTAGTACTTTTCGAATGGTGACAGCTATTTAAAAAAATCTTGCAGGAGGGTTATGTAAGATGTTATGAGATTTTTTACTGTGATTCATGATTTTACTGTATAATAGCACCGATAGATGGCGCTGTAAACAATGGTCGTTAAGCCTACCTCCTCCGGGAACCGATTTAGCACCTCTTGCTTCCAGCACCATCTTCGTTGCTATTTTAAACTAAAATCAAGAATCGCAGTTAAAAAAATTATCAGGGGTAGAATAAAAAAGAAAAAAAAATCTGAAATTCAAAGAAAATGTTCTGAAAGGTTACAGCAGATGGGGGGATTCCCTTCTGGCACTAATTATTTTTGTTGCAGGTTGGGTTAGCTGTTTTGGATTCGGATCGATTTCAGGCTGAGTGTAGATTCCTGCAAGCTGGGTTTAGATTAACTTGTTTTTTTTTTTCAAAAATTAGTTCAGTATATTATTTAAAGTTAAAAATTATACCTATAATAATAAACGTATGTAAGTGTGTTGTCTTCTAAAGAGACCACTGCATTTGTCCCACGACTCTTTGATGAAATTCGCTAGTCTTCGACCCTTTGATGAAATTTGCGTTTCTTCTGCAACCCTTTGACGAAATTAGTGTAATTTTGCAGACCTTTGGTAAAATTCGCGTTTTTTTCCGTGACCCTTCTACAAAATTCGCGTTTTTTCAGCGATCCTTTGACTAAATTCGCGTTTTTAAAGCAATTCTTTGACTAAATTCATTTTTTTCCCACGATTCTATGAAGGAATTCGTGTTTTCTCCACGATCCTTTGACGAAATTCGCGGGGTTTTTTTTTCGCGGCTATTTGAAAAAAATTGCGTTTACTCCGCGATCCTTTAACGAAATTCGAGTTCTTTTCCGCTGCCTTTTGAAGAAATTCGCGTTTTCTGTTATCATTTGAAGAATTTCGCATGTTTTCCGTGGCTCCCTGACCAAATTCGCGTTTTTTCTGTGATCATTCGGCGAAATTGAAGTTATTTTCTGCGAACAATTGACGAAATAGATTTTTTTATGGAGACCATTTATCAAAATTTGCGATTATTTGTATGTCCGAATTTTCGGATAGGTGAATTTTCTAAATTTTTGGAGCCGAATGCCTTAACCCTGGAGCTGCGTATTATTATTATTATTATTATTATTATTATTTTTTATCAAAATAGGTTAAAAAATTGCGCGTATTTTTTATTACACATTTCAAATCTGCACACATTTTAGAGTAAAATATGTCCCAAAATCTTTGTGAAACAGGTTTTTTTTTTAATAGAATTAGATCAAAAAAAAAAAAGATTTGCTGCGGAAATTGCGGGTTGCGCAGCGAGAGGGTTAAATTTTCGGAAAATTTGGAACATAATCACCCCTGTTCCCGACTTCTATAACCCTCCTGCAAGTATTTTTTTAATATCTGTCACCATTTGCAATTTATTGAATTTTAAAATCAGTCAGTCCATTTTAGGACACCCAGTATATTCAGCACTTATGGGACGATGGCTGAAATTAAGCATTTAAAAAAAAGTTAAGCTGGCTTCGATATGTCAGTTAGAGGTTTACCTGGGCTGAAGTTATCAGGCCCAAGCACAGGTCCAACCCACATAAAAAAATATAACTATTCGCCCCGCCCGTTATAAAAGCTAAAAAATCAACTCCAGCCCTCCCTGCATTTTGCAATTAAAATTATTCATAAAGTACACTTGCTTATGCTCATATTTTATTTTCAGATTATGTTCGACATTCATGAATACAGAAAAACAACAATATTAATTACTATAACGATGACTATTTAGGCAATTATGTACGTAAACACTACGTAAAAATATGACTTAGACAATTACATTCAAATAAAAATCCAGTAAGATAATCAGTTTAGAATAAAAGAAACGGTTGATAAAAGAAAATCATAATTTTAAAGCTCTACAAAGTAAAAAAGTAAATTTTAAAAAATGCATCTCTGTAACTTATCAAATCAAATTAAATTTCTAAAGATTTCTCTAAACAAATGTACAAAACAAATATAACTTTTACGAATGAAAAATAAGTAAGATTGAAGATCAACTTGTGCTCGGGAGGAAGAATTTAGAGGAGTGCATAGGTCGTGGTCGGGCCAATAATGCTTATCATACGGGCTGAAACGGACCAAATGTATTAGCTTTTATTCCGGGCCGGGCCCCGACCTGGAAATTTTGGCCAGTGCCGGCCTCTAGGAAAAATGAAGTCCAGGGCAGGCTCGATCTGGAGGAAAAAGAAGTCTGGACCAACCCGAATCTCCAGAAAAAATTAAGATCCGGGCACAACCCGACTCTAACAGAGAAAAGACCTGACCCAGCCCGAGTCTCGTGGATTTAAACTGGCGCAACCCGGGTCGGGTCGGACCAACTTGGGCTCGGGAGGAAGAATTTATAGGAGTGCACGGGTCGTGGTCGGGCCAATAATGCTTATCATATGGGCTGACATGGACCGAATGTTTAGCTTTTATTCCGAGCCGAGCCCCGACCTGGAAATTTGGCCAGTGGAGACCTCTAGGAAAAATGAAATCCAGGCCAGGCTCGATCTGGAGGAAAAAGAAGTCTGGCCCGACATGAATCTGCAGAAAAATTAAGATCAGGGCTCGACTCGACTCTAAAAGAGAAAAGACCTGATGCAGCCCGAGTCTCGTGAATTTAAACTGGCGCGGGAAGAATTTAGAGGAGTGCACGGGTCGTGGTCGGGCCAATAATGCTTATCATACGGGCTGACATGGACCGAATGCTTAGCTTTTATTCCGGGTCGAACCCCGAACTGTAACTTTTGGCCATTGCAGACCTTTAGGAAAAATGAAGTCCAGGCCAGGCTGAATCTGGAGGAAAAAGAAGTCTGGTCCGACCCGAATCTGCAGAAAAAATTAAGATCAGTGCACGACCCGACTCTAAAAGAGAAAAGACCTGACCCAGTCTGAGTCTCGTGTATTTAAAGTGGTGCGACCCGGGTCGGGTCGCGCCGGGCTCGAGCTCCGCCCCAAGTCATTTCCCGTGAGGATGCATAATGTCGCTTTACAAACCCTTTATTAGCCCAAGGGGGGGGGAGATCGCCCCTTCGCCCCCCCCCTTAGATCCGCCATTGGTCTCAGTTAGAAAGAATTGCTTAAAATACGCATGTGGGAGCCCAAAGGGTTAAATGTACTACTTTTTCAAAATTTTATGATTTGTCGCATGATGGTGTTCAGCTATAAGTATGCAAAATTTCACTCCTCCAACCTAATTAGGGGCTCACTTAGAAAACATTGTTTAAAATACAAATGTGGGAGCCCAAAGGGTTAAATGTACGACTTTTTGAAAATTTTATAGTTTGTCGTTTGATGTGAGGTGTTCAGCTGTAAGTATGCAAAATTTCACGCCTCCAACCTAAATAGGGGATCACTTAGAAAGAATTGTTTAAAATACACATATGGGAGCCCAAAGGGTTAAATGTACGACTTTTTGAAAATTTTATCATTTGTCGTTTGATGCGAGGTGTTCAGCTATCAGTATGCAAAATTTCACTCCTCCAACCTAATTAGGGGCTCACTTTGAAAGCATTGTTTAAAATACAAATGTGGGAGCCCAAAGGGTTAAATGTAAAACTTTTTGAAAATTTTATAGTTTGCCGTTTTATGTGAGGTGTTCAGCTATAAGTATGTAAAATTTCGCGCTTCCAACCAAATTAGGGGTTCACTTAAAAAGGATAGTTTAAAATACACATGTGAGACCCCAAAGGGTTAAATTTACAACTTTTTCAAAATTTTATGATTTGGCGTTTGATCCGAGATGTCCATCTATATGTATGCAAAATTTCAAGTCTCCAACATATATAGTTTCTGAAAACGGGCTCTGTGACAGACAGACAGACGGACGGACAGACAGAGGAGCGAGACGAATAGGGTTTCGTCAGATGAACGAAACCCTAAAAATAAATTATTAAAATTTGTTATTCTTCTTGCATGAATATTTTATTTCTTTCTGTTTTTCCTTCTTTTCAAATTTTTTAAATTGAAAATAATTACGAATGTTTTTTAGTATATATGTGTCTACTTCATCATTGTCATAGAAAAATATATTACAAATAGCAGTTAAAATTTTTTAATCGATAATTTCATGCCAAAGCCATCCATTTAAATTTTTTTCTACAAAATCAGTAATTTTTTTTTAAAAAATCTTTGGGTAAGTTTTACCTTAATAATACGAAATTATAAAAATTTTGATTTCGTATAGTTTACCGTTTATTAAAATTTTGGTTTCTTTAACTTCTCTTTGAAAATGTTACGCAGCAAAATTCCATTTGTTTTGTATATGCAAAAAACTATGTATTTCAATGAACTTTATCGTAAAATGACATAAAACTGTTAATCTAATTAATACTCACATGAAACACTTAAAAAGAAATCGAAAAAAAAAGTGCCCAGTTAAACTAATGGCATTGAGCTCACAGGCTATTCACACTAATTGTATATTGTAGTCTTATTTCGATGAATATTGTCCCTCGAAAAATAAATTAAGAGTGTGGATTAGCCCCCTCCCCGATTCACCCCTTTTGTACTTAACCAATTAATTTTCAACTCTAATCAGGAAAGCACCTTATGAGAATAAACCGGTACATCAAATTGAAGCAAATCGGATAATTCTGCATGAAAAACCCATTTAGCTAAATTAAGCGAGTGAGATTATCTCCTCCATTTCTCCTCCTTATACATAACAAATGAACCTTCAAATCTAATCAGGGAAGTGCGTTATCAATATAATGTGGTATACCAAATTTGAAGCAAATCGCATAATTCTGCATAAAAACCCATTTATCTAAATTAAGGAGGTGGATTTACCCCCCTCCCCCGTCCTCCCCTTTATACTTAACCAATGAACCCCTAAAACGAATCCGGGAAGCGCCTTATCAGAATGAATCTAGAAATTTTTTTGAAGCAAATCGGATATTTCTATGAAGAGTTATAGCGTTATGTGCTCACACGTTATGTGCTCACAGTGGGTACATTAGCTCTCAGGCTTTGATAGCCTGTGAGTTAAAAAGTATGTATTTCAATCAACTTTATCAAAAAAGGACTTAAATATAATCATCTAATTAATGCTCACATGAAACATTTAAAAAGTAATCGTAAAAGAAAAAAAAAGAGTAATAGAAAAAAAAAAAAACCCCACATTTTTCAAAATAAATCCCACGTGTAATTAAATGAACTTCGTGAAAAATCTTTCAAAGTGACTCACATAATCAGGAGAATGGGAAGCTGCAGATTTCCTTTCTTAATTTGGAGCATCTGAATGAAAGAGAGAAGATACGATTAAATTTAATTCTCCAACATCCATAAGTACAGATATTTTTTATTTTCAAATGGATAGTTTGTATTGCATTGATTTAACAATAAACGGTCAAGTGGGAGTATTACTCGCGTACGGAGGGTTCCGTACAATAAATATATTATCTAGTATAAAAAATTGTTGCTAAAAGAATAATAAGACTTCGTAAAAAACTATACAACGGAGGGTTGGGTAAACATGTATATACTAGAAGAGTATAAATGGATATATCACGAAACTTTAAAGAGGTATGAAGCCTAAATAATATTAAATATTGCTATTCTGCATAACTCTTTTTTCAATCTTATCCTAATCTGTTTATGATGAACTTAATTCCGATTTTGACAACAGAAGTAGTGAATATTTAAGATTCATTTAATATTTCATAATCCCAAATTCAGCGTAATAATATAATCTTTCCTTTTGACGGTGTACCGAAAAAAATCTTTTTCAAAGTTTAAACTTTGCATTATGCTAAGCACGCTTAGAAAGGAGGTCGCAAAGTTTCAACGCTGCCTTAGTCCGTGCCGCAGGTCGATTTTCCCAGGTAGGTTTTTAAGGTAGGTAATTAAATTTGCAAAACACGACTGTCGTATTGACTCAATACAAACTAGTCGCGAATCCATTAGTATTTATGTGATTAATTCTAAATAAATTAGTCTGTTTGTAACAGTATGACATTTATTGCTTTCATACTACTACTGGGTATTGTATTACACAAATATATCATTAAAAGTTGTTATCTGGGATTTTTAAGCCGATGGCGCATACAGTACGTCCACGTGTCTTTATGAGACCAATGTCAACGGGCGTCTTTTTTGCTTAAGTATTATCCATTCACAATGCTTGGCATTGGTCTAAATGTCCAAGATTTTAAGGGTTAGTATTTCGGCTAATTACCGACATTTTTTTTCAAAAATCTTTATCAACAATCGTTATTCTTCTGCGACGATAGGAACCTTCAACGCTCCTCTACTCATCTGCTGGATGTCCGCAAATCGAAATTTGTGTGTAACGGAAAAATGCGATTTTTTAAAAACTGTGTGACTTCGGTTAATCGCTATAGTTGCACTGCAAGTTTGAAATTAACTTCATCTCCCCCTAATTTGTTTCGTATTTTTAGTTTCAGTAGACTAGGAAATAGAGGAGGGGGAGGACATATTTTTACACTACATTTTCGACGATATCTCTGAAAATATAATACCTAAAATTAAATGGAAAAAAAATTAAGTTCTGCGTTACGAAAGCTTTCACAAGATAACCCACACAATGATATACAATGAAAAGATCTATTTTTTTGCTAGTAGCATAATTACATCCTCTACATTTTCCCTAAATATATTTGTGAATGTTTAATAATCTGAAAATATGTGGGTCAATAGCCTTTATTACTTCCCCCAATTTAAACTTTCCACGATCCATAGATTACGAGTAAAATGGCTATGACAGACAGACACAGAAGTGATCTTATAATGGTTCCGTTTTTACTTTCTAAGTGCGGAATCCTAAAAGAGAGTAATAAAAACAAATTTTATCAAAAATTTCTAATAATGAAATAAGTGAAACAGAAATTCAAGATTGCATCATAGCAACACAATTTAATTAAACATAGGAAATCCTACAAACATCAATTCGACATTTAGTTAATTTTAACAATAGGAAGAAAAATATTAAACTTCCTGTTTTTTCATATTTTTATAAGAAAAAAAGAAAACCAATTCAAGTATTTACTCGTTAGGAGGGGGCAGAAAACTTAGTATCGTATCAGAATATCCAAGCTGTATGGGACTTTTTTCAATGATTAGGTAAACTCTTTTCGATCCCAATAAAGTCACTGCGGTACATATCCGCCTTAATTCTAAGCCCTAGAGGTCATTCAAAGACGTGTCACTTGGAGTTAACAATGGGTGTTGTTGGGTTAAGTAAAGTATAATTTAATGTAAAGACGGAGAAAGATAGAAATCTTGCGAAAAGGGTAGAAAAGAGAATAAAAAAAAACTCTTTTTAAAAGACAAAGTACTTGAAAACATCGTTATTAACGTACAGTCGGCCAAAAAAAGTTAATACCCCATAAATTTTAATCTCCAAATTCTACTATAAAAAACCGAAACTAAGCAATCAACTTAAAATTGTCTTTTTCCAATTTATGATAAAAAATAAGGTAATGAGATCGTTTCCATACAGATATGCATAAAAGAAAAAAAATGCAATTTCGAAATAAATTTTCCAAAAAAATATAAATTATAACATGCGATTTTTTTAACAGATTTATTTTATAAAAACTTCGATTATACGAATACAAAATTACAGTTCGTTCTGCTAGTAGTCCTAGAGTTTCGTTCTGCTAGTAGTCCTTGAGTTATGATTAAAAAAATATACGGATTGAAATCTGTTTTACAACGATCACAAAGGAATTTGGAATTTAATATTATGAGTTCTAAACTTCAAAGTTTCATAATTTCTAAACTACGTGGCCAAATGGCTTCACGTTTGGTACATACTAAGATAAAATTTACTAGGAAGGCAAAATAAGATGTCAAAATTAGGTGTTCGTATTGGAAATTTCAGAGTCTGTTAAATTTTCAATATGAAGATAAACAAAATTATTTCTTTAACATAAATTGAAAGAAGACATAATGCTAAATAACTATGCCTGCTTTTTTTCTTATTTGACGATTAAAATGATTGGTGTATTATTTGCTTAACACTTTCCAACATAGTTGAAATGTGTTTATGAATTCGGTTTGTATGTCCATCTCTTCGTTTGTCCATGCTCTAACTCTCGTATATAGACTCGGATTTTCATGCATTTGTCAATGATGTTTACCACAGCATGGTCGGTATTCAGTATGAAGTGTATAGAATTAATAGTTAAGTTACAGAGACACTCAAAACGATTTCATTACATTATGGTCAATAGTGAAAAATCGTTTGCAGTGTATATTAAGGACATTACACTATTTCAAATGAAATTTATATAAATCTCTTGTTCGAAAATATTTACTTAACAGATTTTCGATCTAGCTCAGTATCGAACGACACCTCGGTAAGTGTCCTTGTGCTTCGCAGTTGCTCGTGCATCTGATGAAACTTCGTAAGTGATCTTGAATGTTTCTTCCCTGCATCGAAAGACGTTCGTTAGGGGCTGTGCATATATAAAGTTATCATTTTAGGGATGGAGGGTGGTCTGGCACATGATATCGTAAGATATCTCTAGGGAGGGGGATGTTTGTCTTTTGATATCGTTATCTTTTTTAATCCAAACATAATTGTTTCTTTTTATTTGTAATTTCTTCTTTACACCAAAATAGTCTATTATATATATATTTTTTAGTCTGTTATCTATTTTTATGGAAATGCAAAGTTATTGTTAAAATCTTTAAATGTTTATAAAATTATTTAATTCCAAAATATGGGATACCCCAACGTTTGGCATTCCTATTCTTCTGTCATATGTGTATGAATATACTATAATCTGCTGTTCGAGAAACAAACTGCGAAGTATGATTGAAATGATACTTGTTGCGTCTACTAGTAAATAATTGAGAAAGAATGTTGTCCAACTATTTTGTTGATAGGAAGTTCTGTCTGCCCCACACCAGTGGGTGGGCAAGTGCAAGAAAACATTATTACTGTTGAATGCATTTTGTAACGAAAAGCCATTATTAAATACTTTTTAAATAGCAAATATTTCTTTTAAGTGTTGTTTGATATAAAGTTATTTCATATACAAAGCTATATTTTATTGATTTCTCTTCATTTGAATCAAAGTACGTGAAAAATAAACGTATAGCAATATCTGTATATCACTCCAGACAAAAGAAACCAATTCCAAAAATGGAAATTTGATTTTTTGATATTGATAAAGATATCATTACGGGGGAAAGGTTCTAGGTATGATAACATATGATATCGCAAGGGGGGAAGGGGTTCCAAAGTTACCCAAAAGTTGATGGGATCCCTGTTTTTTATTATTGTTGATAATGTAGAATTGGCAATGCAAAACTCTTTGCAGATTTCTGTTTCCATCCTTCTTTTTCATCAACAGTATTAAGCAGCTTTATCTTCATTTGAAGCCAAACTCTCTGATTTTCACCCAAAATTCAGCGGTTTTAACACAAAATTCACCAATTTCAACTTTAACTAGCTCGAAAGCAAATTTTTTCGTGTTAAACGATTTTTGTTCCGTGTTAAAAGAAGAAAAATGTATTAAATTACATCGTGTACTGTCCAGACCGCTATATCATTTCGTGTTAAGCGTTTTCGCGTTAAACGTTTTTCAGTGTATGTGATTGAGGATTACTATGGCCTTTTCGATATTGAAAATTAAGTCCTTAGCTTATATAGTTCACTTACTGTGACACTCAAAATAATTCACTTACATTACGGTCTATAGGCAAAAATCGTATGCAATGTATTTTAATGATGTTACACTATTTCAAAGATACTGAAATTGATGCACTTCGTTGAGGTGCTCTAGAAGTTACTTACTATAGAATAGATCGTTCATAGCATTTATAGTTAATTTATTTTCAATAATTTTGCAGCTAAAAACTTGGAACTTTCCCAAAATATTTATTTTGTCATGCCTGACATATTTTCAAAATGCAGAATGTCCTCTTTCTGCAAAAAATAAATTTAAATAGGAATATATGGAATGTGATTTATAGTAAGGTAGGGAAACGTTTATGTTACTTTTGACAATTTTAGAGAAACGTAGAAATATTTTATAAGCTTTGCAGACACCCGTGATCGAAATTAAAGCTTTTCAAGCTTACTGTCCTCCTTACACGCTTCCACTTAAACGTAATTTCTCAGAAACCGTCAAATGTACAAAAGAAAATAGCAAAATGAGTTAATATTTAATGTTATAACCACACTCAATAATTAAACGAAAATTAACCCGATACTGTTTTGTGTTTTGATTCATATGGTAATGTCATATTGTTTATTAATATTTCACGAAAACATTGAATCATACAAATTAAGTAATAGGAGATTCAATTTCGTTTAAATAATTAACTACTAAAATAAACTAGCTTAATTTTCGTACATAGCATGAAGTGTAACGTAATGTTATCTTCATATCTGTAGTGAAGAGGAAACAAGAGTTTTGATTCATATGGTAATATCATATTGTTTATTAATATTTCGAGAAAACATGGAATCATCCAACTTAAATAACAGGAGGTTCAATTTCGTTTAAATAATGAAATATTAACATAGACTAGCTTAATTTTCGTCAACAGCGTGTAATGTTATTTTCATATCTGTACTGAGAATGAAACAGGAAGGGTTTTGTTCATATGGTAATATCACATTGCCTATTAATATCTTCCGAAAACATCGAATCATCCGAATTAAATAACAGGAGGTTCATTTCCGTTTAAATAATTAATGTTAAAAGTAAACTAGCTTAATTTTAGTCTACACCATGAAGTGCATATATAATGACTTTTCATATCTGTAGAGAAAACGAAACAAGAAAGATAATTAATTATATTTTGAAATTAAAGCATATGCTACCGATATATAAATAAACATCGGAGTATCAGAAAACCTACCTAAGAAAGTTATTTATACAGTGCAATATGAATACTATTTAACTGAAAATTTGAGGAAATAAGATTTTGCGGATATAAGTATAAAAAAAGTCCAATTACTAAAAAAGGGTAAAATAGTTTTCGCAGAACACACATATTGGATTAATTTTATAAATGTACTTTGTGAATGTTTATAAAAATGTTTCTTTTTCTGTCTTTTCGGTATCGCTAAATAAGCAGATTTTAAACAAAAACAACATATCTATCAAACATCTTTCTATTTGCGGAAAAATATGATCAAAGTTAATAAAAAAATCGATATTAATCCAGAAAAATTTAAAATTAATTCCTGATAATCATAAACAAAATACTGTTTTTATTCCATAAAAGGTTTTTTTAAAGTCTTTTGAAATTAAAAAATAATTATAATAGAACATGTTTAGATAAGAGAAGAGTTAAAAACCAATTAAGATATATGTGTTTTAATGTTAGTTTTTTAATGTACGGTAAGCTGCGATTATATCGATCTTTGTATCAAGGAGAGGTTATATTGATCTAGAATCCTGCATGGGGTCGGATAACCCGTTTTTACCCACATTATCCCTGACCCTAGATTCGGGGCAGGTCGAGTTAACACATTTTTTTTTTTTTTTTTTTTTTTTTTTTGTCCGTGTCAAAATTAATTTACTTGTTTCGGGATGCAACAGGGCACTTGCGGGTTTGGGTCGGGTTGACCAGATTTTTCAGAAAATAACCTATAATGTTTTTTCAGATGGAAAAAAAATATATATTTGTACACTAATGAGCATACAAAGAATAAAAGCATTATTAGAGATGTAATTGTAGACTATTTTTCCATTAACACCCCCCCCCCCCCCACCGCGGGAACGCTATTTTCGCTTTCCAGTGGCGTACTTTTTTAAAATGCAGATTGCTTGATTCCCACCACTTTTTTAAAAGCGTATAATTCGGCTTATTCTCGCATTATTTAATTTGTTATTAAATAAAGTGACTATTCTACTTCAAAAAAGTTGTGGGAATCAAACAATCTTGATTTAAAAAAAATAACTCACTGGAAAGTCGCCCGCGGCTGGAGGGTTAACTGCGCTAAATGTGGATTTATTTTCTTCCATTTAAAGTGTGACAGGTTTGGGCGAAGAAATATTTTTTGTGGCGTTACGGTCAGATTTCGGGTTGACTTTAAATTAAATTTTTCGTTTTCGGATGGGATATAACCCGAAACATACAGCAACCTATTTGGACTCACAGCATTAAAGAAGTTTCTAAATCGTGCTAGTTCTAATACAGCATTGAGAGCATTGACGTTATTCGACGATTAATGGCTGTTCTTAACTGCTCTGCTCAACAAGCCCAAAACGTTTTTACACATTTACAAATTCATTTTTTAACGGAAAGGTATAAAATTGAAAAGCCTATTCATGGAAACGATTTGGAATTGAACTGTGTTTTCCAATTTTTGATGAATGAATTACCTATTGAGTTATAAGCCTTTTTGATCACGTGATGAACACGTTTTTTACCCGCTCTTGAGTGCTTTTTCTTCCTTCGTACGGAAATTCGGTTCAAAACGCCCACTTTGACACTTTTTTCTGAAAGATATATTGCGTTTCCAAAAAAAAAAAAAAAAAAAAAATAGAAAAAAAACAGCTCAATTACATAGTTTCTGAACAACAACACTAGCTAGTTTCATGCATTTCCGAACAAAAATAAATTAAAACTTATGTCAGAAAGATGCTCTTTTGGATTTGAGAACACCCTTAACACAGTAGAAGCAGGACTGGTTTAAAACTTCTTTTGTTATGACCCCAGTAACCCATACCAGGGTACAAGAAATCGTGGATTATGGTAATTTTTTTGCAGACTTTTTGTTTACTTCATCTACAAGATAAATTGAATTTGGCAAAAAAATCATATAAAATAAAGGAAAATTGAATTGGAATCAAGCATATTATTAAACGAGAAAGACAAATCACGTGTCAATCATAGATCACGAAACACTTTAGAACACATTCAGAATACTATAACCAAACCTCAAAGATTAGTAAGGTGAAAGATGATATTTAAGTAACAATTTAGAAAACTCATAACACACTTGAAAACCGAATTTCACCGTTTAAAATATATAGTCTTAAATTGTCCGAACACTTATGAACAGTCCTGTATATGATCTATAGCTTTGTGTGCATAATAAATAGTATGCCTAAATTTAGTTCAGTTAGGGATGCATACGACAGTTAAAAATTCCACTTTATCAAATTTCGCCAAGAGTACAAAAATATACACGATTGCTTTTGTGCAGACCTAGATATGATCTATGGAATTCATATACACTAAGCAATCTACAACAAATTGTTAAATTTAAAAACACGTACCACAACTAAAAACTCTCCCCCAACAATTATAGCTCATAGACAATACTGAAAAAAAAAATATTTTGCGTGTCCCTTGAAAAGAAGGATAAATTATATGCATAATATATTCTACACTAAACTATCTCCTGGTTCACTTCAGTGGTTTACCTCAGTGACGTATATCAATTTCGATATATTTGAAATTGTGTAACCGCATTAAAATACATTGCAAACAGTGTATCCCATTATACCATAATGTAAAAAATGTTTTCAGTGTCCCAGTAAACGAACTATAAATGCTACATGCTTCATTTTCAATACCGAAAATTTCATTGTAAATATGATAACATATATCTATTACATGTAAATCGGAATAAATTTATGCGAGTTAGAACACAGACAGATAGATGGGCAGAGAAAAACGGAAATTATAAACCTTTTTTTTAACTATATATGAAAGCGTAAAAAAAAAGGAAATTTGTCAGATAGAGTATCTATCCATTTAAAAAATAAAGAGAATATCATGATTTGTCTTTCTTTATTTCCATTTTAATTGAAAAATGTAATTGGTCTGTGACTAAATAAAAAGAAAATGAAATGATTTTTTAAAGTGTCATATTGAGAAACGTGTCCATGGATTTGCAAATTCGGGATTTTAATTTAAGCATACGGCTTCATTATAAATTTTTAATTTAAAGATTTTTGTTTATGTCAAATATAAAATACGGCCACTTTTTCAATACGAAGGATAAATAGACTTGGAATTTGATTACAGTAGAAACAAATCTAATCGAAATATTCATGCGTGATTCCAGATTCCATCCAGTCAATTTTTGATTATTAGCTGCACACATATAACTGGAGAAGGAAGCATGAATATACAGGGTGCAATATGTTATCTATCGCCGACCTTTAATGTCTCAATAGTTGGTCGTAGACATATAGTTCCAATTACAAAAACGTTTCAAATGAGCTAAATATTCATGTTGTGGTATTATTTAAAGTAAAAAATCAATTTTATAAAAATTACGAAAACTAACTTTTTATATGGTCTCCCAGTCCCTATAGTTATATTTAGTAAAAATTTACTTATATCATAATAGATATAACACAAAAAGTTTGACATATGTACTGCAAAAATTGACCCAGTTATTAAATTTCAAAGTTTGAGATTTTTGCACATGATTTTGCCTTTCATTAAGGAATCAGTTAAAAGATGAATTAAGTAATTCGAGATCAAAATCAGAGTGCAATATCCTTTTTACGGCGAAACCACCTTTAGTCAGTATCACCAAATCGGGGAATCAACAAATAGGGTTATTTCATCTAAAAATTTGAGTTAACTTTTATGGGTCGAACAACATTCAAAAGTACCGACGATACCTGCTAAAAGTGGCTTCGCCGTAAAAAGGACATTGCACCCTGATTTTGATCTCGAATTACTTTTAATTCATCTTTTAATTGACCCCTCAATGAAAGACAAAATCATGTGCAAAAATCTCAAACTTTGAAATTTAATAACTGTGTCAATTTTTGTAGTACAACAAAGTTGTCAAACTTTTTGTGTTACATCTGTTATGATATGTGTAAAATTTTACTAAATATAACAATAGGGACTGGGGGACCGTATAAAAAGTTAGTTTTCGTAATTTTTATAAATTTATTTTTTACTTTAAATAATGCCACAACATGAATATTTAGCTCATTTGAAACGTTTTTGTAACTGGAACTATATGTCTACAACCAACGGTTGAGAAATTAAAAGTCGGCGATAGATAACATAATGCACCCTGTATAAATAAAACATTTAGAGTGCAAAAAATTCAGAAAATATTACGTACTTGCTTCAGTAGCGTTCAACGTATTGTAATTGGTGTGAAATGTTTGGTGCTCTAAATGTCATTTACTTACTGAATAATATATGTGAAAAATTGACTGTAAAATTTTTGACAGAACCACAGAATAAAAATTCTTGTAAAGATTTTTAATTACTTCTTTTAGTTTGGTTGCAAGACGCAATGTTTTAAAAATGGATATAATTTATTCGTTAAGCGATTATTACGTTTTATTTCTTAGAAGCGACAGATATCGCTGACTATCAACCCCTACCTCAATTAAAAAAGTAAAAAAATAATATGATTATAATATAAGTTTTAGTATACGTACTTTTTAGCAGAAATTTAACCAAAAATATTAATATACTATTTATTTTTTTTTAACGGAAGTCTCATTAAAAAAAAAAAAAAAAAAAAAAAAAATATATATATATATACTTAATACCTAAAAAAAAAATAACACTTGAATTTTATGATGATTATGATTTTTTTAATTACTTAAAATTTCATGATTTTTTTATTACTTGTTTTCCTACAGTATTTAATTATAAGAAAAGATATCGAGTTCATTCCGTTTATAATTTCTTCTATCAATACATTTCTCCCTTCATTTTATTTATTTTATATGGAAAAACGTCCCTTTCTTTTCTTAGTATATATATTTTCTTGATAAATGTCATAAAAAATATACCTAACTGCGAGTTTATTTATTTACACGGTGACCAGGAATAACTTAAAGGCCTAATTTGATTTAGTTAATGAAAGCACAAAATCTTTTGCACAAACAAATTATTTATTAACAGCAATGTATTGGAGAAATAAAAAATCACTTTTCTTCAAAGTGCCTACTTTTTGCTTTGATGAAGAGACGCAAACGTTTGGTGAAATTTTCAGCAATTGTCCGCAGCTCGGCCGGAAAGTTTCACTTCCATTCTCGAATCAACGAACGCTTTAGAAATTTCAAACTTTTCTGAGGCTTTGCACTAGCTCTTGCCGCCAAAATCCATCACAAACTGTAATCCAAGGGACTAGGTTCCACGTATATGAAGGCCATTCTTGAGCCGATATGAAGCCTGGAAAATTCGCCCGACACTAGTCTTGTGTGGATTTCGCTTGATGCGAAGGTGCGAAATCTTGCTGGAAACCCATATATCCGTTTGCAAAGTGTTTTGGACCCCGGGAAAGTACCACATTCTGATGATGTTCAACCATGAAAGACTTGCCTGGAGAAGTTGTTGTCCATTTCCGATCATTTTGATAATTCTACGATTATTCAGCTCGCTTCAGCAGCTTCCTGCATCTTTAAAGCCGTACTAGCCGTAAAGCCGTGAAAAGTTGAGCTTGTTACAGCTGGTAAGGATTAAATTTAAGTTCCTCTTTGACCGTAACACCTTGGGGATGAGCGACACGTATACGTGCCGCATGAAGCGCTCAGAATCCTTGTTTTTCCTCACCAGTAAGTTTTTACTGTAAAATTTGCCTTATTTAATCAGAGCATTTTCTCGATTCAAGAAGACACAAATTTCTGTTTTTTAAAAAACGGTGACAAAAGATTAAAAATTTTGTAAAAGGCTCCCGTCCCGAAGGGGTTAAATCTAACAGATTCATAAGCAATCCTTGTCTGTCTCGATATTTTTTCATCGACATCTGAGGATTTCGGGATACGCGTTTCTTTATCGATTTCTGGAAGTGTTCACAGTCCATTTTCTGACTATTCTCGAAATGTCTCCTTTATGGCCTAGTTCCTTGTATCTCTTGGTTGTTTTAGAATCGGTTGGATGAGTCTCTTGGAGAAATCCAGCAATCTCATACATACACTTTCCTTTACGATGAAGTTCTAAAATCGCGATCTGTTTGTTTGCATACAAACAGTGATAAAACATGATAAAACAATTTGAGTTCGAAGAAAGATCAATAAGTGAAAAAAAAAACTCTGAGAATCGAGTAATAACAAAATCATCAATTTCTGGTCAACCTGTAAATGCCAATGCTTTTAATTTAAATGTTTTAGTATGAAATTAGTATTTTTTAAAATAATGTTGAGTTATGAAAGTTTTTAATAATAATTATAAAGCAAGATAAAAAATGGTAATACTATAACTTTCCTAAATTAAATAAAATATTTGATCGACATTATCTAAACACCAACAGAGCCCTCTTCTCTCAGGAGTGATGTTCAAATGCTTCCGTTTGAGAGCCAGAGATTACATTTGGCTCCATAGATTATTAGGATCTTAACTTCGTTCACATTCAGTATGAAATGAAAGAAGTTGTAGAATTTCACGTATCCGAAGATATTCTCTTTCTGTTTGAAAAGTAGTTTTGTATTTCAATATAACAAAATATCTGCTGTAAGAAGCATATAAGATATACTTATTCATCAAAGAAAAATGTAAGCGCAATATGAATGAACCACAGGAATCCCTTGCTACTTACCCACCATAAATAGTATTGGGTAAGTCTTGTAATCGTTTTAAACATCGAAAAAAATTGATGGATTTACAAGTTTCAGACACTGGAGATTCCGAAAAACATATTTTTAGAAAAAAAAGGTGCCCTCCGTCTGTCTGTCTGTGTGCCTGTGTGTGTGTGTGTTTGTAAACGCGCTACCTTCGGAGCAAATTGAGATAGAGACTTGAAATTTTTATGTGTTCTTAGCATGTAAGAATGAGAAGAAGCCTATTAAAATTAATTAACCTCGATAATCCGGAACTAATTTTTTCGGACTCTCGAAATATTCGTTCTGATAAAAGCTATAGGAAAATTTTCGAAATTGTTTATTGTAAGGAGTGAATGTAAAAGACAATAAAAAAACATAAATTTTGCATAAAGAATGAAGTCGATCGAAATCTTATCATCGTTTCCATAGGCAAGTGGTCATTAAATTTATTATTTTAGAACGCAGTGGGTTTAAAAATCTTATAAGGTACCGGAAAAGGTAAATATAATTTCCAAAAGAAAATGTTTTTGTGATCGATATGTTACACGTATTGTAAAAGCTTCTTCAAAATATGGAAATACAGTCACATACAAAGCAAATGTTTTGGAATTATAAATCATGAACTTCCTTTGGAATTCCAAAAATTTATCTTAGAAAACTAGCCCTCTTTCTTAGCAGAAAATACATCTTGTATTAGGATTTTGCTGTTCTCTGAAGAATTCTTTGAATACGTGAGCTGTGAATCTAAAGGGATTTCCATATATTTCATGGTTTGAAACACTCCTAATTCCGAAAACAGAAATTTAGAATATATCCTTTCATGCTATATCATTTGATTCAATACTATCATGAAAGTTACATAAAATAATATTTATCTAATCTAGTATTTTATTAAACAAAAACATGCCTGTGACTAACGATGACGTGAAATTGATAATAGTAACAACCTAAATGTAAAATTTCTTTTTATGAAAGGATTTTATTTTTTCGTTAGTGTTACAATTTTAATTTTTACACCGTCCAATAGGAGAACGAGTCGGAAATTGCACGTGTGTATGTCAACGTGGCAAATGAGGTGCGTTCGTACTATAACTAGTTTTATAAATATTCAGATCTTGGTGGAATAGCTGATGCATTCTTATGCAAAAATGCACGAATACAAAATTTATTACCATTATATATATATTAAATTCAGTAACACGAAAATAATAGGACTCCATCTTAATCACCATAGTAACCTAGAATCATTACACTCTACGCACAAAATCTGTAATTTTGACAGAAAAAATTGTATTTTTTACAGAAAAAACTGTTTTAAAGAAAAATAATTTTTTCTGTAAAAAATCGTGAATTTTGTAATTTTTACAGAAAAAGACTTTTTTAATTAAATATTACGGATATGTTCTGTAAATTAAACAATTTCCCACTGGAGTCAAAATACGTCCTTCTGTCAATTTGAGGGATTTTTTTGAGGGGGAGAGCGCCCATATCAGGGGATATCATTGAATTAATTACGTATGGTAGGATTTAATAGAATGAAGAAAACTTTTATTGATATCTTTTTAAGTTTTCATTTGATTTTTATAAAATTCGGAATGACTCAACAAAATTCTGAAACAATTGTGCACATGAAATTTCAAACCATCCTTTTTAGCGCTGTTTCCAATTAGCCATTCAGTTTCCATTAGGTTTTGCGCTGTTATATGCGGACAGACGAACAGACTGATAGGCGGACCAGACGACGACCTTATGTGCAACGTGTATGATTTTTTAAAAATCTATATCACACTTACAGAAGACTGACGTGTACAAACTTAAAACAATGTAAATTGTTCAATATTTGTTTTTGGCTATTATTCCACAACGAAAGTAAAACTTGATCAATCAATCTATAAAAGTTTCATGTAAATTAAATGCAATTTTAATAAATATGTAATTGAACTATGCGCTTAAACACCGAAATAATCAGAAAAAAAAAATTCTTTAAAAACAAGGGAAATCTAGGGAGATTTCTTTCGCTTATTAATGGCTGTCATGTGCGAGGCCTCACTATCACAGGAGCACATGGGGCACCTACCCCAGTACCCCAGTTATAGGAGGCCTCAAAATACTTTTGTGTAATATGTGAAAACTACACATTAAAGAAAACTTCTGTCGTCCGTTGGCATTAAAAAATATATTTCACCTATTTGGCACTACAAAACTATCTCAAATCTCAGTATTTGCAAATGAGTTTAAAAGAAGTTGTCGAATTTGTAAAAACTAACTATTATGTGAATCATGCTTATGCAAACAACAAAAGCCATTAGAACTCTAATTGGCAACACGAAAACAAAATAACGTATTGCTTTAAACATAAAACATTACGTTAAACGATACGATAATTGTTTTATGTAGACATAAAACAATTATCGATACTGCTTTTCGTAAACTACAACAAAATCTCCCTCTAACACAGTCTACACAGTACCTCTAACTCTAATCAGTCCTCTTCTCTTTCCAGAAGTAGCATTGTGTTACATTTCTTTCCTATTGCCAAACTTTCTTAGACAGCATGACTTCAGAATAATTTTTACCCCTACGAATAAACTTACCCTCTCCAAACTCAAAGATCTTATCGAGTTATACAACTCATGGGGTATCTATAGTATTAAATGCCAGTGCGGTCTTATAATTGGACAGACGAAACGGGGTTTAAAATTTCGTATTAAGGAACACCAACAGTATATTCAAAAACAGGAAACCAATAAATCTTCAATTGCTAAACATTGTTGGAAGATGAACCACTCTTTTGATTTTAATTCAGCCAAAACCATCTCTAAACCCAATTCTATACATGAACTTAACTTTCTTGAAGCATTTCATCTCTACAAAAATTATGACAATATTGTTAATAGAGAATTCGCTATTCTCCCTCTATCAGATTGCTGGAAATATTTCATAAAATCCTCTTTTGCTTAATTACTATTAGGATTTTTTTGGGGGGGAGGGGGTGTTCCCCACATTTACGGTGTCATTACCTATATTATTCTCCTATTGGTTGGTACCCATATTTTTCGGTTTCCACATTGGATAATGAACTTCTCAGTTGAATCCGCTTCTACTCTATATAAATGAGCAAGTTTCTGTTAGTCTTTGCACTGAGAACTGTACGCTAAACGCTACTGAAACTAGTCTGGTGAAAGTTTGCATATTCTGGTGTTTTTAACGTTGCTTTTAAATTTATAAAAAACAATGGTTTAGAATTCAACTTGCATCATTATGATTGTACTTTAGGGATGTAATGTATGTATTTTATAACTCGAGATTATTTTGGCAAAGGCGGCCCTGAAATAGTATGTTTGAACCGGTACCCATATGGAGTTAATCGGGCTCTCGCCATGTGGCTAATACCATAATATCGTTTTTCATCTATTTTAAAATTGTATTTAAATGCCCAATTCATATTTGTCATAAAAATATGCTTTTTTGGTGGTGTTAATACGCAATTTAAAAATATTTATAAAATTTAAAAAAAATAGCGTTTCCAATTAAAACATTTTAAACTATGCTCTATATATCGATATACACCGATACAATATATTCTATAGCCTAGAAATCCCGGGTTGAACCGCTGGTAAAGATAGAAGAGTATTTAATGATGAATATCACAAAATGTGAGATTTTGAAAATTTAAATCGTTTCAAATCTTCTGATTTTTTAAAAATGTTGGTTGAACAGCTGAATAAAGGAATTTATATGTAAAATTGTTTAAGTTTGAAGAGCTTAAGTTAATTTTTATGTAATTATAATTATATGTCATTTTCTTGGCATATGTATGCGAGGGTAATGACAATTTCATTCTAAAAATTTTTTAACATTCATGTTTTTTTTTTTTACTTTTACATCCAACATTATTTTTTATTTAAAAGAACATGTTTCTTCTATAGTAACTCAAATTTAGTGTAATGTTCAGTTTTGTTTGTAATTTATAGAAGTCAGGAAAATGACATAATAAAAGTCTTCTCAATTTTTACAAAGTCTTTCAACACCTTATTTTCAAAGAAATATCTAAAGTTCTTCCTGGTATCTATGGTTTTACTACTTCTGACTTGAACTATGTCAAGAACAAGAATAATTACTCTGCAGCGAAATCTTTATACCGCATAAAGTACTAAAATGAGCACGTCAGGAAAAGACAATCATACTTTAATTAAGGAAAATTATTTGTAAAATGGAGAATTTGTTACCTTCCTCATATATGTGTTATATAAGTCATAATTATTAATTATTAATTTTAAAAAAACTAGAAAAAGATATTTGTAAAGTATAGCAGAAAGCCTTTTACTTCGCACACATCACAGTGTGACATCCCAGGAAAATGACAATCTGAAATTTTAAGTCTTTTAATTGCTTTATTTTTACGTTATTATGAATATAATATCTCTTAAAAATACTTCTAAGAATATTTTTTATTAGAATGTAAAAAATAAAATTGCATAATATAACATTAAATAGAAATTTTATTGTGTGGACTGCAATTTTCGTATTTTGTGATATTGTCCCTTAAAGTAAACATGCTGTAAAATTAATATATAAATATAAGACTAAATTTTCTTCAAAAAAGTGTTCTCTGAGCAATTTTACCTTTCTTTTTTTCTCATACTTCATCTTGCATAGACAGTAAGTAAATGATTATTAATTTTGCAATATCATCTCATACATTCTGAGTTCATATATTCTGAAATCCTACTCTGTAGCTCAAGAATGACGACGTTATCAGCTTGAAACATTACTGTGAAGCCAAAGAATAGCTATCTACAGAAACTATCTTTAAATCTAAACCATAAACATCTCAGTAAGCAAGAAACAATTAAAAAACAAAATAAAATACCAATTATTTAATGTTAAGCCGTTGCTTAATAGACATAAATCAAATCCCTTTTACGAAGAAAGCTGTCGCAATATTTTACAAATTTTAAAAGAAAAAAAATCAAAACACCAACTATGTACTAACATTGGTTTAACTGTAAGGTTAGGGGAAGTGTATGATAATTTATGACGATAATTTATCAGATGTCTCACGCTTGGAAGTTCGACTCAAAATTTATTGACAACTAAGTTGGTTATTTATTTATAGCTTTCAAGTTCTCAACGGTAACCTAATTTGACTATTGAAAATTGCAAAACAAAATTTATGTTTATTTTCATCGGCTAATTTATAAGAGGTGAACAAAATTTATAAATAGCCTAAGGCTGGAAAACATTATATATTTGTATGTGGGTGGGGGAGTGAAAAATGTCGTTTCTGTTTGTGTTCATTTCGTAATTCAATTATAGAACCAAAAAACAAAATAATTATTGTCACACAAATAATTAACAGCAACAACAACGAAACAAAAAAGAAAATACAATCCCTATAGTTATTATCATATAAAGACACAAAAGCCTCATCAGATTTAATAATTTGATTGGCGACTGCATTTATGAAGGCTTGATGCCTATAATACCGATTAAAATAATCCCCTTTTTCCTATATTGAAACTATACAGTTCATGTTATGTTGTAGAAATATGAAATACAATTGCAGAAGCTTTTATATATAATTGCATAATATAATATAATATCCATATATTCATAGAGAGAGCTATGTATATTCATCTTATATTCATTTTTTGGACATAACAAGCGGCCAAAATTATAACTAACATCGTACATTTCTCTGTTAAAAGTCGTATGGCTGATTTTATGTGCTTAAGGGGTCTCAGGAGTCTTACCTTTTATATGGTGTTGCAATTTAGCAACATGTCACATTTAGTTTTTTTTCTCAATCTCTATAAAACATAGATGCATAAAATTTTTAATATAGACTACCTAATATCTCTTCTATTTAACATAATTTTTTTAATATTCTATATTGATTTTTTTGTTATATTTAATTTTGATAAAAAAATTAAAATTGTTTCTTAAATTTTATGCTTGCGCGCAACATTTTCCCCAAACTAATAAAGCAAATTGCATGAAACTTGATAAATATCTTCATTTTAAGGTAAAGATTAACTTATACTTCAAATTTAGTATTATAACTGCATTCATTATTTAAAATTGGCAATTTTTAAATAAAATAATGAATTTTTTCAAAATTTTATAATTTAAATTTAAATTTCAAATAAAATAAATAAAAAATTGCGTTCAAATAAAGTATACGTTCAAGATACATTAGTTTTACATCATTATCAATATTTTGGGGGCTCTTGAACCAATAGTTTTGCTACAGTCTTGCGCGCAGTGCATGCAAGTCAAAAAACAATTTTTAATTTTTAATCAAAATTAAACATAAAAAAATAAAATAAAATTTCAATACAGAATATTAAAAAAATTATTTTAAATAGAAAAGATATTAGATTGTCTATATTGTTTTATAGAGACTGAGAAAAAAATTAAATATGACATGTAGCTAAATTGTACCGCCAGGTAAAAAGTAAGACTCCTGAGACCCTTTAAACTAGGGATGCACAACCTGTGGCCCGGGATCGGTTGACATGTGGCCCGCGAATGCCCTCAATTTATAACTAGAAAAAAATCGCAATTTTTGCCCATAAATCGCAGGAAAAAATCGTACATTTTGTCAATTTACCGCGGAAAAAATTGCAAATTTCGTCAATCGGGCACTAAAAAATCACGAGTTTCGTTGATTGGATGCAGTAAGAACGCAAATTTCGTTGATCGGGCGCGGAAAAATCGCGAAATTTTTTCTATCAGGACCGGAAAAATTGCAAATTTAGTTGAATCACGAGTTTTATCAGTTTATCGCGAGGAAAATTCGCGAATTTTGTTATTTAGCTGAGGGTAAAATTGCAAATTTCGTCAGTCAATTAAGAAATTCGTTGATCGGGCGCGGAAAAACAGCGATTTTCGTTGATTAGCACAGGAAAATATCGAATTTCTTCGATCAGGCGCGGAAAAATCGAAAATTTAGCTAATCGGACAGAAAAATCGCAAATGCTGTTGATAAAGCTCGGAAAAATTCCAAAATTTCGTTCATCTGCTGCGGAAAAATTGCGAGTTTCTTCCGTTTATCGCGAGAAAAAATCGCGAATTCGTTAGTTAGTTAGGAATCTTAAATTTCGGGCGCGAAAAAAGCGCGAATTTTTCGATCAGGTGTGGAAAAATCTCCAATTTCGTTGATTGGCAGCGAAAAAAATCGCGAGTTTCGTCAGTTTATCGCCAGAAAAAAATCGCGAAACTCGTCAATTTGCCGCGGGAAAAAATTTCAAATTTCGTCAGTCAGTTAAGAATCGTGAATTTCGTTGATCGGACGCGGAAAAGTGACGATTTTAAATGATCAGATGTGGAAAAACCTCCAAATTCGTTGATTGTCAGCGGGAAAATCCCGAAAAAACTCGCGAATTTCGTCAATCTTCGGCGGCAAAAAGTCACGAATTTCAACAGTTAATGGAAAAAATTACAAATTTTGTCAATCTTTTTAAAAAAGTTTTGCCAAATTTGTCAATTGCCCGTGGAAAAAAATCGTTAATTTCGTGAAAAGTTCGCAAATTTCGTGAATCCCTCATGAAAAAAAATTACAAATTTCGTCTGTCGGTCTCAAAAAATATCGAGAAATAAAAATCCATTAGTCGCAGGAAAAAAAAATCGCAAATTTCGTCGATCGTGCGCAGAAAAGAAATGGCGACCTTCTTCAATTTATCGAGAAAAAATTGCGAATTACATCAATGTATATCAGAGAAAAAATTCACGAAATAGTATATGTTTCTCCTCACTCCCCGCCTTTTTTTACTGATTATAGGCAACAGATCCCCCTTCCCCCCCAAAAAAAGTCCTTCCGGCCAGTGCCGGGAGGAAGAGGTAGCTTTCATAATCCTTATTTAAAAAAAGCCAACTTATATCATGCAAACACACGAAGCTCAATTTAGTGGAAACCGAATATAGGAGATTCAATACTAATTTTTATCAATATAATGAATGAGAATTTCGCGAAATTAGCCAGCTTTATCCAAGCTGCTTTTCTTTAAAGTAACTTATATTTGGCTGCCAAATTCGGCAATTTCTTAAAGTGCCTGTCATTTTAAGACAACATGGTGGATGAGGCTAAGCAGTGAACTTGGTCGAGACCTTAGTAATTGCTGTGCACATGCTCACTCACATCGGAATCGGTTAATATATAGGAGTGCTGTCGCATGCAAAAAATCAGATTTTTCAAAATGTCACCCACAATAGAAATTGAAACTGCTATATCTGAGCCATTTTTTAAGGTAAAGACAAACAAAAAATGCTCCTGAATCCTAATATCAAGATCAAATACTTAAGAAAGAAACCTTTTTCAATTTCTAATTTTTTTGCACCTCACTTTAAACATATATATATTTTTTTAATTTAATGGCCGCCATTTTGAAACAAGATGGCTGATGAATCTGGCCAGCGAACTTGGTCGAGGTGTTGATGTATACTATCCACATGCCTTCTTACATCCAAACAGGCGAATACGTGTGTTATCGCGTGACAAATACAAGATCGTTTCAAAATGTTAGCCATGCTAGAAATTCAAAGTGCTATAAATCAACCATTTTTTGAGATATCAACAAAAGAACAAATTTTCAGAAACAAAAACTGCTCCGAAATCTTTGTATCAAGGCCAAACACATAAAAAAAATCTTTTTCATTTTCCAATTTTTTAATACCTCATTTTGAATTTTAAATTTAATTTTTTTTAAATGGCAACCCTTTTGAAACAAGATGGCGAATCAAGCTGGCCAACGAACTCGGTCGAGACATTGGTATGTACTATGTACAGACCAAGTTACATCCAAATAGGTTCATAAATACGTCTGTTATCGCGTGACAAAAATCAGGTCGTTTTAAAATGTCAGCCACAAGAGAAATTCAAAATGCTATTACTCAGCCATTTTTTTTTAGATATAGACGAAAGAAAAACTGTTCCGGAATCTTTGTATTAAGGTCAAACACATACAAAAAAAATCTTTTTCATTTTCCAATTTTTTGGTATCTCATTTAAATTTTTTTATTTTTAAATTTTTTTAAATAGCCGCCATTTTGAAACAAGATGGCGGATGAAGCTGGCCAACGAACTCGGTCGAGATATTTGTATGTACTATGTACACACCAAGGTACATCCAAGTCGGTTCATAAATACACCTGTTATTACGTGAGAAAAATCAGGACGTTTCAAAATGTCAGCCACGCTAGAGATTCAAAATGCTATAACTCAGCCATTTCTTAAGATATAGACGAAACAAAAACTGCTCCCGAATCTTTTTATCAAGGTCAAACACATAAGAAGAAAATATTTTTTCAATTTTCAATTTTTGGTACCACATTTCAAATTAAAATTTTTCTTAAAAATTTAAATGGCCGCCATTTTTAAACAAGATGGCGGTTGAAGCTGGCCAACGAACCTGGTCGAGACATTGGTATGTACTATGTATAAACGAAGTTACATCCAAATCGGTTCATAAATACGCCTTTTATCGCGTGACAAAATTCAGGACGTTTCAAAATGTCAGCCACGCTAGAAATTCAAAATGCTATAACTCAGCCATTTTTTAAGATATAGACGAAACAAAAACTGCTCCGAAATCTTTGTATAAAGATCAAATACATAAAAAAAAAATATTTTTCCATTTTCAATTTTTTGGTACCACATTTCAAATTTTAAATTAAAAAAAAAAATTTAAATGGCCGCCATTTTGAAACAAAATGGCGGATGAAGCTGGCCAACGAACTGGGTCGAGAGATTGGTATGTACTATGTACACACCGAATTACATCCAAGTCGGTTCATAAATACGCCTTTTATCGCGTGACAAAATTCAGGACGTTTCAAAATGTCAGCCACGCTAGAAATTCAAAATGCTATAACTCAGCCATTTTTTAAGATATAGACGAAACAAAAACTGCTCCGGAATCTTTGTATAAAGGTCAAATACATAAGAAAAAAATATTTTCCCATTTTTAATTTTTTGGTACCACATTTCATGTTTTAAATTTTTTTAAAAATTTTAAATGGCCGCCATTTTGAAACAAAACGGCGGATGAAGCTGGCCAACGAACTCGGTCGAGACATTGGTATGTACTATGTACACACCGAATTACATCGAAATCGGTTCATAATTACGGGAGTTACAGTGTGACATAGGTCAGATATATATATATATATATATATATATATATATATATATCAATTTTGAACGGAGGGTGGTTTCGGGGTCTGGGGGTCATGATCGATGAAAATATACAAAATTTTTTGAAATCGCTTTCCTCCGAACGGCTGCAATAGGTAGCTTTTTTGAAAAGAAAGCTACCTAAAATAGAACTCTCTTAGTGTTACTGATGTGGCCCTCGACAACTCAGACATTTTTGTAAGTGGCCCTTCGCTGAAAAAGGTTGTGCACCCCTACTTTAAACAATATATACTAAATTATTGTTTTGTATTATTTTAGTATGTATCTTTATTATTTGTCATTTGTAATGATGTTATGAATTTATTAAATACATATTAAACTACTGTTTTCAACGCGATTTTTCATTCATAAGGTTAAAACTAATTGAACGGTGATCTTTTTTCCGGACACTTGTAATACGTAAGCATCAACTTACTGACTATTCGATGTGAAATTTGATTCAATAAATATTATTACATGAGTTGGATTTGTTTACATCTAAATTCGCCAAGAAAAGATCGCGAAGGAAGTTGAATTGTATAGGTCTTTTTATAACATATTTATACTAAACTTTGGATTAGAGGCGGGAATTATTTTGTTGACACAGAACATCCATCGCTGGAGATCTTGCTTTGTGAATCTTTATCTACATGGGTAAATAATTTTAGAGCTCACGATGAACGAATCTCTTGTGTTTCTTTACTTTGATGGATTGAGATATTGGTTTGTCAGTTTAATTTAATATGAAGTTATCTAACAATATACAATGTGTCCACGTATAACCTGACCGACCGTTATTTTCGCAACCGTTGGTCCTAGATGCATACTTCCAATTACAAAAGTGGTCAAAATTAGGTGCAGAGTTAAGATAAAAAAAGTTTTGAAGCGAAAAAACAATTTTGGGAAGAATTACAGAATCTAAATTTTTATACGGTCCCCCGGTCCTATAAGTTATATTTAGTAAAATTTTCCTGGTACACTGACAAATAAGGCAAAAAAAGTTCCGTTATTCTACGATTAAAATTGACCGAGTAATAGCCGTTTAAATTTGGAGCATATTTTTTGCTGCAAATTAGGGATCATTCACAAATTTAGTAGAAATATAATTTCGTCAGATATGTTAAAGAAATGGTTGAGAGCAAAATTAGCATTGCAATATAAATTTTAAATCTTTAATCATTCTGACATATTACTGCAAAATATACTATTTGTACTGAATACATAAAATGATACAAATAACAGCATTTTTGTTATATAAAAGGATGAAAAACAACTACCTCAATTCTTTACAAAGTGATGCATATTTTAAAATGCTATTAGATTGCACTGTGTTTCAAATTTTGGGTTGTGTTGTGTTTTTTATGTTTTGAAAATTGATTCTTATGTATTTTGTAGCGCTGAATCCGAAAATAACCTTAATTTTAAACCATCATGTCGGGATTTTTCTCAAATCGCAAATTTCAAAGTTAAAAAACTCAAAGTTAAAATTGATCCTCCCCTCCCCTCCCCTCCAAAGCTCATCGGATCCCTGAGCTGTTTAACTGTAAGAAACCCAGTATCAGCCAAAAAATTGAATGAATTATTGAATTAAATAAAATTAAACTCAATAAAAAAAGTGTTACATCTATTTTATAGTATCAGATTTTTCGTTATTTTTTAACATTGAAATTTACGATTTGCGAAAAATCCTGACATGATGGTTAAATGTGTAGGTTATTTTTTTATTCAGCATTAAAAAATATATAAAACGTAATTATAAAAGTTAAAAAACACAACCATCGCAGGTTTATGTTATCTAATCTAAAACTCTTTCTTAAACTTGTTGACCGTAATCTATCCGAATTTTTTTGTGTTATCCTCTAATATAAATATTTATAAATGGTAAGCATCAAAAATCATAATAATATTACATTGCCATCGGATTTAAGTCAGTATGTAAAATTTAACTTCCATCGGATATTTGAAAGTTAGTTAAAGTTCAAGTACAAATTTTAAACTGGAAAGACGATCGTTGCACGTTAAATAAAACCTTAGGAAAATAATATACTAATTTTTGCTAAAAGAAATCATAGCCTCAAATCCTTACAAAATAAATCATATGTTAAAATACAATTATTTTTACTAATCTGAAACTTAACTAATAAATGTTATCTCTATTGTAATAGTTGAACGATTTCTTTCAAAACGCAGAAATCTTGAAATAAGTTTAAGTACTTTATACACGACCCCTGAAAACGCAGCCGAAATCATCTCTTTTGAGTTGCAATAAAGTGGTCTAAGTCATGCATTTCAAAGTTTCATAACTCGGTGAATTTTAATGCTAGCTGATTGGGACTTTTTTGTCTTACTTGTTAGTGTCCCAGTAAATTTTTAATAACTATCACTTATAGGACCGGGGGACCGTATAAAAATTTAAATTTCGTAATTTTTTAATAAATGTTTTTCTTGACCCAAATCACTTTAAAAATAATTCTCTACCTTATTTAAACCATTTTTGTAATTGGAAGTATGCATCTAGGACCAACGGTTGCGAAAATAAAGGTAGGTCAGGTTATACGTGGACACACTGTATACATATTTGAATGTAACTCACGTCTCCAATATATTGTTTTGAAAGATTTTCTAAAAATGTAACTTTTGTAAAAATAGCAAATAAAGCCTTTGTGCAACAATATTAAAAAGCAGAAAAACCAACGTTTAAAATGCACAAATAACATATGAAAAGCAGCAAACAGCTGTTTCGAATCTACTATCGAGATGATGATATCGAGTCAATGACTTATCTAGTACTCCAGATTTTCCAAGTATTTGGAAAGCGTTAATTTAATTCCCCTTTTTTGGTTTCTTTTCTCTACTTCTCCTGTAGATGTCGCTACTTGTCCACCCAGTCGTTTCCACTGCTTCTCTCTCATTGTTTGTTTCGGCGCCTTCGCCACCCGCATAGGGTATAAAAGCCAGCGCGTCTCTGTCTATGATTTTGCTCAGCCTTGCTTTTTCTAGCACGCTGTTCCTTTTGCACTGAAGAAGAATCTCGATAGTAGATTCGAAACAGCTGTTTGCTGCTTTTCATATGTTATTTGTGCATTTTAAACGTTGGTTTTTCTGCTTTTTAATGTAACTTTTGTGTTTTGAGTAAAAAATTGAGTAAAATTGACCACATATTACATGAAAATCTAAACCGTCAGCCCGTTACTGTTTATGATTGTCACATGACTTGCACTATTATTATGTAGATTATTTGAATTTTTCATGTTATTTGAATTTTTCATTTGAAAATTCATGTGACACTAATTACTACATTTTTATCAATTAACAATAAGGTTCTTTTTTCGAAATATTTCCGGCTCTCAAATTCTCAAAAATTGAGTATTGCGTTTTGTGAAAAATATTTTTATGTTATTTTTTTTTATTTATAGAGCAATTGACGATTTAGCTCACATTTAATACAAACAATAAAATGTGTACTATGTTCGCATTTTGTATTTGTCCTTTGTCATAATTTCTTATCAATATAATAGTCATGTTTCGGGAATATTTGGAGTATTTTTAACTTATATCTTCTCGCGATTTTAAATATTCCAAAAGATTATTTCTTCTACTCAATCTGTTATAGATATTAATTAATATAGTTTTTGTTGTTTTTTTTTACACCCGGAAATCTATTAACTTTGGTATTTACAAATATTTATTTAAGATAAGAAGGTGTTATAATAGTGCATTATATTTTGATACTTTCTGTGTTCCTTTTTTCTTTAATATCCTTATTAAAGAAATGAGGAGGCTACATACCTCCACGTGTTCTTGCTTTTTCTAAAGTAGGTGCCCATTCAATTATAAATGTAAGATTTTTTGTTTGTTTTATTGAATTGTCTTCTTCAGGAAAGCTTCTAAAACTTGCACAGAATATTCATCACTGGAGAACTTGCTTTGCGAATGATTACGGTTATGGGTTAATAATTTTATCGCGCACGATGAACGAATCTCTTGTGTTTGTTTGCTTTGATCGATTGATATATTGGTATGTTATTTTAATTTAATCTGAAGTTATCTAAGAATATATATATATATATATATATATATATATATATGAATTTAACTCACGTCTCCAAAATATTTCTTTGAAAGATCTTTCTAAAAATGTAACTTCTATGTTTTAGGAAGTTTTACTAAAAATAAATTAATGTGTGTAAAAATGGCTACCTGTTATATGAAAATTTAAGCGGTCTGACCATTACCTTTTATTATAGTCACATGACTTGCACTATTATTATATAGATTATTTGGATTTTTAAACGTAAAATTCATGTGATACAGATTATTACATAAAAAAATAAATAAAATAATAAGGAACTTTTTTCGCCTTATTTCCGCCTTTACCATTTTTAAAAATTGAGTATTGCGTTTTGTGAAAAATATTTTTATGTTATTTTTTTATATATACATATCAATTGTCGGCTTAATTCACATTTAATACAAATAGTAAAATGATTATACTAAAAGGTACACAGATATATTTATAATTACAGATATCGGATATCACCAACCTCCATGAACATTTTCTTTGCGAATGAGGATTTTTGTTTTTTCCTTTTGGCAACAGTAACTATGTTGCTTTTAGAACGAACGAAGAATGTTTTGAAATAAGATGCGGGTTTTTCCTCATCAAAATAATTAATATCCCATTCGACACTATTCAACTAATTATGTACATATGTATATATTTTTTGTGTAAGTTAAATGTGATATAAATAATATAAAACTCAAGAAATGCTATCTTCATTTTGGTATATCGTCTTGTGAAATTTACTAGATGTCTTACGTGAAATTTACAAGGGCTTCTGTTCTTAATGTTTAGAGTTCTGTTTAAAAAAAAAGGCGGCCTACCTTCGATCGTAAGTGTTTTTTACTTACCGTTATAGATTTTCATGGTAATAAATTGTGCTTACGACAACAGACTTTAAACACATGAATTACAATAAACCTAACTGGAGTGAAAAATTATCCGGTGCCAGGTATCGAACCATTGATGACAGCGTACCGCGATGTCGCTTTAACCACTAAGCTACGCTGGCCGCTGTCCTAGCCCGGCAATTTTCCACTAATAAACTACGCTGGGGAATGTCACCGTCCATCTAACAGACAGCACTCCATGACGTGTGATCCCTGGTTCGATCCCTGACCCCGGCTTATTTTTCACTCCAGGTGGGTTTATCATATTTATTGTGTTTAAAGTCTGTAGTTATAAATATACTAGCAAACCCCGCGGCTTTGCTCGCGTAATATTTGAAATATGCCAAGTGATATTTATATGTCTAATTTTTATCAAAAGAAATTATACTTTTAGGAATAATTCAAAAATTACTATTTAAAACACAGTTTGACTAAACTTCATTATTACACTGAATTAGGCAGAAATCAGACTTAAATTGATAAAAAGAAATGAAATTAAATAAATGATAATTTAGAAAATATTTTGAAACTTTTATGCTGAATTAATACGCTCATTTCAGTATTCATTTGGTGTTTTTAATTTTTTAGAAACCATCTTCTTACATCTTAAAATTAACCATGTCAAATTCCAAGTACTACCATTTCTCTCAACATAAAGGGCTATGTTGAAATAGGATCTGTCAATATTAATATGCCAACATTACTTCTGAAATCGGTTTGTAATTTCCTAATATTCCACAGAAACGTGATTTAGAAAGCTTTTAAAGGCCTTTTTTAGAACGGTTGTTGTTCCTGTGAACCCCAGGTGGTAGAATCATCGTCATAAAATATAGCCTGTGCAGGATTAGATACTGTTACCATTGATTCGCAACTGTTACTTTTATAATGAGTTCATATTCCTTGAAATTGCATAGAAATCGTAATTTAGGACTTTTTAGAATGCTTTTCGCCCCTTCGCTTCACCCCTTTTTAATTCGAATGTATTTTCCACAGTCCTTCGAGGGCATTTATATTTTTTAAGTAACTACCATGTCATATTTAAAGTTTCTAGCCTCTTCAGTATCACAGAAATCGCAATTTAGAAAGTTTTTTGCTCCTGCAACCCTCTGGTGGTATTGACACAGACATAAAATATAGCTTATATTTGAGCAGGTTATATCACCAACAATTTGTCCCCATTATTTTTGAAGTCGGTTTGGTATTTGATAAGATTGTATAAAAATTGTAATTTAGAACTTTTTAGAACGCTTTTCGCTCACTTCATACTTTTAAATTTGGAATTTTTTTCGACTGTTCTAAGAAAGCAGGTGCATCTTTTAAGTAAATATCATCCCATATTTCAAAATGTTAGACCGCTCAGTTGTGTAAAAAACGCAAATTAGAACATGTTTTGCTCTTGCAACCCCCAGATGGTTGTGACAGCAACATAAAATACAGCCTATGTTGGAGCAGGGACTGTCACCATCAATTTGCAACCATTACTTTTGAAATAAGTTTAGTATTTCCTGAGATTGAGTAGAAATCGCAATTTAGAACGTTTTTAGACCGCTATTCGTACATTTTCACTCCTGTTTAAATATATATTTTTTTTAAAGAAGTGTTCTTATAGATAATTTATGCCCAATAAATATATACCATGCAAAATTTCATGAATCTAGGTCCTTCCATAATTCAAAAATCGCATTTTTAGAAAGATTTTGCTCATGCATCTCCTCTGGGCTAGTGGAAACATATATAAAATATAGCCTATCTTGGAGCAAGATCTGCCACCATCATGTTTACACCATTAAATTTGAAATCGGTTCAGTGCTTCCTGAGATTGCATAGAAATCGCAATTTAGAACGTTTTTTACAACGCTTTTCGCGCATTTTCACCCCTTTTTAATTTTTTTAGAAAATGGTCTTAGGGATCATTGATATCTTATAAGTAACTATCATTCCAAATTTCTTAATTCTAGGCCCTTCCATAACACAAAATCCGCAATTTAGAACGTTTTTTTTCTCCTGCAACCCCCATGTGGTAGTGATACAAACATAAAACAGAGCCTATGTTAGAGCAAGGTCTGTCACCATCAATTTATAACCATTACTTTTGAAATCGATTTGATACTTCCCAAAATTGAGATGAAATCGCCATTCAGAATGTTTTTTAGAACCCTCTTCGCGCATTATCACCCCTTTTAAATTTTGAATTGTTTAAGAACTGTACCTGTTTAAGAACTCTTCTCCTTTATATATACTAATATTCTATCTATTAAGTAACTAATATTTCCAATTTCATATTTCTAAGCTCTTCAGCAACGCAAAAATAATTTTTAGAATGTTCTTTGCTCTTGCACCCCGACTGGGGTAGTCGCACCGACATAAAACATAGCCTATGTTAGAGAAAGGGCTGTCACAATCATTTTGACACCATTATTTTTAAATCGGTTTGGTATTTCCTGAGATTGTGTAGAAACCACCATTTAGAACGTTTTTTAGAACGCTTTTTGTGCATTTTCACCCTTTTTTAAATTTCGAATTGTTTAAGAACTGCTGTTAGAAATCCTTTATATCTAATAAGTAATTAATATTTCAAATTTCATGTTTCTAGGCCCTTCAGTAACGCATAAATCGCATTTTAGAACCTTTTTTTGCTCCTGCATCCCCTTCGTGGTAGTGGCACTGATATAAAACATAGCCTATGTTAGAGCAAGGGTTTCACCATCAATTTACAACCATTATTTTTTAAATCGGTTTGGTATTTCCTGAGATTGTGTAGAAATCACCATTTAGAACGCTTTTCGCGTATTTTGACCCCTTTTAAATTTCGAATTGTTTAAGAACTGTTCTTAGAAATTCTTTATATCTAATAAGTAACTAATATTTCATATTTCATATTTCTAGGCCCTTCAGTAGCGCAAAAATCGCATTTTTAGAACGTTTTTTGCTCCTGCACCCCTTTGAGGTATGGCACCGACATAAAATATAGCCTATGTTGGAGCAAGGGTTGTCACAATCATTTTGACACCATTATTTTTTAAATCGGTTTGATATTTCCTGAGATTGTGTAGAAAGCACCATTTAGAACGTTTTTTTAGAACGCTTTTCGCGCATTTTCACCCCTTTTAAATTTCGATTTGTTTAGAAAATGTTCTTAGACATCATTTATATGTTATAAGTAACTAATATTCAAAATTTCATATTTCTAGACCTTTCACTAACACAAAAATCGCATATTTAGAACGTTTTTTTCTCCTGAACCCCTTTGGGGTATGGCACCGACATAAAATATAGCCTATGTTGGAGCAACGGTTATCAAAATCATTTTGACACCATTATTTTTTAAATCGGTTTGATATTTCCTGAGATTGTGTAGAAAGCACCATTTAGAACATTTTTTAGAACGCTTTTCGCGCATTTTCACCCCTTTTAAATTTCGAATTGTTTAGAAAATATTCTTAGACATCATTTATATGTTATAAGTAACTAATATTCAAAATTTCATATTTCTAGGCCCTTCACTAACACAAAAATCGCATATTTAGAACGTTTTTTTTCTCCTGAACCCCCTTTGGGGTAGTGGCACTGACATAAAATATAGCCTATGTTCTACGTTGCACCAACACTATCATTTCGATACCATTACTTTTGAAATTGGTTCGGTAATTCCAGAGATTTCCTCTAACAAACAAACAATTTTTACTTTTTATAGATGTGTGTACTTTTAAGAATTGAATTCAGATTTTAATTTCTGTGCTTTTAAAAATTGTTATACTAAGTTCGCATTTTGAATTTGTCCTATGTCTTAATTTATTATCAACATAATTGGGATGTTTCGGGAATATTTGCGAGTATTGGGATATTTGGGGCGATATTGGGGGTATATTTGGGTGTAAAATATAACTCAGTATTATAATAGCTTCCTCTCTAACTGAAATATGTCCAAGTGTCAAAGTACATAGATTTCCAGGAGTAAAGAACACCTACAAAAACCATGTTAATTAATATGAATAATAGATGGAGTAGAAGAAAAATAATTTTTGGAATATTATAAAAAATCTAGATATAAGTTAAATTATATCTAGATTTTTTATAATATTCCAAAAATTATTTTTCTTCTACTCAATCTATTATTCATATTAATTAACATGGTTTTTGTAGGTGTTCTTTACTCCTGGAAATCTATGTACTTTGGCACTTGAACATATTTAAGTTAGAGAGGAAGCTATTGTAATACTGCATTATATTTTGCTACTTTCTGTGTTTCTTTATTCTTTAATAAGAAGCTACATACCTTCACATGGTCTTGCTTGTTCTAAAGTTGGTCTCCATTCGGTTATAAATGTTTTTTGTTTATTTTATTGAATTGTATTTTTGAAGATAAATTGTAGAATTCGGAAATAGCAAAAAAAAATTAATTATGATTTTGGTCAATTAACTTACTTTTCAGTACTGTTTTTTTAAAAAATATTTTTTAGAAACGTACAGTCGTGGAAAAAAAAAGTAAACACCCCCTACTAACTCCTCAATAAATTATCGTAGAAGAAAGTTACTGGTACCGAACGATTGGAAATAAAGTCTGCTTTTAAATGCTGTATATAAAATTTGCTTAGGGGGCCATCTACATATTAAAACGAACCAGAACTTTGTTTTTTTCAATAGCAGTACCCAATTCTGACAGCATAAATGAACTCTACACCCTTCAATTAGCCTAAAAACGAATTTTTATGCAATTCGTACCATAAGTTTCCGAGAAATTAATTATTTTAAAATGAGCGTATTTTAAGGGCTGTATCCAAATTGAAGTTCCGTACTGGATTGTTAACCTAGAGAGCCGCTTCCTTGATCAAGGCACCTTAAGCGCCACTCAAGGAGTCAATGAAGCGTGTTAGATTACAGTACAGGAGAATAAATTTCAAAAGGTCTACGTACTTCCATCATAGACGGCCCCTTAAACCATCATTTTGCCTTTTTTAAGCATAATTTGAAAACTACTCGGTAGTAAAATGTGAAATTTTTGAATTTCCATAAAGCAGGACTTAATAAATCTATATCCATCAAAAAAATTGTAGGTTGCAATTCATAATTTTTTCGAATATTAATTTCATAATTCATAATTCATATCATAAAATTATAAAAATTGCAAATTCAGCTTATTTATGTTTGGGTATATTAGTATTATTACTACAAAAAAAAATTAGCACATTAGGAGCATAATTTCGGGAGATATAAATACAAATATGAAAATGTAATTTAATATTAGAAGCACTAAATTTTGAATGTTTATAATTCAAAAACTTATCATTCAAATGACTTGAAATTTGGTGTCTAGGCATAGTTTGAACCGAAGATTTGAAATATCTTGTTAAAATTGGTTATTGCCATTGAAAAAAATGAAATTTGGATTCGTTTTAATATGTAGATGACCCTCTAAGAAAATTTTATATACATCATTTAAAAGTAGACTTTATTTCCAATCGTTCGGTACCAGTAACTTTATTCTACGATGATTTGTTGAGGAGTTAGTAGGGGGTGTTTACTTTTTTTTTCCACGACTGTACCTATTGACCCAAATGTTATCGAAAAAGTTTAGTATTTTTCAGTCTACTTAAGAATTGAAAAGTTGGAGTCATATTTAATGGTATAAGGAATTATTTATTGCATAACTATGGCAAGAGACAACAGGTGGGTTTTAAAGGCTGAAATCCCGGCGTCGTTTATAACAAGAAAGAAACATCATACATATAGATTATGAAACACTTTCCAACACTAACATGATATTATTAAGAAATTAAATTTTTTCACTAAATGAAATCGATCAGGTATCGATACATTTCTATAATTGAATTATTGTATTAAAACGCTGAGGAAGCATTTTCTTCCATAGATCGAAATATAATGGATTATTTTGTGCGTACCTGTAAACGAACTATAAATGCTATTACCCCTTAAAAGCATGTTTTAGTCCACCTCAGGAATTCAAATCCGTTTAATTATGTGTTGCGTATTGCAACATCATTAAAACTGATAAGAAACTATTTTTAAACATAGACCGTAATGTAAGGTCATTGTGCCTAAATGAGACGTGATTCACCATATTTTTGTCGCATTTATGGTATACGTGGAATTATATTAAACAAATAGGTATTTTATTTTGCAGAAAATTATTGATAGAACGGGAACCGGTAGCACAGGTAATCACCTCATCGAGTTCACGGATGAAATTTTAGGATTAGTTAAATCTTGATGCGCATATTAAAACGCAATCGGTCTGCCAAATCATATCTTGGTGGAAAACACCGGAAAATCCGATTTTAGCGGTTGACTCGTAGGTTTACCACTGTGTATTCCTGCACTAAAAGGTTTGAAAGCATGGAGAACTGGGAGCAGGAAAACACAATGGTAAACCTGCGAGACAGCCGGTAAAATCGAGTTTTCATATATTTTCCTCCAAGATATGATTTGGCAGACAGATTGTCTTTTAATATGAAATCAATATTTAACTAATCCTAGAATATCATCTGTGAACTCGATGAGGTGATTGTCTGTGTTGCCGGCTCCAGGTCTATAACTTGTTTTGTAGAAATGGAATCAATACCTGTAGTATAATACACATTATACGATTACCGCATTTAGGTGATTTTTGTAGCATTTATGGCAGATAAAACTAAAATGAAACGTCCAAAACCCTAAATGTAACAATTCATTTTATACATGCCCATTGATCCGAATATATTCATTTAACACTTATAATTGCTGTGACAGAAGTTGTCTCATAGCTACTGTGAGCTGTTTCCGTGGCTGCTTGATGAAAGATAAATAAAAAACTTCATTAACTCATAGCATACTTTTTCTGTATTAGACATTTTGTACGGAAATATTATAATTTAAAATCACTTATTCAGAAGTCTCTAGCATTAGTACCAGGGCTCAAAATGAAACAAATTTTTACAAATATATACAGTTAAACTGAAAACTTCAAGTTAATCCTTCACAATTTAAAAGAAAGTGTTCTGTGAGACTGCTAACAGCAATTAAGGGTTAAACACTTGTAGCAGAAAACATAGTTTAAAATTCGCGGAATTCGCGATTAAATATTAACTCGTAAACACCACAATTATGCTATTTGGGATTCCGTAACTTTAACTGTGCATACTTTCATTGGAAATATAGTGATAATAAAATATAACGCATGATTCCTATACGAAATTTCATTAGGAATCGAAATGGGATATTGATTTTTACCAAAAATATTATTTTGTTAATGGTAAATACAAATTAATTAAAGCATGACTTACATAACGCCAGCATTTTAAATTTTGATCGGTGTGAATGCGCATTAGTGTGGAGGTCACGGATTAAAAGAGTTTTTACAAGATATATAAAACACTGTTAACAAGGATATTTATTATATATAACTCGAGTTATTCTAAACTGTCGCATGATAATAATATATAGGGACTATAAAAAGATGAAATCTTTCCTGTTTCTAATAATTCAATTTAAGCAGTTCTGGTTAAGCCAAAGAGTGCCTTAGGGCCTGATATTTTGTTGCCACCACCCTCTCTTTTTCTTTACACTTTCACAAAACGTTTTCTATGCCTTAGAATGCATATATGGAAATATAAATACCCATTTAAATAAACAGTTTTCTTTTTTAAACATATTCTAATGTATTAGTTGAAAATGTTTATTATAATGAATAAAAGTTGAAAACAGAATTAATATATGAGATTTCAGAAAAGTGTAAAAACAATTGGAGACCTTCAAACCAGGGCATAACTCAGCTGCATTATGCTTAAACAAGATCCTTCATTTAAGCTGCCGAACGTTTTAATGTTTGTAAATTAAACTTATTAATCGCATTAACATAATGTAAGTGTTTTCAATCCATGCATCTATATATCTTTTAAAGAATAATTTTAAAGACACGTATTTTTCTCTTTTGATCATTTTAAACACATATTTAAGCAACCGTTTAAAGAGAAACACTGCTGGAGTATCATGTTGAAATTCCTAATTTACTAACTCAAAACCTCCTAAAAGTCTCCCCGCATTTAAGGGATTCAGTTTTTTCCTAATAAGTATCTGAAGAAATCAAAGTAACCAAAAGGCGAAAATATTTTATACCTCTAATTTAAAAATTAGTCGCATTTTCATATACTTTCACTTCAGATAAAAGAAATATAACTCATACTTCTTCACGTCCATAGAACTATTCGATCTTCAAAGATAAATAAAAAAAAATCGTGAATTAAACTCGAAACTTTTTTGGCTCATTTAGTGGAGCGCTTTATAGTGATTTTTCTAACCTCCGCCCTTTTCACACGGGGAGCACTTTTCCGACTTTTGCTGACACCCTTTTGACCATTCTTTCATATTATGCACCATAGCCTTACATATTTTAGTTCACTTTTTACCGCCATGGGCGCCTACTTATCTCGGGTGCTATCGGTACAATCTCCACGACTAATATATCTACGAATAGTCTATAAAACGGAGTTTCGTTCTGATAGAGGTTTGTTTAGAATAGATCGCGCCCCTGTTTGCGAAATGTAGAACTAACAGATTTTTCAAAAGGATAAAGTGTTTTGAAAGGAATAGTAAACGAAACCCTCTGTGCGATCTGTGATCCCACTTACCTACTTGTTCACTATATTTATGCGTACTATAAAATGATTATAAATGCTACAATTCATATACAGAGCTACAGAAATGAATTCGTAACGGTTACTGAGTATGAGCACAAATTGCTTAAAGGTGGGTTTTAAAGGAGTTATGCACTTTTACGCTGAACTGAATTTAGTGTAATAAGAAATATTTGTAGAATATAGATAAAATGATATACAGGGCAACGCAAAGAGTTGGATACATGGCCGTCTATGGGTGATAATTTCTGGAAATGTATTTCCAGTAGTTTTAAACATGTTTTAGTTTGAATTAAATTTTAGCTAAATAGTGGCATGTAATAAAGGTACTAGGTAAATTACAGGGCTGTACAAAAGTATTGAAGTATGTTTCCATCTATAAGTATAAATTGCTGAAAGATGAATTTCAACCAGTTATGCATTTTCTTGCTAAACTAAATTTTCCCATTATATAGTATATATATCAACATACAGATCGAATACAAGGCTGTTCAAAAGAATTGGAATACATATTTGGATATGGGCGGTAACTACTGAAATCAGATTTTTAAATCTATACTTAGTTATCTTATTTACCTTATTTCCCTAAGTAACGAAGTTTCGTTAACGCTTTCAGGGAGTGTTGGAAAGTGTTTCATAATCTATGCTGAACGCATGATTTTTCTTACTTGTTTAATTTTTTAAAAAGTAGATTGACTAATGATTACCATGAATAAGGTGGATGTGTAATCATGTTTAAGAAAAAAAATCAAATTTCATTTAATTATTTTTTGAAACATTATTTGGTTTTATAAATGAAGAAATCTTAAATGAACAATGTAGTTTAGTATGAAGAAACAAACAGACATTTATTAGAAATTTGAAATTGGAAATAAAAAATATTGTGAAATCCATTGTTACCGTTTGTCAAAAATAATTATTGTAAAAATTTCCGCTGATAAAATAACATTTATTGAAAAGTGATTTTAGAGAAGTACTGAATTGAAATGTAAGCATCCGAAGTCTAACTGACTTTAGACAAGTAATATAACAATTTTGTTTTTAAAGTCAATTTCTACGTAGGTCATCAAAGAAAAATTTAATATAATCCCTTAAGCTAGTATTAGTTTTTGTTGCATTAAAATATCTCAATTTGTTGATTTTTTATAAGAAAGTAGGTTTACAATGGAAATCTATGGGAATTTGTCGAAATATTAGAGATAACGCCAAGTTGGCGTCACTTTTGGCGGCTCATTTTGTCGCCAAATTTGGCGATATATCATCAAGTTGGCGACAAACTGGGCGGCATTTGGCGACAGAACAGGGTCCTCTCTATGGTAACACCCCTTATAGATATGATTAAATGCTGTTCAATAACCAATGACCGCCATTTTGCCTCCCCTGTAAAACTAAAATTAATTAATTAAAATTTAATTAATGAATTAATATTTGAAAAAACTGTATTAGCATCAATTGTCATCCAGTACAACTTAAAAAAAATTATTTCAACTTTATAGGATGAATAATAAGTATTTTATTAACGATTGAAAATTTGAACAATATATATAAATAAATATAGGAAGAGTGTGAACTAATAGTAGGAATTGCATAAGTTTTAGATTTTTGTTATGTATGTGCTGCATATTTAAAGAATGCAAAATACAGTTTCCAGTCATACAGCTTTACCTATTTCATTATCAGCAATGTGAATTATTTAAAGATATTTATGTTTGTTATACAAATAAGGATCTTTCTTCAGATACAGACAGTTCGGTTCATTTAGTTACTTTCTGATTAATATCTTCAGCGTAACTTAGAATAAATTCGAGGGTTTATTCACTGCGAGCATCGCGATAAAATTATATCTATGCATATTTGAACGTAAGGTGATAAGAGACGTTTCCCTTTGGAATTAAGATTTCTTGAAATATGAGAAATGTATGAAGAGTTTTCCAAAAATAATTTTTCGAAATATATCTTACCGGGTTTCAATGCAAAAGGCAAAATCTCTGAGATACAATCTAAGCATTTGTTTAGTTTTGGAAGTATTTGAATGATATTATGTATATTGAAGTATTAAATAGTTGGATATGGAACAATAATTTCAAGCTGATAAACATATATTTAGTTTCCTGTAATGAATACATGATTCCTAAAACTGATTATCTCCCCATGTACTGATGATAAAATACATTGCAATACAAAAATATACACACACCTTAGAATTTGACAATTCTGAAAAATATGTTGACTTTTGTGAAAAGAGAAGGACATCAGATGAATGCAAGTGACAATTGAAACAATACAAAAAGGAAAAATGAATATTTAATTAATAGTATAGGAAAAAATACAGAACACGTGGTTTCTTGCCAGTACAAAAGTATATATAACCAGAATAAAAAGTACATTAATGTTTGTTTTTGTGGTTACAAAGGGAAACTAAAAATGCATATTTATTTAATATCATAGGAAAAAATACATGAAATATGCTTTCTTGACGATGAAAAAGTATACATACCCTGCATAAAAGAACACATTAATGTTTTTGTGGTTAAAAAGGGAAACTAATTATTAAAAAGACGTCTGTGACGTTGAATAATGTCATAAATCCTGGATGGCATGTTTTCAATATAATTTACAAAGTTGGTTTGTCAATTTCATCGCATGCTATCGAAAAATTGAAAGGATGCCATCCACGATGTATGTCATCATCCGACGTCACGAACGTCCTCGTAATTATTAATTTCCTTTTTTAGCTACAAAAAGAAATATTAATGTCTTTTTTTATGCTGGGTATGTATACTTTTACATAGTCGGCAAGAAAGCATTGTTCATGTATCTTTTCATATGATATTAAGTAAATATGCATCTTTTCGCTTCTGTATTGTTTCAATTACTACATACATTCACATAATGCCTTTCTGTTTTCACAAAAGACAACATATTTTTCAGAATTGTCAAATTCTAAGGGGTATGTATATTTTTGCATTTCAGTGTATCTGAATCTTGATTTCTTTTTTATTACATATTGAAACAGTAGTAATAAATTAAAATTTTGAGTAAAATGGGATTCTCAACTGCGATTTTAATATATTTTCTTAGAATTATCTTGTAATGACTTATTTTTAAACGTTAACTAACATGTTCAGCAGAAAAAAAAGTAAATTAACTGAATTAATATATTTTTGTTACTCTTGAATGTAAAAATTCTGAAACGCAGCTAAACATATTTAATTGAAAATTTTTAGTACCTGAGAAAACGATATTTCATGTTATGAAACTGATTAATAAACTGTATAAACTACTCGTAAACGTTTCTGAAAATTACGAGAGGTAAGTGAAACTTTTATTTGAGACACATTTCTTTAATGTCTGAAATTCTTTGACTTCTGCAGTTTTAGAAGATAAATGAGCTATTTTCCAATTCGTGGATAACTTAGAAAGGTAATATTATAGTTGTGTAACCCTTATTAAATTTTGTAATATTGTCGGACAGATTTATGATTTTTTTTAAGTCCGGTAAATGCGGAACCATGAAATGGACGTTGAAGCTATACCAAAGTGTGTGTAAATACTGGTAGAGGACATTTTTAATATTCACTGTGCTAATAGCACCTTCAGTTACGTTAGTTCTTATTCTTTTTAAATAGGTTACTTTGACAGATTTAAGCAGGCTGGTTTCTCTCGCCCATCCTGTACATTAAGATAAATGACTGAGATAGAAATTCTACACTTTACTATATTTCATCTGCTGTATAAGAGACATTCGCACAAAATTTTAACTTTCTGGAATAAAAATCCGGTTAAAATAAACTTAATAAAACAACATTTTAACCTTATAGATGAATGCCTTAAGGGGTCTCAGGACTCTTAAAATTTGAAAAAATGAAAAAAAAAAGACCGTTTTCAACATTTAATATTTTAAAATGTATTTGATTTTAAGACACAATTTTAATTGGAATAAAATATATAAGTATGTTCTTCCATTTCATGTATTTAAAAAATTATATGATGCAGAATTAGCATTTACAGGGGGCTCCAAACTGTTAGACATTTGACGAGCAAAAAATCGGCATAACACCTTACGCGCACGATTACAAAATAATTATTGCAACTAGAATGAAAATTTTTGTGCCTATTTATACTTCATAGTGTAATAATTACCCTGAATCTAAATAAATTTGTATTTAAAGCTTTTTTATATTTTTAATACAAAGTTGTATTTAGCTAATGCAAAATTTAGAAAATTTCAACAGTGTAATCACCTAAAAAAATATTATTTTGAAAAATAAAAAGGAAATTTTGGGTTCAGTTTATACACACTAACATGAAACATATGTTTTGAAAATTTTATGAAAAAATATTCATAAGTTTTTGAGATATCGTGCGCCTTATGCCCAAAAACGTCATTTGGAGAAAAACGGCTTCAAAGTTTCCGAAACGACGTTTCAGCTATTGAACGTGTATAAATGTAAAAGCCATAACTTCACTTCTAATAGGAATTTTAAGGAAACAATTATGTCAAAATGTTCAGAAAAGATAGGAGTTTAACATCTAAAAAAAATAAAATTTCGAAAATTTTAAAGCTTTAAGAGTCCTGAGCCCCCTTAATGATTCAAAATAAAGAAAAAATGGTCAGCAGCAATGATTTTTTTTTTTACTTAACTGATGTTTAAGTTAAACTTACGAGTTTAATTTTTCTTGCCATTTTACCTTTCTAACTTTTTATTTTCTTCTAAGTTTTTACCTATATTGAATTTGCATAGTACCCACAAAACATTCAAATAAGAAATAAAAACAATGTAGTATTTTTAGTACAAAATTTTGGGTATAACTTTGTCTTAAAGGGATGTTAAGGAAGGGGCGGTAAGGGGAAAAAAGTGAACGGTAAGGGAAAAAAGGGACGGTAAGGAATATTACCACCTATTTTTAAGCAAATCATGCTAAGACGAAGTGATAGCCACAACGTTTATTGATTTGTAGCAACAACTATTTACACTGGATTAAATTAAAAAGAATTACCTCGAAATGTGCAGGAATAAACCTTGGGGACGGTAAGACTACCAATAAAGCCACGATGCTTGAAATTGATACTTAAATTCAGATTTAAATTCTGCAGTAAATTTTCTGTCAAAGAATTTCAGCCATTTTTCTCTAGCATACCTCTGCATGAGAAAAAAGTTGAAAAAAAAAATCTGTTGCTGCATCTGATGTGGTTTTCTCTATAATTTTAGCAAGGGGGACGGTAAGGAATTTAAAATCCAGCGCCAGAGTTAAAAAAATAATAACAACCTTAAAAATGTGTACAGGTTAATTTTGAATTAATGAACTTCTATTGAAACAATTTTATGCAGACAGCTCCAAACTTAAAAATCAGCATCAGGGACACGGGGCGGTAAGGAATTTCGTGGCATATTTGACTTTCCCCCCTCCCCAACACCGTCCAAAACTTATTTATCTCGTTAACATCGTTATACAGTTATGCAATGGGATGTTTTCTAACATAAGAAAAAAACCAAGGATATGTACTAAAATAAAAATTATTATTCAGGGACTTAAATGTCAAATTTATGTGAATACCTCATAACACTTATCATAACACTTTGTTGACCGGTGACGAGTATACCCGTAAAGAATTTAATGGATATTTTAATTCAATCTATCTACCAGAATTTTCGTATAATAGTGTAAATCCAGGTTAGATGCCTCACCGGGTTAGTTGTCCTATTTGCTGTATTTCAGCTATTGGATGTTTGGCGGAGTTAGTAAGTTTCTACAACTCTCATTCATTATATAAAAGCGTAGTAGACGTAATTACAGCAATTTATTTCTGCAAGGAAAAGCATATTCATCAAAGAAAGGTTAGTCTAGCATTTGTTGTATGGTCTTGTGATAGAGACAGGTAGAAGTCGAAATATAATGTACTTACAAACGATATTTCATCAAATATATAGTGAATATTGTTGAAACATCAAGTTATGTGTTAGAGTAGATTACAGCCTAATTGCCATATTTCTTGCTACTTTCAGAGTTCCAGCTCTCGATCGTGGCTTTGTACTATCCTGGTCCTTCCTAGAAGAGCTGAAGTATGAAAGATTTTAAGTATATGCGGTTGTAGATAGAAACTCATAGTTCCCATTCCGCACTTATTTCCGGCATTGGAACAACCATACCTTGACGTGGCTTGGTGCGGGATCAGGCCAGGTTTCTTGCAGCACGTCCGCTGGACTTGTCGCTTTCGCTACAATTGGAATGAGGGCTTCATAGTACATTCAGGTGAGAGGAACAGAAAATGTGTGTGTGTGTCTGCGGAGTTTTAGTCCACTACCCAAGGGCAAACGAACGTGAGCTGGGGTTTAATCTTAGACTCTAATCTAATTAAAGAAGTTTTAAAAAAGCAAATTAAAAACTAACTTCCATATGGAGGAAAAAACAGAAATCATAAAAAAAATTTCTGCTGAAAAATATTTAAACTGAATCGAAATCTCTTTAATATATTTGCAAGTAGAGGCTTAAGGATGAAAATATCAAGTTTGTATGCATCTGTAGTACATGAAACGACAATGAAAAAAAAGATGATAGTACATTTTATATGAATTTGGAAGTGATAATTATTATGTTGAGAGGTTTCTTCCTTTAGAAATCTTGTTTCGATGCAAAAATGATGGCAATGCTTTAAAATATACAGTTGGAGATACGTATAAAAGGGAAGGAACGATGCAAGTCCTATGAAGAAACAGAGTTCACTGCAAAAAAAAAAAAAAATCCCTGACGGCTCGGGCCTACAGGCGGAGGTAGATTTCGAAGTACTAAATTCACCAAAAAAACTTAAATCAAGATTAGAGATAGACCCAGTTCCTTCAATAAAAATGAGCTCCAGAGAGCTAAACATTCTGGGAAAATTCTAATATACACGAATACACACACGAATGTATATGGAATAGGTTTAAAAAATAGCTAAAGCAAATTCAGAGAACCTCAAAGTGTTAAAATAAGTTAATATTTCCATTGTCGGATTTTCGTCATGTTTTAATACGTTTCTTCAAACTCACATGACGTTACATATTCACCTGCTGAGGTCCGTTTTATTTCCAATATGATGCAATATATATATTTTTTTATTCGTCAAACTATTTATTTCATTTTGTGTTTTCATGCGGAAATCTTGCTCTAGGAATCTTATGACGTAATATTCAATTTGTTTCAATTATTCAAGCTATTTATTTAATTTAATTTTTCACGCGAAACCTTGCAATAGAAAAGCATTTGTTGTGGTGAGAATTTTATTTCTTTTTTTTAATTGTTGGCAACTGCTATAACGAAAAATATTTATTTTTTCCTGCCATTGTTGTGTAAGAGCTGGTTTTATCAGAATCATGTTAAGAGGGTATTTAAAATTTTGAACCCTCCCCATTTCCATTCCCTTGGGCCAATTTTTTCCATTTGCAATCCCCGCCGAGGTATTAGTCATCTCAAAGTTGTTGGCGAGTTTGAAGAAGATCCGTGCATAATTACGACTTTTATCGTGCGGACAAAATTTAGTACATACATACATACATACATACATATATATATATATATATATATATATATATATATATATATATATATATATAAACTTTTTAGGTGGGGGTGGTTTTGGGTTCCTGGGGTCCTATAATGAAAAGTTATGAAGGATTTTTTCAAAAGTCGCACCATGGTAACGACTGCAATAGGTAGTATTTCTTACGAAATCTACCTAAAATAATGCCAGTTTTCCGGTAGGAATCGGACAAACAGTTGCCCTTATCGTCTCGGAATAATTTCCAACCCAGGTCGGAATAAAATTCGTAAAATCGGAATAAAATCCTCAAAATACCGTTTTACTGACTATTTCCTTATTTTTACGGATTTTATTCCGAGCTGGGTCAGAAATTATTCCGGCACGATAAGGGCAACTATTTTTCCGATTCCTACCGGAAAACTGGCAGTATTTTTTTTACAGTGTTGATAACTGGTGCACGTCTATATAAAAAGCACGATGAATATAATAACTATCACTTATTTCTATGTGACTATTATCACATTTCTTTTTTACCCTTTGTATACCGATAATAATTGTTTGACAACTCATTTTTTCATTTTTTTCATTTCAAACCATTACAATGTCATTAAAATTTTATATAATATGCATTATTTTAGCTCAATTTAAATTATTAAACTCTTCCTGTAGCATAGAGCTCTCCGCCTTGAAGACACAATAATATGCGATATTTAAGAGATTTTAAATTCTGTTTAAAGTCAATCACATTCATCGGAATAGCTGTTAATTCTGATAAATTCACGTAACTTCAATGCTTAAGTGATAAATTAACATAGATGTATTTTAGGGAATTTAATTCTGTCATGTATTCACAGGATTGACTTTAACATTGGAAATTTCAGAAATATTAAAGGATTTAAACATCGATTTTATTTTCGGTAAAACATAGGATCTTTATTTTACCTTAATTTCCATAAAAAGATACATTTTCATAAAAATGTTTTTGCTCACATTTAATATAGGTTCAGACGAAGTTTATTTTAAATGTTTTGTCAAAACTGGATAAATAACAAAAATTATCTTAATCCTAGATAGTTAACCTACGCCATTTTCATATAGTACATTACCTATTAAATAAGATTTTGATAGTCCAAATTTTTGCTTTCTATGGTTACTTAGAAGTGTTTATTATTTTGATGCAGATTTTCGCAGAACTAATCTAGTATAATTTAATATAAGTGCAATATCAAAATGTGGTTTTCTACAATTAAAAATCTACACTTTCAAAAAATAAAAATTTCAAGACAAAAACAGGATTTCGATAGTCGAAATTTACGCTTTCTATGGTTACATAGATGTGTTTTCATTTTGATTTAGATTTTTGCAGAACTAATCTATTATAGTTTAGTGTAAGTAAGCATTATTAAAATCAATGTTAATTTTTTTCGCCAGAAAACATATCTAAACCTTTTAATTTTAGTTTAGAAACACAAAATCTTTAAAAGTCTAAATAAAAAAAATAAATTAAGGCAGACTTGAATATATTTAAAAATAAAATTTATACAAAAAAATAATAAAAACATTAAAAATACCTCATCAGTTCAATTTAAATATTATAAATCAAACAACGAAATAAATCACGCACAGTTAAAGTTAGTTATTTTTTCAGAAACAGACTATATTCACCAGGAATTGAACAGGCTTCATTCAAATGTAGGCGATCTTATCTGAATAAAACAGCCTTCTAGAAACAATCTATCATGACAACACTGTTACAACCTGATAGCGGGATGTGATCTGTTTCAAAAGAATGCAAAACTATTTTCAAATTTAGATTTCCTCTTTTGAATGCACCAATATGTTCCTTCAGGCGAGTTTCCATCGGTCTACCTGATTCGCGAATGTAAACGCTATCGCAACCTTTACAGGGATTGGCATAATAACCACCGGTTAATTTTAACTTATCATATTTAAATTTATGCATATTAAAAAAGGAACTGCCTTTATGCATTGGTTTAAAAGAAACACCAACATTGAATAATCTTAGAATCCCAGAAATTTTTTATCAGAAATGTTGTTATAAAAAGGAATGCAGCTAAACGAATTTGGTTTACTATGTTGAAAAGGAGGAAGAAGTATAATAACAGTAAATTTAAATAGAATAAGTCAACATTAACCGGTGTTGTTTACGCAATTCCCTGTAAAGATTGCGATAGCGTTTACATTTTTGAAACGTATAGATCGATTTAAATTCGCCAGAAGGATCATATTGGTGCTTTAAAAAGAGGAAATCTAAATTCAAAAATAGTCCAGCATTCTCTTGAAATGGATCACATCCCTCTATTTGCGAACGCATGCATTTTGAAATCAGGATGTAACAGTTATCATGGTAGATAGTTCCTAGAAGGCTGGTTTACTCAGATACGATCGCCGACATTGAATGAAGCCTGTTCCATTCCTGGCGAATATCTTCTTTTTCTGAAAAAATAAATTTAATTTTAACTATACTTGATTTGTCTTGTTTATTTCCCAATGATTAAATTGTATTGTGAGGCCTAGCATTTGCTTGGTGAAACGTATACTGAATGTATTTTTAATGATTTTAGTATTTATAGGATTCCGTACTTAAAAAGTAAAACTAAACCGTTATAAAATCCCTCATGTGTCTTTCTGTCTGTCACAGACATTTTGGTCGTAAACTAAAGAGAATAGAAAGTTCAAATTGGGGGAAGTAATGAAGACTATTGGCTCACATATTTATAGATTATTAAACATTCCCAAATATATTTAGGGAAAATGTAAAGGGGCTATTTTCAGTTACTTGAAAAAAAAAAAACTTTTCTCTGCATATCGTGTGGCATATCGTTTCAACGCTTTTGTAACGGTGAACTCAAAAATGCATTTCTTTTAATTTCAGGTATTTTATTTTCAGAGATATCGTCGAAAATGTAGTGTAAAAATATGTCCCCCCCCCCATGTATTTCCGAATCTACTGAAACTAAAATTATGAAAAAATTAGAGGTAATATACATTCATTTAAACCGTGCAGGAAAACTATAGCGATTACCCTAAGTGACATAATTTTTGAGAAAATTGCATTTTCCGTTACACACAAATTTTAATTTGCGGACATTCAGCAAAGGTGTTGAGTAGCTCTGGAGGTACCTATAGTAGCAGAAGTATAAAAGCATTGTTGATAATGATTTTTTAACCCTTAAAGACACGGATGGTTTGGACATATATAATGAGGGGGGTGGTGTACTCTATGTACCACCGGCTTTTAAAGTTAAGAAAACCTTTTTTAATGATACATTTGTGTAATGCAATTATCATTAGCAGTATAAAAGCAATAAACATCAATTTGTTAAAAATAGAATAATTTAATTAGAATTAATTACATAAATACTGTGGGATTCGCGACTAGTTTGCATTGAGTGGATCTCTCAATACGCCAAAAAGTCTTTAAAAGTTAATTAAAAGCATATCTGGAAAAATGCTCCTCAGCCAGGGCGGTGGTGCATCTTTGCGACCTCCTTTCGAAGTGCGCTCAGCACAATGCGAATTTTAAACTTTGAAGGGGGGTTTTGTTTTAGATATACTGTAAAAAGAAAAGATTATCACTACTCTGAATTTAGTTTAAATATGCACTACTTTTATTGTCAGTACCAAATTAAGTTCATCATAAACAGATTAGGTTAAGATTAAAAAAAAAAAAAAAAACAGTTATACAGAATAGAAATATTTGATATTATTTGCCCTTCATATCTCTGATTATTTTAATAATTCATATATTTATTGTACGAAACTCTCTGAGCGCGAGTAATAATCGCACTTGATCGTTTATTTTTAAACTTTGTATATATTTTATTTTAAAATGTATTCAAGTGTGTCTTACTTTATTTATTCTATTTAGTCTTTTAAAAATTTCAAATTCAGACGTTAAATGTATGTATATTGCACAGTAAGATATTGTTCAGATAAAGTACTCATAATAAATAATTGAAAACGCACTTTTATTAATATCGATCACAGAATGTAATTCATGCGGATTACATTGTCCTTTGTCCCAATCGCGCCCGTCGGCCTAATCGTTTGGAGTTTTCGTGGTTTTCTTCGAGCCGTGGATTTTCCATGTGTAAATACGGATTAGGTTCCCTTAGAAAGACCCCCACGGAGGGCACTCCCCCCGGGCCTATATCCCTCGTGTAGATAATCGGCCGTCAAAAAAATCAACCAACTACATTGTCCTTTACGTTAATCACACCGCCAGCCCCTAAAAAGAGGAACAGGCTATGTAGCAGCCCAGTTAAATATCAAAAAGGCTTCAAATATGCAATGATAAAATATGTTTATGTGACTGTCTTCAATTTAAAAAGTGAACAATAACAACAACAAAAAAAAAATCCAATTCTAACTGTTCTTTTAAAACAAATCTAGACCCTCCAAATTTTTCATTACTAGTAAATCTGCAGATCTGGAGCCTCAACGTCAATTCTTCAAGTCAATTTTTAACACTTTCCAACATAGTTGAAAAGTGTTTATGATTTTGGTTTGTCTGTCTGACGCCTGTCACCTCTCCGTGCTCTAACTCGCGTAAATATACTCGATGTAACACATCATTGTCATACAATGATCACGCGACGATGACACACATATGATCTCGTCATACAACGATGTCGTAAACGCGACAAAAAAATTATATAGTCAGGAGAGGTAATTATGACCACTTTTTACATTTTCAACTTTGCTATTTGTTTTTGCTTATTTCTATTTGGAAAAGTGCTGTTTTAGTACATAGGAAGTAATTTTGATCCTTTAAGAACACATTGTAAAAGTTTTAATTATCATAGCTGTTTTTATTTTAAAGTTAAAAGGGTGGTTATAATTACCCCACCAAAAACTCACAATCACATAAGTTTGGGGTAATTAAGACCACTAGTGGGGAAATTATGACCACTATATCTTCTCTTTATACTTGCCAATACACATATGTTTGGGGTAATTATGACCACTTTGAACTCCAAAGTAACAAATCCGTTTATCAAAAATTTTATAGACTTAGTTTCAAATTGCTATTTTGATCTCAAAAAGGCTTCAGACTAGTAATAAAGAATACCTAAGATGAAATATACATTATGAGGTTAATATCTAAGCTTGAAACAAAATTTTACCATCACAGTTATCTCCAGTATGACGGCGGTCATAATTACCCCCTGGTCATAATTAGCCCATCTGACCCTAATGATTCATATGCCTCCATTTGTTTGTAACATTAATATGGATACATAATTAAATATAGTTTATAATAGCTTCTTGTTTTATTAGAAATCATTCATTCATATTTTTTTTCAAAATAGTACGTACTTTAATTACATTTTTTTCAGTTGTTACGAGAAAATGGCAACAAAAAGACATAGTAATCAACCATTTTCCAACTATTTTCTTTTAATTTTTTATAGAAATGTTGTACTTCAGTTTCCACAATTACAGAAGCGGCATTAAAGAGTACAATAAAATTAATATTTCAAAAAGAAATTGAGATACAGTTTTTAAACAAATTGAAGTTACAAGTACTTTTTTTCCCTATAATAAAGTGTAAAATTTAAAATGTGCGATGATTAGAAGTTTAAAAAGTTGCAGTAGAGATTATCAGTATTTAACCGTACAATGCTACATCTGCTTCGCTTTACGGCCGGCTTATGTAACGTAACGTCATTTTTTAGGGACGATACTTTCATTGTTGCCTAACAGTAATAGCATATCTGGGGCTAATAATTTTAACATCTATAACAGTAGTCTGTTATAGACCCTGTATTTTAACTTTTCACCCACCAAATTATAAATCTTTAATAATAATAGTTAATTTAATTATAGTATTTAAGGCCATATCACTACTATTTGCATTTCCTCCCCCTCCCCTCACAATTAAAGAAGCTAATTTATTACTTTCATTTTAATCAGTTATAGAAAGGCGATTAATATTTCTGTAATCTATAATTTTATCAAATTCTCTTTCCCATGCACTTAATTTCGCCGCAATGGTTTTTTCTGGTAAGAAAGAAATTAAAAAAAGTAAATGATTTGTTTTTAACGGCTGCACATTTTTTACATGTATTCTCGGTTCGTAAGTTATTGCCGCACCCCAAATTCTCATGCAACGGCTGTCGCCTGCTCAGTTCAGTATTTTTGTTTTTGTTCGTGTTTATTTCGTTTCCTTATCCTCCCATGCATTTCGAACATTAAAGTCTTACTGATGTCATTTTTTATTAAATGTAACGGATTTATTCCAGACCTCGCCTAAGTCGCAAGAATTCCGTTTCAAACAAATCTAAAACTGAGTTCGGTGACTTTACTGCTACTAAAATGCTTAGTATTTAAAAGAGCCAAATGCTTTGTCTATTATTCGCATTATCGCCAAAATTTTGTGAAGTAATTTCTTTCCCCGCCAATTATAGGTCGTTTGTAATGTTCACTTCTTGCTTGACGAGGCTAACGAAAAAGACAGGCTACCGCGGTGCATCCCACGTGTCCTTTTTTACAGACCGCTAGTGACACGTATGCTGTTTTCGCACACCTTCATTGGTGCATTTGAGCATCACGTGACTCCAGCGGTCTGTAAAAAAAGATACGTGGAATGCACCGCGGTAGCCTGTCTTTCTCGTTTTAGCCTCGTTGCTTGGTCTACTATCTGTCAACACTTAAAAAGAGCGCTTCGGCACGCGTCTGTTATGGCCCTCTCCCTTTTCTCCTTGTAAGTCACGGCCCTTTTTAAACTTTTCAATAAACTTGAAAGTCCACTTGATGGCTGTTGGAGTTTTGTGTTTGATTTATGGACCTGAGTCAAAAACAAACACCATATAATAAGACGTATTGTTCTTAAATTATTGAAAATACCTTTGAAGATTTGGGCAATTATTAAATAAAATAGGTGATCCATCTAAAATTTGCAAATTTTTAAAAGTTATGCGCTTGTATTTGCCGCATGGTAGGAGTTAATAAGACGAATAAATCGCCGAACGTTTTCCTGCTTAAATTAGCCTTTTAAATTCTAATCATTTAAATCTAATTTTATTTCTAATCATTCCAATATATCATTTCAGTGGTTTTAGCGAGTAGTTCAATTGCATTTGTGTTTTATTTATATTATTTTATTTACTTATAGATGAAGTTGTAAATCCGTAAGAAATGTTAGACGTTAATAATTGCTAAACTACTATTTATAATATTTAAAGTGCATTTATGTTGTTTAAATTAAACGTCATACTTGCACTCATGCTAAATTAAAAGTCATGTTTAAATTAAAAGGTACTTGCCGCATGGCAGGAGTCAATAACCGAAGAAATCGCCGAACATTTCCCTGCTTAAAGCAGCATTTTTAATTCTAATCATTCAAATATATCATTTCAGTGGTTTTAGCAAGTAGTTCAATTACATATGCGTTAAATTTGTGTTTTATTTATATTACTTTATTTACTTATAGATGAAGTTTTAATTTGTTAATGGAATGTTAGACGGAAATAAATGCTAAACTATTTATATTGTTTAAAGTGCAAACGGGGTCAACATTTGCAATCGGGCTACGCGCGATACATACAAATTAAAACTATATAAGCTTGAAAAATTATTTAAAAACCATATGAAGCATTCAAATTGTGCTTGAGTAAAATCGAAAATTATTGGATAGTTGCTGATATGAAGTCAGCGTCACTCACGGACGTGTTTTCGCTTTATAATGTAGATGTTGAAAAGACTTTGATATTAAAATAAATTAACTAAAATATTTTTTATACAGGATTTTAAGACTGTTTAAAACGCTACCCAAGTCTTTAAGTTATTATTTTCAGTATATTATGGAAAATATATAAATGTAATGGCCTTAGATATAGAAATAAAATAAAAATCACAGCTGAAGCTTCTACTGCGTATCGCCCAGCATCAATAAAGTTGAACAATTATAAGTGAAATAAAAATCTGTATAAAAATGTTTCAGAATACTATCTTTCTCATGCGAAATTGCATTATTGCCAATACATCTATTAAATTAACTTTCTAACAATTTTAATGGTACTTTAGATTAAAAATAAGAGCACTTTGTGTTAGCTGCGCGCAGGTTATAATTCGCCAAACATTGTTCTCATTTAAATTATTTATATTGCATTCAATTTATTTTAAGTATAAACATTTCACACTTCATTTGAAATACATTACGTGTATTTAAAGTACGTGCTTTTTCTGATTTCATAAACACAAATATAAAATAAAATAAAGTAAATAAATACATAAATTAAGAAGTAATACCACACACGAAAAACCTTTTATTTCAACGACAAAGCATTATTTCCACGACAAATGCAATACAAAGCAAATACTAGACAGAAAAAAAGTGTTGTAGGCGAGATTTGTGACGGTAAAACAAGAGATAAAAAATGTCAAACGTTATGTTTCCTGCATTTTTAATGCCATTAAAATGTCATATAAAAATACTATTTTAGTTTAACGTAATTTACTAAACTCTGGTACAATGTTCTCCACTTTTAATACAAAATAATTTGGGATATATCCCTACAGGTTTTTAATCATGTTTAAAGCCATTCTCAATCATTTGAATAACTGTTATTTCTATTAAATTCCCGTTGCACAACTCTTACGTTTCTAAATTAAAGTACACGCACATTGGGGAATTTAATTTCGACAAACATTTACACAAATGACTTTAAACTTAGAAATTTGAGAAACATTAAAGGAATTAAAAGGCATTTTGTTAATCGATGAAGCGTGGGATCTTTAAATTAATTTAGTTTTTCAAATGAAATTCATTTCTTCTTAAATGTTTTTGCCTTTACCACAGATTTAGCAAAAAACTCTAACCCTTACCGGCGCGGAGTAATTCTGCTTATAAACTGATGAAATAATGGACTGACACCGCAATTTATAAAAGAATTTGTTAGAAAATACGAGCTTGCTCATTTTCATGTATATTATAATAGGAAAATTTTAGTTAAATATTCTTGGTGCCGTTTGTCAGTTTTGGAATTAAAATTAGGTGTCCTTTTTTAAGGACACCGCGCCGGAAAAGTTAAAACATTTTGCTGTTGCGGTTTCACAGCCAGTTGTCGTATTTCTCCATAAGTAGTTTGGAGCATAATATACATCGTTGCAACTCGTTAAAAAATTGTATCCCTAAATATTTTTATAGTGATTGATACAGTGAACCTGCAGCCAACAAATGAAAGCTAACACTTAACTAATGCCATAAAATTAAGTTAGTAGTTTAGAATTAAGTTTGAATAAGCAAATCAATAATTTAAAATTAAATTAATAGCTTATGATTAACTCATAAAAATATTAAAATGTTGTAGTGTCATCGGAAACACCCCTGCGCACATATATTTTTAGAATATCGGGAAGTGAGGCACAAACAAATTACAAATTTCCATTTTTACATACAAAAACTAAGTTAAACTTAGACTTCCCATAAAGGGATTAGTCTGAGCAATATTGCTGCGAACGTAGATTTAACCCTTTCAGTCCCATACATTACCTGCTTATGCTAAAACTCTGAAATTCTTAAAATAGGTTGTTTTTATGCTCAATAAAAGAAATAATAAAAGAAAAAAATCATTTTAAATTAAAATTTAAATAATAATAATTTTAAAAAATGCAATTTAACAAATTACAGCGACCATTTGGAAAATGATTTTTTCAAACACTAAAATTTAAGACATAAAAAATCGCACGGGGTTGATCATACATTACGTACGCCATGGATTACATTTTTCTGTACTGTAAATTTTTAAACTTCTACGGATCTGGTCATACATTACGTACGCCATGGATTAAACATTAATATTCCTGGACCCATTTTAAATGAAATTTCATTCTTAAACTTCTAAACATCCCACAATATTACTTTTTACACCGTCGTATAGAGAAAAAAAATGTACTTTTAAATGCAATTTGTTTGAAAGCTGTATTTCAAATTGTTTCTGAGTTATTAGTTTTTTTTTTGTATTTTTTATTACTTTTTTGTCTTAGTGGCAACAGAAGCATCCATCTCTGTTGAAACTAAAGGGAAAATACAGATTACTGTATAGACCAATCAGAAAATGAATAAAATGCGGATTCAACTAATAAAAAGCTTCAGATATGTTTTTGATTTCCTACCTTGACCGAGGACAATAACCATTTTTCCAAATGGTTAAAAATATAAATTAAAAATTAAATAATAAATAAAATTTAATAAAATAAATTATTGAAGCATATTTTAATACAATATAAAAAAATAACAACATTTATTATTTATGAAGTCTATATAAAAAAATATTATTCATGTCCTTTTTTTGCGAAATGAACTGAATCTTATATCAGAAATATTAAAATCATTTCTATGCATAGTGCTGCAATCTATTGAAGAGAAACAAAATTTTTTATCTATTGGGGATTATATACATAGCTTTTATTTCCGTTATTTGAAATAATATAGGAGCACACGGATATATAGAAAAAAAATAAGGATTGTCATGAGCCTATTTGGACTTACTGGGAGTGAAAGGGTTAATAATAAATTTTGACAAAAAGTAAAAATGAGATTGTAGTTTTAATTAATTAAGTAATGTTACTGTTTCAAATAATGAAAATGAGCACATTAAATGGTAGAATTACAAAATACGATATCTAAATTCATATACACTGTAAAAAATATTGAGACTTCGAGGTCTAATTCTTCTCTAACTAATTTCAAGATTTATTTATAAAAAATCATACTTCAATGAATTTATGCAATGTTTTATTTTTATACTTTATTGTACTAAGATAAGAATTATGGCTTATGGCTATCTTATCTATTTTATAAAGGGCAATGGTGTCCGTGCGTAACGCAGAGGTTATTTTGAGGGTGAAACACATGGCGAGAAAAATTGCAATTTTTGCTACTTTAACACATTAACGACGGGTCATTTTTCGAAAACGAGCACGAAATTCACGTTTATAAATGTCGTTAGAAATTAAAACCTGCTCACAACCAATCAGAAATAAGCATGCCTGGATTACACCTTCTTTACTCATCCTTGCAAAATTTTCGGTACAAGTAATATTTTCTTCCATCAATCCCCGAAAACGTCAATTCACGTAATCCGTCCTCAATGTGTTAAATTTTCAAAATTCTCAACATCACACATTTTCAATTTTTACATTGCCGTATGGGAAATAAATCTACTTTCAAATGTAGTTTGCTTGAAAACTGTATTGCAAATTACAAATTTAATGTAGTTTCTCAAAACACTCTTTAACAAGGTAAAAATGCGCAAAAAGCGTTCTAAAGCGTTCTAAATTACGATTTCTAGGAAATTGTTAAACTCGAAATTTGGCATGATTGGTACGTTTGAGAGGTAAATAATCTATAACAACACTTTCTGAAAAAATCCCAATTTAAAAGGTAGAATTGAGCAAAAAGCGCTCTAAAATCTTTTAAAACTACGAATTCTATGGAATCTTATAAAATTTCAAACAGATTTCAAAAGAAATAGTTGCAAATCGATGGTGGTAGTCTTTGCTCCAATATAGGCTATAAATTATGTCGGCGCCTCTACCACCAGAGCCTTGCAAGAACAAAAAACAGTCTAAAATTGCGAATTTTATAATACTAAAGTAGCTAGAAAATTGAAATTTGACATGGTAGTTACTTAAAAAATGTAAATGCTATCTAAGAACAGTTGAAAACACTATATGAAATTTAAAAGAGTTGAAAATGCGCAAAAAGCGTTCAAAAAAGTTTTAAATTACGATTTGTATGGACTTGTTAAAGATACAAACTTTAAATTTGACATAGTAGATACTTATAGGATGCAAATGCTGTACCAGGTGTGTCGGTAAATAATTCTTTTTTTTTTTCAAGCGTTGACTCTGAAAAAAAAAGGTTCGTTCACAATCTAACTTCTTATGCCATTTAGCAGCTAAGACAGCACATTTGAAAATGCCATTGATGGTTAAGCGTTCTCGAGTTAGCATCATATTTTTTTGTTTGCTAAACATGTAAAGTATCCAGTCAAATAAAGTGCATGTGCTGCACGTACTGATTTCTTTATTCATTGAAAAGAAAAACGCAAGTGAAAGCCGTTGTATGCTTGTGGAAGCTTACGGTGACAATGTCCTAACGCAGGATCTAAGTTTGACTCAGGACAACCATCAACATCGACAGCAAAACCGAATTACTTTAAGAAGAAAACAATGCTGTGCATTTCGTGGAATCAAAAGAGTGCCATGTACCGTGAGCTTCTAAAATTAGGTGAAACAGTCAAAACCGTTCCCTAACATCAACGATTGATCAATTTGAACCATTCAATGGTAGCAAAAGTGACCAGAATGTGCAACAAGACACGAAAAAGTGATTTTGCTGCTCGAAAACCCTATCCTAACATACAGCGAAATTGGCAATGGACATTTCTATTATACATGGCTAGGAACTCTTGTTTGATGGAAATATATAACCACTCTCAGATACAATAATAAATCACGAAAGCAGGAAATGGAAACAATAATTTTCAAGGACAATAACATTTGCAAATACTCATTAATATAAATTAATCTATAAATCATATTTAATAATCAAATGTGTCGTAACTTCAAATCTAAATTCTACTTATCCCAGAATAAACAATAATTGCATCAATAAAGCACAAATGACTGTTTTCCTTCAGATGTTACGAAAGAGATCACATGATTGGACTAAAGAACTCAAAAAACTTTATTAACTTTTTTTTATTATACTGTTAGATGTTCAACTAATAAACATGTAAAATATTAAATCGCTGCCGTACAATGCTGCGTAATCTATATGTTAAAATATTTAATTTAATACTGTGAACATTAAATACAATACTAATATAATCAAGAAGAAAGAGGGTCACTAGTGAATTTCTATATGTGTTCTGAAAATGATATAACACAAACCTTTCTTTTATCACACTTTAGTGTTAAAATAAAAATAAGAGTTTCATCAAGGAATAGCCAACTTGGATGTAGCGGCCCATACAGTGCACATAGGAATTGATGCAGCGGAAATATAAAGACTAGAAAATAGGAATTCTGCTTTTTCAGAATTTAGAGTTGCCCACGATGAAAAAAAGTATCTGTGTATATTTATATAGTGCAAAAGCATATTTAAATTTTAAGACTTACAGCACACGCTTTTATTTTATGTAAAATGACGTCATTCGCATCCGCTTAAGAATTCCACATTTACGATCCACTCTTGAACATCTACAGTAAATCATGCGTAGGATGTCACTATCGCAAAATAATGCACAGATGCAGCAAAAACATGACGTCATCAAAGAAACTCGACAAAAAAGGCTATCTAATGATTCATAGGCATTCATTTGTTTGTAACATTAATATAGACGATTTCAGTTGTGACGTCAGTCATGACGTTTTGGTTGGAAACTGACACCAAACAAATGGTTGCTATGTTTTATTTCCGATTTTGTTTGTGTGTTGCAGCCTTATCTTATATCTATATTTCACATCTAAGTGTTTTAATAGTTGATATGTACTGGTAACATTTCCCACGATTTATATTTAAAAAGAAATGACGCATAGTAACCGTTTGTTTGGAGTCAGTTTTCAACCAAAACGTTATGACTGACGTCGCACTGAAAGCGTCTATAGATACCTAAAATTAAATATAGTTTATAATAGCTCCATGTTTTAACAGAAATTTTTCGTTTATATTTTTTCAAAATAGTACGTATTTTAATTACATTTTCTTTCGGTTGTTATGAGAAAATGGCAACAAAAAGATATAATTGTCATTTTTCAATTTTTTCCCCTTTACTTTCTACATAAATGAAGTACTTGAGTTGCCAAAATTAGATAAATGGTGCTGAAAACTACAAAAAAATTAATATTTGAAAAATAAATGGAGAAACCGTTTTCAAACAAATTGCATTTAAAAGTACTTTTTTTCCCAATACGACGGTATAAAAATTGAAAATGTGCGATTCTCAGAAGTTTAAAAAAAATGCTATAGAATATTTAATCGCACTGCTTTGTTTTACGGCTGGCGTCTGTAAGGTAACGTTATTTTTTGAAGACGACACAAAATAAGCTGGAAGAAAGAAATAGCATACTGTACCGGGGGCTAATAAGAAATTTACCTATAATACCTTATTGATTGATTTATTTAGATTGGCCAGAGTTGATGTTATATATCTAAATATTAGCGCGCGTAAATTACTGCGCAAATAGAGGCGGCATTTTTTTGCCAACATTGCTCACCAGCCGTACTCACCAAACTTAGCCGCTTCTGACTGGCACTTGTTTTCATTGAAACCTCCCTCGCTCTCCATAATACACAAGTACGTAGATGTCAAAAAATGGTACGGTGATTGAATTCCCTCAAAAGATGTACTTTTGTTCTGTGAGGTCATCCACAACTTGCAGAGAGATGGGAAAAATGTGTAGCAAGTGATGGCACATAATTTGAATAAATCATTTTTTACCTGTCTTTCCAAATTATACGCGTTTTCTTAGCGACAAAATTAAGAATTATTAACCGACACACCTAGTACAAGAACAGCTTTTTTAAAAAAATTCTAAAATTAAAAGGTGAACTGAGCAAAATGTGTCTTAATTTTTTTTCTAAATTACGATTCCTATTTAATCTCAAGAAATATGAAACCGATTTCAAACGTAATGATTACAAATTGATGAATACAATCCCTGCTCCAATATAGGCTATATTTTATGTTGTGCCACTACCATGCTTATCAACATTATGTTGGTGCTTGCAAGAGAAGAAAACCTTATAAAATTGTGATTTTTGTAATACTGAAGTGGCTAGAAACATGAAATTGCGTATGATAGTTACTTATAAAAAGCAAATGCTTTTTATGAAGAGTTGAAAAAATGTATTAAATTTAAAAGAGATGAAAATGCGCAAAAAGTGTTCTAATAGGGTCTTAAATTACGATTTCTATGGAATTGTTAATGATAGGAGCTTGAAATTTAGCATGGTAGATACTTATGTAAATCGCTGTAAGACCAGTTTATAAAGGATTGCAAACTTAAAAGATTGAAATGAGTGAAAAGTGTTCTAAAAACATTCTAACTACGATGTTTATGGTATCTCAGGAAATAACTTACCGTTTTTAAAAGTAATGATGTCAAATTGAGGATGAAAGCCCCTACTCCAATATAGACTATATATTATGTCGATGCCACTACCACCAGGAAGGATGGTGGACTGTTGGGCTAGAAGCTTCTAATATCACATGATGGTTACTTTTAAGATGTATACCTGTTAAATGCTTCAAATCACATTTTGAATTATCATTTATTTAGAATAAGTGTTAGTTCTTCTCCTCAGTTTAAGTCTCATTTTAGTCTAATGCAGTGTAATAATGAAGTTTATTGAAACTCTCGCTTAATTCTTAATTTTTGAATTATCTATATAGTGTAATTTTGTGTAATAAAAATAGACACACAAATACCACTTGGCATATTTCAACTATTACTCGAGCAAAGCCGTGGTTTTGCAAGTGATAAAAAAAATAATACCGTATTATAAATAAAACACAAATTGAATAGACATGTTATCGAAATATGCGGTTAAACTGCTGAAATTATCAGGATAAAAAAGGCTTCAGTGAGGAGTGAAATTTTCGCTATTTTCTTGGCTATTAATTTCTGGCATGTTGCAAATTTGAAAGTATTTCTTTTAATGAATTTCAAAATTTTATTTGAATACATACTTGATATTTTTTTATATAATATACTTTTTGGTGTTGTTAAGAGAAATCAAAAAGATATATTAAATGAAAAAATATGTATTAGAGCTAGAAAAAATGTGGTTTTCACCTTTGTTCTGTAAACAAGGGAAAACCTACTTTCATTCACCTTGCATTTATAAAATAAAAATGAAACGATTTTATGGAAAAATTTTGATGAAACGATTTTATGAAATGACTGATTAAAAGAATATGTGTATGTGTTAAATGTAAAGTTCGTAGTACGCTGACGGTAATGTAATTGAAGTATGTTTTGCTATAGTTACCTAACAGCATATATGAACAGCCTGAAAAATATGTACATAGCATTTATAATTATTTTACAGGGTCTCACAGAAAAATACGAATATCTGAAATGCTTGCATATTAAATGCGGGGTTTGTAGAACGCTGACGGTACTGTATTTTAAGTATGATATGTACAGTTACATACAGTATGTGTTTTCTTGAAGAGCGTGTACAATTCTTTTACAATTATTTTAGAAGCCATCAAAAAAGGATTCGGAAATATGAAGAGAATATATTGAGATTTCGAATTCTAATATTTTTGTAACTTATTTCGAGCTCTGGTTTTTAAATTTCAGTTTCAAATATTAACCCTTTGTAACTCAACAACTCCGATTTGAAATTTTTTTACAGAGATATTAAAATGCATCATTTTATGCATGGAAAAAATAATTAAAAAAATTCAGAACAGAAAAATAAAATTTTATTTAGAAAAATGTGTTTGCTGCATATCGGCAACATCTTGCCAAGTGGCACAAAAACTGAACATATTTAAAATTTTCATTTACATGAAAAGTTTTGAAACAATCGTTAGTTTCGTTGTAGCAAAGTTCCACACCACATTTCTCGCAAACAGTTTGAGTAAATACTTTACAATCGGGGTATTTACAACGTATTATTTTTTCCGCCCAATATGGTCAGTGCCTAATTTCGTCTAGGTGCATTTGTTTTGGTGGAATATGCTGAGTAGCCACTCTATGCTTTTTCTGTTGAATTCTTTTTTCTACGCGACCTTTCACCTTTTTTGCTAGCTTTGGTCTTGGTATTAATTTTACTGAGGGGGGATCCCTAACTTACCATATAGCAATAGAATAATATAAAAACAGTCTAATGTTTCCCCTTTTCAATAATTTTGATCTTTCGAAAGAAATTCAACTTAAATAACCATTAGAAGAACATTTATATCTTGCTCTTTCGATATTTAAAAAATATCCATAACAAGTGAAGACATTGCGCGTTGTTACAGATCTGCAACAAACACACGTTTACGTTTATCTTATACATATTATAAATTTCCTAGCTCGAAAAAGGTCTTTAAATAAAGAATTTAAATTTACCTTTGTAAACAAAATACTTGTAGACTTATGCAGACTTTTTTAACTCCACTATTTCAAAGCTTAATTCAGCAAAAATCACGTGTATCTGATCAAGCGATAAATCAAACTTTGACACGAAAAAAAAAATCGGTATCGCCATCTGCTGAGGATTTAATTAAATAATTATGTTAATAGCAGTGTAATAGAATAACAATAATCAACAAAATCGTCTTTTGAAGTTTACTGTCGAAATAACATTGACTTTTTGGGTATGCTGCAGATCTGCAACACGGTGATACAAAGGGTTAATAATGCATTATTTCAATTTTATAGTTGAATTAATTAAAATGAGATTTATGTCTACCATATCTGCTATATTATAATGGACAAACGTATCTGTGCGTAACGCTGACGTTATTTTGCGAATGGGAACAGTAGACGAAGAATTTTCGGTTTTGCAACTTTTGGCTACTACCATTTTTTATACTTCCGAACATTGCACATTTTCAATTTTTACACCGTCGTGTAGCGAAAAAAATGTACTTTCAAGTGCAATTTGTTTGAAAACGTTATTCCAATTTGTTCGTTTTTATGACTTTTAAGCTAACTTTTAAGCAAGCTTTTTTTAATCAACCTCTATCGCGTGCAGGCTCAATTATAGAAGAAAAATAATCCATTATCACTTAAAGGCAATATAAATAGTTTTAATCGTAAAAATGTCTCATGTTAAAATTCCGTATCAAAATTATAAAATGAACAATAAAATAAAAGAAATAAAATAAAAATTTAACATTTATGTAATCGCAAAAATTTCCAACTTTGCACTATCGAATACGGGAGGGATGCACTTTCAAACATGATTTGTTTGAAAACTGCATATCATTTTCTGTATCAGAGGGCTTAAGAACTTTTAAAAATAGTTTCATTTAAAAAAAAAAGCTATAGCAAGAATCAAAAGAGAAAAAAAAGAGAAAAGTAATTATTTTTCTTGAAATAAATGAAGAAATAAATAAAAATGGGGATTAGAGAAGAAGAATTAAAGAAGTTAAGTGTATTTTTAAAAATAATTTTCCGTTCTACTTTACATTTTCTGCTTTAACTTTCGTTCTTTTTAGCCCTTTGAAATTCATATAGCTTGAAATAGAACGAAGAGCTAAGAAATAAAAATTAAGGAATAAAACACATTCATCTTCACGAAGCAACATAATCTAAACTAGAAAAAATCGTCTGCTGGCAAATTGTCATCTACAAATATTAAACAAATTTACCCTATATCTACCCTATATATATAAAATCCTAATGAAACGACTGAATTGAAACGAATTTATGTAACGATTTTTTAAAACAACTGATATGTTTCACGGCGATTTTTCCTAAAATTTGGAATACTTTGCGATGAAATCAACACCATAAATCAGTATTGATCCACAGATCACAAAACTGGTATTAGAATTTTTAAATTCGAATTAGTTTTTGAAATATCAATTTTTTTCTAATTTTAAATGTTTTTTTTTAATGATGGCAACTCAAATTTTAATCATAACAGATATTTTTTTTCATATCAGAAAATGTTATTATTTTAAATTAATTTGGCGACCCGTTTGGCCTCTTTTAAATCTATGCAAAGAACAATGTTTTTTTTTGTGTTTCGTTATCATTTTATTTAATACAAAACTTTCATTTAAAACTGAAACAATTAAATTAATGGCTTTCACTTCTTTCTTTCTTTCTTTCTTTTTTTTTTTTTTTTTTTTTTTTTTTTTTTTTTAAACGAAACGAAAAGAAAAATATTAGGTACAGATATCATATACACACCGGGGTGCCTAATTGGCGCCAAAATGGCATTATTTTGATTGACATGGTAACCCAGCTATTGTTGTTTATTTATTAATAAATGCTTATTTACTTTTATTTCTTTTTTAAATTTATATAAATTAGTTTGTTCTATATTTATTAATTATGTTTTTGCTATTTCCTTTTGAAAATAATAGAAAATAATTAAAAAATACGGTACAACGTAGTTATTCCGTCAACCAATTTCGCAAATTATGTAAATCGCCAAACCACTCGCCAAATTATACAGATTGACAGAATTTTTATTTTAAATAAAGAAAAAACAAGCAAAATAGTATAACATTAATAAATATACATATAAAACGTCGAAATAAAAATCACTTGATGACGTATACACGTGTAACTTGCTAAAAGTCAAGTGAATGTGACATTTACGATCAACCATTATTGGCATTTAATCTTATAGTTCGGCGATAGATTTTTGGTCAACGGGATAACTAAGTAGTACCAAAAATACATATGTAGCTGGTATTCGAAAACTAGGTTTTCGCCAAATTTTCGTAAAAAGAAAATCATGCCAAACCTGCGGTGCGTATATGACATCTGGCGAAATATTACATTATGTAAGAAACCAGGACATTTAATTTCAACTTCAAATCAATGTTTTAATTTACCACTCGAAAAATAACAAAAATGCTAACTGGCGAGTTGAAAAAATATATTGGCGAGTTTTGCACCCGGCTAGCGTAACAGTACCAAGAATTATTTGCGACCATGGCAACTTTTATGTAGTTCTATTCGAAAAAAAAAATGATTTTTAATCAAAATGGAAAACTTTCGGCACAGATGTCATATACTGCCCCATATTGACGGGATTTTTTTTCTGACGCCAATGTCATATACGCAACGGGTACTTAACTGGCGCCAAAGTATCGTTATTTTGCTTGATATGGTAAGCCGGATGTTGTTGTTTATGCTGTTGATGCTTTACCTAAGTTGGCGTCGGAAAACAATCGCGCCAATATGGGGCCATATATGACATTTGTGCAATTTTGAATTATTAATTATTTTATTAATTATTTTGAAAAACTAATACTTGTTTTATGTTCTATAAAGTACGGGCTTTGCTCCGCTACCCACCGCGTATTCCTGGATTGAGTTATGTTTAAAAAATTCATGAAATTTGGTATAAAAATTTTTGTCTCAGACCACTTTACGCATTTTTTTACTTTGTTTTGCACCTTTTTTTAACTATTTAAACCTTATCATTTTGCTTAATTATTAGTATCTTTTTAAAGCTTAAACTTCAAGCTTTCTAGCGGTGTCGTGTTTATTAATTAATTATGCTGTTAAGTATTTTTCATTTGCATTTTAAAAGTGATAAAAATTGTTCTTTAGCGATTGAGAGGTTGGTGGTTTTTAGCTCTCTGTATCTGATTTTTGTACAATTTGCAATGTTTGGTTGTATTTATAGTATGTTTATTTTAATTTGCTTAGACTATTTATTCGAAAACCAGTCAGGCCTACGCTGAGTTAACAAAAGAAAAAAAGAGTGAAGTACACGTGACGTAAGTCCAAATGTAACGAACGAATGATTTGTGAGGAAATTTCGTTGTTTCCCAAAACTAAAATGTTTAAAATAAATGTTTAATCGAGATAATAAATTATCGCAGTTAAAACAATGTTTAGCAGCCTCTTTGCCTGAAACTATTTATTGTAAATTATGGTTGCATTAGATTTAAAATGTACTCCTTAAATTGTTTTTTATTTTACTGTTAAAATGCAAACCAAATAAGCAGTAGTGTGACTTTACACCAGATAAGCAGTAGCGTGACTTTACACCCAAAATGGTGGCAACTAAGTTGCCACTAAAAGTGGTGTTTGTTTACACCATTTGATAGCTGGTGGCTCATTACACCAGTTTGCAAATGGAATTTCGTTACACCATTTGGGGTGGCAACTTAGTTGTCACCCTTTTTGGTGTAAAGTAAGGGAAATCTTTTTACAGTGTATGGGCATATAATGGATTAAATTTTTAAACATCTCTTCAGAAAATTAATATTTTTAATATCGTTTTTCTGCGTACTCTTCTCAAAGATACTTATTTTTCTTTGTTAGTGAAGGAATTCTTCTTAGGAAGTGCGTGTTTTATACCAAACACCACATCGCGCGTGGCACAAACATTTCCTTTTGAGGTGTTCGCCACATAATTATCCAATGTGAAATAAACTCAATCAGTGCTTCAATTAAACTGTGTTAACACTCTAATTGCAAAACGGTAAAGAACTTTTCCCAGCATCCAACAGGTGGAGACACCAAACGAAGACTAAAAAGTTATCTGAAAAGATTGACAGATGGCAACATCACAGATAATGTTTCTCCGTTCCATTTCATTAGGCAAGTTCATCTACGCCTAAAAAAAGAAAGAAATTATGCGAACTCTGCATTTCTGCTTTGTTTCAGACTTTCTGAGACCTTTCACAGGCCCCAAACCTTTTAGTGTGTATGCTGGTTTTTAACTAAGCAACTACATACGAATTCGCTGTGCGAAACCTTTATTCTAAAAAGCTGTCCTCCCCTGGCAGTATACGGTTCTTTATAATTATGTAAATTAATCTCTTATTTTCCATTTTTTGCAGTATGTCATCATCTAATCAAGAATACCTTTGCCAATAAAGCTTTAGTGTGCCAAAAAACCTGTCTTATCAGTGACGGGATACCTATCTCACAAAATAACGAAACAACATAGATTTATCTTCAAATGAAAATGTTTTAAATATTTCAAGTGCTCAAATGATGACGAAAGAAAATTCGTCGTGTGCTTACCAGAAAAGGTAAGAGAAATCTTTTTATATTTTATTATTTTTAGCAGCTTAAGTTTAGTTCATCACTGGGTATTTTGCGTAAGCCGATGAACTCAGAACTCATCTCCTTCAGTTTTTTTTTTCAATAGTTAGTTGATAAAATATTTCCAAAATATACGATTAATTTAATATCGTATGTGGTTAATCTTAGCGAAGCTGACTAGCTTTGAGCAAGATTTTAACTGTACAAACAAAAGTATGTACATATTTTTAAAATATTTTGAGAACTAAAAATTTTTTTAAGGAAATCGGACAAGAAAAAAAGTTAAAACTATTATTTTCAAAATCACGTATTATAAACATACGCTATGAAAAACATGTATTCCGTGCCCATAGTCTAAACATTTGTAAGGAGAACGATCTGTCTGACCAACATTATTAATAATGAAGATAAATAATTCCAATATTTCTTGACGCATTATACATACACCCATGAGAGGTAATAAAAAGGAAAAAAAAAAGCAGAAATACGAAAGTTTTCTGAGTTTTTTTTTTTTTTTAAATTCAGGTTCATAGCTTGTCATTTTCTTTTAGAGAAGCATTGTATACAGTGAAATTTAAAAAATAAGTCCCCCCCCTTTCCTTTTGACAACATGAAACTTTTGCTAAAATGTGTCTGGGGGGGGGGGGGGGCGAGATGATAAATGAAATTTTCTTGAAAATTTCCTCAAGACTAACTCTTAACATTAATGTATATTTACAGAAATTAATTGGTACACGATAAGGTGTATTCCGTAAATATTTAAAATAATTTGCTGTAACAACGTTTTATACTTTAAAACAAACAAAAAATAATAATTACATAATCCTCTATATAATAATATTTTCTCTTTAGAGAGAGACAAACTATTCATTTTTTTTTTTTTTTTTTTTTTTTTTTAACGTATAAAAAGGACATCGTGAATGTGTCAGTAAGTTTCCTTTGTTTGAGTGCGGTAAAAAGAAATTATTGAGCTGCAAGCAAACAGAAAAAAATAATTAAAAGAAAAAGATCGATAAGCAAAAACCACTTTTTCATTACTATTAAAACAAATGATATCGCAATTGTTAATTAACCGAGTTCATTCAAATTTTCGACAATTTGCAATAAAAATAAATTAGGTGGTGCAAAAAATTTTTATTAAATATAATAATATCATAATATTAAAATATTTATTTGCTTAAAAGACGTCATAAAAACACATTAAAAGTAAATTAAAAACTCTTTATTTACATGTTTCAACTCATTTTCTGAGTCGCCGTCAGAAAGTATAATAGAAAATTACAAATGCATAATGAAAAAGTCCTTCCGGCCAGTGCCGGGAGGAAGAGGTAGCTTTCATAATCCTTATTTTAAAAAAGCCAACTTATATCATGCAAACACACGAAGCTCAATTTAGTGGAGACCGAATATAGGAGATTCAATACTAATTTTTATCAATATAATGAATGAGAATTTCGCGAAATTAGTCAGTTTTATCCAAGCTGCTTTTCTTTAAAGTAACTTATATTTGGCTGCCAAATTCGGCAATTTCTTAAAGTGCCTGTCATTTTAAGACAACATGGTGGATGAGGCTAAGCAGTGAACTTGGTCGAGACCTTAGTAATTGCTGTGCACATGCTCACTCACATCGGAATCGGTTAATATATAGGAGTGCTGTCGCATGCAAAAAATCAGATTTTTCAAAATGTCACCCACAATAGAAATTGAAACTGCTATATCTGAGCCATTTTTTAAGGTAAAGACAAACAAAAAATGCTCCTGAATCCTTATATCAAGATCAAATACTTAAAAAAGAAACCTTTTTCAATTTCTAATTTTTTTGCACCTCACTTTAAATATATATGTATTTTTTAATTTAATGGCCGCCATTTTGAAACAAGATGGCTGATGAATCTGGCCAACGAACTTGGTCGAGGTGTTGATGTATACTATCCACATGCCTTCTTACATCGAAATAAGCGAATACGCGTGTTATCGCGTGACAAATACAAGATCGTTTCAAAATGTTAGCCATGCTAGAAATTCAAAGAGCTATAAATCAACCATTTTTTAAGATATCAACAAAAGAACAAAATTTCAGAAACAAAAACTGCTCCGGAATCTTTGTATCAAGACCAAACACATAAAAAAAATCTTTTTCATTTTCCAATTTTTTAATACCTCATTTTGAATTTTAAATTTAATTTTTTTTAAATGGCAACCCTTTTGAAACAAGATGGCGAATGAAGCTGGCCAACGAACTCGGTCGAGACATTGGTATGTACTATGTACAGACCAAGTTACATCCAAATAGGTTCATAAATACGCCTGTTATCGCGTGACAAAAATCAGGTCGTTTTAAAATGTCAGCCACAAGAGAAATTCAAAATGCTATTACTCAGCCATTTTTTTTTAGATATAGACGAAAGAAAAACTGTTCCGGAATCTTTGGATTAAGGTCAAACACATACAAAAAAAATCTTTTTCATTTTCCAATTTTTTGGTATCTCATTTAATTTTTTTTTTTAATTTTTTTAAATGGCCGCCATTTTGAAACAAGATGGAGCATGAAGCTGGCCAACGAACTCGGTCGAGATATTTGTATGTACTATATACACACCGAGGTACATCCAAGTCGGTTCATAAATACGCCTGTTATTACGTGAGAAAAATCAGGACGTTTCAAAATGTCAGCCACGCTAGAAATACAAAATGCTATAACTCAGCCATTTCTTAAGATATAGACGAAACAAAAACAGCTCCCGAATATTTTTATCAAGGTCAAACACATAAGAAGAAAATATTTTTTCAATTTTCAATTTTTGGTACCACATTTCAAATTTAAATTTTTCTAAAAAATTTAAATGTCCGCCATTTTTAAACAAGATGGCGGGTGAAGCTGGCCAACGAACCCGGTCGAGACATTGGTATGTACTATGTATAAACGAAGTTACATCCAAATCGGTTCATAAATACGCCTTTTATCGCGTGACAAAATTCAGGACGTTTCAAAATGTCAGCCACGCTAGAAATTCAAAATGTTATAACTCAGCCATTTTTTAAGATATAGACGAAACAAAAACTGCTCCGGAATCTTTGTATAAAGGTCAAATACATAAGAAAAAAATATTTTTCCATTTTTAATTTTTTGGTACCACATTTCAAGTTTTAAATTTTTTTAAAAATTTTAAATGGCCGCCATTTTGAAACAAAACGGCGGATGAAGCTGGCCAACGAACTCGGTCGAGACATTGGTATGTACTATGTACACACCGAATTACATCGAAATCGGTTCATAATTACGGGAGTTACAGTGTGACATAGGTCAGATATATATATATATATATCAATTTTGAACGGAGGGTGGTTTCGGGGTCTGGGGGTCATGATCGATGAAAATATACCAAAATTTTTTGAAATCGCTTTCCTCCGAACGGCTGCAATAGGTAGCTTTTTTGTAAAGAAAGCTACCTAAAATGGAAAATGGAAAAAATCATCGAAAATAAGCAAGTAATCATGTAACGCGCCCTATATTTTCGCGATTGCTCGCGTTCTCTCTATGTCGCGATCCCGTAATTTATCTAACCATTCAACCCATAAATTCGGGATACGAAAGGATAAAATATGTAATGATATTTACAGAAATTAATTGGTACACGATAAGGTATATTCAGTAAATATTTAAAATAATTTGCTCTAAGAACGTTTTATACTTTAAAACAAACAAAAAATAATAATTACATATTCCTCTATATAATAATGTTTCATTTTTAGAGAGAGACAAACTATTCATTTTTTTTTTTTTTAAACGTATAAAAAGGACATTGTGAATGTGTCAGTAAGTTTCCATTGTTTGAGTGCGGTAAAAAGAAATTATTGAGCTGCAAGCAAACAGAAAAAAATAATTAAAAGAAAAAGATCGTTAAAGTTTGTAACGATACTTTATCCTTTCGTATCCCGAATTTATGGGTTGAATGGTTAGATAAATTACGGCATCGTGACATAGAGAGAACACGAGCAATCGCGAAAATATAGGGCGCGTTACATGATTACTTGCTTATTTTCGATGATTTTTTCCATTTTTCATTATGTATTTGTAATTTTCTATTATACATTCTGACGACGACTCAGAAAATGAGTTGAAACATGTAAATAAAGAGTTTTTAATTTACTTTTAATCTGTTTTTATAACGTCTTTTAAACAAATAAATATTTTATTATTATGATATGATTAGAAATGGACGTAATTTTGCCTTCGCACTTATTTACTTTTGTAAATATAATAAGTTATAAATTTTGGTCACCCCAAAAAAAGACATACTGGTGAGGTGTTGGTGTTGTTTATGACGGCCAATTATCTACACGAGGGATATGGGCCCGAAGTGGGGATGCTCGCCGTGGGGGTATTTCTAAGGGAATCTAACACGTATTTACTCAAGGAAATCGAAGGTTAAAAGAAAACCACGGAAAACTCTGAACGGTTAGGCCGACAGGCGTGATTGGGTTTGAACCCAGCACCTCCCGTCTACCAGCTTCGAGAGCAGAAACTCTCGGCACTGGTGAGGTAAAAAAAAAAAAAAAAAAAAAAAAAAAAAACATACTATAGAACAACTGCAATAAAAAGGAGAGGACTATCTGCGGTTTGTATTGTTTATTCAACTCCATGAAGACGGATGTCGAACGTTATTAGAATCTGATCATCGGCTTTAAATGGATAATATGTTTCGTTATACAAAAAGAAACCGTGTACAGATTGATTTTTTTTTTTTTATTAAAGAAAATAATGTCACGTGCTTTTCCACAAAATAAAGAAGGGCAAACTGTTTTGAAAAAAATACATGGCGCAAAGAAGAAACATGGAAAAGTTTCAGTATGTTTTTTTAACCATTTGGAAAAATGGTTATTGTTCTCGTCAGGATGGGAAATTAAAAGCATATCTGAAGGTTTTCATTGGTTTAATCCGCAATTTATTCGTTTTCTGATTGGTCTATACAGTAATCTGTATTTCCCTTTAATTTCAACAACGATGGATACTTTCTGTTGCCAGTATGACAAAAAAGTAATAAAAACTACAAGAAAATTAATAACTCAGAAACAAATTGAGATACAGCTTTCAAACAAATTGCATTTAAAAGTAGATTTTTTTCTCTATCCGACGGTGTAAAAAGTAATAGTGTCGGATGTTTAGAAGTTTAAGAATGAAATTTCGTTTAAAATTGGCCGACAGATTTCTTGGAAATCTGACGATGAAAAGCCTTTTCCCGAACAGCCAATGAAATGCTTGGATATTTACGAAAGTTTCAGGTGGATAATACTTAAGTTTCATGAAATCTGACGGGTCGCAGGCGATATTTTTGGCTTGCAATTTTTACGTGTAATAACACTATTAACGTTTAATTCATGGTGTACGTAATGTAGGATCAACTCCGTGCGATTTTTTATGTCTTAAATTTTAGTCTTCAAAAAATCGTTTTCCAAATGGTCGTTGTAATTTGATAAATTGCTTTTTTTTTTTTTACGTTTAAAAAGGCAGGCGCATCGATACTTAAAACAAAAGGGCATTGCTGGGAGCCCTTTGATAAGCGTCAAACGGTCACAATTGGAGCATGAAAACAAAGAATAACGATGGCGCACTTATCGACGCAGTAAAAAAATTCGTCGTCAAGTGGTGGATGAAAACACATTCCAACCACAGATTTGTTTCGCATGGTGGCTTATAAAACTAATTTTTTCGAATGAAATTTATTGAAAATTGAGCAGGATGCTTATATTTTTGAAGAGGCTTTTTTTGCGAAATTTCAAGGTAGTATTGTTTGATGAAAAATAAAAAAGTAATTTGAAAATGGTTATTCTTTAAACTTAAAATCATTTTAAATTGAACAAACAGAAAATTAATTAACGAATTTTTATATTTATTTGTATATATGGGGCATTCTCACAATCTTTTGACTTTCGGGAATAAAAATCTGGTGAAATTAAACTTGCTAAAATAAAATTTAATCTGATAGACGGATATCTTAATGATTCAAAATAAAGGAAAAATGGTCAGCAGCGAAACATTTTTTATTTAACCGAGGTTTAATTTAAACTTGCGAGTTTAATTTTCCTTACCATTTTACCACTATAACTATTTATTTTCATCTAAATTTTTACTTATAATGAATTTGCATAGTACCCACCGGACATTCAAATAAGAAATAATAAAAATGTAGTACTTTTAATATAGAATTTTTGTATAACATTGTCTTAAAGGTGTGCTAAAGAAGGGAGGGTAAGGTAAAAAAAGGGACGAAATGGGAAAAAAAAGGGACGGTAAGGATGGAACGGTAAGTAAAATTACAACTTATTTTTAGGAAAATCATGTTAAGACGAAGTGATAGTCTGTCCACAAAGTTCATTGATTTTTAGAAACAGTTGTTAACATTGGATTAAATTAATTTTTTTTTAATTTACCTCGAAAATTGCAGGAATAAACCTTGGGGACTGTAAGACTACCAATAAAGCCACGATCTTGAAATTGATATTTAATTGCTGATTTAAATTCTGCAGTAAATTTCCTGTCAAAGAATTTTAGACATACTTTCTCTAGCATACTTTTGCATGAGAAAAAACTTGAAAAAAATTCTGTGGATGTATCTGAAGTGATTTTCTGTATAAGTTTAGCAAGAGGGACGGTAAGAATGAAAAACCCAGGGACAGAGTTCAAAAAATAATATCAACCGTAAAAATGTGTGCAGGTTAATTTTTTGCTACATATTTATATAAAACAAATGTCCCAGTTTCGGAAAAAAAAATTACATCGAATTCAAACAGTTTTGTACAGACAGCTCCAAACTTAAAAATCGGCATCAGGGACACGGCGCAGTATAGGAGTTTTCCTGGTATTTGAACCCCAACATCGTCCAAAACTTATTTATCTCGTTAATATTGTTATGCAATCATGCAATGGGATGTTCTCCAGTTTATGAAATTAAAAAAAAACATACAAAAAATGTATTAAAATAAAAATTATTATTCAGAGACATAAAAGTCAAAATATTCTGAGAATGCCCCATATATAGTTGGCCAAAAGCAAAAGGAACTCTTCCTATAATTTAAACACCAAATAATCTAAGAATACATCGAGAAGCGCTATTTATCGCAGAATTATGTCTTTTTTAAATCTAAGTTATTTAAAAAAGTATCTGGAAGTCTGTGTCCAGCTGTTAGATAAAAGAAATAAAATTTTAAAACACCTCAATTTGAAAGCATAAAAAATGTAGACCCTAAATTTTGATTTTACAGACATAAAAAAATATTGTTATGGTATGAAACTCATAATACTTAACACTGAAAGTTCACTTTAATTAATAACGGTACAGAATAGATCGTATATACGTATTGTAATGTTCTTTATCAAAATTACGCCAATCTCTTGAAAGGATAGCCCTTCAATCTAGCTTCATTAAATATAAAAATAACGCTTTTCCAGGTGCGTTGTAATTATAAAAATACGTAGCACCTATAGTGGTCGTCTGATCCATCCATCCGTCTGTCTGTCTCTCTGTCCGCATATAACAGCGCAAAAACTACCTAACCTAAGTTTTAAGTCTAATATATATATAATAGCTGCAGAATTTTGTTGAGTCATATCAAATTTTAGGAAAATCGAATCAAAACTTCAAAAGATATTAATAAAAGTTTTCTTCATTATATTAAATGCTATCCTATGTAATTAATTCAATGATATCCCATGATAGGCAATGGTTCTATGTTGTCATGGTGATGACGTTTTATTTCAGGTGGAGTGCTATTATTTCCGCACTACTGAATTTAATATATAGAATCGTAATAAATTTTGTATTCATTTTTTTTCCATAAGAGTGAAACAGATATTGCACCAAGATCTGAATATTTATAAAACAAGTTATAATACCAACGCACCTTATTTTTCACGTTTGACGTGCAATTTCTGACTTGTTTTACTTGCAAAATATCATTAAAACACTCTTCAATAAATAACTATCGACAGATAATAATGTGCCCAAACCCCCTAGTATGGTAAAAAAGATTTACAGTTGTTATTTTCGTAACAGCTTAGACTATGTCGTTTTGTTATATTGAAGTTTTCATTCGAACAGTGATTTAGTTTAGCGAAATAATTACATGATTTTTTAATAGGGCATGCACTAACCGTTTTCAAAATGTTCTTCATATTGCATGAAATAGTTTCATTTTCTAATTTGCAGATGTCATAGCTGCATTTCCACCGTGTTTTACTTCTGGGACGTTTTCATTTATAATATGAAGTATATTTGCAGCTTGATGTTTTTCATTAACAGCTATTTTTTCCTGTTGATTTGTAAACTTTTTATAAGAAATTTCGTAGTAATAAGGTTCTGTTGCTTTGGTATGAAGCGATTCCCCGCATAAAATTTCAATTTCATTATGTAAATTTTTATCAAATTCTAATTTATTGATAATATTACAAAACTTTTCTTTTAAATTTCTAAATCTATTATAAAAAGTCCTCTGGCTTTTTTTACAAGTATAAAAGCACCATTTTATAATTGATTTGGCTTCGATTACTTTCTTTACGAAAGTAACTCCTTTTAATTGATTCGCAATTTTCCGAGTTAGCATTTCGATAATTATTCACTTGTCAGAAAATAAATAAATTTTCTTTTGTCTTCTTAAGCATTTTTCCCTATTTTTGGCATTTTTTTCTGTTTATTTAAGTTGGATTTTCTATTCTGAGCTTCTCGAAGGAATAGAATACATCTTGATAAAAAATTTTCCCTGATCGTCTTTGGTTGTTGGCTTCGGCATAAATATTTTAATGATGTTTTTTTCTTCTGTAAATACGAATAAACATCTATGCATCTTTGTTTTCCTGCATTACTTGTATTATTACCATATGTATTTCAGATTTTCTGATTTTCTTTATACCGATGTTTCATAAATGTTATTTTTTCTCTCTTTTTCTTGACATCCAAATTTAAAGTGAACTTCCTGTTCACATTACGTTTTCTATATTTCAATTTTTTCATATAATTCAGTTTCACTTGTTTTTTCACGAAATCTGAATTGTTTTTATATCTAATTATACGTCGATGTCGAATATAAACTTTATTTAATGAATAAAACTTTTAGTGTTTCTTACGATTTTTAAGTACTAATACATTTTTAGTTTGTTTGCTTAAAGCAGCATTTTTGTTTTTAGAATACCATTTTTTTCTTCTGTTTCCGTTTTTTTGCTCTTTAGACACCATTCTAGATTTTTCTACCGTAGAAATATACGCAATCTGAAATCATCTGTTTTTAAGTTTAATTTCAATATCTACAACATAAGACTTGCTGTTAATTGTAATATAATGAAACTCTATTTAATCATAAACATGTTACAAAATTTACTTGTTGTATTACATCGTAAAACAGACGTTTCCTTAAAAGAATTAAAATTTCAGCAATATCTATTTTCTATAGTTGAAAAATATTAAAGTAAACATTATTAAAAGTTAATAAATATGCGGTAAAATTAAAACAAAAGTTCTAAGAATGCTTTACCTTAAAATGCACCCGTATTGAAAACACACTTCTATCATCCGAGAATTTTGTCAACAAATACATGAATATATCGTTATAATTTATTGATGCCACAACTCTATTTCGTATAGTAAAACAAACAAAATGCATATGTGTGTATACAAGAAATATAAATTGAACATGCATAATTCTTTTACTATATTTTTTAATTTATTAAGTATAATTTATGAGTTATAGAGCTTTATTCAGAACCCTGGAAAGGTGATACATGTGTAGCTGAAGGTGACGTCATGTTTAAATCAAAGCACTCATTTTAACATAAGTAAAATATTATATCGAAATTTTGGAGAAGTGATATCAATTTCCGAGAATTTTTATTCTGCTGCTAATAAAATGTATCTACTTCACGCTGCAAATATTAATTATATCATATTAATTATTCCAAATCACTATACCTGTGTTTATTACTAAATATATATTTATTTAAAATCGTCTGCCAATGCAACAGAATTATATAATTTATTCAGCGACTTATTTCAATGTACATGTTGCTACCATAGCAACCAGGAAACTTTTATATCAATTTCCTTCCATTGTATGCATCAGATTATTTATGACAACTCAATTAATTATTCTTATAAATTATTACAGGGTAGAAATAAACAAAATGTTTATTTTCCCTTTTTTTTAATACCACTTTTCAGTTTATATACATTCAAAAACAAAAAATTAGAAAATTTTACAATAGTTTACAAACTAATTAAAATACTGAAGTTTCAGATAAAATCAGAAAAAATGTGGAAAAAAGGAAGCTCTTTTTTTTGGTAAATTATAACAATAAGTTTATGGAGCATATTTTACCAAGAATAATGAATATTTTTTTTCTACGAATCATTTTAATTCACAGGGATTTTTATACTAATATATTAAATATTATTTTTGAAAATTACTGAGCAAATTAAGTTTTTTTTTTTTAAATTGTTACAGTTTTTCAACGCAACGTTTCGGAAATCGAAAAAGTATAAATTTCGTAACGTTTGCAAAAGTATAACAAGTAAGAAAAATCATGCTTTAAGCATAGATTATGACACACGTTCCAACACTTCCTGAATGTTTTAACAAAACTTCGTTATTTAGGTAAATAAGGTAAATAAAATAACAAGTAAACATTTTAGAAAACTCTTAAAACGTTTTCTGCAATTACCGTCCATAGCCAAATAGATATTGTATAGAAAGCTTTTCAAAGACCCTGTAAACGAACCGTAAATGCTTCAATTCTGCTTTACAATAGGAAGCTTACTTTGCGTCGACTGTAGTAACATAATGTAATGTGTATACGACCATTTTGACAACAGTTAGGCCATTTAATATTTTTTTTATCTATGTTAAGTATAGGAAAAATTACTTTAAACTGCTATAATTCAAAAACTAATTAATATTTTTACATGAAACTTACAAAGGTTTGAACTACTCAAAAAACAATTCTAATGATATAAACTGCATAAAAATATGATAATTACACATGGCTGTAGCCTTGTCAACATATTTGGTCGGAACAAGAATTTAAAAAGTGCAGAAAACAGCACTTTTAAAATCGCATTTACTGAAAACCTATTCGTCGGATTCTGCTTTACTTTTGTTTTCTGACACATGTTCCAACACTTCCTGAATGCTTTAACAAAACTTCGTTATTTAGGTAGATAAGGTAAATAAAATAACTAAGTAAACATTTTAGAAAACGCTTAAAACGTTTTCCGCAATTACCGTCCATAACCAAATATGTATTGTATAGAAAGCTTTTCAGAGACCCTGTAAACGAACCGTAAATGCTTCAATTCTGCTTTACAATAGGAAGCTTACTTTGTGTCGACTGTAGTAACACAATATAATATGTATACGACCATTTTGACAAGAGTTAGGCCATTTAATATTTTTTTCTCTATGTTAAGTATAGGAAAAATTACTTTAAACTGCTATAATTCAAAAACTAATTAATATTTTTACATGAAACTTACAAAGGTTTGAAATACTCAAAAAAAAAAAAAAATTCTAATGATATAAACTGCATAAAAATCTGATAATTACACATGGCTGTAGCCCTGTCAACAGATTTGGTCGGAACAAGAATTTAAAAAGTGCAAAAAACAACACTTTTAAAATCGCATTTCCTGAAAACCTATTTGTCGGATTCTGCTTTACTTTTGTTTTCTGAGTCACTTGGCACGCCCCATTCCATAGAAATAAAAATTTTGTTTCTATCATAAACAGAACGCGAGATATAGATGTGTCAAAATCCCGTTTTGGTCAGTCCGAAAAATATAAACTTGACAGAGTACTAAAAAAAATTTGTAAAATCGTTTGGCATCCATTGGCGGAAATTCGTTTCATTTACGGTTCATTGCATCGCTGTTTTTTTTGCTTGGCGAGAAACTCTATCGAGTTTCTATGATAAGCGCGAACACAATGGTTTTCAATACCGTGGTTCTTGAAAGCTATTCCCAAGCAGACGGAGTTTTTTAACGTCGAACCTAAAGGAAGAATATTGTCCATAGCGTCTTTATAAAAGTCAGAAAGATAGCGACATTTTTAATGTACCATTTTATACAAGCTGATTTTCAAATGTGCAATTGATCTTACTTATCAACCCTACAGTGATCAGTTGTTACGACATTAATGGATGAGGCCATGGTAACAGAAAAATGGCCCATTCAAACGGAGAAGCATGGCAACCCGATTACAGAAGTTAGCCGCCGCTATAGTGATAACATCATTCAATCTTCCGTAACCTGGTAATATTTTTTAAACAGGGCACATTATCATATTTTCAGGGGCTGCGAAGTGTAAACGGGGGTTGGCGGGCGTAGCTCGCAGAGGGCTGAGCCCTCTAGTATATATATATAATTTTAATAAAGCGGATTTATGAAACGATTTTCTGAAACGACTGATTATGTTTCGCAGCTATTTCTCCTAAAGTATGGAACGTTTGTTTGTCTGTAAAATTAACACAACACCAATAATAAAGTACATGCCATTAAGGAATTTAATTTTGACAAGCATTTACGCAAATGACTTCAACATTAGAAATTGGAGAAATATTAAAGGAGTCAGACGGCAATTTGTTAATTGTAAAGTGAGTTCTTCGTGATTTTCTGAATGATTATTTCTCTGTTTAAAGTGCATTATAATTGTATATGTGTTCTAAATTTAATCTTGTATATATTCTAAATTTAAGTGTATTGTGCATAGTCAAAATTTAAGCAGTGTGATATGTTTTTATGCCTGCCTAAGAGTTGTATATATAAATATTTCATTAAAGTTAAGATTTATTAATTTGTTTTGCTTTAAATTTGAAGTTTAGTATGTATTTTTTTTTTTTTTTTTTTTTTTTTTGAGTAAGAATAACCGCTCTGCGGGCGCGTCATCGCACTTTAGCGGCACATTTCTATGTCATTGTTTTCTATCGCTGTTTTGAGTCTCTGACACCGAGTATATTTACTCGAGTTAGAGCAGGATTAGAACGACAGCAGACAGACAGACAAACTGAAGTCATAAACACTTGTTAACTATATTGGAAAGTGTTAAAAAGGAGTGCCAAGTGAAATCGTGGAAATAAGACAAATCTCTCTTCGTAAAACGAAAAGACAGCGCTGAAAGAATTTTACTACAACAGCATATTTTAGGTGGTAAATTTCTATATGTATGTACTGCATCCTATAAGTTTTTAGAAAAATTTGTTATTAAAAAGGAACATAAAAAACTATTTTTTAAAAATTGCAATATATTTTTACTTTAATAATGATAGAAGAAATGTTGAATTAAAATCCTGCTTCCAAACCCCGATTTACAAACATTACTTCAATATACTTCGAGCTCCCGAGCCTTAGTTTCGATACTGGCAGAGGGGAAAGGATATCGCTTAGAAGCAATCATATTAAGACTTTATGTTTTATAAACTAAAATACAAATTTCTTTTTTAAAAAAGAGTAATTTTCATTTATATTTTCTGAAATGAACGGCTTTAAAAATTAACCCTCGTCAGAATTTTTTTTATAAAATCAGGAAATCGAGTTTTTTTTTCATTCAGTTTTTAAGAATGAAAATAACCATTACCCGCGGGCCGACCGTGGCTGAGTGGATAACACAACACGCCGCTAATCGCTGTAGAGCGTAGGTTGGGGCGGGTTCGAATCCCGCCGGTTCCGTTGCACACTGTTTGTGGAGTCCCCAGGATGTAATTCTCTAGTGTTGCAAATTTCCTTGTGCTATCTCGTCCCTGTATATCGACGATGACTTATAAGCGAGCCATGGAGTCAAGTACACAAGTCTGATGTATGTGTTTAATAAAACAAACAAACAAACATCCATTTCCCGCTAATTAGGGCGTCATGTTTGACACAGATAATTTAACGACTCATATTATTGACATTTACTATTCATTTTCTTTTCTTTCTTTTGTAAGTTTTCCACTTTAAATTAAAACTTAAAAAAAAAAGCAATTTATCAAATTACAACGACCATTTGGAAAATGATTTTTTCGAAGACTAAAATTTAAGACATAAAAAATCGCACGGAGTTGATCATACATTACGTACGCCATGAATTAAACATTAATAGTGTTATTACATGTAAAAATTCCAAGCGACGAAAATCGCCTGCGACTCGTACGTATTATCCACCTGAAACTTATGTATTATCCAAGCATTTAATTGGCTGTTCGGGAAAAGGCTTTTCCATCGTCAGATTTTCAAGAAATCTGATGGCCAATTTTAAATGAAATTTATTTCTTAAACTTCTAAACATCCCACACTATTACTTTTTATATCGTCGTATAGAGAAAAAAATGTACTTTTAAATGCAATTTGTTGAAAGCTGTATCTCAATTTGTTTCTGAGTTATTAATTTTTTTTTGTATTTTTTATTACTTTTTTGTCATAGTGGCAACACTCTGTTGTCCATCTCTGTTGAAAGTAAAGGGAAATACAGGTTACTGTATAGACCAATAAAAACACGAATAAAATGCGGATTAAACCAATAAAAACCTTCAGATATGCTTTTGATTTCCTATCCTGACGAGAACAATAACCATTTTTCCAAATGGTTAATAATTATGTTAGCCTTGCGCAATGTGATAAACCGTCAAGTATTGATAATAATTTTCCATAATAAGAAATATAAAATAATAAGTAATGATACCATAATCCAAGACCATTTTATTTCAACATCAAAGCATATCCGTTTTATTCTCCATATTCCGTGGCGTGATATTCTGCTCCTTTTTGTACTTAATCATATTTATGCACCTTGTATTATTAAGAAATACCTGCAATTTTCGTTTTATTTCCAATATGGCATCATATATATCTTATTTTTTAATTCTTAATTGTTTTATTTCATTTTCGTTTTTCACGTGAAAATCTTTCAATTAAAAATTAATAGTTGGAGGAAAATTATTATTCCGAGTTTTGAGTTTTTGGAAACGGTAAAGAAATTGAGGTTAAATTTTACACAAAAAATGTCAATTGATTCACTATGAAAATAATAAAATTTTTAATTATTAATAAAAAAAAATAATAATATAAATAAAACATAGCCTATGTTCATTTCTGGTTTATAATCTATCTATATGCAAAGGTACAAAGGCATTAATTCGTCCGTTTTGACGTTGGCCTAACTCAAACCTTCACACGCTCTTTCACATTCATCGTACTACTACGGGGCTTAGCCCCCTGCTCTCTGACGCACGGCAATCCTTGTGAATTGCAACGCAATGCAAATTGAGACTGCTACTCGATCACAGCGGTCTTCGATTGCTTGCCGCTATTTACACCAACTCTAGGCAGTATGAATACTATTATAAATCAATTTAAGGTACGAAATTTACAAATATTTTTAATGTATAACAGAGTAATGTAAATCTGCAGTTGCAAATGCAAATAAATATGCATTTTTTCGCCTATAATATTGCACAGCAAAACTTAAATTCATTTAGAATTCTTTTAAAAACACTACGGATATGCTATGTTTGACGCTAACTAATTTTAAACAAAACGTTTTCTGCTGTGACTCAAAGACAATGTTGATCAGAAAGCTGATTCGCTGAATACACACGTCATTGTAAAATGAACCAATGACATTGCTTTCATACATCGATCAAACGATCTGTCTTTAAAAAGAAATTCTCTATTAATTTTGATTTGCTGAATAGGTCGTGTCATGTGACAGCAAATTAACGACTGAGGATCGTTGCTGTTGTTGTTGCCAAATGGCAAGCTGTAAATTCCTCTTTTTTTTCACCACGTAAGAGAAATATATATATATATATATATATAGATTAGGATTATCTAATCATATACGATTTTCCAAACATTCAGAAAACATAATTTAAGACCCGTTATATTAATCACGGGTCTATACACTACTTTTCAGCTACTTATTTTTTGACTTTCTTACAAGAAAATTTACATTTATTCAGGGGTGGTTTTGCTCTGATGAAGAAATTGCAAGAATTGTCTCACTAAATTCAATTTTGCAATTGCTAATAATCATGCTGCTCCAAAAGTCTAGTACATCTATGAGAGAGTTTTAAACTATTTTATTATCATAAGCGTCTTGATTCATTATTCCGAAATTTTGTCATATCTTATTAAAATAAAGGCTTCCTGCCAACAAGGAAACATCTGTATTTTTTGAAAAAACTTATATAAAATCTTATGCAACAATGTATTTATGCAGACTTAAACTCCCCAAATTTTCAAATACGGCGTTTTTTTACATTTTCTTTGGACCAATTTTGTTGGTCCAAAGAAGTAAATTTTAAAAAGTATTTTTAAAGTATTTTTAAAAATTAATTAATTGAAATAAAGTATTTTTAAAAAGGGTTCATATGTACGTAAAACTCCAACTATTTCGATAGAAGAAGACTACAAAAGTCCCCTCTCCAAAAATAAATAAATAAGTAATTAAAATAAACGGCCAAGTGCAAGTATTACTCGCGCTCAGAGGTTTCGCACAATTAATATATGAAATATTAACTGAATTATTTAAAAAATCGTTGCTAAAAGAATAACAAGACTTTGTAAAAAATTATACAAGATAGGGTTTGGTTAGCTGTATACATTAGAAAAGTACGAACGGGTATACAATAAAATTTCACAGATATGAAGCCTAAATAATATTAAATATTGCTATTCTGTATAACACTTTTTTTTAAAATCTTATCCTACTTTATTTATGATGAATTTAATTCGTCACTGACAATAAAATTAGTTCATATTTAAATTTCATTTGCCATTTCATAAAACTAAATTCAGCGCCGTTATACTCTTTTTTTTACAGTGTAGCTAAAACAAAACCCTTCTTAAAAGTGTAAACGGCATTGTGCTAAGCGCGCTTCGAAAGTAGGTTGCAAAGTTGCAACGCTGCCTTGGACGTGCAGCGTTTTTCCTGATAGGTGTTTAGTTAACTTTTAAAGACACTGGAGGCGTATTTAGAGATCCACTTAATGCAAACTACTCGCGGATCCTATACTATTTATGTGATTGATTCTAATTAAATTAGTATGTTTTTAACAATCTGACGTTTATTGCTTTTATACTGCTACTGGGCATTGCATTACACAAATATATCATTAAAAGTTGTTATCTATGCTTTAAAAGACGATGGTATATAGAGTACGCCGCCCCAGTCTTTATGTATGTCCAAAACATTCATGTCTTTAAGGGTTAATATCTCTGCTAATTACAGACAACTTTTTCGAAAATCACTGTCAACAATGCTTTTATACTTCTGCTACGATAGGTACCTTCAGCGCTCCGCAACTGCTGAATGACCGCAAATCGAAATTTGCGGGTAACGGAAAATGCGCATTTCTCAAAAACTATGTAACCTAGGGTCATCGCTATAATTTTCTTGCAAGGTTTAAATTAACGTCTAATACTTCTATTTTTTTTTTTTATAATTTTAGTTTCAGTAGATTCGGAAATAGTTGGAGGGAACATATTTTTGCACTACATTTTTGACGATACCTCTGAAGAATAATCTTCATATATTCCACGAAATTTCACGTTATCACGATTCAAGATATTTTTATTGGGAGAGCATAGTTGTAGAATTTACGATTCGTTTTAAATCATATTTGGGAGAGCTAAGTTCAAGAATTCACGATCTGTTTTTAAATAATATTAATGTAAACAAACATATTTCACAACTGAAAATGGCGCAGGTGTTTTTCAGTATAAATCCAAGTCAAGCACAGGATAATTAAAAACTTTGTATATTTACACTTTTAATATGTACAATATTTACAACGAAAACATTTGAATAATATTTGTTAAAGGCATTATTCCTCACTGGGAATCAAAGATTTCTTTTATATATTCAAGAATATTCATTTCTCCCTTTTCGGAAGATCAAGAAATACACAGCCAGCATGCTGCTTTCGAGATTCACATTCAAACTGAACTATAAACAAGAGAAATGCCTTTAAAACAATTAATACTTCAGCAACTATTTCTTCTAACAAGAAGTCAAGCATGATTTCATATTCGGAAATAAATTTCCCCTTTTTTTAAATTAAACATCATTTCTTCTAATAGAAGACCACGATAAAAAACCTATACGCAGCTTATTACCTGCTACGTTCAAGATTCACTTTCACAAAACCAACTAAACTAAAAAAGGAACAAGAAAGAAAAAATGTTTTTTAATATTAATTCTCTAGTCAGACCACGTGACCTGGGATCACTGGCGCCTAATCAGTCTGGCTGAGAAAAGAAGGGGTTTGCGAAATTTCACAACCTCTGAAAATGCGATACCTAAAATGAAAAAAAAAATGTATTTTTGACATCAGAATTACGGAAGCGTTCAAACGATACCCCACATGATATACAAAGAAAATATTTTTTTTGAGTAATTTAATTAGCCCCTCTACATTTTTCCTAAATATATTTATGAATGTTTAATAATCTGTAAATAGGTGAGTCTTCTTCCAAGTCTTCCCCCACTTCCCCCAATTTGAACTTTCCACGTTCCATAGTTTACAAGTAAAATGGCTGTGACAGACAGACAAGGGAGTGATCCTATAATGGTTCCGTTTTTACCTTTAGAGTACGGAACCCTAAAAAATGCTTTTTTGGAAACAAATTGTTGTAATTTTAGTTAAAATAGCCTTTTGTGGTGACCAGCTATAAAGGACACCATCTATTACAACATAATATATTTTGTATCAATTTAATTACTATATCCTCCACGATATCAGGACAAACCAATGACATGAAGTATACCTTTCCATCATGGAAGCATTTCTTAAATATTTTATTGCTATATACATTAACTTTCTTGTATAGAGCTTGACGAAAACTACTATACACGTTCAATTCGTCAGTTATACTCCGAAATGTTTAATTGCAACACATTTACTTATATGTACATTTAAACCTATTGCATAATATTCCGTAAGCACATCCACTGTCTAATGTCGTATTTTAGAATGCTGGTGATATTGCTCAATTCAGTGATTTTTCTCCAGTAGTATCTTCATTCACTTTAAACTACATTGTTGCTAGCATCGCTTATGTTTGAAGCTAACCATTTCTGTTGACTGAATTACAAAAAATTAGGTATTTCATATTTTAACTAGATTTTTCCCCCAAAATCTTTCCTAATGAGAAAAGCCCAAATAAAGGCATTATTTTAATAATTTTCTTTTATAATATGTTATTTAATAGCATTGGAATATAATTATTGATGATGTAGCATGTAGATTGTTTCTTACTGATTTTATTCTTGGAAAATGTACTCCTGACGATGGCTTTAAAGGTTAAACCGAAACGTTCAGTTTTACACTGGTCATCAAAAATTAAGGAAAAGTCACAAGATGCTAATTTTCAAATACGCGAACACTCAAAAGGAAACAATATAATTCGAGTAATTACTATCTCCACAACACAGTTAGCCCATATAACATCTCATTCATGTCACACATGGTCACAAGTGTCACAGTCCCTACGGTGAAATAGGAAATTCCATACATCTCATTATGAGTCTCAAATGATAACTATATGTGACTCCACTGAGAAGTCAATGTGACTGCTGTTTTGTGACGAGTCACCAGGTGACTTTACAATGTAGTTAAATTGTGACTCTCATGTGACTGTCATTTTTAGACTCAATTTCATAGTCATCATGAACGTTGCATTATGATAAGTTACCAAATAATATCATTTTATAGTCACATGGAGACTTTTCCCAAAAGAGCACAATGATCACTTCACAGTAGTCTCTCTGTCACCTGAAAGTCATCATGTGATTTTAATGTGACATTATTTGGTAACTTATCACAATGCAGCGTTCAACATGGCTTTGAAATTGAATCTACAAATGACAGTCACATGAGAGTCACAATGTAACTACATTGTAAAGTCACATGGTGACTCGTCACAAAGCAGCAGTCACAGTGACGTCTCAGTGGAGTCATATAAAGTGATCATTTGAGAACTCATAATGAGATGTATGGAATTTCCTATTTTTTTGCTTCACCGTAGTGACTGTGACACTTGTGACCATGTGTGACATGAATGAGATGTTATATGGACTATCTGTGTTGTAGAGATAGTAATTACTCTAATTATATTATTTCCTTTTGAGTGTTCGCGTATTTGAAAATTACCATTTTGTGGCTTTTCTTTAATTTTTGCACAGTGTATTTTATTCTTGTGTTTTTATTTTTACATCATCTTTAAATTTGTGAATAAAATGTACGTTCGATAGCAACCTTTATTTTGTTTAGTATTCGATTTCATAACTTAATGTCCTTAATTATTAGGAAGATGTTACTTCGGTATAAATTGAAATACGCTTCTATATTAGAATATTTTATGTGGAAGGGAAAGTCCCACATTAAGGTATAAATATAACTTTTCAGTACCATTTCTAAATTCAAATATGGCGTCCATCTGTAGTAGTATGTATATTATTCAATTTCAAAAATCCCATGTAATTTTTTAATTTATTAAATCTGGACTTCCTTTAAAAAGTATTAAGGTATCTGTTCTTTCAATTACCTACTTTTTTTGATGATCAGAAACTAACAATTACTCGGCATCATATTCCAATAACTGGATTTTTATTAATAGTAAGCATTTCTTTAGCAAATATATTTTAGGAAGATAAAAATTTAGTTATCATAGGAGACGATAGTATTTCCGATTGACGCAGCGTTAAGCGCAAAATCGTAGAGTGGTCTCATACTGCTAACTCGAGATCAAAAGAAACGTGTAAAGCCGCCATTTAATAACTCAACAAATATAGTTCATATTGTTCTGATTTTTTTAAACAGCCTTATATCTGCACTCTAATCCTATTGCATTTTTTTTTTACATTTCTACGTGAAGCATATTTTGAGATCGGTAAACACATTTTTTAGGTAATTATGGCCATGTAAGCTTATCCCTTTTACTTTCTTCTATCTTTACAAGAAGAAAGTATTGGACTCGTGAAAAATTTCGACTTTCAGTTTTCGACGGATTTATACGTTTTAGGGGTAAGAGATTCCGAAAAACATGTTTTTACAAAATGTCTGTCTGTGCGTCTGTGAGTCTGTCTGCATGTGACACAAATTTTGTGGGCGCTCTATCTCAAGAACTAGTGCACGGAATTTAATAAAAAAATAATATTCAGTTAGTCCCTGATATAAATTGAAGCTGATCAATTTTTGGTGTAAATCACTGACAGGTATCGCTGTTATGTGGCATTTTTCCCGATTTCAACAATAGCTCAGTCTCCAGAATTAATGCACGGATTTTCATCAAAATTCAGAGTCAGTTAGTCCTTGACATGAATTGACGTTTTAAACATTTTGGTGTAAATAGCTCAATAGGTGGCGCTGCTATGCTGCATTTTTGTGATTTCCTCAATAGCTCTATCGCAAGAACTAATGCTTGGATTTTCAACAAACTTCAGATTCAGGTATACCTTGATATAAATTAGTGCTGTTTTTATTTTGGTGCAATCCGCTCAGCAGGTGGCACTGCTATGCTACATTTTTCAGGATTTCCGCTATAGTTTCTATCTCAAGAACTAATGCACGAATTTTCATCAAATTTCAAATTCAGATTTACTTTGATATGCATTGGTGCTAAATTCAGGTAATTCCTTGTATTATTTAAACGATTTAATTACCGTGATTTATGTAGAAGAAAATTTTGGGGTGGCCACAACATACTAGTTTTTTTCTTTTGTGTCACTCTATTCCGAATTGTAAGTGAAATTCATGTAAAGAGTTTTTTTGCGTCATTTTATCCAAAGTAATTGAAATTTAGGCAAATGTTTAGTTTGACGCAAAGAAACCATTTACATAAATTTTACTTACAATTTTGAACATCGTGACACGAAAGATAAATGAATTTATTGAAAAAAAAACACATTTTAATGCATAATATCAATTTGATGAAAGTGTTATATTTAACTGTGAATTAGAAAATTGAAAGTATTGTTAAAACGTGCAAATATATTTTAACAAATGGAAAAATAATTAAATTGAATTTTAAAACAAGCCTTTTAAAGCCACATTAAGGCGTCGCTTAAATTTTATATGATATCTTTTAAAACTCATATTTTGAATTTATGAGAGATGTGGAGAAAAAAATGATCATTGAATAAAGTTATATATATTTTTTCATGCTGAATATAATTTTTGCTCATACGATTAAAAATACAACAAAAATAAAATGATGAAATAAATAATACAAATATGTATTTCACAATTAATAGCAAAGCGACACTCAACATTTTGTATCATTATTTTTAAAATTCTTAAAGCCATAAGATAAAGGGCTGCATCACAAACTTTTAAACAGTTATGGGTTTGTGTATTTATACTTCATTACGCTTCGATAACACAGGATATAAGTAATAAAATCTGTGTATAGTGCTAATAATAAATGTGTTCCGAAAATTGCATCAAATTCAATTAACTTAAGACATTGCAAATACTTGCAAATACTTAAATTATCCTTAATTTTATAAATCGAAGAGCTAAAAATATTTCAAACCAGATTAAAATAAGAACAAGTGACAAAATCATGTTTGTTAATGTAATTACTTAATTATCGGATAAATATGATTACATAATTACGTTTGGCGTGTTTTAAAATCTTTATTTCTATAAAAAAAGGATAAAAAAAATTAACAAGATACATGTGAAATGATTTCCAAAAAAACATATAAAAAATAAAAAGCAATACAGCTTACAAAAGCATAATATTGTTGATGCAGCAGAAATTTAATTTTAGAATATGATGTCATTTAATTAATGTTTTCGGTTCTAAAAATAAGATATAAATAAATGAATTTTGTTAATGTAATAAAGTCGAATCACACTGAAATAAACAATTTTTGCGTAATGGTGCTATACAAATAATTGGATTTTACGGATCTTTTAACTTTAGAATGGTTGTACTACGACGCATGCAAATAGCGCTAGAAAGCTAAAGTAATTATTGCATAAGTGTGAAAAGAAAAAATAATAGTCTTCTGTTTCCAGTATTATAAACTTTATTTTCTTAATGAAATCCAAATGAGAATTTTAATAATTATGTGTACTTGAAATATTTTAGTAGAATGAAATGCAGAAATATATTATATATTAATAGACAAAATTATATTAGAATAAGTAATAACTATAAGATCATTCAATATTCAAAATTTTTATATCGGTGTAAATTTCTGCATTTCACGAGTTTTAAAACGTTCTTATTATCCTCAAATAAACTGAAAAAAGGAAGATATTACAGATTGTGTTTAATATTAAATAAAATATTGCTGATGACGCAGAAATTCAATTTCAGAATAAGATGTTATTTAATTTATGTTTTCTGGTCTAAAAATAAGATATAAATGAATTAATTTTAGCAATTTAATAATGTCGAATCACACTGAAAGAAACACTTTTTGTGTGTAATGGTTATAGTATAATCTATAACAATAATTGGATCTATCGAAAATTTTTATCTTTAGAATATTTGTATTACGACGCATGCTTATAACAATAGGAAACGACACCAATTATTGAAGAATCGTGAGAAAAAAAATACCTAATAGTCTTCTGTTTTCAGAATTAAAAACTTTATTTTCTTACTGGAATCCAAATGACTATTTTGATAATTATGTGTACGTAAAAAGCTTTAGCAGAATGAAATGCAAAAATGTATTATATATTAATAGATAGAATTAAATTAGAACCTTCAATATTCACAATTTTTATACCAAGCACAAAAAAGGAAGATATTACAGATTGTGTTTAATATTAAATAAAATATTGCTGATGCGGCAAAAATTCAATTTCAGAATAAGATGTTATTTAATTTATGTTTTCTGGTCTAAAAATAAGATATAAATGAATTAATTTTAGCAATTTAATAATGTCGAATCACACTGAAAAAAACAGTTTTTGTGTGTAATGATTATAGTATAATCTATAAAAACAATTGGCTTTATCGAATCTTTTAGCTCTAGCATATTTTTACTACGAAGCATACATATAGCAATAGGATGTGACAAAAATTATTGAAGAATCGTAAATAAAAAAAACATAACAGTCTTCTTTTTCCAGATTTATAAACTTTATTTTCGTACTAAAATCCAAATGAGTATTTTAATAATTACGTGTACGTGCATTTTTTAAAATCAGAATGAAATGCAGACCATATGCATATTAACATGTTCCCTGCCACCGAAGCGCTAGCGCGGCCGAACGTCACCTCTTCGTATGCCGGTGACGCTCTGGAGCGTCGAACGGCTCTTGCTGTATTGTTATAAGCTCTGTTTTTAGTGTGGTTTTGGACGTTGAACACACAAGTTGTTTATGCACGTTAGAGAAGCAGGAACCGCACTAAATAGGAAAATAATATGTTTTTTCGTTTTTCTGGTTTTACTAGTAAAATAGGCAACTCAAATTTTAATCATAACAGATATATATATTTTTTCATATTTAAGAAAAGGTTATTATTTTAAACTAATTTGGTGACCAGTTTGGCCTCCCTTAAATGTATGCTAAGAAATGTATCATGTTACTTTTATTCATAATTCAATTTGTATGTCATTATCATTTTTTTTAATGCAAAACTTTCATTTAAAACTGAAACATTTAAAATAAATGGCTTTTACTTCTTTCTTTTTTAAAAACGAAACGAAAAGAAAAATATTAAGCACAAATGTCATATACGCCATGGGGTACCTAATTGGCGCCAAAATGGCGTTATTTTGCCTGACATGATAACCCGGATTTTGTTGCTTATTTACTAATAAATGTTTATTTGAATCGATTTTCTTTTTATTTACAAAAAATGTTATAAATTGTTTTGTTCTATAATTATTAAAACTTTTTTATTTATTGTTATTTCACTTTAAAAATAATAGAAAATAATTTAAAAATAAATATGTAACTGGTATTGGAAAGCGAGGTTTTCGCCAAATTGCCGTAAAAAAAATCACGCCAAACCCGGTGCGTATATGACAATGCAACAAAACAAGTCATTTGATTTCAACTTCAAAGCAATGTTTTAATGGTACTATTTCTCCCGTCGACCAATTTCGCGAAATTATATAAATCGCCAAACCACTCACCAAATTATACAAATTGACATATTTTTTTATTTTAAATAACGAAAGAACAAATAAATTAGTATAACATTAATAAAAAATACAAATAAAACGTCGAAATAAAAATCACTTGATGTGAAACACGTGAAACTTCTTTAAAGTCAAGTGAATGTGACATTTACGATCAACCATTATTGGTATTTAATCTCATAGTTTGGCGACAGATTTTTGGTCGATGGGATAACCAAATAGCACCGTTTTAATTTACCACTCGAAAAATAAAAAAATGCTAACTGAAAAGTTCAAAAAAAGCTATTGGCGGAATTTGCACACGGCTAACATAAAAGTACCAGTAATTCTTTGCGATCATGGCAACTTTTATGTAATTTTACTCGAAAAAAATATTTTGGTTCTTTAAACAAAATAGAAACCTTTCTTATGAAAAGCGAAGGGATCAACCCGTAATTGTTTATGGCAGTTACATGACTTTGACTATTATAATACAAGTGAAATAATGGTAATAGAATAATATTTCTCGACTTATCACACAGGTGGCTGGCTAACATTAAAGTACCAAAATGGCCGTCTGGAATATAAAAAGCGAAGCGACTGTTGATGATACTGTTGACCGAAACTGTTGATGATAGTCACATGACTTAGGCTATTATTATAGAGATTGTTTTCAATTCTAAAAACAGCGCAAAGAATAATAATTCCTAACGATTAAAAATTTATTTACACGTGACTATTAAAAACAGAAAAAAAACTTTAAAATTACTATTAAATGAGTACGTGTTAAAAGCAGGGAAATATTGAAAATTATGTCTTGAAAATTGTATTTACACATGAATATTAAAAGAGAAAGGAAACTTTAAAATAATAAATGCATTAATATGCGTTGAACCCTTTCAGGAGCAAGGTACTTCTATTCGTAAAATGTGGAAATCAGTGAATTGCACCAGAATTTACAAACAAATTTCGATATACAAAAATGCTTTTGTTCACTTACTTAATAAAAGGAAACTTTTCATCCCAATATACTGGTGTCAATGTGGCATTTAAGAATTAAAATTAATTGGTCCAAAAATGAACCACCGCCCTTGAAGGGGTTAAAGTAGTAAATTGTAGTAATTGTAGTAAATGCTATTATGTCAATCGTTTTATAACGCTGTTAAAAATACCGGGAGGAAAAGACTCTGTTTACTTAATTCATTATATTTTAGCTTCTTTTCAAACGTTTAACTGGTCTTCTTTAACCAAACACGAAAAAAACCATTGGATATCTTAACAGGAACTATTTCTGCCTTAAATTTTTGCAATCAAAAGAAATTAAATAGACACCCATTTACAGGGAGATCGCTACAAGTTTTTTCAGTATAATTCAATCTTCTCTAATCTTTTTAAAACCGATTAGATTAGCGTGCTTTTAGATTCTGCAGTGTCTGAACGGGGGTTGACGAGCGTAAGTTGCAGGGTGTAGAGTCCCCTAGTATATATATAAATAAATAAATATATATATATATGTAAACATATTTAGCACTGTCAATGAAAAAAAAAGAGGAAAGAAAATTGAGAAAGAAGACAATTTGATCACCAAATCTTTGTAGAAGAAAACGAAAATAGTAATTCAATTAAAAAGTATATTTTATTTTAATATGTGTTACAGAAATAAGCTTAGAAGTTGTCTTCATTGTAAAATCCTTCAAACATCTGAAATTGTCAATACAAACAACTAATTTTGACATCGTGTTTGAATTTTTCGCTTATTTTAACTTATAATACCAAACAGGAATTCATTCGGTCAAGTAGTTTAAGAATAATGCAGTTTTAAAATATTGAATAAGATTTAGAAATATAATAGGTTTTTCGAAGTTTTAAAAATGCAAATGCAAAATTACAGCTCATTAAAAAAGTAGTTTTCAGCTTAAGATTGGATGCGCATTGCAATCTGTTTTGCAATGATTAAAAAGGAATTTAACATCAAGAGTTCTTTTTTAAACCTGTATAATTCTGAAACTGCTAGACCGAGTGACTTACTGCTTGATATCTTCAGGTAAAACTAATCGAAAAATCAAAATATGATAAAAAATGTACGTGTTCATATTGAAAATTTTTGAGTTTGGTGCAATTTTATTATGAGTACGACCCCTAAACATTAACTTAAATTGAAAAAAGACAAAGTTTTCTTTTAATAGGTATTTTCGTTTGTTTTCCTGTGACAAATTAGAGTTTAAAATGTATTTCATGCACGAATCTGTAATTATCCGAGTGAACGTTTGTATGAAAGATAATAAATAATGCAATGATTAAAAAGGAATTTAACATCAAGAGTTCTTTTTTAAACCTGTATAATTCTGAAACTGCTAGACCGAGTGACTTACTGCTTGATATCTTCAGGTAAAACTAATCGAAAAATCAAAATATGATAAAAAATGTACGTGTTCATATTGAAAATTTTTGAGTTTACTGCAATTTTATTATGAGTACGACCCCTAAACTTTAACTTAAATTGAAAAAAGACAAAGTTTCCTTTTAATAGGTATTTTCGTTTGTTTTCCTGTGACAAATTAGAGTTTAAAATGTATTTCATGCACGAATCTGTAATTATCCGAGTGAACGTTTGTATGAAAGATAATAAATAATGCAATGATTAAAAAGGAATTTAACATCAAGAGTTCTTTTTTAAACCTGTATAATTCTGAAACTGCTAGACCGAGTGACTTACTGCTTGATATCTTCAGGTAAAACTAATCGAAAAATCAAAATATGATAAAAAACGTACGTGTTCATATTGAAAATTTTTGAGTTTACTGCAATTTTATTATGAGTACGACCCCTAAACTTTAACTTAAATTGAAAAAGACAAAGTTTCCTTTTAATAGGTATTTTAGTTTGTTTTCCTGTGACAAATTAGAGTTTAAAATGTATTTCATGCACGAATCTGTAATTATCCGAGTGAACGTTTGTATGAAAGATAATAAATAATGCAATGATTAAAAAGGAATTTAACATCAAGAGTTCTTTTTTAAACCTGTATAATTCTGAAACTGCTAGACCGAGTGACTTACTGCTTGATATCTTCAGGTAAAACTAATCGAAAAATCAAAATATGATAAAAAATGTACGTGTTCATATTGAAAATTTTTGAGTTTACTGCAATTTTATTATGAGTACGACCCCTAAACTTTAACTTAAATTGAAAAAAGACAAAGTTTCCTTTTAATAGGTATTTTCGTTTGTTTTCCTGTGACAAATTAGAGTTTAAAATGTATTTCATGCACGAATCTGTAATTATCCGAGTGAACGTTTGTATGAAAGATAATAAATAATGCAATGATTAAAAAGGAATTTAACATCAAGAGTTCTTTTTTAAACCTGTATAATTCTGAAACTGCTAGACCGAGTGACTTATTGCTTGATATCTTCAGGTAAAACTAATCGAAAAATCAAAATATGATAAAAAATGTACGTGTTCATATTGAAAATGTTTGAGTTTACTGCAATTTTATTATGAGTACGACCCCTAAACTTTAACTTAAATTGAAAAAAGACAAAGTTTCCTTTTAATAGGTATTTTCGTTTGTTTTCCTGTGACAAATTAGAGTTTAAAATGTATTTCATGCACGAATCTGTAATTATCCGAGTGAACGTTTGTATGAAAGATAATAAATAATGCAATGATTAAAAAGGAATTTAACATCAAGAATTCTTTTTTAAACCTGTATAATTCTGAAACTGCTAGACCGAGTGACTTACTGCTTGATATCTTCAGGTAAAACTAATCGAAAAATCAAAATATGATAAAAAATGTACGTGTTCATATTGAAAATTTTTGAGTTTACTGCAATTTTATTATGAGTACGACCCCTAAACTTTAACTTAAATTGAAAAAAGACAAAGTTTCCTTTTAATAGGTATTTTCGTTTGTTTTCCTGTGACAAATTAGAGTTTAAAATGTATTTCATGCACGAATCTGTAATTATCCGAGTGAACGTTTGTATGAAAGATAATAAATAATGCAATGATTAAAAAGGAATTTAACATCAAGAGTTCTTTTTTAAACCTGTATAATTCTGAAACTGCTAGACCGAGTGACTTACTGCTTGATATCTTCAGGTAAAACTAATCGAAAAATCAAAATATGATAAAAAACGTACGTGTTCATATTGAAAATTTTTGAGTTTACTGCAATTTTATTATGAGTACGACCCCTAAACTTTAACTTAAATTGAAAAAAGACAAAGTTTCCTTTTAATAGGTATTTTAGTTTGTTTTCCTGTGACAAATTAGAGTTTAAAATGTATTTCATGCACGAATCTGTAATTATCCGAGTGAACGTTTGTATGAAAGATAATAAATAATGCAATGATTAAAAAGGAATTTAACATCAAGAGTTCTTTTTTAAACCTGTATAATTCTGAAACTGCTAGACCGAGTGACTTACTGCTTGATATCTTCAGGTAAAACTAATCGAAAAATCAAAATATGATAAAAAATGTACGTGTTCATATTGAAAATTTTTGAGTTTACTGCAATTTTATTATGAGTACGACCCCTAAACTTTAACTTAAATTGAAAAAAGACAAAGTTTCCTTTTAATAGGTATTTTCGTTTGTTTTCCTGTGACAAATTAGAGTTTAAAATGTATTTCATGCACGAATCTGTAATTATCCGAGTGAACGTTTGTATGAAAGATAATAAATAATGCAATGATTAAAAAGGAATTTAACATCAAGAGTTCTTTTTTAAACCTGTATAATTCTGAAACTGCTAGACCGAGTGACTTATTGCTTGATATCTTCAGGTAAAACTAATCGAAAAATCAAAATATGATAAAAAATGTACGTGTTCATATTGAAAATGTTTGAGTTTACTGCAATTTTATTATGAGTACGACCCCTAAACTTTAACTTAAATTGAAAAAAGACAAAGTTTCCTTTTAATAGGTATTTTCGTTTGTTTTCCTGTGACAAATTAGAGTTTAAAATGTATTTCATGCACGAATCTGTAATTATCCGAGTGAACGTTTGTATGAAAGATAATAAATAATGCAATGATTAAAAAGGAATTTAACATCAAGAATTCTTTTTTAAACCTGTATAATTCTGAAACTGCTAGACCGAGTGACTTACTGCTTGATATCTTCAGGTAAAACTAATCGAAAAATCAAAATATGATAAAAAATGTACGTGTTCATATTGAAAATTTTTGAGTTTACTGCAATTTTATTATGAGTACGACCCCTAAACTTTAACTTAAATTGAAAAAAGACAAAGTTTCCTTTTAATAGGTATTTTCGTTTGTTTTCCTGTGAGAAATTAGAGTTTAAAATGTATTTCATGCACGAATCTGTAATTATCCGAGTGAACGTTTGTATGAAAGATAATAAATAATGCAATGATTAAAAAGGAATTTAACATCAAGAGTTCTTTTTTAAACCTGTATAATTCTGAAACTGCTAGACCGAGTGACTTACTGCTTGATATCTTCAGGTAAAACTAATCGAAAAATCAAAATATGATAAAAAACGTACGTGTTCATATTGAAAATTTTTGAGTTTACTGCAATTTTATTATGAGTACGACCCCTAAACTTTAACTTAAATTGAAAAAAGACAAAGTTTCCTTTTAATAGGTATTTTAGTTTGTTTTCCTGTGACAAATTAGAGTTTAAAATGTATTTCATGCACGAATCTGTAATTATCCGAGTGAACGTTTGTATGAAAGATAATAAATAATGCAATGATTAAAAAGGAATTTAACATCAAGAGTTCTTTTTTAAACCTGTATAATTCTGAAACTGCTAGACCGAGTGACTTACTGCTTGATATCTTCAGGTAAAACTAATCGAAAAATCAAAATATGATAAAAAATGTACGTGTTCATATTGAAAATTTTTGAGTTTACTGCAATTTTATTATGAGTACGACCCCTAAACTTTAACTTAAATTGAAAAAAGACAAAGTTTCCTTTTAATAGGTATTTTCGTTTGTTTTCCTGTGACAAATTAGAGTTTAAAATGTATTTCATGCACGAATCTGTAATTATCCGAGTGAACGTTTGTATGAAAGATAATAAATAATGCAATGATTAAAAAGGAATTTAACATCAAGAGTTCTTTTTTAAACCTGTATAATTCTGAAACTGCTAGACCGAGTGACTTACTGCTTGATATCTTCAGGTAAAACTAATCGAAAAATCAAAATATGATAAAAAATGTACGTGTTCATATTGAAAATTTTTGAGTTTACTGCAATTTTATTATGAGTACGACCCCTAAACTTTAACTTAAATTGAAAAAAGACAAAGTTTCCTTTTAATAGGTATTTTCGTTTGTTTTCCTGTGACAAATTAGAGTTTAAAATGTATTTCATGCACGAATCTGTAATTATCCGAGTGAACGTTTGTATGAAAGATAATAAATAATGCAATGATTAAAAAGGAATTTAACATCAAGAGTTCTTTTTTAAACCTGTATAATTCTGAAACTGCTAGACCGAGTGACTTACTGCTTGATATCTTCAGGTAAAACTAATCGAAAAATCAAAATATGATAAAAAATGTACGTGTTCATATTGAAAATTTTTGAGTTTACTGCAATTTTATTATGAGTACGACCCCTAAACTTTAACTTAAATTGAAAAAAGACAAAGTTTCCTTTTAATAGGTATTTTCGTTTGTTTTCCTGTGACAAATTAGAGTTTAAAATGTATTTCATGCACGAATCTGTAATTATCCGAGTGAACGTTTGTATGAAAGATAATAAATAATGCAATGATTAAAAAGGAATTTAACATCAAGAGTTCTTTTTTAAACCTGTATAATTCTGAAACTGCTAGACCGAGTGACTTACTGCTTGATATCTTCAGGTAAAACTAATCGAAAAATCAAAATATGATAAAAAATGTACGTGTTCATATTGAAAATTTTTGAGTTTACTGCAATTTTATTATGAGTACGACCCCTAAACTTTAACTTAAATTGAAAAAAGACAAAGTTTCCTTTTAATAGGTATTTTCGTTTGTTTTCCTGTGACAAATTAGAGTTTAAAATGTATTTCATGCACGAATCTGTAATTATCCGAGTGAACGTTTGTATGAAAGATAATAAATAATGCAATGATTAAAAAGGAATTTAACATCAAGAGTTCTTTTTTAAACCTGTATAATTCTGAAACTGCTAGACCGAGTGACTTACTGCTTGATATCTTCAGGTAAAACTAATCGAAAAATCAAAATATGATAAAAAATGTACGTGTTCATATTGAAAAATTTTGAGTTTACTGCAATTTTATTATGAGTACGACCCCTAAACTTTAACTTAAATTGAAAAAAGACAAAGTTTCCTTTTAATAGGTATTTTCGTTTGTTTTCCTGTGACAAATTAGAGTTTAAAATGTATTTCATGCACGAATCTGTAATTATCCGAGTGAACGTTTGTATGAAAGATAATAAATAATGCAATGATTAAAAAGGAATTTAACATCAAGAGTTCTTTTTTAAACCTGTATAATTCTGAAACTGCTAGACCGAGTGACTTACTGCTTGATATCTTCAGGTAAAACTAATCGAAAAATCAAAATATGATAAAAAATGTACGTGTTCATATTGAAAATTTTTGAGTTTACTGCAATTTTATTATGAGTACGACCCCTAAACTTTAACTTAAATTGAAAAAAGACAAAGTTTCCTTTTAATAGGTATTTTCGTTTGTTTTCCTGTGACAAATTAGAGTTTAAAATGTATTTCATGCACGAATCTGTAATTATCCGAGTGAACGTTTGTATGAAAGATAATAAATAATGCAATGATTAAAAAGGAATTTAACATCAAGAGTTCTTTTTTAAACCTGTATAATTCTGAAACTGCTAGACCGAGTGACTTACTGCTTGATATCTTCAGGTAAAACTAATCGAAAAATCAAAATATGATAAAAAATGTACGTGTTCATATTGAAAATTTTTGAGTTTACTGCAATTTTATTATGAGTACGACCCCTAAACTTTAACTTAAATTGAAAAAAGACAAAGTTTCCTTTTAATAGGTATTTTCGTTTGTTTTCCTGTGACAAATTAGAGTTTAAAATGTATTTCATGCACGAATCTGTAATTATCCGAGTGAACGTTTGTATGAAAGATAATAAATAATGCAATGATTAAAAAGGAATTTAACATCAAGAGTTCTTTTTTAAACCTGTATAATTCTGAAACTGCTAGACCGAGTGACTTACTGCTTGATATCTTCAGGTAAAACTAATCGAAAAATCAAAATATGATAAAAAATGTACGTGTTCATATTGAAAATTTTTGAGTTTACTGCAATTTTATTATGAGTACGACCCCTAAACTTTAACTTAAATTGAAAAAAGACAAAGTTTCCTTTTAATAGGTATTTTCGTTTGTTTTCCTGTGACAAATTAGAGTTTAAAATGTATTTCATGCACGAATCTGTAATTATCCGAGTGAACGTTTGTATGAAAGATAATAAATAAATAGAAAATAAGAGAATGGAAAACACTTTTATGATTTTAACATTTGGAGCATTTTTATATTTCATATCTTCAAAGATGGATAAATTTATTTTAAAATTTTCCTGTTAGATTATGGGAGCATTATCTACGAATGAAAACCCATTAAATTTCTATTCGAAAATGGCACGGGTGGCTAAAAGTATTCAAGATATGGAAGATAACCCAATTTATGAAAAGTGTTTTTTTTTCATTTTAGTACATGATATATGTAGTTTTACATAATTTTGCTTAAAGAAGCATTGAAATATAAGAAGATTTTATCACTTTTAAAAAAGGATATAAATCAAGTTTTATTTAAAAGTATATAAGAAATACGGAATATATTACTGTAAGTAGTATTAACCATAACACATATTCCAAACGGAAAAGTCAAAACGTACAGTGGCAGTCAAAAGTTTACGGCCAGTTAATATCTTTGATTTGTTTGCCAGAACGTTTCAGCGAAGAAAAAGCACAATTGGTCCAAAAGTTAGGGGTAAGCAAATGACCTCTGTCCACGTGATCATTTTGATTGGATACTGAAGATACTTGATGCAAAGGGGCGGAATTCGAAATCCACGTGTGCAAAAGTTTCGGCCATTCGTCAATTGTTAGTTTTTGGTATCGGTAAAATGTTTTTTTGACCGTGTTTGTTAATTAATCAACAGGAATAACGTATTTGAAATTCAAAAATTAAAAGTTCAGCAATTATTTTCCGTAAATGAGTGGTTTGTTTGTCCCTAAAGTGCCAATCCTCTCGTGAGATTGCGGCAAAGTTATCGATCGGAAAATTTACTGTGAACGATATTTTTAAAAAAGTATAAAGATGGCCATGGCTTTCAGGGCTTGCCACGGTCCGGGAGATCCCGAAAAACGGCTATTCGTGTGGAGAGATTTATCAGGAGAAAAGCAGTTGATGAACCGCATAAAAATGCCGCTACATATCCCGTGATATACGAAGCGAAAATATAGCGAGGAATTGTCGGTCTACCGTGTCAAGACGCTTACGTAACGCAGAATTTTGTGGAAGAGTCGGTATTAAAAAATCTTTCATAAGTAAAAAAATTCAGAGGGCCCGACTGGCGTTTGTAATGGAACACAAAGACTGGCCAAATGCAAATTGGAAAAAAGTACTATTTTGTTCAATATTTTTGGGAATGATAGCAGACACTACGTCCGACGTCCTAAAACCAAAAGATATGATTCGGGATATGTTATTCTTACAATGAAGCATGGCGGAGGACACGTTATGCTGTGGGGAGCATTTTCTGGAAAATGTGTCGGTGTTTAGTTGAAATTCGCTGCAAGATGAATGGTGCAATGCATAAAGATATCTTGCAAGATCATTTTCTGCCTTATTGGAGGAAAAATTATGGTCGCAACTATTTGTTTCAGAATAATAACGACCCAAATCATACATGTAACCTCGTCAAATAGTGGCTTTAGCACGAAAAAATTAATTCCGCTTTTGGAATGGACAGCCCAATCACACGATCAGAAAAAGATAGAAAAGCTTTGGAACGAACTTCATAGCCTGTGCGGAATTATAAATATTCCAATTCAGCAGAATTTCCCCCAAAATTGCAAAAACCGTGGAAAAAACTAACCATAGACGATTTTCAACTGTTCTTTGAATCGATGCCACATCGCTGCGCCGCAGTACTTATTTTTAAATGTGCAAAGACAAAATACTGATTTTAAATGTTGCTGATCTGTCATTTTCTGTTATAGCAGCATTTTTTTTTTTTCAAACTTGCCAAGATTGCCGGAAACTTTTAAGAACATGCTTTTTTTTTTTTTTTTTTTTTGCAACTAATTTTGTCAATTAAATTTATTTATATTTGTTTTTTATTCCATATATATGCTCCAAACTATTATGTGAATAAAGCGCATAGGTATCACTTTGAGATTCCTCTTCATGTGGGTATACTTACAAATTAACCAAAAATTTTATGGTGGTCGGAAACTTTTGATCGCCACTGTATATTAAAATATTTATTTGCTTAAAAGACGTTACTAAAAACACGTTAAAAGTAAATTAAAAAACTATATTGACATGTTTCAACTCCTTCACTGAGTCGTCATCAGAATGTATCACAGAAATTACAAACACAATGCATATGAAAAATGGAAAAATATCATCGAATACAAACAAGTAAACATAAAACGCACCCTACATTTTCACCATCGCATGTGTTCCCTTTATGTTACGAACCCGCAAGTTGTCCAACCATTCAATTCATATATTCGTGATGAAACACGTGCGATGGTGAAAATGTAGGGTGCGTTTTATGTTTACTTGTTTACTTGTTTACATTCAATGATTTTTTTCCTTTTTTCATGTGCATTGTATTTGTAATTTCTGTTATCCATTCTAATGACGACTCAGTGAAGGAGCTGAAAATGTTAATATAGGTTTTTAATTTACTTTTAGTGCGTTTTTAGTAACTTCTTTCAAGCAAATAAATATTTTGATATATGTTTTGACTTCTCCGTTTGGAATATGTATTATGATATGGTTATTAGTGGACATAATTAAAGCTCGTACCAAGATTCTTTTACATCTAGTATTTACTTACATTAGTAGTATTAACATCAAAATAAATTGAAATGTTACCTCATAAAACTAGTAGGGTAAAGTTAGACAGTTTGAATAAATTGCATCATGAAACTGCTCAGGCCGACAATCTAAACGTAAAGCGTGGAATTTCACATATTATGATTAAAGTAATGAAAAATGAACAATGTAAAGTTTATCGCAACCTAAGCAACATAGATCCATGTAGTATTTATAATATTATTTTAAACTAGCTAACTTACCCGGCGTTGCCCTGGTACGTTAAATAATAGCTCGAATTGCGAAAAAGCTCTGAAAATCACAATAAGATATCGCGAAAAAATTTTTAATTGCTGCACAAATTTTGAAAAAAAGAGAAAAAAAAAATTATATATTGTGTTCGAAGATTGAAGTTTGATTCCTTTCACTAATGTGGAAAAATGGTAGGAAATCGCTAAAATGCACTAAAAATCGCATACAAAATTCCCTAAAAATTCGAAAATTGCTATACGAAATTCGAATAAACTTTATTGAAATGAGGGCAGAAATTACTTTAGTAGCCAAACATAGAATGCCAAAAAATTGCAGCAGATCACGAAGAAACGTAGAAATCGAATTAAAAATCAAAAAAAGTTCAAAAATCACGAAAGTCAAAATTTACTGTAGTTGGATAAAACTTTCAAATCTAATTCCTTTGACCTGCGGGCTCTCTTAAAATTTATGTTTGCGGAAGCATGCTAAGCATTGAATCATGTTATTTTTATTCATAATTTAATTTACGTGCATTTTCTTAAATATAATTAATAAAACCCCTTAAGTTAATATTAGTTTTTGTTGCAATAAAATATCTCAATTTGTTCATTTTCTGTAAGCAAGTAATCACTATTGGTTTACAGTGGAAGTCTATGAGAATTTGGAGAAATATTAGAGATATCGCCAAATTGGCGTCACTTTTGGGAACTAATTTTGGTCGCCAAATTTGGCGATATATCGCCAAGTTGGCGACAAACTTGGCGGTATTTGGCGACAGAACTGTGCCCCCCCCCCTACGGTAACAGCCCTTATAGGTATAAAGATGCATTAACTGCGGTTCAATAATCGCATAAAAAATTCTCTAAAAATTCAAAAATCGCTGTACGAATTCCGAATAAACTTTTTTGAAAAGAGAATAAAATTTACTACATTGGATTAAAAGAAAGAAATCGTATTCTTTTCACTATTGCGAAAAAATCGTCTTGAAACTTAAAAAATCGCTAAAAATCGCATAAAAAATTAAATAAACAAATCTAATCAAAAAATCGAAAATAGGGCTTCGAGGTGCAAAACTTCATATATAGACGTACCTTATCCCCAAATTTTGTAGCTCTACGTGCTGCGGTCCCTACAGAACACCGTCGACACACTCACTCACACACAAACTTCTTTCCTTATTATTATAGATGATTCTTACAGGCATCATAGGGCTGTTAATTACTATTAAAGATATGACGAAAATTTAACCCGAGAGTAGTCGTGTCTTTTTTCAGGACGTTATTAGTCGCGATCGGTCTTTTTGCAACTGGACCCGGCAGACAGAAAAAGTAAAATTGGAAAAACTTTTATCTTATTATTGGAAAAATGTTTATCTTAATATTCGAATATTACATTTCAATGATGTTATAAATTTGCAGTTTACTTAAATACATTTTATTCATATGAACTGACATTAGGGACCGCTGCATAGACTTTTCCACCAATTTCAACATTGATTGTGAAATTTACATGTAGGAAAAACAGATATGTATTTTTAGTTCACTATGAAGGTGAAGAAGCATCATGGTTAGGGTGTATCACGAAAAAAATTTTTTTGAATTTTAAAATTTCAAGTTGATAAAAAGTTGTCTCTATGGTCACATATTTACCAAAAAAAATTTTGTTGAAATTGAAAAATATTTAGGTCGGGCGGAATGATCCTAAAGTTTAAGCTTTTTTTGTGTATAATGTATATTTTTTAATTTTTGTTATATATCAATGTAAAGTAAGTGTTCCTTTTTCAAGTACAAAAACGTAAAGTTTAAAAAGGCAATTGATGTTAAAAAAATTTTTGATATTTGTTATTTACTATACAAGTCTCCCGGAACTACTTAAAAATCTTATTATTTTACTAAATATCCAAAATTTTCATTTCATTTTATTGATGTTTAAAAAAATTTTCAAGCTACTTTTTACATCGATAAACTTCAAGCAATCATGCAAATTAAATATATCTTAATTTTAAATAAGATTATTAGTCTTTTTTGGGGGGGAGGCCGGGGGGGGGTGGCTCATGACATTACAAACAATTCTAGACTAACAAACAAACAAACAAAAAAAACATAAAACATTAGAAATTGTAATATTTATATGGAAAAGGTTACAAATACAGCAGTTAAACATTGAATTTAAAAAGAGTTATTCAAAATAAATCTCGATTTTCTTATCTATTTATCTTCATAAGTTATCTTGACGGTTTTAGGGAGAGCACCACAATTTTAAGCATCTTTTTAAACCTGCAACCAAAGTTGTGGTTAGGCTGGTTGTCAGAGACAATTTATAATGCAATAAATTAAAATATGGTTATAAAACAAAAATATTAAATTAAGTTTTTTACTACTGTAAACAAAAAAATAAACTTTGAGTTAACGTTATAGAGAAAAGTCTTACTTGTTTATTCTTGGACTGCTGTGGTTGTAGATTCAGATTTTGCAGACGTGAAGTGACGCTTCGTTTCAAATTTTGGAAGGGATTTTCTGTCCAGCAGTCTTGATCTAATGAAGCCATCTCGCTCTTTGAAGCCACAAACGTGCTTAGAGGCTGCTGTGACCTACTTTATAATTCTTTCAACTGCCTGGGTGTGTGAAGGAATTTAAAACTCCTTTCTATCACTTGTTCCTGAATCAACAATCAACTCAATCTCTTGTTTGCTCAAGTTATTTAGGAGAGGTGGTTCTGTGACTGAGGTAGATTGCCAATCAATAAGATCAATGTAGTCTCCTGCCTCAAAATTAATTTGTGGTGGTTTGAAAATTCTTTTTTATTTTAATTCTGTTTGTCGAGCTTTTTCTATTCTTTTGCTTGCCAGATATCTAATATGTTTGGGAGAGTCAAACAGCATTCCCAAAAGGAGATGTTCTGGATGTACCATAAAGGCGTTTCTCTGTAGAGTTGATTGAACAATAGACTTAAGTTCATCTTCTAAGTATTGTATACATTGTACAATTTAAAAAAAGTGTTGTGATGCATAAATAATTCTAGGATGGCATTTTATAGTAAACCATGAGGGGGCATAAACTTTCATAAGAAACTCAGCTAATTTTTTCATTTGCGGGGTCGGATCAATTGATGCAATATATAATCGTAAGATTCTGTTTGCCATTGTCAGCCACCTTGCATGGGAGACGTTTCCAGGGTTTCTACTTGCCAACTCTTGAGCGCATTCACCTGTCAGTACCACGTGACATATATCCCATAGATATTTCTGATCGGTGCTCAAATCTTTACAATCAACCTCTGGAAAAATACTGTCTATTTTTATATATCCAACAACTGGTAAATTTTGGCAGTTTCCTAAACTTTTACCTATAGGACCACTGAAAGAACTTGGTCCAGAAGTTGGACCATCGAGGGCAACAAAAACTTTCCTAAGAGGTAATTCGTTTTGATGAAGCAAACAAATCACTACTTGTACTGGGCATTTTAGAGCCCTTTTAAACAATGCAATTGAACCATTAGCGACTCCAGTATTTGTTGCCGTACCATCACATCCAAGAGCTTTAATAGTTGTGTCATCAATGCAATTATATTCCATGTGTTTCAGTATTGATGATACTATGTCCTTTCCAGAACCCTTGTCTACAGTTACATGACCAAGATATGCTGAACCTGGTTCTTCAACCAAAGATATGTGCTGTTCTTGAATGGTTTTGCGAACAGATTTACCACGTACATATTCTTTGATTATAGTTTCGTCTTTACGACCATCAAAATATAGAGCAATTATTTCAGAGGTACGAGTTGAACTAATATTTTGACGGTACTTCACTCTTTCACGAAAAACCTTCGATTTATCAATTACCGCTGCCTGATTTCTTGTGTCACAACATTTAAATCTTGCAAAAGAGCACTTGCTAGTTGAGCTCCTGCTCTATTGGAAATGGCTTTGCGATCACATGCTCTTGAAAATGATGGCAAATTTGCTGGTAGGCCTTGTTTTATTGAAACGCTAGAACTTTCGTTTTATTTTTGATTGAAATACTTTTAATAGCTGAAACACTTTCATCACTTGAATCCTGTTGCATGGACTCACTGCCAGTGTCACTAACAGTTCCTTCCTTTCTTAAAGCAGGGGTCTTTGTTGATTGGAGACGTATGTTTAACTTGCATTTTAAGAACTTTTCCTTTATTTCACTACGTTTCTCAAGTTTTTTACTCTCTACTGCATCAATACCTCCGATACTCATAACCCTCAGGTTTCTTTGGTCTTTCAAGAACCCATGTTCTAATTTTGGAACTTTTTTTGGAGCTGGACATGAACATTTCTCTAATTCATGACATTTACAGGAACAAATATCAAAAAGGCTATTTACAATGTCAGACCTGAACTTTTCAGCTGACGTTTTAAAGCTCTTGGCATTTTTTGTGTTACACCCTGATGATTTTCTTATTTTTTTTGTATCTCTCTTTTAGTTTTAAAATCATAAAAACAATGTTGTTTGTAGATGAAACTGGAATGGAAGCCTTTTTCCAAATTTGTTCTAGCTGATGGGCCACTCGTATTGCAATTACCTTTTTCTCTGGTTGATGATATCCTTCAGACTTCAGCTGATTTTTTACCCATTCAAAATATCGTAGCACGTCAATTTTAGTAGATAATACATTGCTAGCACTTATATCTAGAGGTTGACCGACTATTGGTAAGTCAGTAGTTTTCCTTGTAGATTTAGAATGAGTGTTTTTACTCATATCGCTGAAAGAACAAAACCGCACTAACCACTCAAGAAAACTGCAATTTCGCAAAACTGTAAATGAAAGCACACCGCACATACAAGACGCTAAAAGCAGACTGTAAATAAAAGAAATGCTGAGCAGAGCGTGGGCGTAATGAGTGGGGGGCGAGCCGAGGGGAAGGCGAGGGAGAAGAAAAATCACGTGCCTCACATGAGGGGTTTGTGTGGCACGTGTTCCGAGGTCACAGGGAAGCTACAGTTACACGACCTTAAAACCTAAATGTAATATCGCAATTATATATAACGATTTTCTCGCTATTTTAAAACGATGTACTGCAATATCTATACAATAAATGCAATAATTGAAATTATTTGTAAACATTTTTAAAATATGGCTATTTTGACAAAAAAAAAAAAAAATGATGATTTATTTACAATTCCGGGAGACCTAAATACTAAATTTCAAATGCAATACATTTTTTATTGATAGAATGATTCTGAAACTATTCATTTTTGCACTTGATTACTAATTTTTGCTTTGCACATTCTTTATAAAAAAAAGTTTAAAATCGCCGTTTTGACAAAAAAAGTTTAAACTTTAGGCTCATTCCGCCCGACCTGAATATTTTTCAAATTCAACAAAATTTTTTTTGGTAAATATATGACCATAGAGACAACTTTTTATCAACTTGAAATTTTGAAATTCAAAAATTTTTTTTTCGTGATACACCCTAATCATGGTACATGGTAATTCATCATTGTATTTGAATGGCGGCAGGAGTTAGGAGAAGATAGTTTATATGGGCGGCAAAGAGACAGACACGCAACAAGTGCAGGGTTAACAATAAAAGTAAATAAAAATATATGAAAGACTAGAGAACAGGAATTCTGCTTTTTTAGAATTTAGTGTCGCACCCGGCATTTCCATTACTTCATTTTCTTCTGGTGGGCTGGTGGTTTCTATTATTACGGAACAGCCATTATAAATGAAGATGAAAGAGCAGCCGTAAAAAGTTAGAACTCAGGGTCAGAATGGTCAGAATAAGAAAAAAAAAATGGCCATTTTTTTTTTTTTTTTTTAATTATGGCCATTTTTTCCCCATTCTGACCAGAAAATCAGAGTTCTAACTTTTTACGGCTGCTCTTTCATCTTCACCTAACGCTTCATTTATAATGGCTGTTTCATAATAATAGAAACCACCAGTCCGTCAGAAGGAAATAACTCGGTTAAGCGGGACTCGGATAATAGGGACTCTACTGCAAAACATCTTTCAATTTTATGACTTAAAGAACACGCTTTTATTTTACGTAAAATGACGTCATTTGCATTAATATAGATACTTAAAATTAAATATAGTTTTTAATAGCTCCATGTTTTATCATAAATACTTCATTTATATTTTTCTTAAAATAGCACGTATTTTAATTTTTTTTTTCAATTTTTATGAGAAAATGGCAACAAAAAGATATAATTGCTATTTTTCAACAATTTTTTCTTTACTTTCTACAGAAATGGAGAACTTGAGTTGCCAAAATGAAACAAATGTCGCCAAAAACTACAAAAATATTAATATTTCAAAAACAAATGAAGATGCAGTTTTCAAACTAATTGTATTAAAAAGTACTTTTTTCCCCAATACGGAGGTATAAACATTGAAAATGTGCGATGCTTAGAAGTTTTAAAGAATGCTGTAGAGTGATTAATCGCACAATGAAACATCGGCTTTTGTTTTACGGCTGGCGTACACAAGGTAACGTTATTTATTGGAGACAAAATAAGCTGAGAGAAAGAAATAGCATTCTGGGGGGCTAATAAAAACAACAGTTTATTAAACGCCTTTAAAAGTTAAAGAGAAGTGGGGTATCAAGTTTAACTTTAGATGGCTAAAAGCAATAAAGATAGCATTCTTCTACAAATAGTTAAAATTCTTACGCAAAATTCACACTGTTTAGTACAACAACTCTGTTTACTAAAAAACATAATCCTTTCTTCATTAAAGAGAATTCGTGGACCTAAATATCTAAGGAGAGGAAAATACTACTTCTTACCACCACCGGCAGCCTCGCAATAAATCTAACGTCCACGCGGCAAAGAATCTTACAAGACTTCAGTCTTTGGGAATCCTCCACTGCAGATCTTGATCGTAGCTAGAGTACTTTTCGAGAGAGTTTCCAACTAACACTTAACTATATGGGGCATTCTTATAAGCTTTTGACTTTTAAGCCCCTGAATAATAATTTTTATTTTAGTACATATGCTTGTGGGTTTTTTTTTAATTTCATATACTGGGCCCATTGCATACTACCCCATTGCATGACCGCATAACAATATTAACGAGATAAATAAGTGTTGGACGATGTTGGGGGTCCAAATATCCAGGAAACTCCTAACACCGTCCCGTGTCCCTGATGCGGATTTTTAAGTTTGGAGCTGTCTGTATAAAATTGTTTCAATGAAAGTAATTCGATGTAATTTTTTTCCGAAATTGGGAGTGTTGTTTTATATAAATATGTAGCAAAGAATTGACCTGGACACATTTATACGGTTGTTATTATTTTTTTTAACTCTGACTCTGGGTTTTAGATTCCTTACTGTCCCTCTTCTAAAATTATACAGAAAATCACTTCAGATGCAGCCACAGAATTTTTTTCAACTTTTTTTCTCATGAAGAAGTATGCTAGAGAAAGAATGTCTAAAATTCTTTGGTAGGAAATTTACTGCAAAATTTAAATCAGCATTAAAATATCAATTTAAAGCATCATGACTTTATTGGTAGTTTTACCGTCCCCGAGGATTATTCCTGCACTTTTTGAGGTAAATGAATTTTTTTTAAATTTAATCCAATGTAAATAACTGTTTCTAAAAATCAATGAAAATTGTGCTATTACTGAGTCTTAACATGATTTGCTTAAAAATAGGTAGCAATTTTCTTTACCATCCCTTTTTTGCCCCTTACCGTCCCTTTTTCCTATACCATCCCCTCTTTTTCCTTACCGCCCCTTCTTTAACACCCCTTTAAGGCAATGTTATTGCAAAATGTTTTTACTAAAAGTACTACATTGTTATTGTTTCTTATTTGAATGTCCTGTGGGTATTATGGAAATTCATCATAAGTAAAAATGAAGAAGAAAATAAAAAGTTATAGCGGTAAAACAGTAAGGAAAATTAAACTCGCAAGTTTAACTTAAACCCCAGTTAAATAAAAAAAATTCGCTGCTGACCATTTTTTCTTTATTTTGAATCATTAAGGTATTCCTCGATAAGTTTAAAATGTTATTTTATGAAGTTTAATTTTACCAGATTTTTATTCCTGAAAGTCAAAAGATTGTGAGAATGCCCCATATACAGCCATTATACAGAATCACTTAGCATAACTTAAAAATAAGCGTGAAAACCAATTCCGGAGTTACATGCATTCTTTACGAAACTTAAAGAAAGATAAGAAAAATACTTCTCATTCACGCAAAAAAGTTAGCGATTCAGGAGACACAACCGCACGAAATATCACGAAAACTCTCTCGTCAGCTAGAATACCCTCATAAAAAGTAACCAGGTGTCCTGTCACAAGAGGATTATAAATACAGGGTGTTTATAAAGTCCCGGACCCCTTTTGATGTTTAATAACTCATAAAATAATAAAGATAGATTAAAATTAATAACATAAATGGTTAGATAGACTCAAAAAGTTTCATGACCCTTGTCAATGAACTTCCACGTGTGCCCCCTTCGTCGCACGGAGAATGTCAAGTCGATAGTCAATTTCATGCCAGCTAGCGGCAAGCATATCAGCATCCACAGAGGCTATTGCCGTTGTAATTCTGGCTTTTAAGTCATCAATATTCGACACTCTCCTCCTGTAAACATTGTCCTTTACAAATCCCCAAAGGAAAAGTCCAGCGGCGTTATATCAGGTGATCTGGGTAGTGCACCTCATTGGGGTACCATGGTTCGTACTTCTTTGAATGACCATTTTCCAGGAAGATGGATTGGGCGATGAGGTCCAGTTCCTTGGCCACCCAGATCACCTGATATAACGCCGCTGGAGTTTTTCCTTTGGGGATTTGTAAAGGACAATGTTTACAGGAGGAGAGTGTCGAACATTGATGACTTAAAAGCCAGAATTACAACCGTAATAGCCTCTGTGGATGTCGACATGCTTGCTGCTACCTGGCGTGAAATTGACTATCGACATCATATTCTCCGTGCGACGAAGGGGCACACGTGGAAGTTCATTGACAAGGGTCATGAAACTTTTTGAGTCTATCTAACCATTTATGTTATTAATTTTAATCTATCTTTATTATTTTATGAGTTATTAAACATCAAAATGGGTCCGGGACGTTATAAACACACTATATATTTCTTTCTTGATACATTGTAGGAGCATTACCGATGAAAGAAAATCCGTTGAGTTTTCCTTTGAATAAAATCGTCCACGATATGGTAGTGAAAAACAATCGAAAGAAAACTCTATTTTTTCTTCGTTAATGTGTGTCAAGTTCGTATTTGAACATGAATATCTAGGCATTAAAATTTAAAATCCTTACATGTAGTATGATTATTACTTTAGCGAAAAAGAAATAATACATGAACCATAAAACTAAATTCAATATAATATCGCTCACCTGCAAGAAAAGTGACACATCTCGACAAAAGCAAATTTCACAGGAGAGGCAAAAGAAAATTTGCATGCTTTGATTGTAATATGAAATTATAGCACTTAGCTCTGCACGTAGGAGTAAAAAAGCCCGTAAAAACATAAAACCTTTAAGAATGAGGACGTAGGATGAGATTTGGAGAGTTCGACAATTTTACCTCCCCACACAATCCACCCCTCTGGCCATAATGGCCATAAAAAATGCCCATAATTTTTTTTCAAAAGAAAAAATTATGGCCATTTGTTTCCCCATTCTGACCAGAAAATTTGAGGTCTAACTTTTTACGGCTGCTCTTTCACCTTCACCTAACGCTTCATTTATAATGGCTGTTTCATAATAACATAGCCATCAGTCCATCAAAAGAAAATGAAGTAATGGAAATGTCGGGGACGACACTAAATTCTGAAAAAGCAGAATTCCTGTTCTCTAGTTTGAGTGTCCTGTGGGTACTATGGAAATTCATAATAAGTAAAAATGAAGAAGAAAAAAAGATCAGTTATAGCGGTAAAATGGTAAGGGAAATTAAACTCACAAGTTTAACTTAAACCTCAGTTAAATTACATTTTCTTTTGCTGCTGACCATTTTTTCTTTATTTTGAATCATTACGGTATTCGTCTATAAATTTAAAATGTTATTTTAGGAAGTTTAATTTTACCAGATTTTTATTCCTGAAAATCAAAAGATTGTAAAAATGTCCCATAGCGTGGTTTCCGATTATAAAAATGTATTAAATTTCTGAGTTTACTAAAAATGTATATATTTTGATTTGTTTCTGTTTTAATGGAAAGGAGAAAGAAAAACGTTCTTTGTACTATACATACAGGATTTTTAAGTTGTTTTTCAACATTTAATTAATATTGAGCGAGTCATTGATGAAAGCTTATTAAAAAAGGATATTTCATACTTTATTTGGTATTTATATTTTATTTTATACTGTTTACTGTTTCAACTATTTCCTTGTTGCAGTTTCACAGTAATTGGCCAATTTTAGCAATCGTGGTTAGTCGCATCATGAATTCCAATATTGTACTTATCCACTTGGACTATATCAACTTCAGCTTACAATTCGTATAGCGTAGTAACCATAAAAATATTGGACGATGCACCTGATAACGGTAAATAAATTAAAATTAACTTTTAAATTTATAATTAAGTTCTATTATATATTAAAATGTTGTATTGTCAATGAAACCACTCACGTGTAAATAATTTTTTTAACTCTTGCATAACGGGAAATGAGTGAATATCGATTACAGAATTCTATTTTCAGATACATGAAGCAAAGTTAAACTTAATGAAAGAGTATATCAAATAGAAGCGAAATAATATTGATAGTAGTTACACCTACAAGTCTTTATATTTGTCCTGAAGAAAAACAATAGCGTTAAAAATAATTAAACATTTGGACCCAATTACACCCAAGTCTCCAATTTCTCCAGTTTCCTCTATATATTAATATTCAGCCAAATGTAAATGTACCTATAAATGACAATTTAATAAAAAATGGAAATAAATGATAGCCACATGCACTGGGGAGCATCGAGATTGTTACTGTGCATCGAGATTATTAATGAATTAGCTGCATATATAAGTAAGATACGTCTCACGCCACTAATTTTAATATAATCTACGAGGGTGTATCAATAAGTGTTTCCCTCACATAGAAAAAATTGGGTGAAATTTATGAAATTGCTACATTTTATGAGTTCTTTTCTATATAGTCACTGTGCACAGTAACACATTTATGCGACCGGTATTTCAAAGAGAGGGGGGAGGATGCGTTCCAGGAGGCGCGATAGTAGATCCAAAGGGGGTCATTTTTCTAACTTTTTCCGACCCCCACATGTGACATATTGTTGGAAAGATTAATTATGACACTAAAGAAGGGATTTGCGACGTCGGTTTGAGAGGGTTGCAACGGTTGCACTAGTTTCCTTTAAGTTCGAAAGCACGCTGTGACTATTCTGTTTTATTTGGAAACAAGAGTTTGCTGGGCATGTGTCACAGGTTTGTCAAGGTAAGATTTAACCTATTGCTATTTGAATATAAGCTCCGTTTAACCCTCTTAACCGCTTTTTTCAAAGGTTGTGATTCCGGATGATCCATGTCGTTGTTTACCCCTTATACAAGCTACGCACCACCCGAGCCCCTCCCCCAAATTTGCCCCCGGGCATTGGATGAATGATGTGCGCAAAATTTCGAAAAGTGCCTCTGGAGGGCAAATTTAGGGGAGGGCCTCGGGAGGTGCATAACATGAATAAATGGTCACAGGACTTTCCAACAATATGTCACATGTGGGGGTCGGTAAAAGTAAAACAAATGCCCCCGTTTAGGTCTACTATCGCGGCTACTGGAATGCATCCACCTCCCCCTCTCTTTGAAATACCGGTTGCACAAATGTGTTACTGTGCACACTGATTATACAGAAAAGGATTCATAAAATGTAGCAATTTCTTTAATTTCACTGAATTATTTCTATGTGAGGGTAAAAACTTATTGATACACCCTCGTATGTGTCACTTCATTATGCAAATTCTGAGAATAAACAAGATTATGTTTAATGTACAAATTAGTGATATGAAACTTGACATCTATGCCACTAAATCACAGAATCATCTCGGCATCCTTTGCATGTTTTTCCCAATTCAAATGATTAACCATGTTAGGAAAAGTACTTATAAATGTGAATAAAACTTGTAATTTTTTCCCTTCAAAAATAGAACGTATTAATTTAGTAAGAAAGTCTCACTTTTATGATAATAATTCCGGACACTATTTTTATTATTCAAATCCCCACAGATGCATAAAAGTATTTTTAGCTTCTCTACTACACTAAAGAAGCATAATACTTTAGAGATAAGTCCATTAAATTTTCATTTCAAAATGACACGCATGACTAATATCTTGCAAGATATGAAAGGAAAAAACAATTTACGAGGACTATTAATTTTCTTTGTTTTGAATGCCATGTTCGTAATTTGGCATCATTTTATTTAAAAAGCATTAAAATTTATCAAACTTTTCATATAATGTAATTGTTTTTTATAAATAAAAATAATAAATTGTGATCTTTCTCAGTACTTTATAAGGTATATTTTTATTACTTTCCGTACACATATAGTATAAGAAAAGTTTTTAAAATCATGATTAAAACTCGATTATGGAATTATTGTTATATTTTTTACATTTTGAGGTTCTCTGTGTCCGTTTTTGCTATTTGTATTACGATTCCACCAGCAAGGATAACCGAGCTACAGCATGGTTGAAATTAGTGTTACGTTCAAATCGATATAACTATAAATGCTTGTTGTATTATTGCTATAAAACATTTTATTTTATAACAATATCGAAAATTCCTCCAAATTCTGAAAGCCAAATTTTTATCGCAAAATATGGCGATATTTGACGACATTCTTTCAATTGGCGCGAATCATGTGTTCAGAAAATTCTGTGTACCCTAATTGATTGAAATATGTTTTCGCGAATGTGGTACGGACTCTGATTGGTTGAATCATGTATCTCGGCTTCTATTGGAAATTTCTAGAAAATTCCTTTAGATTCTGAAAGCCAAAGTTTTAGCCAAATGTCATCGAAATATCGCAAAATTTGAAACATTCTTTCATTTGGCGGCAAACATGTGTTTTGCCATTAATTTTGAAAATAGATTTTCCCTCCAAATCACTGCAATGTCGCCAATATTTCTCCAAATATCGCCAAATTTGGCGAACTGTTTCCAATTTTGAGACTTCATTTACTGCTAACTGTTTAAAAACTTAATGACTGTTTGAACCTTCATTATCACTGAAAAGCATTGACCCGTAGTGATCCCATAATGACCCACTAATCTAATTGTCTCGAACATGTGACCTAGCCCAATGGTCTTCTGGTACCCGAAAACTTTAGGATATAAAATTTAGTTAAAATTGTTAGAGTCGTTTTTAAGATAAAATTTGCATACACAAACACATAGACAAGATTTGCTTGTATTATAATATAGGACATGTATGTATTTATGTATGTCTGCATGTTGGTATTTTTTTTAACACTTTAAGCGTGTCTTGCATAATTTTTTATTCATGTTTAACGATTCATAAAATAGTAACTATAAAAAGTGTTAATACAACAATTTTTATTTGATAGCCTTACATATTTACTTATTTTATTAACTTAAAAAAAAGTAAATATCAATAAATATCAGTGTTAAATCAGGCTTCGATTCCAAAAGTTACGTGACGGCAAAACACGGTTCGGACGCTTAAAGGGATTATCTGTTTCACAGAGTCTGTTTTTGGTGTTTTTTAGATGGTATCTGTATAAATGTGTGATAAATCGGTATGAAAGTGAGAGACAACGATTAGACAAAACTATACTTTCTATTGAGCTTCCTTTTGGTGAATGTATTAGTCGCAAGAGCTGTATTATATTTTGTACAAATCGGTCAACGGGTATGGTATCTCAACTATTTTTTAACTATTTCCCTCCCAACAAGCTATATACTTTCCTTTTTAAACTCCATTTTTCAACTAAATATTAGTAAAATTGTTATAAACTAGTAAAATATTAGCAATTTTTTCTTTGGGAACTTGATGACCTTTGGTGCGCACTTCGGTCAAGTTTCCTCTAGGACTATGAGACGTTTGCAATCATTTTTAAAATTGTAGACTTATGCGTGTCATAACATCCTGAAGACATTCGCAGAACCGAAATGAAGCGTTGATGTTGATTGTATTTTAATGTGTGTACCCTTTAGCATAACGTATTTGTTTTTAATACATAATTTTTATATATATCTTGGTGCAATTGTCGAATTTTTAATTAAATATTAATATTGTTCACTATCATCTTATTTCGATAAACAGTTATATTTCACTAGAATATGACTTGATATAGCAAAACATATTGTATTAAAGCAAAGGAAAGAAATTGAGGGAGTTTTGTTATATGGTAAAAATATAGGGAATTTTATGCACAGTATATTGTAGAGGAAAAATGGCGAAATAACTGCATTTCAAATAACTTAAAGCTGCATTTGCCTGACTAAGAAAATTCAATTTCAATATTTATTTTAAATAACTAGGGGGCTCTGCCCCCCTACGAGACACTTGCCAACCCCCGTTCAGACACCACAAACTCTAAAAGCAAGCTAATTTGATCGGGAAATGTTATTTACGCTGTCTTAGAATTCTCAACACAAGAGCTATGCGACTCTTGTAGGCACTTCAATAATATCTGCATTGGTCATTGGTTCAAAAATCCCAATTTGTTGATTTTCTGTAAGAAAGTAAACCCTATTGGTTTACAATGGAAGTCTATGGGAATTTGGCAAAATATTAGAGATATCGCCAAGTTGGCGTCACTTTTGGCGACTAATTTTGGTCGCCAAATTTGTCGATATATTACCAAGTTGGCGAAAAACGTGGCGGCATTTGGCGACCGAACAAGGTCCAAACCTATGGTAACCCGTCTTATAGGTTTGGAGGTGCATTAAATTCTGTCAAATATATATATATATATATATAGATTAGTTTTAAAAGATAATCTCAAAATATGAAATTAATGTCTCGCGCAAGTATATTTTAAATTTTAAACTGTTTGGCAATATTATGGTTTGGCAATTTTAAATATGACGTAATTTCCTTTATTTACACCTTTTAACGCATATTAATAAATTAAAATTTTACAATTTTCTTTCTCTAGGAAGGAAATATTATTCTTTGCGCTGTTTTTAAATTTGGCAACAATTTAAAACAATACCCTTTTTTAAAAGTTATAAAAAATATATTTTGAAATGCTGAAAATTTGAATTTGAAATAGAAATTAAACCTCAAAAAATGAGTCAAATTAAAAAAAAATAAATTCAGTCTGCACACCGGTAACTTTTAATGTATAAAATGATCTAAAAATGATTTAATTCCTATGTATAGTTTTGTTTCTATAAAACTTTTTTAATGGAACGATTTTGACCAAATTTAACATTAAATATCTCATAAAATAATTCTTCGATTTGAAAACTGTCTGCATCAGCATATTTATCAGACATTTCTCTATAATATCACCGATTTTCACATTTTTGTATGCAATATTTTTCTTAATATTAACAAAGAAAGACCTCCGTTGACAAAAAATTCAAAACAGGCGGCGGCGGAAGCTTTAATTAATGTTTTTTAGAATACAGAGAAAGGTCTCAATTTCAGGCCGTGCGGAATGAAATTCATTGAAAAATACGCTATAATTTTATATAACAGTTTGCGTTTCAGTAACGGTTTTAACAGTAACGTGTTCTTTGGAATATGTGATCATTTTCCCAAATGGAAAAAATTTTAAATTATAAAATTACAATTAAAATTTTTATTTATTTTAACGCATATCATTCTTAAAGTGTTCAAAAGTCCACTATTTATTTGTTTGTTTATTTATTTGAACCCCAAACATTTTACTTTATATGTACTGGCTAAATTAAGTTGGTTGTTTTGTTAAACTACGATTTTTATAACCTATTATCCAGTATTGAAACCCTTTTAATAAACGAAATAATAGTACAAAATAAAATACAAATGGTTCTACATGGTACTACTACAAATGGTAGAATAGGTACTATTTCAAATTAAGTTTTTATATTATATATATTTGCTTGAAATATGAAACCAATAACTTTAATAGAAGAATAGACTAACACGCTTGGAAGATAGACTAACACACAAAAGCGCAGATGAAAATCGGATTTTTTTTTATTCAAATCCTTAAAGATACAAAGACGTAAATATATAACAAATTAACACCCTGTAAAAACATACTACTTTTAATTATTAAACGATGTAAGTTTTTTTAAAACAGTAAAAATAGTTTTATTCGAGTGTTTACATGTTTTGACTTTACCCGAGGCATTTTCCAAAACATATAAGTTAAGAAATCTAAAATGCAGGATATATCACCTACCGCAATACAAGTGACACATCTCGCAAAACTTCATTTTGCGTTTTACTCTGCTAAAAGGTCTGTCATAGGAGCGTCTTGCTACACACACACAAAAAAAAAAAAAAACAGTAGCACTCCGGGAGTGCCAATAGAAGTGAAAACTTCAACAATTACGTGTGTGTTTTTTTAATCGTTAGGAAATGTTTTATGCGTTGAATTGTGTAGCAGCACTAATGAAAGCATCTGGGGACACGGCAGTGCCCCTGCCAAGTCTTGAAAGCACAGCCGTAAGCATCTTTTTCTGAAAGCAACTCAGGGTACTTTTGACCCCCCAATATCTTTGTGTTGGTGATTCCTAGCAACTTGAAACTTCGTAAATCTAAAGTAATGTGGAAATGGAACTATATGCTGAAATTTCACGTTTCTATCGTTTTTATTTCAGAAGATATATGAACTTAAACTTTCGCCTTTTCGACACTGATTCACCGATCATCAAAACTCAGAGGTACGTCCTGTATCCCTAGAATCTTGAAATTTGGTATGAAGGTAGTGTTTGGGATATAATGAAAGGGAAAATTAAAAAAATCCGGAAAATTTGGATAAAAAGTCGAAAAATCAAAAAACCGAGAATTTGGCAGAGATGTGATATACGAACCAGGTTTGGCGCGATTTTTTAACGTCAATTTGGCGAAAGCCCGTTTTCCAATACCAGTTACAATATATATTTTTTAAATTATTTTCTATTGTTTTAAAAAGTAAACAACAATAAATAAACGGTAATTTCATTAATAACTATAGAACAAAACAATTGTACAATTTAAAAAAATAAAATAAAAGTAAATGAACAATTTATTAATAAATAAGCTACAGTAGCCGGGCTACCTTGTAAAATAAAGTAACGCCATTTTGCTGTCAATTAGGTACCCAAGTGCGTATCTGACATCTGTGCCCCGTATTTTATCTTCCGTAATCGAAATACCCGCCAATACTGTTGGTTATTGACAAGACCATCAACACGATAAAATACAGCGTTATCGGTTTTTAGTTACACGAAATAGGTAGGTCACGAATACGGTATAATTCATTTTAACTGACGAAAAACAAAATAATAATTTGTTTTAGCAATACACCGGGAGAAAAAGTGAGTTTTAGCTTCCTTCTTTTTTTGCGGATTGAGCTGAAGAGGGAAAAGTTCCTGTCATTCACCGCTTGGCGCGCTAGAGTCTATGTGTCAAAATGCTAGCATGGCGTTACGTTAGTGTCTCGAAATCAGTGGTTTTTCCCCATCTCAAAAAAAGCTCAACGCGCCTAAAGAAGCTTTCACTTCAAAAAGTTTCATAAGTATAATTATACGAAAAATCACTTTATTACGCTATATGTCCATTCGTGACCACAGAAGAGGGGCGGATTGTGTGAGAGGTAAAATTATTATACCCTCCAAACCTCATCATACTTCTTCATACTCTTAAGTATTTTATGATTTTATGACGTTTTTACTCCTCGATGCAGAGCTAAGTGCTATCATTTCACGTTACAGTAAAATCATGTAAATTTTCTTTTGCCTCTGTTCTCCTTTGATGTGTCACTTTTCCTGCGGGTGAGCGATATGATGTAAAGAGATTTAACGCCATCATTCAATTTTTCACGTACACTTTCATATTAGGCAGTTTATTCATGTTTTATTTTTCTTGGATACATATTTCTTTTTTCGAAACGATTAAGTAATTCGAGCCATAATTTCGGTAAGATAAATGATGCTGCATCGTTACATATGGAATATTTACGTGTTAGACTCTCTATGGTTTTTCTTATAACGGTTGAATAGTATAGACTGAAAGGAAAAAATATCTTACAGCCATTGAAATATATTTGGATCACTTCTTCTTGATATAATCTGACAGGACTGTGGTTTTTTATTATACTAGGGGGCTCCAACACCCTGCTTTCTACGCTTACCAGCCCCCCCCCCCACACACGCGTAATCGCATCGAGATTCATTCGGTATCACGAAGCAATCCCTACTTTCTAGCCAACCCCAGATGTAATTGTTTCGCGTTTCCATTCTAGATCGCTTCGCGATCTCTTATTTTCTATGCATTCAATTTTTAGATTCCACTTGGTAAAAACGCGCTCTTCCCCAACTCCTGACAATTTTATTTCCTTATCTCCAAGCACATAATCATTAGACCTTTCAGAGATTATTAAATCTAAAATTATATATATAGTGTTACGAATATTGTAAATAGTTAATGTTTGTGCTTAAAAATAATGTAAATAATTCAAAAAAGCTCTATTCGTAAGCTAATATTACTTTTTGTTGCATTGAAATACCTTAATTTGTTGATTTTCTGCAAGCAAGTAAACCCTATTGGATTTCAATGGGAGTCTATGGAAATTTGGCGAAATACTGGAAATAGCGCCGAGTTACTAATTTTTGTCGCCAAATTTAGCGATATATTGCCAAGTTTGCGCCAAGTTGGCAACAAACTTGGCGACAGAGCCTCCCCCCTTTGTATCCCCCTTATAGCGTCAGAAAGCTCTGACCAATCAGATGCGTTTCGCGGTATCTACGCAGATTTTCATTGGTCCGTTTCTAAATCGTTACTTTTTTTTATATATAGAAGGATTTAACATCTGCTACAAGCTCCTTTTACCTATACTTAAATTGCCTGCTAGTCATATCAATATAGTAATTGTTTTATCCGCATTCTCTAATAAATGGTATTTCATGTAGTTCTGAGTAATTCTCAAAATTAATTGGGTCAATTTTAGTGCAAATGATATTCTTTAATTTTGGAAGCGGTTTGCTATTAACCCATATGTGCCTGGCGTCCTAATTTTGGGACGCTTTCTTAAAAAAAATCCTATTACGAATGGGATTATGATATCCTTTCAAAACTTTGTAAAATATATCCTTAGTATTTGTTTTCAATATTTATTGATAAATGGTAGTGCAATTTTAAGAATAAAAAGATGAAATAAATGTTTGTTGTAGCACAAAGTTGGATTTTCTTGAAATAAAATGGCGCGTAAGAAAAAGTAAGATATTTCTTTTATTTTTTTACCAGTCATTTTATAAGTGGTATTATTTATAAGACGAAACATTATTTTAGAATACATATTTTTGCATTTTTTCAGATTTCTATTTTTTTTTTGTTGGAATTTAATCCCTTGTATATCGTCGAAATTTTGGGACGCTAGGCACGAAAGGGTAGGGTCTTTTTCCGTTACTGTCTCTGCATTAAATGTATGTTTTATGCCATTTATTTTGTTACAAAAGGGTTACATATCCTTTGGATTATTAATTGGCTATAAAATTATTATTCCGATTATTATTTGGCTTTTCTATGTTATTACTATATGGGGGTGGGGTTGGGGGCTGGGCTCAGTTCAAGAACAAGACAACCACCCTTAGATATTGGCTTAGTAAAAATTTATATCATACCGTTGTGTTTTGTACTAGTTTAGTATTTGACATCCCGAGGTTACTAATATATATATATATATATATACAGTAGAACCTCGATTATCCGACGTAATTGGGACCGAACCGACATCGGATAAGCGAAATTTCCGGATAATCGAGACTTTATAAATAATCAACCAGTTTAATATGTAACATCTTCATCGAACTGCTATTAGGACTATTTAAACTGCTTAATAAATATCTAAATTCAAATTATACATGAAAATAATTTTATTTGTTTAGAACAGGGACGTGTACAAGGGGGAGGGGGGCAAGGGTATATTTATACTGGGATCGGATCTTGAGGGAGCTCAAGCTAATTTCAATGGAATTCAAAGACAGGTGAACCAAAATACTTATTTCTACTCGTGATGTGGAAAGGAACGCTTGCATACACAAGGGATGGGAAAGTAGAAAAAAAAAATCCGTTGGAAAAAATTCAGGATATCGGCATTGGTTTACGGTTAAACGAGGGTCGGCTGGTCGAATTTCTACTGTACTATATATACTCGTGTATAAAACGAAGAATTTCTGACAATTTTCTGCAAGTAAATTGGGGGGGGGGGAGGGGTAGACTTATGCGCGAGTCAATTACAAAAAAAAAAAAAAAAAAGCCTTTGAATACCTCAAAAGTCTGATTTTTTATGTGTATCAATATTAAAATAATATATAAAATATACAAATAATAATAATTTATTATTAAAAAATTGTCAATGGTTTGTTTTTTGTTTACTAAGTAATTTTTCGCATCAGTAAGTGAAATCTTTGGTTTGTGTTTTATGCAAAATTGAAGTAAAAAGTTAGGGGGTCGACTTATACGCGAGTTTTTGATTTTTTTTTTCGGAATTTGCATTCAAAAGTTAGGGGATCGGCGTATATGCGAGTATATACCGTATATATGCTTTATTAGTAATTGTTTATTATTATAATTTTTTACTATGCCAATAGCTAAGGGTGGGGAGGAAGGGAGGCCTTGTTCTTGAGCCGAGCTCAGCCCCCCCCCCCCCCCCCTTATAGTAATAATAAAGGAATTTTTATAGTCAAATAATAACCCGAATGATATATAACATTTTTGTAACAAAGTAAATGGCATAAAACATAGACCTAATGCTTAGACAGTAACGGAGAAAACACCTACCCTTCCGTGTCTAGTGTCCCAAAATTAGGACGTTTAGATTTTCATCTCTCTACTAGGGGACTATGCCCCCTACGAGCTACGCTCGTCAACCCCCGTTCAGACACCGCAGACTCTAAAAGTACGCTAATTTGATCGGCTTTAAAAAGATTTCGGAAAATCGAATTATAATTTAAAAAACAGTGGCGATCTCCCTATAAACGGATTTCTATTCATTTCTCTTTGAATGGGGAATTTTAAGGCCAAATCCGCTGCGGTACTACTTCATGAACCCGTCGACCAATTTCGCCAAATTATATAAATCGCCAAAGCACTCGCCAATTGTACAAACTGACATAATTTTTATTTTAAATAACGAAAAAACAAATAAATTAGTGCAACATTAATAAAAATACAAATAAAACGTCGAAATAAAAATAACTTGATGACGTTGACACGTGTAACTTGCTTAAAGTCAAGTTAATGTGACATTTACGATCAACCATTATTGGCATTTAATCTTATAGTTTGGCGAATGATAGATTTTTGGTCGACGGGATAACTAAGTAGTACCAAAAATACATATGTCAGTCGCTGTTTTCGTCTTTGACGTAGACACGTGTAACAACATTTCAAAATAAGCTAATGTAAAAGGGATTAAGTAAACAGAGTATAGGAATTAAGTATTTGTCTCCCGGTATTTTTTAACAAAGCGAAAAGAAAGTTCTTTTAAATAAGACATTTTAAATTAATCGTTTTTAATCTGACGTAATTTTGACGAAACTATTCTTTCTCTTTTTAATATTCACGTGAAAATACTTGTGTTAGAAATGAAATATTATTTGCGCTTATCTAACAAAAATAGTTGAAAAGTATCCGCACAAAATATCAAATAAATGTCTAGCGCAGTCTGAATTTAAACCTTTTTGCAATATTATTTTGTATTCATTTTATGTAATAACTGTAATGTGACGTAAATATGATGTAATTTCTCCTTTTTAAGACTTCTAACGCATGTTAATAAATTTATTATTTTACAAATTCCTTTCTTTCTTAAAATTCACGTGTAATTATAGTTTTTATGACGTAATTTTTAATAAGTTTCTGCTTTTTGTACATAATTATATAATTCTAATTCCAAATGTTTTTTTCTGTATATAATTGTCACGTGTAAATAATTTTTTAAATTATTTACAAGTATAAATATTTTTTTTTTGGAGCAAACATTATTGTTTCCACTGTTTATACAGTTGGCAACAGTTTAAATTAATATCACTTTCTAAAATCTGTAAAAAATATCTCTAGAAATGCTGAAAATTTGAATTTAAAATAGAAATAAAACCTAAAAAAATTAGTCAAATTAAAAAAAGAAAAACAGTCTGCACTCCGGGAACTTCAAACGTATAAAATGATCTAAAAATGATTAAATTCCTATGAATAGTCTTTGCTCCTATAAAACTTTTTTAGTGGAACGATTTCGTCCAACTTTAGCATTAAATATCTCTTAAAATAATTCTTCGATTTGCAAACTGTGTGCATCAGCGTGTTTATCAAACATTTCTGTATTATACTACCGATTTTCATATTTTTGTATGCATTATTTTTCTTACTATTAACGAAGAAAGACCTCCTGTCACAAAAAATTCAAAACCGGCGGCGGCGGCGGCGGCGGTGACAGCGGTAGTTACTTTTTTTTAGAATAGAGAGATTCTAAAAAAAAGTAACTACCGCTGTCACCGCCGCCGCCGCCGGTTTTGAATTTTTTGTGACCGGAGGTCTTTCTTCGTTAATATTGAGAAAAATAATGCATACAAAAATATGAAAATCAGTGGTTTTATACAGAAATGTTTGCTAAACACGCTGATGCAGACAGTTTTCAAATCGAAGAATTATTTTAAGAGATATTTAATGCTAAAGTTGGACAAAATCGTTCCACTAAAAAATTTTTATAGCAGCAAAAACTATACATGGCAGTGTAATCATTTTTAGATCATTTTATGCGTTAGAATTTGCCGGAGTGCAGATTGCATTAATTTTTACTTTCTTTACAAGACTTTCTTTACTATCTTTACAAGACTTTCTTTACTATCTTTACAAGAAGAAAGTATTGGATTCATGAAAATTTTCGACTTTCGGTTTTCGACGGATTTACACGTTTTAGGGGTCAGAGATTCCAAAAAACACGTTTTTACAAAATGTCTGTCTGTGACTCTGTGAGTCTGTCTGTCTGTCTGTCTGTCTGTGTGTATGTGACACAAATTTTGTGGGCGCTCTATCTCAAGAACTAATGCACGGAATTTAATAAAAATGTATATTAAGTTAGTCCCTAATACAAATTGATGCTGATTAGTTTTTGGTGTAAATCGCTCAACAGGTGGCGCTGATATGCTGCATTTCCCGCGATTTCTGCACTAGCTCTATCTCAAGAACTAATGCACGGATTTTCATCAAACTTCAGATTTAGTTAATCCTTGATATGAATTGGTGCTGGTAACGTTTTGGTGCAAATCGCCCAACAGATGGCGCTGCTATGCTGCATTTTGCAGCATTTACACGATTATCGTAATAGCTCTATCTCAAGAAATAATGCACGGATTTTCACCAAACTTCAGATTTAGTTAATCCTTGATATGAATTGGTGCTGGTAACATTTTGGTGCAAATCGCCCAACAGATGGCGCTGCTATGCTGCATTTTGCAGCATTTACACGATTTTCGTAATAGCTCTATCTCAAGAAATAATGCACGGATTTTCATCAAACTTCAGATTCTGTTAGTGCTTGACATGAGCTGACGTTTTGCACCTTGTGGTGTAAATCGCTCAACAGGTGGCGCTACTATGCTGCATTTTTTGTGATTTCCGCGATAGCTCTATCTCAAGAACTTATGCTCGGGTTTTCAACAAACTTCAGATTCAGGTATACCTGGATATGAATTAGTGCTGTTTATGTTTTGCTGTAAATCGCTCAACAGGTGGCGCTGCTATGCAGCGTTTTTCTCAACTTCCACAATAGCTCAATGTCCAGAACTAATGCACGGATTTTCATCAAATTTCAGATTCAGTTAGTTCTAGACATGAATTGATGTTTTGTACCTTTTGGTGTAAATCGCTCAACAGGTGGCGCTGCTGTGCTGCATTTTTTGTGATTTCCACAGTAGCTTTAGCTCCAGAACTAATACACGGATTTTCATCCAACTTCAGATTCCGGTATACGAATTAGTACTGTTTGTGTTTTGGCGATTCCGGTTTACGATTCCGGTATATGAATTAGTACTGTTTGTGTTTTGGTGCAAATCGCTCAACAGGTGGCACTGCTATGCTACATTTTTCAAAATTTCTCCTACAGCTCTATTTCAATAACTAATGCACGAACTTTCATCAAATTTCAAATTCAGGTATAGTTTTATATGAATAATTTGATGTAATTTATTTTACTATTTAAATGATTTAATTGACGTGATTTATATAGAAGAAAGTTTTGTGATCGCCACAACATACTAGTTTTTATTTTGACTCATTTTTTCAGGTTTTATTTCTATTTTAAATTCAAATTTTCAGCATTTCTAGAGATATTTTTTACAGATTTCAGAAAATTGTACTAATTTAAACTGTTGCCAACTGTATAAAAAGCGCAAGCAATAATGTTTGCTTCAAATTAAAAATTTATTTACACGTGACTATTATAAACAGGAAAAAAACTTTCAAATTAGAATTAAATAATTATGTATAAAAAGCAGGAACTTATTAAAAATTACGTCATAAAAAGTATACACGTGAATTTTAAAAGAGAAAGGATATTGTAAAATAATAAATTCATTAACATGCGTTAGAAGTCTTAGGAGAAATTACGTCATTTTTATGTCACATTATAGTTATTACATAAAATGAACACAAAATAATATTGCAAAAAAGTTTAAATTTAGAATTTGCGCTAGACATTTATTTAATATTTTGAGAGGATATTTTCAACTATTTTTGTTAGGAAACCGCAAATAATATTTCATTGCTAACAAAAGTACTTCCACGCGATTAGTTAAAAGAGAAAGAATAGCTTGGTAAAAATTACGTCAGATTAAAAACGATTAATTTAAAATGTCTCATTTAAAAGAACTTTCTTTTACCAGGAGACAAAGAGTCTTTTTACTTAATTCCTTTTATATTAGCTTATTTTGAAATGTTGTTACACGTGTCTACGTCATCAAGTTATTTTTATTTCGACGTATTTGTATTTTTATTAATGTTGTACGAATTTATTTGTTCTTTCGTTATTTAAAATAAAAAATTATGTCAATTTGTATAATTTGGCGAGTGGTTTGGCGATTTATATAATTTGGTGAAATTGGTCGACGGGATAATCAAGTAGTACCGCAGCGGATTTGGCGTTAAAATTCCCCAATCAAAGAGAAATGAATAGAAATTCCTTTATAGGGAGATCGCCACTGTTTTTTAAATTATAATTCAATCTTTCGAAATCTTTTTAAAGCCGATCAAATTAGCGTGCATTTAGAGCCTGCGGTGTCTGGACGGGGGTTGGCGAGCGTAGCTCGTAGGGGGCCGAGCCCCCTAGTATGTTAAATAAAAAAATTTTCAAAGAGAATTTTTTTATTACTTTTTACGTTCAATTTACACCATTTTACACGATTAAGCATAATATTGAGTTGAAAAAAAATTCAGCACTAATGGGTTAAGTAGATATTGAAAAGGTTAAGACTATTTAACCCTTCTGTTTGCTGCACTGTTAAAAATATCCAAAAAATTACCTCTGTTTTTAAAGACTATCTATTTTCATACCAATGAGAACGCTCCATAGACGTTTATGTAGCATTCTCATTGGTCAGAAAATAGATAGCCTTTAAAAACAGAGGTAATTTTTCACGATATTTTTAACAATGTGTATTTTAATTTCTCAAAAAACTTCGATAATGTTGACTATTATGAAGTTCGTATTTTTGCGAATCAAATTTTTGTTCAGGCTTATTATTGGCAATATCCACGATTAATTTATTAATATGTTGAACTTTAAAAACATTATTATAAGCAATTTTACGAAGATTATCTAATTCATTACCGAAAATATTTTCAGTACATACCAAAAAAGACCGCCTTATGAAAAATCTGTAGGTTGAAATGTTATACGTAAATTTAGAACATGCATTATTTGGTGTGGTAGCCTGGCTAGCCATGCTTTTTTCTATAAACAGATCTGTCGATCGGTTTATAGAATTATTTGTATAGGATTGATTTGTTCTTGTTAACATTATATGAAGAAGTGGGAGACTTTTATTATGTTCAATTTCAATAATGAATTCAATGTTATTGTCCATTGGATGTAGAGGATTTGCAAATATTTTAAATTCTTCAAGACTATACTCCCAAATCATACAAATATCATCAAATATATGTATGAAGTATATATTCTGCTAATAAACCGGAAATAGGGAAACCCATTGGGGCTCCATGATTTTGTTTATAATATTTACAGTTAAATATGAAATAGTTAGTATGAATGATCAGATTAAGTCTTCTTTTTATTGTTAATTTCATATCATCCTCAAAATCTTCTATTTGTTCAATACCATTACAAATCTCATTACAAACTTCATGCATGCCAGTTGGCGGATATAATGAAACAAAATCAAGGTACCCATAATATAATTACTTGGTAATTGTATCTGATTGATTTTCTGAATAAAATATTCCGTTGATTTAATAGTGAATTTAGAATCTGATAATTTTTGTTTTAAGAAGAAAACATAAGCCCTTGCTAAAAAATACGTTGGTCCGGATCATTTATAAACAATAGGACCTAGTGAACTATTGCTTTTATGATATTTCAACGGTCCAAAATCATAGGAATAACACCAATTTTATGTACCTTTAAAATTTTCTTCATTTATAGGGGTCATGTTCCATTTTTGATGATGTCATTGACTTCTTAGTTGATTAAATTAATAGGATCTTTTTTAGTCTCTGTATATTTCATATCTTTAATGCAATTTTCCATTTTATCTATATAATCATCACTAATAAAGATAGCTAATTTGTTAGATTTGTCACTCTGTACTATAATTATTTTCTAGTCTTGTTTTAAATTTTTAATGAAAATCCATTAAATTTTTGCATTTGAGAGTGATACTTATGCCTAATAGCATCCCCGTATTTATAAAACTATTGATTTTCTTTACTTATGTTATGATTGTAGCTTGGTTGTTTGGCTTTTGGTCCAGTCGTATTTTGTATACAAGAGTTGAACACACCGGGGTTTCCGTTTAAATTAGATTCCAATCCACTGCACGTAGCCATGCCCAGTTGGTATTCAAACCTACACCTCCTATTCAGTAGCCAATGCCCTTAACCCTTTATGTACTGAATTATGAATTCATGAAAATTTTATCTCCTAAAGAGTTTTTCGTGAATTTTTGGAACTACATTAGATGATTTACATAATCATTTAGTAAATTTTAGAAGGATTTTAGAAGGATTGAAGGATTTAGAAGGATTAATTAAATTTTAATTTACAGGTATTTCGTGCAATATTTATAACCCCACTCAAATCATTTATTTTAAATATTTTTCTTAGTATTTTGTAGAATTAGGGAATGTACAAATATAATGTTCTTACAATATGAATACAGAAATATTTCCGAATTGAAAAATCTCCACCCCCCCTCAACGCCATGAAAGCTGAAAAGATGCAAAGGCAAAAGAAATCATCCTTTAAAATATTTTTGTTTTGTGTAACCAATAATGCTTTTGGAACAAGATAAAGTAATGCATATATAACACATATTAAACTGTATTACTATTAATCGATGTTTTAAATGAATTTTATAAAAAGTTATTTTAATGGTACTTCTAAGTACCGTCAGGAGATAAAGAGTTAAAACAAGTCAAGCAGGTGGGTGTTTGCAGCGTACTAATAATTTTGTCTAAAGAAGCATTATCATTCCCAGACAGTGCAATTATAACTTTTAAAATAGAAAAGAATTTACTATTCTTTTATTACTTCACAAAAACTATAAACATGCGAAATAATATCTACTTATAATAAAATCTGAGTGCAGAGGAAACTGTCGGAACCACGCCGGTGCGAACCACTCTGGTCTGTGAATCGACCGTAGCTAAACGCCATGTTAGGCTTAATGAAAAACATATCCTAGCATATGACAGCTAAATGATAATTTGTTCTACTTGAAATCATGTCCGTTCAGCATATTTTCACATAAAACATGTGTATCATATCCATTTATAAAGTATTAAGTTCTAAATTAAAATGAACCTATTATAAACATAGAAATCAGATCTAAACAAACAATACTGTTGCCATTCATATTCAAATTCCAGCAAATCTACAAACAAATGAATGACTCTTTGAACGCTTCATTAAAAAAAATACAGGTTAACGCCGCTGATCTTAAAATATTTGTAATATTATATTAAAACCTTTAACTATTTTAACTTTGTTTAAAACTTTCAAAAACTGTCCAACTAAGTTCTAAATTTAAGGGCCAAATCAACATCAACAATAAGTTCTAAATTAAGAAGTAACGGATAACTATCGCCATCTGGTGGAGAAAGGATATAACTTTCGCTCTAAAAAGGTTTGCAAGCACATTGCATTATATGCATTTTTAATACATTCAGAATGATTCTTTTGGACAATTTTAGATTTCCTGTGACATTTGTCTTCCGTCTTATATGACAAGGTAAAATTATCCGAATTTGAATATTTAAAACCTTCAAATGCATTTACAATAAAGAATTATTTCAATGGCACTTTAGCATTATTTAAAGGGAAATTAACCCTTTATGTACTGAATTATGAATTCATGAAAATTTCATCTTCTAAAGCATTTTTCGTGAATTTTTGAAAACAAAATTAGAAGATTTATATAATCATTTAATAAATTTTAGAAGGATTTTAGAAGGATTGAAGGATTTAGAAGTATTCATTAAATTTGAATTTATAGGAATTTTGTTTAATATTTATAACCCCACTCACTTCTTTTATTTTAAATATTTTTCTTTGTATTTTGTAGAAATTAGGAAATCGGAATTAGGAATTAGGAAATCTATAAATATAATGTTCTTACGATAGAAATATAGAAATATTTCTGAATTGAAAAATCCCTGCCCAAGCTGAAAAGATGCAATGGCCAAAGAAATCATCCTTTAAAAAATATTTTTGTTTTGTGTAACCCATAAGGGTTTTGGAACATCATAAAGTAATGCATCTATAACTCATTCTAAATTGTATTACTACTAATCGATGTATTAAATTAATTTTATAACAAGTTATTTTAATGGTACTTATAAGTACCGTCAGTAGATAAAGGGTTAAAGGGACAATTTTTTCTGTACCGAATGCTGCGAGCAGCGCCTCTGTAGGCCGTGTTAATTCCCAATAAATTAGGAGCTTATGTTTCTTGCTAATTCCTTTGGCGTCAAATTTCTGCTGTAATCTCACTTCTTTTTACAATGCATTTCATCAGATTTGAAGACATTGCAAATAAAATTAATATTTCTTATCGGTACAACATATTTTAATAAACTTGCAGATAAAATTATGAATTTTAACATAGTTTGTAGCGAAAAAAAAAAGGCCCGCTAAACAACAATTTTTTAATGTAGAGGGAACCTAAACAAGTATTTTCTTCATAGAATGTGTAGCTGGAAATGGCTCGTTTAAGATGTGGTGAATAAATTGGAGTTTACATAATTTCTTTGTTCTAATCATAAAAATCAAAGTATAATACTTTTTGATTAACAAAATACATGAGGCATCTTTTTTTTTTAAGTCAGAAAAATATTTTTTTAACTATTGTTTTGAAGATTTATCATTCATTTTCCGTCATTTTTGACGGGGATTTTATACTAGTAGTATCAATATTATTAGCATTTATATAGTAAGCCACACTGTTGTATTACGAAATTGGTAGCGAAAAACTGCGAAACGTGAAAAGGTATACCTAAAATAACAGCAGATGCAGATGAACCAATAAAGATCAAAATGTATAACCCTTTAAGACCGCGAAATTTTTGGTGTTTTTCCCTAATTAATAGGATTATATTTAATTTAAAAAAAAGTATTAAAAAATAGCCGATGCCAGGATATGCCAAGGGAGGGTCCACGTAATTGTGTAGGTGCAAGCTCGATTTTAAATCGCATAAAAAGAGGAAAATGTTTCTTTTTTTCTTTAGGATCACGTAAATAATTGCGTAGGTGAGGTCTTAAAGGGTTAATAGTACAAAAGAGAATACACTTTTATGAAAATAGCGTCTTGATAGGTATTTATTAGTACAAAAGAGAGTATTTAATAGTACAAAAGAGAACACACTTTGATGAATTTAGCGTCTTGATGGGTATTTATTATTCGAATCGTTTAAAACCGATGGAAATACTTTTAGATTATATTCCTACATCGAAGAAGAATTATCTGCAAAAGAAAACCCATTAAATTTTAAATTGAAAATGACATGCATGAGTATGTAAGAAAAACCAATTTACTAGAACTCTTACATCTTCGCCTTTTATGTATGTTATGTTCGTAGCTTGACATCACATTATTTAAAGAAGCATTAAAATTTATTACGCTTTTTAGATAAGGCAATTCTCACTTTTAAAAAGAGGAATTAATTTATGATTTGTTTTTGTTGTTGTTACATTTCTCGATAAATGTATCTTAAGAATTTTATTATTGTCAATAGTTTTAGTTTCAATGACAGCCGGGATATTTCTTTATAAAATTATTAAGCGCAAAGTCGGAAAACATGAACATTACACCTTATTAAATGTATATGTAGACAAACCAATTACGATCAAAATGTTTAATAGAAGAAAAGAGAGCATATTCTTATATAAAGAATGGCGGCCATGGGTTATTGAAGACGAATGAAAGTATTTTCAATAAGGGGTTACCATAGGGGGGGGGACCCTGTTCTGTCACCAAATGCCACCAAGTTTGTCGCCAACTTGGCGATATATCGCCAAATTTGGCGGCCAAAATGAGTCTCCAAAAGTGACGCCAACTTGGCGATATCTCTAATATTTCGCCAAATTCCCATAAAGTTCCATTGTAAACCTACTTGCTTATAGAAAATCAACAAATTGAGATATTTTAATGCAACAAAAACTAATATTAGCTTAAGGGATTATGGTAAATTGTTCTTTGATGGCCTAAGTAGGAATTGACTTTAAAAACAAAATTTTTATATTACTTGTTTAAGTTCAGATTGTAATTTTTTGACCAAACTACAGCAACCTGCATTACTGCACTGGTGAAACAATTTGAATTATGCATAGGTAAATTGCATCACAAATTGTGATGCGATATCGCACAAATCAAAGCCTGATGATGATATACCCTCCATTAATTTTGAAATGTGTTCGTATGAATTCAGTAGTTATTAAAAAACTTGACATATTAAACAAAAATCTAATTTTCAGAACAAATTAAAAAAACAAAATTTATTTCCTAAATTGTTTAAGCCCGAGAAGGGGCAGATATTAAGATATTTCATTCAATTCGTTCTACATTTAATGCTAAATTTTTTAACAAATAAGTTAAACCAATTGAACATTAAAAAATAAAAATGAAATTCATACAATATAATACTTTAAACACCTATATACTTAGATTCCGTTCAAATGAAATCGAAATAAATCTTAGACTTTTTCCATTTTTAAGTTGTAAATATTTGTACTACAGATTTTGCATTATGTTTATGACGATTGTACATAATATGATAAGATACATGCAAAATACAAAACTTTAAAAAAGTCTAAGATTTATTTCGATTTCATTTGAACGGAATCTAAGTATATAGGTGTTTAAAGTATTATATTGTATGAATTTCATTTTTATTTTTTAATGTTCAATTGGTTTAACTTATTTGTTAAAAAATTTAGCATTAAATGTAGAACGAATTGAATGAAATATCTTAATATCTGCCCCTTCTCGGGCTTAAACAATTTAGGAAATAAATTTTGTTTTTTTAATTTGTTCTGCAAATTAGATTTTTGTTTAATATATATATGTGGGTGTGTATGTATGTATGTATTGCGCAACTGCGCAATACTTATTTATTTCCAGTGTCACTTCTTAATGTTAATTTAACATAGAAAAGCCTATTGGAGCTCATAACTTTTTCCTTTTTTTTCTTTCCACCTTTTTCTCCCTGATGCCACAATTTTTTTATTCATTACTAATTCTACTGATATTATAAATTTAAAGTCTAAAAATGTTTGCCTGACGTCAAGGTCAAAACGGATGATAAAATGCCTTTCCATATGGGTGAATTATTATGAAGAGAGTAACATGGGCTAATTTTTATTTACATTATTCAAGTATTTTCCTTAATAATTCCAAATTTCGCTTTTCTCATTGAGAATTTTTTCTACAAAATTTAAAGTTTTTTCTTCACTGTTGCAAAAAATTTAAAATCCGTAATAATAATTTATCCCTTTTTAGTTCAATGATTTCCACGTGAAAAATTATACTAAAATAGTTTCTTCTTTAAGAATTAAAAAGATGAATATGGCGTCATAGTGGAAATAATAAGGACATTTTCAGAATAAGTTTTTACTTTGGTCAAGTTTATGTTTCAGTAAAACGTTTCAAAAGTATATTTATTATTACGGAGGTAGAGAACTTAGTGAGGAATTACATAACTTAAATTTTAAAATGTATATTTTTTCGAAGATGAGAACTATTTATATCCCAAGTTAAACTTAGGTAATAATTTTCTCTTGTGTTTACATCGCCCCTTGGGAGGGAATAAAGCAACAAAATTTAAGTAAAACTTAAAAAAAAATTTTTAGTGTATCACAGCTATAATACTGATAAATATTAGCAGTAAGGATTCAACACAATTTATTTTTGCATTCATAGCGCTCCTGAGTAGGAAATAGGGTATCTGAATTTAAGTGAAATTCATCTTTTATGTTTCGATTATAGATTTTTTACGTTCAGATTGGAAGTTTTTATCCAAACTACAGCATCCTGCATTACTGAAGTGGTGAAATATTTTGAATTATACATTTGTAAACTGCATCACACATTATGATGCAATACTGCATACACCAAAGCTTAATGATGATACCGTCATTTCATTGTGAAATGAGTTCGTCTGAATGCAGCAGTTATTAAAAAACATGACACATTAAACAAAAGCGTAATTTGAAAAACAAATTAAATATATATATATATATTTCCTACTCTGTTTAAGCCTGAGAAGGGACAGATATTAAGATATTTCATTCAATTAGTTCTACATTTAATGTTAAATTTTTGCAACAAATAAGTTAAGCCAGTTGAAGATTAAAAAATAAAAATAAAATTCATACAATATGATACTTAAAACACCATAAAAAATAGATTGCGATCAAATGAAATCGAAATAAATCTTTTAAAACTTAAACTTCGAAATAAATCTTTAAAAATTTTTTAAAGTTTTGTATTTTGCATGCATCTTATCATTTTATTTACAATCATCATAAACATAATACAAAATCTACAATACAAATATTTTTAATTAAAAATGGAAGAAGTCTGAGATTTATTTCGATTTCATTTGAACAGAATCTAAGTTTTTAGAGCGTTTTAAGTATCGTAATGTGTGATTTTTTTTTTTAAATGTTCAATTGGTTGAACATATTTGTTACAAAAATTCAACATTAAATGACAAATTGAATGAAATGTCCTACTATCTGTCCCTTCTCGGGCTTAAACATTGTAGGGAATAAATTCTGTTTTTTCTTAGTTTGTTCATCAAATTACGTATTTGCTTAATATCTATATATATATAGGTAATTAACGTTCGTCATAATATCCAAACAATAAAAAAAAAATAAAGTTATATGAATAATTTATATTCATTTATATTAAAACGTAATTAAACATAATATTTTTACTAATAAGATAAAAATAAAATCTAATATGAATAAAGTTATTTATATATTACTTTCTCTGGAATAAAATATATCATAATTTATTTTCTTTTTAAATATAAAAATTACATTATACATAGTGTTATAAATTTCATCTGCAAATTTATAATTTATGTTATTTAAATTATATATATATATGCTGCCATTATTTTTAGCACCAATATAAATGAGAATGCCTTCTTTATCATTTCTGCCTAACTTCTGTTCTTTTAAGTCATAAAACATACATGTAGGCAAATTATTTCGTTAATAAAATTATTTAATAGTGTATCTTGCTTCTACTAGATTTTTATTTCATTTTATTTTTTAATTAAAATTTCTATTTCAAAGAATATTTTCATTTACATTTTTTTTAACGGAAGACTGAAAGGTATGCTCTATAAATCGAATTGGAGAACATTGTGAAACTTGGAAATCTATTCTTTATAACAATGTTATGCAGACATATCATTAAGGATCAAAAAGTTTAAAAGAAAAAAAAAAGAGAACAGACTCTGATGTAAATATTTATTCTTTAAATTCCCCAAAATGCATAAAAGTATGTTGAACTTCCCTTGTATATTATAGCAACATTATCTCTGATGGGAAAAGCCATTAAACTTTCATTTTAATATGGCACACATGACTAGTAGCAGCACAGATACGAAAGAAAAACGATATTATGAAAACTGTTAATTTTGTTTTCATCTTTGTATGCCACTTTCGTACTTTGACACCATTTTGTTGAAAGAAAAATTTTAATTTAAATTACTTATCGTATGGTATAATAATTAATTAAACAGTGTGGTTGAATTGTATCCAGCGGATATCACTTTTTTCGAATAGATTAAATAAGATGACGATTGATATTCGAAATAGTAGTACTCACAGCCTATAGTTGGATGAAACTTCTCAAAAGAAAAGGAAAAAACCAGGGAACCAGGGCAGTTCCCACATTAGAGTAGGAATGAAAAACTTGATTAGTTTCATAATTTTAATTCTTTTATCTCGATTAAAACGAAGATTTACACAATCTATTTTCCATGCATAAATTTTCAATTTATAAAAATTCGGATATAAATGCACACAAATACACACACACACACATATATATATATACTAGGGGGCTCTGCACCCTGCAAGTTACGCTCGCCAACCCCCGTTCAGACATCGCAGAATCTAAAAACACGCTAATCTGATCGTTTTTAAAAATATTAGAGAGGATTGAATTATACTGAAAAAAGCTGTGCAGATCTCCCTGTAAACTGGGTTCCATTCAATTCCCTTTGATTGCAAAAATTTAAGGCCGAATCAGTTGTTGTTAAGACATCCAATGTTTGTTTCGTTTTCGATTAAAGAGGATCAGTTAAACATTTGAAAAGAAGCTAAAATAAAATGAATTAAGTATACAGAGCCTTTGTCTCTCGGTATTTTAAAACAATCTCTATAACAATAGCCTTAGTCAATGACCATCATCAACAGTTCCGGGAGGACCACTTCGCTTTTTATACTGTAGGTGCCATTTTGGTACTTTAATGTTAGCAAAGCACAGGTGATAAGTCGCCAAATATTATTCTATCACCATCATTTCATCTATATTATAATAGTTCAAGTCATCAACAGCCATAACCAAATACGGTCTGATCCCTTCGCCTTTCATATGAAAGTTTGGCACAGATGTCATACACGCCCCATATTGGCGCGATTTTTTTCCGACGAAAATTTGGGGAAGCATCAACAGCATAAACAACAACATCCGGCTAACCATATCAAGCAAAATAACGATACTTTGGCGCCAGTCAATTAACCGTTGCATATATGACATTGGCGTCAGAAAAAAATCGCGCCATAATGTGGCCGTATACGACATCTGTACGGAAAGTTTTCAATTTTGATTAAAAATTAAAAAAAGATTTCGAACAAAACTACATAAAATTTGTTATGGTCGCAAAGAATTCTTGATACTGTTACGCTAGCTGGGTGCAAATCTCGCCAATAGCTTCTTTTTAACTCGCCAGTTAGCATTTTTTTTTTTTTCGAGTAGTAAATTAAAACATTGATTTGAAGTTGAAATTAAATGTCATGGTTTTTTTGTATTATTTAATATTTGGCCAGATGTCATATAAGTCATGCAGGTTTGGCATGATTTTTTAACGAAAATTTGGCGAAAACCTCGCTTTCGAATATCAGTTACATATGTACTTTTGGCACTACTTAGTTATCCCGTCGACCAAAAATCTATCGCCAAACTATAAGATTAAATGCCAATAATGGTTGATCCTAAATGTCACATTCACTTGACTTTAAGCAAGTTACACGTGTTTACGTCATCAAGTGATTTTTATTTCGACGTTTTATTTGAATATTCATTAATGTTATACTAATTTATTTGTTCTTTCGTTATTTAAAATAAAAATTATGTCATTTTGAATAATTTGGCGAGTGGTTTGGCGGTTTATATAATTTGGCGAAATTGGTCGACGGAATAACTAAGTAATACCATATTTTTTAATTATTTTCTATTATTTTCAAAAGGAAATCACAAAAAAAAATTGATAACTATAGAACAAAATAATTTATATAATTTAAAAAAAAGAAATAAAAGTATATAAAAATTTATTATTAAATAAACAACAATAGCCGGGTTACCATGTCAATCAAAATAATGCCATTTTGGCGCCAATTAGGGTCCCCGTTGCATATGTGACATCTGTGCCTAATATTTTCCTTTTCGTTTTGTTTAAAAAAAAAGAAAGAAGTGAAAGCCATCAATTTTAAATGTTTCAGTTTGAAACGAACCTGCGTCACCTGCGTCTCGCAAACATAAAAATGCCGAGTTCTTGATTTCTCTATCAGAATCTTTTGATTTGGCGAAAGATTGTTCAAGTAAATGTAATTATGAATAAAAGTAACATGGTACATTTCTTAGCATTCATTTAAGAGAGTCCAAACTGGTCGCCAAATTAGTTTAAAATAATAACCTTTTCTGAAATAGGAAAAAAAAAAAAACTATCTGTTAGGATTAACATTTGAGTTGCCATCATTAGAAAAAAGTATTTAAAATTAAAAAAAAAGTAATATTCCGAAAAGTAATTCGAATTTAAAAATGCTAATACCAGTTTTGAGATCTGCAGATCAATACCGATTTTTGGTGTTAATTTGATCGCAAAGTATTCCATATTTTAGAAGAAATCGATCAGTTGTTTAAACAGTCGTTTCAAAGAATCGTACATAAATTCGTTTCATTTCAGCCGTTTCATATATCCGTTTCATAAATTCGTTTCATTAGGATTTTATATATATATGGTAGATATATATGTGGGGCATTCTCACAATCTTTTGACTTTCGGGAATAAAAATCTAGTGAAATTAAACTTGCTAAAAGAACATTTTAATCTGATAGACGAATGCCTTAAAGATTCAAAATAAAGAAAAAATGATCAGCAGTGAAAATTTTTTTATTTAACGGAGGTTTAAGTTAAACTGACTAGTTTAGTTTTCCTTACCATTTTACCACTATAACTTTCTATTTTCTTCTAAATTTTTACTTATAATGAATTTGCATAGTACCCACAGGACATTGAAATAAGAAATAATAACAATGTAGTATTTTTAGTACAAAATTTTGGCATAACATTGTCTTAAAGGGGTGTTAAATAAGGGACGGCAAGGAAAATTACCACTATTCTTGGGCAAATCATGTTAAGACTAAGTGATAGCCACAATGGTCATTGATTTTTAGAAACAGTTATTTACATTGGATTAAATTAATATTATTTTTTTAATTTACCTTGAAAAGTTCAGGAATAAACCTTGGGGACGGTAAGACTACCAATAAAGCCACGATGTTGAAATTTATATTTAAATGCTGATTTAAATTCTGCAGTAAATTTCCTGTCAAAGAAGTTTATACATTTTTTCTCTAGCGTACTTCTGCATCAGAAAAACTTGAAAAAATTCTGTGGCTGCATCTGAAGTGATTTTCTGTATAAGTTTAGCAAGAGGGACGGTAAGGATGAAAAACCCAGGGACAGAGTTAAAAAAATAATATCAACCATAAAAATGTGTGCAGGTTAATTTTTTGCTACATATTTATATAAAACAATTGTCCCAGTTTCGGAAAAAAATTACATCGAATTACGTTTATTGAAACAATTTTATATAGACAGCTCCAAACTTAAAAATCAGCATCAGGGACACGGGGAGGTAGATGAGTTTTCCTGGTATTTGGACCCCCAACATCGTCCAAAACTTATTTATCTCGTTAATATTGTTATGCAATCCTGCAATGGGATGTTCCCCAGTATATGAAATAATAAAAAAAAAACATAAGAAAATATACTAAAATAAAAATTACTATTCAGGGACATAAAAGTGAAAAGATTGTGAGAATGCCCCATATACATTTGCTTCAATGGGGTAATGGATAAATTTTATAACAGAATAGAGTTACTTTTAAAATTAGACATTTAAAGGCGGCACATTTATCATATTTCGTAACAGAATAGAGTTACAGTAGAACCCTGCTAATCCGAACTATTTAGGACCGGTGCTTATTTGAATTACAAAAAGTTCGGACAACCCGGAATTCCGATAAAAATAGAAAAGAAAAAGAGGCATGCTAAAAAAAGTAAGTTATAAGTACTTAGTAGTATTTTAAATATCCTCTTATCTGGTTTCCTAAGGTCCGGCACGACTTTCGGAAAAAAGTAGTATACCGTGTACTCCTGGTGTTTTTAGTGATCCAATGGAACTTCAGAATGAGGAATTACACAACAACCCATTACAAAAACTTCAAAATCGCAAATCTATAAATAGCTCAGTCACCATGTCGACGAGGGGGTAGGAAAAATCATTTATGCATACAATTTGAGAAATCAAACTGTTGAAAGGAAAAATTAAATTTTTATTATCTGAATTAAATACTTTTTTGCATTTTAGAAAAGAATTTTATAGTGACTGGCAAACAAACTGATATTCGAGATTTTTTTAAGTTGGCTTCTACGAGTAGACCTATAGTGCAGGTTTTTATTTTATATTCGTGTACTTATGTTGTACTTTTTTACATTATTGAATATTTTTTTTTATTCTATTCAAGATGTTTAAAGAATAAAAAAATATGCTTTACTGCCATTTTTTTAAAATACTAACTTCTATGTATTTTTCCCGACATTCAATCTGTAATCCGGAAAATTTTGTAACCCTGTATAGTTCAAGTCCAGAATGAAAATAAAGTCGAAATAAATTAAGTCGAATGTAAAATCGGTTCCGATAAACCGGAATTTCCGATTAGCGGTATTTTTATTAGCGGGGTTCTACTGTATTTTTAAAGTTACTTAAAGGGAACAGTTTTATAATAGTAATCTCTAGACGCTCTGTAAAATAATTCTTCAGATTCTAAAAGATCCACACGTTTTCCAACGACATTATAAGACCTTTATCCATGAATAATAATCCAGAAATTTTTTATTTGAAAATGGAGAGAATTAGAAATTGAAGAAAATTCTTAATTTTTTTTCTTACCTAGAATAAGAAAAATACTGTAATCACGATTTGCATGTGTTTGGAAGAGTTTTACACACATATAGTCGCACCTCTTTCCTCTCAACAGTACACAAAAGAAAAGATAGACAAAAATAGCATTTGGTAATAAACACTTGTCCATAAGCAGCATACTTTATTAACACTAGGTATACGGAACCCGTCAATTTTACGGGTTTATAATTTTCTTCTTAAAAGTTTCCGAAAATAAAACTGATATTTTTAGAAAAAATTGAGGATATGATACTAGTATAAAACTGAACCCATTTTCTTCCACGTACTTCTAATTTAATACATCTGCATAAAATGATCGCAAGTTATGATGGCGACTGGAGATTCCAAATTGGGATTCCCGGGTTATAGGATATTGGTGATTATTTTTTTTATTGTAAACTTTCATAGATTTTCCACATTTAATATATATATATATATATATTGCCCAATAACAACAGCAAAAATAATTTTTATATGGAAAATGTCAACTATGTATTCAAATAATTTTTAGAATTTTTTTAAACCGGTACTAGTCGAACAAGAGCCTTTATAATTCTGATACTTTTCGTGCTTTAAGCGAGTATTTTGATTACATATTTGTTAAATTAGTGTTTTATTTTTATATTATATTACTTATTTATTGATTAAATTTTAATTTCGTTATGGAATATTAGACGGAAATAAATTCTGACCTACTTACATTGTTTAACGTGCAAAAGTTGGAACATTCATAATCGGGCTGCACGCTATATAGATATTTTTAAGTGTTCAAGCATGAAATTTATTTGAAAAACCATAAACAAATGTACAAATTACTATGCAATTTTCAAACAAACTACATTTACCCCCATACTACTGAGAAAAATTTCAAAAGGTGCAATGTTTAAAACTTAAAAAGTAGAATTAAAGCGAAACAAAAGAGGCATTTAATCGTCAGGTACTGACGACGTCAAAATGACGTCACGGTAACATTTTCCCTTTATAATACATACATATATATATATATATATATATGGAGCATTCTCACAATCTTTTGACTTTTGGGGAAAAAATCTGGCTAAATTTAACTTGCTAAAATAACATTTTAATCTGATAGACGAATGCCTTAATGATTCAAAATAAAGAAAAAATGGTCAGCAGCGAAAAAATTTTTTATTTAACTGAGGTTTAAGTTAAACTTACGAGTTTAATTTTCCTTACTATTTTACCACTATAACTTTTTATTTTCTTCTAAATGTTTAGTTATAATGAATTTGCATAGTACCCACAGGACATTCAAATAAGTAATAATAATAATGTAGTACTTTTAATACAGAATTTTTGTATAACATTGTCTTAAAGGGGTGTTAAAGAAGGGACGGTAAGGTAAAAAAAGGGGATGGTATAGGAAAAAAAGGGACGAAATGGTAAATAAAGGGACGGTAAGGATGGAATGGTAAGGAAAATTACCACCTATTTTTAGGAAAATCATGTTAAGACTAAGTGATAGCCACAATGTTCATTGATTTTTAGAAACAGTTGCTAACATTGGATTAAATTATTTTTTTTTTAATTTACCTCGAAAAGTGCAGGAATAAACCTTGGGGGCGGTAAGACTACCAATAAAGCCACGGTGCTTGAAATTGATATTTAAATTCTGCAGTAAATTTCCTGTCAAAGAATTTTAGACATTCTTTCTCTAGCATACTTCTGCTTGAGAAAAAACTTGAAAAAAATTCTGTGGCTGCATCTGGAGGGATTTTCTGTATAATTTTAGAAGAGTGACGGTACGGAATGTAAAACCCAGGGACAGAGTTTAAAAAATAATAACAACCCTAAAAATGTGTGAAGGTTAATTTTTTGCTACATATTTACATAAAACAATAGTTCCAGTTTCAGAAAAAAAATACGTCAAATTATTTTTATTGAAACAATTTTATACAGACAGCTCCAAACTTAAAAATCAGCATCAGGGATACGGGACGGTATAGGAGTTTTCCAGGTATTTAGACCCCCAACATCGTCCATACCTTATTTATCTCGTTAATATTGTTATGAAATCATGCAATGAGATGTTTCCCAGTATATGAAATAAAAAAAAAACCCACAAAAAAGTGTATTAAAATAAAAATTATTATTCAGGGACATGAAAATCAAAAGATTGTGAGAATGCCCCATATATATATATATATTTAAGTCCCTGTGAAAAAGGCGAAATTTAGTGTTAAATTTCATTATCAATGTCAAAGCGCAATTCTTTTGAAAATCATTTAATTCAGGATTAAGTATTAAAAATCTTAATTTATCACTAATTAAAAACACTATATTTTAACTGTTATAATGACTATTTTCAATATATTCAAATACTAATTCCTCAACAAAATCTCGGCATAATACAGTTTAATAATGGTAATGTTACTAAACTATATTTCTCTCTAAACTAAACAATGAACGAAATCCCTAGCGTAGATAAAATTCCAGTAAATTTAGACATTTCTCGTTGCTTTTGTTAATTAACAAGAAATTCCTTAATCTCATTCAATTCCAGAATCACCATTCCTGTACATTAGTTAATTAATTTATGACAAAATCAGGGACGAATGTATATTTGACGCAAATCTCAACTACATGAAATGATTTATCTTCTCTATCTATTTATTTTATTAAGAACAAAATAATCTGTGCGTAACTGTGACGTCATTTTGAGATTATAAAGAACAAACGTATCTCTGAGTAACGCTGACGTCATTTTTCAAATGATAACAGCAGGCGATGAAATTTAAATTTTATTTACTTTTATTACGATTTTTTGAAGTTCTAAATATCACACAGTTTTAATTTTACACCGCCAAATAGAGAAAAAATGTACTTTCAAAGGCAATTTTTTAAAAAACTATATCGCAATTTGTTTGAAAATTGTATCGCAATTTACTCAAATTTTATTACTTTTGAAATATTTTTTAAGCATGATTTTATTAAATCTATTTCTGTCACTTGCAGACGGACAATAGGCAAATACGTTTGCACTTAAATTAATATGAATTAAATAGTTTAGCATTTGTTTCTGGCTTATATTCCATTATGAAATTTAAACTTTATCAATCCACATATATATATATATATATATATATATATATATATATATATATAGATAGATAGATATATATAGGGTAATTCATAAATATCGAAACAATAGGCTATCTCCTTAAAGATTGCCCCTAGGCTCATACTTCATATTGCAAAGTTTCATAAAAAATGGTACAAATTTTGATGAGATAAGTTTCCACTCCATGGGGGTCTATATGAGAAAATACAAAACATAAATTTTTATACGGCTCCCCTAGATAAAAATTCCCAATTAGGAAAATTTTCCTTATCCATTCCTGAATTAAACACAAAAAAATTCATCTCAATAACTTAAAAATTCGCAGACATATCAAAATCCAAAATTCGTGACTTACACCATTTATCCATGCCTCTGAGCGACGAGTTTGACTTATTTTGAATGTAAGATAGGGATCATCCACAAATTGTACATTATTAAAAGTAGATATAAGACAGTGCCTCTCCTTTGGACATAAAATAGGCAGCGTATAGATTTGACGTTAAACCTGTTTTCAAAGTATGCTGGTGGTCTGCATGGGTCGAAATATCTAGGTCCGGTCCCGAACCAATCCATAGGAAAAAAAGTTCGGCCCTGCCTGGAAAAAGTTCAAATCGTAGCCTGGCCCGGCCTGACTGAATTTCTACATAGTTTTTTACATCGATATGGTTAAAAGTTGTTTCGTATGGAGGAGTTCTGACAAAAAATACTTATATCTTTTCTTTTTTCATGTTCATAATTATTATTTTTAAAGAAGCGCCAAAAGCTGTGATTATTTGTTTTATTGATGAATCTCTATTTATATGGAAATGATTCACTTTTCCTTTAATATCGTTAATCCATATTACATGTGTTGGAGACAATGTAAAATGCTATAAAGTAAAATCTTTTAAGATGGAATCACATAGAAAAGAAAAAAAAAAACGTTATAGACAAGTTCCCTTCTTAAGAGTTGTAAATGTAGTCTACTTTTCTGAGGTATTATTATATTCATTTTCCATGGATCCACAGATTTTTCCATTAAAGAAAAGATTCCGCCATAGACAGATTTTTTTCACTAGTTTTCTGTATTTGAATTTTTTTGCCTTAAAATCTACTACCTTTAAAAATATGAATTTTAAAGTTTCATTGTAAAATAATGGCCATTCAAAAAAATATGCATCTGTTGTAAAAGTTTTTAGGGCTGAGCCAAATTTTAGTTATTTTTGCACGGATTAGGTCAGTCAGAGATAATGATTTCAATACGGGTTATCTCGAGACCGGGTCTGAAAATTTCGCCCAGGGGAGACCTAGAAATAAGGAAACCAGTCCAGATTCGGTATAACCAGTGGCCGAGAGGCTCTGCTCTCAAAACTTGTTGACTGCAGGTGCTGGATTCGTACCCAATCGCGCCCTTCGGCCCAATCGTTCGGAGTTTTCAGGGGTTTTCTTCGAACTTTGTATATCCTTGCGTAAATACGGGTTAGGTTCTCTTAGAAAGTCTTCCACGGAAGGCACTTCCCCCCTTTTGGGCCCATATCTCTCGTGTAAATAATTGGCCGTCATAAATCACACCAACACCCGGTTCGGTATGAAAAAATCCCTCTCGGCCCGGCCTACAGGCAGAGGTAGATTTCGAAGTCAAATATACTAATTTCACAAACAAAAACTAAATCATGATTAGAAATAAATCCACTTTAACAATTTTATCTGGCCAATTTTGACGAGTTTTTATTTCATTTTTATATAATAGCTGGTTTTATCAGAATCATGTTAGGGCGGTATTCAAAAAAATACTTTTCCATGCTCAACAACTCGAAATTTTCTGGCATAATTCCAGATTCATTTTTAATTAAAAAAAAAATATATGAAACTTGCTGACGTGATTTTTGAAGAGATTTATAAGCGACCTGTGTTTTTATTTTTTGTTCAATTAATTAAAACTTAATATATAAACAATTATTTTCTCAGAAGGACAATATTTTCAGAAGGAGAACTCAATCGCTTCGGGAAATTCCGTTCAAAATGCCCACTTTGACATCATTTTTTGAAATATATTTTGCCTCAATCAAAAAATCAATCATTACGGTACATTATATAGTTTCTGAATTAGCGAATCTACCAATTAAATGCGTTTGAGAGCAAAAATAAATTTAAAAATGAGTCAGAAAATAAGCACTTTGTATTTGAGTGCATCCTTAATACAATGATTTTTCCAACACAATCCGCTGCGGTAAATTCGGTTCAAAATGCCCCTTTTAACAGCATTTTTAAAAATATATTCTGCCTCTATTAAAAAATGGATCATTACGGTACATTATATAGTTTCTGAGTAAGAAAAAGTACCAATTGGAAGCCTTTGAGAGCAAAAATGAATTGTAAAATGAGTCAGAAAATCAGCAGTTTGGATTTGAATTCGCCCTTACTAAGATGATTTTATTCTTCAACCGCTATGTATTTTTATTATTATTTTTTTTTTTTTGCTGTAAGAATTGGTCCTATCCAAAACTTGTCTATGTAGATGTTGTAAACAATATTAAGAAGATATATGATAAATTCATGAGGATTTTATATCTTTTGAATTTACGGAGTTATGGATTTTTTTCTTCTTCAAACCCCTTTTTGTTTTCGTTTTTAATTTTTTTTTTTCGCGGTACGAATTGGTCCTATCAAAAACTTGTGAATATAAAAGTTGTAGATAATGTTAAGGAAATTTATAATAAAATTAATTGGATTTGATATCTTGAGAATTGACGATATTATGAATATTTTTCTCCCAAAAAACCCATTTTTTGCGCCCCTTGAGTCTATTTTTAACTTTATCAAAAACTGTGATACATAAATTTTTGGCCCTATTTTTAGAAGTAATAAAAACTTTAAACTGATTTGATATGTACAAAAATTAAGAAGTTATGGGGGTTTTCTGTTTTCACAGAACCCCTCCCTATTTCCATTCCCTTGGTCCGATTTTGCCCATTAACGAACTTGACCGATATTTTATGCCCTTTGATTTTATGTATCAGTTTGGAAATGATTGGTGCAGAATTACGAAAGTTATCGTGTCCAGAAGAAAGTGATATATATATATATATATAGATAGATAGATAGATAGGTAGATAGATAGACATATAAAGTTTTTTACTGAGGGTGGTTTTGAGTTCTAGGGGTCATGAACGGTGTAGATCTGCAAAAATTTTTCAGAAATTCCAACATAGGAACGATCCCAATAGGTAGTATTTCATACGAAATCTACCTAAAAATATGTTAGACTCGGCCTGGCCGAGTCTGCAGAAAGAGGTCGCCAATTCCGGGTCTGTTCCTGCATAATACATACTTTTTTAACGGCCTTGCCGGAACGATAAAAAGCCTGAATTTGTGAGAGGTCAAAAATTATGAAAAACTCTTAATCGGTATGTTAGAAAAAACATTATTTCAAATTACACATTTAACATTTATTTATGGACATATAAATAGTACAAAAAGGAGGTGGAAACGGCAAAAGTTAAACTGAATCGGAAGTTTAAGCTATCGAAAGAAGTTACTTTTACACTTGCAGTTTTTTAAAAAGCATTTAAACATTTTATTAGGAGCCAATCACTGTTTAAAACTTTAAATACTTTTTTTCTGCATAATGATTTTTTTTTTTTTAAACATTTCTTGTTTTTAAATTATTATCAGTCAAGATAAATAAAAATGGTGCAAATTTGGAATATGTCTTTTTTGATTATTTACATTAATTTTGTTTCGGCAAATTTGAAAAAAAATTTACTTTTGAAAATATGATTTTTTAAAAATTAGTTACATAATTTTTTAAATAAATATTTTTAATATTTTAAAAATTAATATTTAAAAAAATCCTGAAGCAAAACTAAAATTATACTTTCCTCTTTAACTAAATAAAAAAATAATTGAAATCCGACGAATAATGTTTCGAATTATAAAGATTTTAAATTAAATCCGCTTAAAAAAATACTAATCATTTAAATTTTTTAAAAACTTTATCAGAAATATTAGGATGTGATTTTGTTTGCAAATAATATGGTTAACCATCACAAAAAAAAGAAAAAAAATAATCAAAATTCTAACTCAACAAATATATTTTTTACATATTTCCTAGAACTCTTAAAGTAACATTGTTTCTTGAATTGCACGCATTTCAATTTGTGCCTAATCCCTTAAAACCTGATGAATTATTTAAACGGTCGTAACTCTGCGAGTTTTTCAGATATGAAGATGCCGTTTTTTGTGTTTAATTCAGGAATGGATAAGGAAAGTTTTCCTGATTGGAAATTTTACACTAGGGGGGCCGTATAAAAATTTAATTTTCGTATTTTTTCAAATAGACCCCCCATGGAGTTGCAACTTTCGTCATTAAATTTTGCACCTTTTTTATGAAACTTTGCAATTAAAAGTATGGGTCTAGGGGCAATATTTAAGGAACTAGCCTATTGTTTCGATATTTATGAATCACCCTGTATGTATAAAACACTAATTTGAAACATGTAAACGAACCACACTTAAAACGTTGAAATTATCTGAATAAAAAAGGACTAGCGATCTTTAGATTTCTTCGCCTATTAATTTCTTGGACGGGGCCAATACGAAATTATCACGTAATAAACCTCGAAAATTTATTTTAATACGTAACTGCTAACATATAAAACTGATTATTGGTATTGTTAGTGAAAAATCTGAAAAATACATATTATATATAAAATATCAGTTTTCAATTAAAAAACATATAAACGGTTTTCACCTGTCTTCTGCAACCCGGCGAGTCCGAGTTGGAACTCCTTGTACAGTCGTACATAAAATCCTAATGAAAAGAATCCTATGTAACGATTTTGTGAAACGACTAATTCGGATATTTGAAATGAATAAAAGAAATAACAATTGTCTAACTCAAAGCAAACAAGTGAAAATTTTCTCGTTGGTTTCCTTTTCAATTTCAATTAGAAAATAATATCAGTAATAAGTAAACGAGGCCATTTACCAATTTCTCTCATCCACAGCAACGAATAATTCTGTTGCTGCCATTATAGAAATGACATTGAAGTTTAAAAAAATTAATACTTCAATAATATTTTAGAATTTAGAAATTTCAAGAATTATTATGAGATCTTTGGATCCATGCGAATACATTACAGTAGACTAAGACATGCAGGTGACGCCAGCTGAAACTGGTTAGACAATTGTTGTACAGTAAAATATTCATGGAGATTCAATATCTATCTATATTATAAAGGACAAACATATCTGTGCGTAACGCATACGTCATTCTGCGAATGGCAACACTTTGAAATTTGAAATGAATTTTCATTTTGCAATTTTCGCTACTGAAAATTTTTAAACTTCTACACATCGCACATTTTCAGTTTTTATACCATCGTATGAGGAAAAAAATGTACTTTTACATGCAATTTCTTTGAAATCTGTATCTCAATTTATTTTTGAGATATTATTTTTTTTAATAGTTTTTTGTACCAATTTTGTAATTATGGCAACAGAAGTACTCCATTTATATTACAAAGGACAATAATCTGTGCGTAACGCTGACATCATTTTACAAATAGCAAAGCTTCACGATGAAATTTCGGTTTTCCAATTTTACCTTCTGCAATTTTTTAATCTTCTGAACATCGCACATTATAATTTTTTACACTGTGGTATAGGGAAAAAAATCTACTTTTAAATGCAATTTGTATCAAAACGGTATCGTAATGGACTGATTTATTATGGCTTATAAAATAATTTCCCAGCGTGATTTTTTAAATTTATCTCGATCACGCTCCGGCTGGCTCCATTACGAAATATTAATAAACAATTTGCACATAAAAAAGAGTTCAGAATTTATCTACGGCTAATTTTCTACAATAAAATTAAAGATTCGTCAAACAATAAGTAAAAGAATAATTTTATAAAAAAGCACGAATTTAACATATATGTAATCGAACAATTTAAATTTTTAGAGCCGAATTGGGAAAAATATGGGCTTTTAAATGTAATTTGTATGAAATAGAGTTGCTAGGCAACTGTTAAAGTAAAACGAAAAAAAATAATCTATATATTGAAAACAAATGACAGCTTTTTTAGACATCTTCCCTGAACTTTCTACTGGACCAATTTTGGTAATTATTCTTTTTTAAATGAAAGCTATTCATTTGTAGATGAACTCGCACTAGCTATTTTTCTAAATATTCCCACTTTTTTATTTTAAATTTAATTTGAAAGTTTTTTTTGAAATTTCATCAAAATAGTAGCAATTGTATTATTTCCACTGTTGCAGAAAAAAAGAAATGTTGGGGTTTATTTATCCTTACCGATGCCATTTCATCATTACAATTAAAAATAACTTTAAGTCTCAACAGAAAATGACCTCACGCTTTCAAAAACATGCATTTTCTCTTATAAAGCTATGTTACATTTCAATATATTTCGTTTCGGCTGATATCGAATTTACGACCCCTGGCATAATGCTTCAGTAAGCGCCATATTTAAAAGAAAACAATCCTTTTCTTAGATAAAAGTACATATTTTACCACGAATACATTTAAAAGACATCAGTTTCTGGAATTTGTAGTCAGTGGTACTGAAATTAGAATCTCAAGCCAAAAGAACAAATTTACATATGCAAAGTTGTAGCTGACAAAGGGGACTTCACGTTTGAATATCTATCTATTTTAGAAAGGAAAATATGTCCGTACGTAACGCTGACGTCAGTTTGAGAATGGGGATGCTTGACATTTATATTTCGGTTTTGCAATTTTTTCTACTGCAATTTTTTTAACTTCTAAACATCGTTATATGGGGAAAAAATCTATTTTCAAATGCAATTTGCTTGAAAACTTTATTTTAATTGATTTAGTTATCATGGCTTTTAAAATAATTTTCAAGCATAACGTTTTTTAATCTATCTCCATTGCGTGCAGGCTCCATTACGAAATAAACCATTTGCACGTAAAACAATATAAATAGTTCAGCATTTGTCACTGACTAATATTTCATAGGGGAATTAAAACTTCATCAATCTATTATATTAAAAAGTGAATGTCCGTTTGTATTTCACAGCTGTCTTTCCTAGAATATGGAATGTTAGGTGATCAAACTGACGCCAGTTATCCACATGGGTCCAAGGATGTCAACATTTGTCGTATAATTTTAAAATTGGATTAGTTTTCAATATATATATATATATATATATATATATAATGACATTTATGTAATGATGGAAATTAAATTCCTCCTTTTAAATTAATTAAAATAAAAAAAGAGAAAACAGAAAATGACAAGGGTTATTAGATATCATTTAGATAGATCATTATCATCATTTAGATCATATTAGATGTCATGTTTGACATTATTTTTAAATTGAAATTAACGTTTATTTGAATAAACAGGGAAAATAATAATGTGATTGAATAGTATTTCTCAAGAACACTTCATGAAATACAAATTTATGTTCACACACATATATATATATATATATATTATACAGACATACATACAATAAATTCAATAAACTCAACTGGAGTGAAAAATTAGGCAGAGCTTGAAATCGAATCCGGAACCACAGCTTTCCATACTGTCACTCTAACCACTGAGCTACTCCGGCCGATACCTGAGTCTGCAATTTTTCACTAATAAGCCATTTTGGGAAAGTCACCAGCCATCTATACGACAGCCTTGGATGACCGAACAACGATGACCGGACATACGACCCCATACGACCGGACAACGACTCAAACATCGACCGGAGTAGCTCAGTGGTTAAAGCGACAGCTTGGAATGCTGTGGTCCCGGGTTCGACTCCTTTCTCTGGCTAATTTTTCACACCAGTTGGGTTTATTGTATTTATTGTTGTACGTCTGTTTAATATTCATATATACCGTTAACAGTTGAATGCAGGCGTTATTTATCTGTGTTTTATTATATATTGTAGTGTGTGTGTGTGTGCGTTTTATTTTATGTTCACATATTCAGGCTTCAGGAATCCGTTTAGGTTAGAAACAAAAATTCTACTATCGACTGGAACATTGAGAAAAAATCTGTTGGCGTCAAAAGAAAAAAACATCATAATCAAACATCATTATTTTGATTTAATTTTATGTTCAAAAGTACATTTTCAGCTATTGCATTAAGATGGCTATTAAAACATTTCAGAAGCGGACATTAAAAACAAAATGTTTTAGCGAGAAATTTTTTTTCTCTAAATATTTATTTTAATTCATAAATAAAAAAATGCTTCAGAATAAATTCGTCAAAACAAATTTATTTTTGTATTAGTTGACCAAATGACAACATTTGTACCAACTCCGAAATTCGAAGCAAAATCTTGGAAGAGCGAAAATTTTTAGGCAAATAAAGTTATGGTATATGTGCATTTTTATTCGGAAAACTTTTGACTTAAATTGTAAATATAACTTATTATTTGAAATATTGTATTTAATAAAAATTAATACTTTAATTGCTTTCTAAATTTACAATAAAGATAGATTTCCTTTTTCGTAAAAGGATCGAATGATCTCATGCAATTCAAAAGCAACACAACGGGTTGCTACTCAACTAGTACTAATAAAAGAACAAAACGCTGTGTGTGTGTGGGTCTGTCTGCGATGGCTAGCGAAATGTACCACATGTAGAAGTCTGAAATTTTAGGTGAGGTTAGTCCAAAACAGGTCCTGATGCACCTGACGCTCAGATTTTTAATTTTTTAAGGGCCACCCTGGGCCACTTTAAATTTTTATGCACTAAAATGTTAATAACTTGGCCACTTTTTATCCGACCTTTTTCGTTTTAGGGGACCTTTCTCCATTTAGTTATTCTCACCTTTCTACTTTCTAGTTATGACCCTGGACCCTTGGGGCCCGTTGAAGATCCCTTGAATTTTTTGTGCAAATAAATTGTTAATAAATTGCTTTTTTTAAAAATCTGATCTTCATTTTTGGGATACTTTTCCATTTAGTTGTTCTCACGTTTCTACATTCCATATAAGACAATGGGGCCCACTAGGGAACTGTAGGGCCCGACCAGAGCTCCTTGGACTTTTGTGCGCCAAGAATGTTCCATCCCCTAATTTTCTCACCTTCTCAGTGGATAATTTTAAAGTTGAGTCTTGGACTCTTATTCCATGACCAATACCCTCTTATTTTTATTGAGGCCCAAGGGCCTTTTTTAAACATATACTCAACTTTTTGTGCATTTCTTTAAATTTCTTACGAATAATTCATACCCTAATCTTAATTTTAACTAACTGAAGATCTAAAGCGCAAAGTACTAAGACATTTTAACATGTTTTCATATTAGGGACCTGTTTTTTACTGTCAATTGGCCCCTTCTGGGGCCCCTATTATAGCTCCCTTAAAAATAATCAGATTCATCAGTTTTTTTCTTTTTAACAACTTCTTAGGTCCTCCATCTACTACATAAACGACAAATATATATATATATATATATATCAGACTTCAGCTACAACCAATTTTGAATATTAATCGCCTTATTGGGGCCCTTTGGTGTAGCTTCTTTAAAAATGATCCGAATAACTTGCAACTTTCTTTAACATAGTTCTAGCGTCCGCCGATTATTTAAAAAACTACTAAAAAATATCATTATACACAACAACATGCCAGATAAGCCCCTGATCCCTTTGGGGCCGGTTCAGGCCCCCTTCAAGTTTTTGCACCATAAACTGTTATGAAATTGCCTCCTCTTAATCCAATCTTCATTTTTAGAACCCTTTTTTCCTTTAGTTATTATTGCGTTCCTACATTTCAGTTAAGACCCTGGGGCCAACTATGGTCCCGTGGCGCGAATTTTCAGTAATCGAAGGTGGGATGAAATATATCCTCAAGGAGTTAATAAATAAACAATTTTTAATAATTATTTCAGAAAAATGTTTTATTCATACACCAAAGTGTACCAACTGTTATTTTTTTCGCAGAACATCATAATATATATAACTTTTTATATAGGGGTCAGTTGACCCCTTACGGTAGGAATAGGTATAAAAAAATATTGGTAGTTTTAGTGTTAAATATTAAGCGAACAGTTCTCACCGTAGACCTTTAAATAACCGAACTTTTTTTTGTGACCCTGTCAATAAATGATAAATGTCCACATGTTCAGGAAAAAGCATGTTTCAGTAGTGTTTTTGGTAGTTTTAATAGTTTAAATATCAAATATTTTTTAATACGTGATTTTGATATTCGAAAAGTTTTAGGAAATGAAACCGGTCTTTTAAAATAAACAGTTTAGAATTTAGCTAGTTTATAAAGGCAACATGTGATCACATTGCATAGATATAAAAATTCTTAATGCTGTTTAACGTGAAAAAGAAATTGATATTAGTATATTTCAATTAAAAAATTTTTTTTAGAATTAGTTCAATGTTATTTAATTAATTTTACAATAACTAATCATTTATTGATATGCTTTATATTAAGGAACTATAAAAACTATAATAAAAAAATCAATTATTGTCAGACTAATTATTCAAACTTAACTAATACCTTAATGTTACTGACACAATCACAGGATTAATAACAACAAATATGATTAATAATGACGGGCAATTAACAAGTGATCAAGAATTATTTCCTATGTAATTAGAGTTAATATTACAGTTTTACTCTCACGTTTAATGATTAATGTAGAAAAATATCGAAACTAATATCCGTCAATGAAAATAATTAGGCAAAGAATATTTTCTCAACTTTGAAGTTTTAGGAGGTGAAAGATAAGCTATGCTTGCAATGATAAGGACAATCAAGAAAGTATTACGGTCATTATCTATTTTACATGATGAAGCATTTATTCCTCACTTTAAAAATTATTTTTAAACACATGTAATAAAGTTATTTCATTGCTTATTTACGGTGATGTTAGATTTATGAATTTATTTAATTTTTTTTTTATATAAAAATTGGTTTTCAGCAGCATTAAATCAATTTTTAAATATTCTGTGGTCATTTAACTTTTATATTTCAAGAATGGTCTTCGTTTATTATATAATTTTATTTTGAAGATTGAAATTGTATATATGAGGGGCTCACAACCGTAGTAGACCATGTCCACTTAAAAAAAAAAAATGAGATAGCTCACGCAGAAGGGCAGTAAACTATATTTTATATACTGCCATAGTACACAAAGTCTGTAATTCACATACTTTCTCATAGATTGCATCTGTGTCCAGAGTGGGTGAAGTAATACAAGAAGACTTCACAACCATACTGAATCAAGTCCATTCATTAGTGTACTACACTAATTCCATCACTACTTTTTGTTTTCAATCTGTGATGCATTATTGTCTAAATCTTGCCTAATTCCTGTAAAAAAAGTTTTATTTTAAATAAGTAGCGATTTCAAAACTGCTGATGAAAAATAAACGTTCGTGAATCAAATGTATAAACAATGAATGGAAAGTAATTGCCGAAACGTCAGTGAAGGCTTACTGTGGAGACACGAAAAGTTTTGGTTTCTGTTAGTCTGTCTGTCTGTTCCGCGATAACTGCCGCAAAAAGCATCCGATCGGCTTGAAATTCACTGGGAATGTTGATGCGGTACCCGGACTTAGCTGTATAGTTTTTGGTTAAATTTGGTTCATTCGTTCGGGAAATATGGAACATTTTATTTTATTCTATAATGCTTTTCAATGGCAAGTCAGACGATTTTCAGATTTTCATTTGTTGAAAGAAATGGCTCATATGAAAAATGGATATAAATGGTAAATTTTTGATGCTGAAATTTTTAAATAACATTAAATTATTCCAATAAATTATGTCAATATATTTGCGAGATTTTTTTAATTAGGTTTATAATATTGGGGGGAATTTTATGCATGTTTTCCAATAATATAAAGGATTTTGTTTTATCAAATTGACATAATGCATATTTCATTTTTTTCCTTTTCTTTCTCTGTTGCCTAGCAACGAATTTGGTCCTAATAATATTAGTATAATTGCGTGTATAATGCTTGAGTAAAGCCAACGTCAAAACAGATGAATTAATGCATTTGTATCTTTGCATATAGAAGGATTTTAGCACAGAAATAATAATAGGCAATATTTCATTTATTTTATTGAAATATTTTGCTCAAAAATACAAAAGTTCATTATTTTCATAGAGAATAACGTAACATTTTCCCATAACATTTACCAATATTTCTTTAATTGTTGCCAAGAAAATCAAAACCCGGAATAATATTTTCTTTTAAACAATTTTCAATTGAAATGTTTTGTCGTGAAACAGGAAAATGAAAAATAAAATTAAGTTTAGAAAAATTAATATGGCGGCATATTAAAAATAAAAAGAAAACTCTCGAGTATTTCTTAATATAACAAGATGAAAAGTTTTGAGTAAGTACGCATAGCAGGTGAATTAGACGTCATTTATCGAAAACAAAGATGCTGGAATAAAAAGATCTTGGGTAAAATAAAATTAACTATTATTCACGGAGGAAAGAGATAGATGGAGATGCAGTATGACGTAAAAACAGTTTGCAATACGATGTGCGTTATCGCTCAGATTTAAATGCCCTCATTCGGCCCAAACAAAACAAGCACGTGGAACAGGGACCAAATTCTTTGACTTCATCCGTTTAAGAACGTCGTTGTGTTGTGCCGAATGTAGCGGATTTTAGGGTTACATTTTTGGCGTCACTTCAAGATTTATTGTCTGTGTACGGTTAACATGAATATTTTATTTTAAATTTAAATTTTATTAATTTATAAAAAAACTTATGCTTATCCTTATAAATCACAGCGTAAAAAAAATCTAAGATATACTATAACCATTCGCACAATCAATAAAAAATTACGAATGTAAATTTAAATAGACTACGGGGGGTTCAGGGGGCAGAGCCCCCCTGAAGAAATGCAATTTTTGATTTAAAAAGTTACCAGAATAAGTAGCTCATCAGAATTTTAGAACATCAATGTACAACCACTTGTTTAACACTTTTAATTTCTGAAACTTTACGAAGTATGCTCATAAATATTTATGTAATTTGAAAACTTTAAAAAGCGATTTGTAGGAAGTTGAATATTATGCAATGAGTGTTAAAAAACAATGACTTGCAAAGATGACGTTGAGGCTCCTGATCTGCAGATTTACTAGTATTGTTTTTGATGACCACCCCTCCTCTCGGTAAAAAAACTGTAAAAATAACGATAGCGTTTTTCTTAAAAAAAAAAAAATCATTACAAGGAAAAAAAACTTTAATCACATACTTCATACTCTCGCATTAGAGAGGAATGAACGACAAAGAATAAGAGAAATTCTATTAAAAAGTCTTCAGCAAAAAGTTTAATTTACATTTCAAGCAGCCAAGTACAGATACATGTAAATTATGTGATGACATATCAATCAAACTCTCGACGAAAAATGGTGAAAACACTTGAAAAAGTCTTGAAATTGAAGGAGCGCTCCACTTGCGGATAGCTAAACACGCTAAAGAGAAAATGAAAACTGATAAAATTAAAGCCTCAGATGAAACTTACTGCTGTGCATTCGACTTGCAAAAAGTAATACTCTTTCTAAGCTTTCAACGTGCTTAGCTTATTATAAACGCAATCTATGTGTTTATAACTTTGGGGTGCACATCTTTAATAAAAATATTGCATACTTATACGTCTGAGATGAAATAGATGAAATAGAGGTAGGAAGAGGTTCTCAAGACCTTTCTAGCATTGTTTCAAGACACCAGCAGAAAATTGTAACTCGATTGAAGCAGCAGCTATCAAGAAACAACACATCTATATTCCTGGAGACTGGAAGGAAACTATTATGAATGCAAAGAGGAAATATCCTAAATTTGAAGTCATTGAAGATAAGAATTCCGACTTTCTTCCTACTACAGCTTTGGAACAAAGTATCAGAAACAGAAAGAAGGATACCGCGGGAATTTATTATAGTTTGGTGGATATTGGATGACTGCGAGTTGTGAGAGGTTCTCTTTCATGTTACTGTTGAAAGAAACCCTCAATGTGGATCAACCTTCTCGCAAAGTAAATTTGGGAAATCGGGCCCGTGTGCGCAAGTTATTTTCTTTGTCAAATGTCAGTCAAGAGGGGTTGGACCTGGGCCGTAGAAAAATTACTTTGGCCAAAAAGAAAGATATGATGGATTTTCTGCTATACATTCCGCCAATTCATCACGTTTACTTTAAGAATCTTCCAACAGAGGTCAATACCAAATTCCAAGCTCCTTCCTCTAGAGTACATCCTTTGACTCTTATGATGATGATAGTATTGTGCACAGTGAATGATTTACGATAACTGGTAATATATTTTTCTTTAAGTAAAAAATAGAATAAGTAAATATAAATAAAAATCAAGAGTTTTTGAAATCATAATAAACAAGGCTTTATTTACACATGCAAATTTCAGAACCATACTGGACCAAGTCCTTATTTGTTTTAAAAACGTATAAATTTTCAATAGAAATATTAATTTGGGGACTATAAAAATGGTACTTTAAATTGAATATTACCACATATAATTCTTATAAATCACTTGGCCTGAATTAATTATTTATTAACAACTTTAAAGCGTTATTATTCACAATAAAGAAAAATGGACTTGGTCTACTATGGTTCTGACCCCCTCATATGACCATTGAGAGTATTTTAAAGTTTTAATTAATTTAAATGAGAAATAATAGAAAATTCCTTCATAAAATATGACATTAGTAGATGCATAAAAATAATTAAAAATTATATTCTTCTGTGATATTAATTAAATAAATAAGCTCTGCTAAGCTCTGACGCAGCATCTGTCTATTATAATTTGCGTTCTAAATCATGAGCAAGCCTATTCGTTACAGAATTATTAAGCGATTCAAAATTGTTATTTAATAAGAAAAATCTATATATATTTAAAGAACAAGGATGTTTTTTTTAGTCACCTGTCCTGAGCTTTCTACTGAACCAATTTTGATAATTCTTTTTTTAAGTGAAATTGAGTGAGCTGTTTATTTGTAAATGTGCCCGCACTAGGTATTTTTTTTTTTTTTAAATATTCCAATTTTTATATTTTTTATTTAATTTTATTAAATAATATCTTTTATTTAATTAATTTAATTTTTTATTTAAAAGCTTTTTATGAAATTTCTACAAAATTGTCGCAAACTGATTACTTTCATTGCTGAAGAGAAAAGGGTAATAATGCGGTTTAATACTCTTTATTCATTATATCCTTATTGATGTCATTTTCTCATTAGAATTAAAAATAACTTAAAAAATTTTTGAACAGAAAATGACGTTACGCTTTAAAAAACACGCATTTTCCTTTATAAAGCTGTTACAATTCAATATTTTTCACCCTCGACGTTACTGAGTTTGAGACGCTGAATGAAATGCTTCAGTGAGTAAAAATGACGTCATAGTTTAGACCAATGTCAGACGGGCGTCTTTTTTGCTGCTTTTTTGCTTAAGTATTATCCATTCACAATGCTCAGCAAAAAAGACGCCCGTCTGACATTGGTCTAAAAGAAAAAGATAATTTTATTTAATAAAACTAAATATTCTACCTTTACGCATGCAAAATTTTAGTTGATAAACGTGAGTTAAAATTTGGAAGTATATCTCAATAATAAAAGAATAAGCGGTGTGAGTGTCATCAACAGTTCCGGGGGCTAACCACTTTACTTTTTATATGGCTGGCGACCATTTTGCTACTTTTATGTTAGCTCGGCGTAGATGATTAAATCGCCAAATAGAGTTCCATCGCCATCATTTTATATATATAATAAAAGTCTAAGTCATGTGACTGTCATCAAGTGTTCCAGGCTGACTGCTTAACTTTTTATATGCCAAGCGGCCAATTTGCTACTTTTGTGTTAGCTGGGCGCAGATGATTAAATCGCTAAATAGGGTTCCTTCGCCATCATTTCATCTATATAATAAAAGTCTAAGTCTTGTGACTGTCATCAAGAGTTCCAGACTGACTGCTTCACTTTTTAAATGCCAAGCGGCCATTTTTCTACTTTTATGTTAGCTGAGCACAGATGATTAAATCGCCAAATAGGGTTCCATCGCCATCATTTCATTTAAAATGTAAGCCTATCACTAATTTCATTTAAAATACATATGTGTTAGGTATATTTAATACACACGTCTTTGATCTGTAATAATAAAAGACTATGTCATGTGAATGTCATAAACAAAAAGGGGCTCCAATTCACTTTTCATATATGCAAAGCAACCAATTTTAATAAAAAATTGTTTAAAAAAAAACTGCATAAAATTTTATTTTTAGGAAGATTGCCCAAAAATAAATATTGTTTGATTGATGAATTACATTCAAATATGGATACTGTTCGTTTTCGAAAGCTGCGCCAACACTCTGGGACGATTCTAATATGCAAAGGTGTGTTACGCTGAAATGGACAGTTTCCGAAGTTCTGCTTCGGCGTTCTCGCCTGCGTTCTTCTATTCATTTAAAACATATTTTAAATGAGAATATTTTTTTATAAACAGCTTTATAAACTGGACTTTATTCAACTATATGAAACTTATTTAACTTTAAAAAAATACATTGTGAATATTTTTGAATGAATGAGAAAAGTAACTGATATTCGTTTTTAAATTCGAAAGTTTTTCTTCCTTTATTATTAAATTAGAAATATTATTGTATAGAATTTTTGGTTTTTCCTTTTTAAAATAAATTCTGATTTAACTATTAATAGAGTCCATGCGTGCTATTAATGAACGGAATTTCTTCCTCTTTTTCAGATTTTTGGGAAGAATACACGGATGAAACATTTTTTTTATGAGTACGAAACTATTTGTTAAAAAATGAGGAATAATTTAGTGTAAATTTACAAGTTTTTCTGATAGTGTAGTTGCGAGAATTGAGCCAAGTTTTGTGGGATGATTAAAGAAGTCCAGCGATGAAGGATTCCGCGAAAACACTGCCACATATCACCCTAGCGGTCACTTTTGGAACGACTTTGTCCGGCGACCCTCTGTCCCTCGTCTTGTTTAATCATCCTACAAAATTCAGCTTTATTCTCGCAATTAGATCGTTCTACCTCAGCAAACAAAAAAACAGTGGGCCATCAGCTGGAAAAAAGATGCCAGCCAGCATGCCATTACTTAAATCCATACAAAAGTGTCCGTGCGGAATGCAGATGGCCCAACAGTGATGGCCAACAGCAGACCAGCTTTGGTATGCCATCACATTACTTCAATCCGGTACTTTTCCTGCAGTGCTAGCCCCTATCCTACTGCTATTCTTTTGCTATACCAGCACTTTCCGATACAAAATTTTCTTATAGAATTCTATAAAAAAAGAAAGCGTTATAGTATTATGGCCCTTTTTTCTATAAGCTAGTTTCACCAAGCGCTATAGAAATATTTGAAGAAGTGTCTATAGACATATCTGAACTTGTAGCGGTTTCCATGTGGTCACACTCCCAAGTACTAACCGTGCTAGGTGCTGTTTGGGTTTCGTGATCGAACATGAACAAGTACATTCAACGTATTCTACGACCGCTTGTAGTTCCAAGCTCTCATTATACTATTTCAAGTTTATTTCTTTTGTGATTTACGTTCCCAATCATCAAACTGGTATAGAAATTATTGTATTGTATAGAAATCTTATATACACTGGTGAAAACAATTAAAGGGACAAACGGTTAAAAAAAATAGCTATCCCTATACACAAATAAGGTATCAGATGATAGTTAAAGTCGTCGCGGACACATCTGCTACGCAGTGGTATCTGTGGTCATAAGGCAGTGGCGCTGTGATCGCTTTTGTGCAGAGGTGCCTCATTTCACCGCCGAAGCTTGTAGCGGAAGGACGTTTTGAAGCATCGTAGCATAAACCAATCCTTGTTTTTTGAATTTCTTTGTTTACCCATCGTTAGTATGGCTAGTCGACATCGTCTAGATGATGCCACAAAATGGCAGATTGTTGGAGGACTCGAGGCCGGCCAATCACAGGCTACCTGTTGTAAGGACCTCGGTGGTCCGTGAAATATGATGTCTACTCTGTGGAAACAGTTCACAGAGACCGAAATAGTGATCCCCGACCTGGTCAAGGCCTAAAAAGGGCAACAACGCCGACTGAAGTCCATTATTTGAGACTTTTAACCAAAAGGGATAGGTCCGCGACAGCAACACAACTGTCTCTTCACCTGTGTAATGCTACAGGAACATCCATTTATGGAAATCAGTCACTCAGAGACTTAATACAGGTGGCCTGTATGCCATGTGCCCTGTAGTCTGCATCGCTTTGACTGTGAACCACAAAAAATCCCGTCTGGCATGGTGCCGAGAACACCTGTCTTGGACAGAGGATAGTTTGGGGCGGGTTCTGTACAGTGATGAGTCGCGATTCAGCCTGGATAGAGACTGGAGACGTGTTCTCATCTGGAGAGAACCCGAGAGTCGATATCGGCTCTCAAATATTGTCGAAAATGATTATTATGCTGGAGGTGGTCTGATGGTCTGGCAAGCATCAAGACAGACGGGCGTACCGACCATAATGTGTTTGATAGAGGTAGTATGACAGGTCAGCGGTACAGGGACTAGATCCTTGCACCCTCTTTGAGACTTGAGCAAATGGACAAAATTTCGCCTTTATGAACGATAACGCTCGTCCACATAGGGATCAGTTGGTAGACGAATACCTCGAATCGTAGGATGTTCAACGAATGGAGTGACCTGCGATGTCCTCTGACCTTAATCCCATCGAACACAAATGAGACAACCCTGGACGATCAATTGCAGCTCGAAGACCAGCTCCATCGACTATGTCACTCTTAATCTGCAGATTTACTAGTATTGTTTAGTAGCTCACAATTACACAGTACTGCAAAATAATACTTTAAAATTTTTTACTGCACCATTTAATGGCATTACTGATATATATATATAGTTATCGATGCGCTGAGTTAAAATAATTACAAGCTTTCCACCTCTATCACATAAGGTTTTTTTGACAAATACAAGAAAATAATCCAAAAGATGTGGAAAAAACACGTAACATTTTAAAAATAAGCTTTATGTTACATTTTAGCAATTAGGTTCATCATAATTTCCTCAGAGTTATATATTACAATGGATTTTCTTCCTCCCAAAGGAAGTCCCTTCCTCTTCCTGAATTCTTGTTGTCTTTTGTACTGCTTCTGGCTATTCCCTAACCCTAATAAGCAGTAAGTAGATATCAGGAGCTTGGAAGAGCAAGGGCGAATCCCAAAATTGGGGTGTTGGGAAATCAAGCTCAAAGTTTTGCAAGTAGTGTTAAAGAATAGCGTACTACTCACTTTAGCTCGACACTGTGAGAATATTAAGGCAGACCAGGGCAAAACGACTTACCTACGGGTTACCTATATGTATTTGAGGTGGAAAAAACAAAAAATTGATTTTTTTTATTCGTCCTTGCTCTTCCAAGCTCCTGATATCTACTATCATGCTTATTAGTATCTAATGTCTTTTTCACTAGATTTATAAGTTATCAAATGGAAATCCCGATATGTTTATGATTAAATTTACAATTTACCAACAAGACAGAAATTCCCGATTTCTGTCTAAACTTTATGTGATAGAAACTGTTGAGTATTTTCTAAGAAATGAGCATTTTAAAGATACATAAAAAATATCCTTCATTTTGAAAAAAAAAAAAAAATCAAGCATGTGGTTATTACATCCAAAACAGACTATAATTAAACCATCAGTTTAAAGTTTTGCTAATAGATGGCAGCACCATAAGTCTGAAACCATGAGCTCAAGGGTGCCTTGGTGCAAGAGTGGGTGCAGTTGCCACAGAGATTGATAAGGACCTTGGTAAGCAGTATGGAACGCCGATGCGAGAGTTGTGTAGTTGTTACAGACGATTATACACTCTATTAGACATGTTTTTCTGTGACTGAAGGGTGCCGGTCAGCTGCTGTGCTGGACACGTGACCAGTTACCTTATTTAGGGTGCAGGTTGTGCCCATTTTTGTTTTCCCATACATTGGTCTTATATCGAATGATATTTTGACCAAGTTTGTTTTTATTTGCTTTGTTAGTTTTCTTTTAATTACAAAAAAAACCCTTTTTCCCTTTAATTGTTTTCACCAGTGTATTTTATACGCTTCATTTTTTACGTTTTTTTTATTATTGATTCTCAACTGTGTTAATTATGAAAACCGAAATCCTTTGTAACTTAGTAAAACCAGACTTAAGGAGAGAAAAAAAAAAGTGCGTTGAAATAAAGAATTTATTTATTTATTCATTTACTTATTTATTTTTTTTTGGTGGCAGTGGTGCTATATTATTTACAGTTTAAAAAAAATAGCTTCATAGCTTAAATTGTGTTAAGATATTCATTTCAGATTTGTGTTCAAATACTCAATGTCTTCGATATTCGCAACGCCACCTAGCGTAAGGGTTCCCAGCAATAATACTGCAAAAGTTCGTGCACTTCCATATAGTGGTGGGCCAGAGCATGAGATAAAAGAGAAGCCCACCAGAATTTTATCTGATGATTTTCAACAGCAAAGTGTACTGAAGCTGCCCAGCAGTGGTCATGCAGTGGTAGACCATTAGCCAGCACTTCTCCATCATTGCCAGCACCTATCTTGCTGCTGGCCAGCAATTTCCTCTTTGCTGGGACAGAGCACATTCTGTACAGCCAGCTTAATTATGGTCATTTTGTATATACAGTATATTTCCGTGTATAAACTGAGAATTTGAGCATTTTTTTGGCTCCAAAGTGGGAGGATCGGCTTATGCACGACTCTAGGAAAATTTCAAATATTCATATTCTGAAATAAAGGATACATGATATATAAAAAAACATAAAACTTGCAAATTTCTAAAGTTACTGAAACACTCCACGCTTTTTACAATGCAAAAGCTATCTATCATCATTGACTATTGACGTTATTATTACAGTTTTATAGCAACTTTTTAAAATCGCTTTCTTACATTGGTATATCAGGATGAATCTTGTTAGTGAATAATTCATCATCATCAACAACGCTATCTTCTTCAAAAGACATCTTTGAGCCCACGTGTAGGTCTCATTACATTTGGAATATTTGAAATTTTGCTTTTTTGTCTGTCTCCATTCTCGCACTTGTTTTTCATTGACTGTAAAATGACGAACAGCCACCAAGTTAATCGAATGCAGGGCGAAATTAATGACTTTTAATTTTAAACACGCATATAAAAGCCGTGCCATTTTTCCAGCCATCTTTCCTTAAGACATGGAAACAGTTAGCAGTCCACGTAAAGTAAGAAAATTTTTTCCCATTTACAAAAACAGGAAGTTCGGATTTTATGAACGATCAAGTTATAACAGGATGAGCGGGATCGAATTAAACAGATTTGGCAGAGTGCCGATACAGAGTAGGAGAGATCAATAATTTCAGAGAGCGCATTTTTTCTATTATGTATGAACAAAATGTGCTAAGTTTTTGTTGGATGAATTTTTCATCACTTTTTTTTAAGCATCGGCTTATATACAAGTTTCCAATTTTCGATGAATTTTCACTAAAAAGTCGTATACTCGGCTTATATACGGATCGGCTTATACACGGAAATATACGGTATATATTGTTTTCTCATGGAATTAATATGTCTGATTATTTTAAATGCATTTTATAATGAATTATTTTTACCAATTTTTAACAAAAGTAAAAAATACACATATATAGGGTAACTCTAGGACAGATAGCCATAGTTTCTAAAGATTGAAATAAAAAATCTTAGAATGCAAATACAAGAAATATTTATGAATATTTAAAATTTTCATACATATACTCAACATATTTTGGGCAAAAAATCATTAAATATTGAAAACAAAAAGTGGGAAACAAAATTTAAATTAAAATGGCAGATGGCCATCTCTCCTTCAAGCCGAGGAGAGATGGCCGTCCAATACAAGTAAGTAGAATTGAAGTTAAAATAGAAAAAAAACACATTTCATATACTTAATCATGAGAAACGTATAGCAATTTGTAAAGATGCAATTATATCACGAAAAATGTGTGAACGAAATTCGAATAAACAAAATTTGACGTATAATTTCAATCTTTCACTTTTCTTAAAACTTTACCCCATTTTTGGCAAAGGTCTTGATAGTTGTACACGTTACATGGAACCACTTCAGACATCTTATGCATTCTATACAGTCATACTTTTTGGTTGTGGTAATGTATTCTTCTCCACAACCAACACAGTGATCCTCATACAATTCTATTCACTCGGAATTTGTTGAATTTTAAATGTATTTCATCTTCATCGCTGCTGGAAGTGTCGTGTATTTATTTTTTTCTCGCATTTACTTTAGACTTTTCACGATTTTAAGTTTATTAATAAACTTTATCTGTCACTGGGATGAAAGTTTCCGACGTTTTTTAATATTTTCAATATTTTCTAAAAAAGAAATATATCGTTAGGCTCTATTATATTATTATTATTGAAATATTGAAATTAGTTAAAATATAAACGATACCAACCCACCAAAGAGAGAAACAGTGGGCCATCAGCTGGAAAAAAGATAGCAGCCAGCACTGCCATTAGCGGTAAAGTGCAATGGTGCCATTATTTAAACCAGTACAAAAGTGTCCATGCGGGATGCAGCTGGCCCTTAAATGATGGCCAAAAGAATGTCAGCATTGGTATGCCATCACATTACTTCAATCCAGCACTTTTCCTGAACTGCTAGCACATATCCCACTGCTATTCCTTTGCTGGCCCAGCACTCCCTTACAAAAATTTCGTATACAATTCTATAAAAAACAAAGTATTATAGAATTATGGCTCTTTTTTCTATAAGCTAGTTTCACCTAGAGCTATAGAAATATCTTTAAAAGTGTCTATAATAGAAATGTCTATAGAAATATTTGAACGTGCAGCGGTTTCCATGTGGCCACCCTCCGAAGTATTAACCGCGCTCGATGCTGTTTGGTTTTCGTGATCGGACATGAACAAATACTTTCAGCACATGCTACGACCGCTCGTAGCTTTCAAGCTCTCATTACACTATTTCAAGTTTGCTTCTTTTGTGATTTTCGTTCCCAATCATTAAACTGGTATAGAATGTATTGTATTCTATAAAAATCCTATATATTTTATACGCTTTTTTTTATTATTGATTCTGAACTGTGTAAATTGTGAAAACCGAAATTCTTTGTAACTTAGAAAAACCAGGTTTAAGGAAAGAATAAAAGTGCGTTGAAACAACGAATTTATTCATTTACTTATTTATTTTGTTGATGGCATCGGTGCTATATTATTTACAGTTTCAAAAAATATTAGCTTCACAGCTTAAATTGTGTTAAAATATTCATTTCAGATTTGTGTTCAAATACTCAATGTCTTCGATATTCACAACGCCACCTAGTGTAAGGGTTCCCAGCAATAATACTGCAAAAGTTCGTGCACTTTCATGTAGTGGTGGGCCAGCGCTTGAGATAAAACGGAAGCACACCAGAATTTTATCTGATGATTTCGAACAGCAAAGTTGACTGAAGCTGTCCAGCAGTCGTCATGCAGTGGTAGACCATTAGCCAGCATTTCTCCATCATTGCCAGCACTTATATTGCTGCTCGCCAGCAATTTCCTCTTTGCTGGGAATTAATATAATTATAATCAAAAAAGTTATATAATTATATTTAGTTAAAATGCTTAATTTTGAAATATTGATTAAAGATGGTCATCCCTCCCCGATTTGATGTGGCCATCTATCCTAAAATTGAGAGACATATGGCCACCTAATTTAAAGCGTCACTCCGCCATTGTACGTCTTTTTTTAGGCTTAGAAGAAAAGACTGGATTATATACGTGCCTTAAAAGTACGTATAGTAAAAATATATACATTTTATATACTGCAAAACATTCAGATACCTAACTCAACAAAAATATTCAACAATTAAATAAAATAAACATTAAAATTTCACTTTATTTTTATAATCGAAAAACACAGCTGCAAGTCACGATGAATGAACTCGTTCAACTATTTCCCACAAACAAAGTTCATGCTACAATATATGGACAAGTTTTTGAAATATTTAGACTATAAGTTATATATATAAGTTATATATATCCTAGAGTTAACCTAATTACTTTAATTTCTATAGTCTTCCGTTTTTGTGTTCTTTTTTAATATATACATACAAAAGAAAGTCCTGAATGAGAGATCATCCATGCATAGAAAAAACTACTGAACATAAAAACATGAAAACTGTGGAAAAAATACTTCACAGAGACGTGCGATTTAACCCCAATGGATTATTTTCTTTGGGGGTTTTTGAAAAGTAAAGTGTACGCCAGTGCCCCCCGCACAATCCAAGACTTCAAACATAATATCCGGTGTGAAATTTGGACATAGATTCGCACATTCTGGGAAAAATCATCGAAAATTTTATTGTTCGGTAGATGGCATGTAAGCAGAGCCGTGGTGGCCACATGTGCGATATTGTATTCCATATATAAATAGCATAGACCTACCTTCCATATTCAGTAAAGAATTTCGATTTTTACTCATAAAAAATGCGTTTTCTTTCATAATAAAAAAAGAACCAACAGATGGCGCCAACCCTTATTAATGTAAATAAAAATTTAAATGGAATTAATTTTAAATGAAACGTTAACAATCCTAACGCCTCTTGATAACGAAAATTAAGCAGATGCAATTATTTCGAATGCGATAAATCATATGCCATGTAAATATTATCAATCACCCGCCTAAGTTTTAAAACAAACATTAGCAATAAATTCCAGGAATGTCACGTGAGAGTTTTGAACACCAACTATTGGAAATTTTAAATAATGCCATGTAATCTTTGTATTCCATGGTAATAAATGATGATTTATGACAGTGGAATGCAAAACAATTTTCGAAAATATTTTAAAAGATCCTTTAAAATGTGATTTACGTCTAAGGTAGCAAATCTTTTAAGAAAACTTAATTTAAAAGACAAGTTTATGCTGTAATGTTTTCATTTTTGAATGATACTACTTTAAATAATACAGATTAATAATCTAAACTTAAGAAAAATGAACTAATTCATAATTAATTTATTTATTTCTAAAAAAAAAATGCAGAAACAAATCCAAGTATTTGATATTCGCCTTTCTTTAGTATGCATTATATTATATTCTACCCTTATTTAAAATAATATGCTTAGTTAAGAATAATATATAGGCGCCTCTTGTTTTTCTTTCCTTGCAAAAAAGTCATAATTTTTTAATATTTCTTCTAAAATACTTCATTGATGACCAAAAGTTTCTACCTATGTTTTTATTTGAAATTGAAAAAAAAAAATAGTAAATAAATAGCATACGTAATTGGATGATCCTTTCTTATATCTCATTATTTAAAAAATAAACACCTATAGAGAATAACGTAATAATAAATTTACGTAATATTCGACAATCGGTATGTTTTACAACTTTTAAATATGGATAAGTTGTGAGGAAAATGTTGAAAATTTTTTGTGTTAATTTATAGAAAAAATTAAAAACTTTTTTGATCACTTGAATAAAAAAAAATTAAATTTTAAATGAATAAATAATCATTCCCTCTTGTTATACAATACCGGCAAAAATTAATTACACCCACTGTCTTGAACTATATGTTAACTATGTGTGGTGGATTGCTACTTTTCTCAGTTTTCAAACATACATTACCAATGAACTGAAGCCACAGAATATTCGAATTTTAAATACCAACTTTGAAAGTTGAAAATAATGTCGTAAATTTTATATTTAATGATAATCAATGCTGATTTTTGATACATTGATGACATATGATTTGCAAAAGCATTTATAAAGATCTTTTAAAATGTGAATTACGGCTATGTTATTAACTCTTAGAAGATAACTTGCATGATAATATTAATAACAAAAATATACTTAAAATTTTTCTAGGTGAACAACAATAGCTTCGCCTTTAATATTAGTGAAGTAAACTTAATGAACATGAAAAAAATATAAATGTATTTCACACAAAAACGAAAATTTTAGATATCTTACTTATGTAGAGGATATGTAATGTAAGTAAACATGACTATTTGGAATAATATACAGCAAAACCTTTGAAAATTGTTAGGGACGACTAAAAACTTCCACTCTTGACAGAATTCCGTTTATGAAGAAAAATATGTATGTTAATTGAGCACCCCAGAAACCAAGGGGTATAAGTGACAAAATTGAAAAAATATAACTAAGTGCACAGACGACCTGGAAATATGCTTTTCTCTTTTCAGGTAAAGAAATGTAAGTGATTTTCTAATTATATGCTGCGTTTCAGAGCTCAACTACTTTTGCCGAATAATGATCAATATGGATTAATTATAAATTTAAAGAAAATTGCACTCTACGTTTTTCACATTTATTGAATTAAGAGTTCAAAGACCACTGTGAAACAAGCAACGGTTTCCTATTTCAATTCAGTCAATTATTATTTATGTTCAACTGTAAAGTCAATTACCTTTGAACTCAATTTACTCCAAATCGAAATTCTGTCACTTGTATCCCTTGGCTTCTGATGTCCTCAATTATTAATTAAGGATCATGCATTTTTTCCGATTATGAGAGGATTCCGTTATAGACTGATTCTATTTTCTAATATGTTTTACAGATATTGTATTTTCTCATAGTGCTAAAAATGATTTTTGAATATAATCTTTTTAACATAATTAGCATCAAGCAAATTATATAAAACAAATTTTTACTACAATGGATTTATTCATTTGCATTGTTCTTTAATTTAGTTTTCGCCTTTTTCAAGTCGTAAAACTTTACAAGAAAGGAGAAATGTTAAATTACTACTCAATTGTGAATGCTTAATACGACGAATAGTTAATAATTAAAACATACATTATTATTCTTTTGACATAACTTGCTTTGTATTGAATGTCTTTATATTTAAGATATATGTGAAAAAATCAAAGCATAATAATAAAAAATGAAAATTGTGAAATACTTTGCAGTATTTTCAAGAATGTTTTGATAGTTTTCTCAGGGCTCCCAAATGGTCCGCCAAAGGAATACCAATAAATGTGTAACAGAAAATTTTATGGTAGGTTTGAGCTAGAATTAACTTTCAAGGTGATTCCGGGGCGGTTTGTTAGAAAAATCTAAACAGAAAATTTTTCTAAAATAATATTGGTATTCAGTTGGCGAACCATTTGGGAACCATATTTTCTATTTTTATTGGTTTCCTCAGTGGCTAATGAAAAACTATTTCAAAATAGGTATTGTTTACGAAATTCGTTTATCTGAACTTAATATCTTATTGTATATGTATGGGAATTTCGTAAGAACACTTGAATCAGACTGAATGTCTCCGATGTTGTATTCCGTTTCGAGATTAATAAGGTAACGAAGTTGTGTGAAGTGGAAATGCAGAAAAAGAAAATAGAACGAGACAGAGTTCGACGACGCAGGTTTTTGTTAAAAGAAACAGAATATTTTCGATGAAATAAGATAGAAGATTTAAATGACGTATGAAAATCTTAGAAATATTCAACGACGTTATGTAAATGAAGCCAAAGTTAGTTATTTTTAAGCTAAATATAGATTGTAAAGAGAGCTTTTAACTGTATTTTTGTTTTGTCTTCGTCTTAATAAATGTCAGCGTTCGTCTTAGAAGTGAGTTATGATTTATAAATAGAGCCTCATCCCATAAAGTGGTGTTCAGAAGTGCCAGTTAACCCACCAATATTATCCATTTGTCAAGATTCAAGCCGGATATTATTCTAACGGTGAGTTCATTGTTATTATTTTATTATGAAGTTCGTTGAAATACCTGAACTATAACTTGCATTTAAAAATGAACGAACAAATAAAATTAAATTACTACATAAATTCCTATTTGATGCTGAAGGTGATCGATCTAATAGAAAGAGAATACGTGATTTTACTGGTTTCGGTTTTCAAACCGACAGCACCGAGTTCAAAAATAAAATAACTAAAGTTCCAACTGATTTTTCATCAAATGATCTAATTACGGTGTGCAATCTACTTTGTATTGATAATGAAGGATCCTTAAATGATCTTGCAACCCGATTAGTTACATACCTTTCAGACTTGAGCTTACTACAATATATTATTCAAATTACACATTATTCAAAATGAAAGTGACACTGACTCGGAACCCGAATTGCCTTCAAATAATATGACTTCAAGTAACAACACTGAATTATCAAATTTTGACATACAGAATCAATTTCCAGTTCAAAGTTTTGTGCCATCGTCTATTAATTTCACTGATGTTGAAAGTGTTGTACCTCCTTTGGACGGAAGTTCTTTTAGTGATATAAATATCTGGATCAATAATTTTGACGATGTCACTAATATGTTTAACTTATCTGACTTTCATAAAATCATATTTTGTAAAAGATCCTCATGAGGAAAATCTCAGGCAGAATTTCATATCAATTCATATGACAAACTTAAACAACTCTTAATTTCAGAATTCAGTACCACTTATAATTCTGCCGAGTTACATGATATATTAAATAAACGAAAATTGCAAGAAAATGAATCGATAGAAGAATATTTTCTTATCATGAAACAGTTATGCTAACATCGAGGATTCCGCATTAATGCAATGTATCATAAATGGTATACCCGACCCTGTTTTCAGAAAATCAATGTTATATGGATGCCAATCCATTGTAGAATTCAAGCAAAAGCTCAAAATTTATGATAAAATTCGACAAGACTTTGAGAACACTAAATTTCGTAAAGTCAAACCTGAAATGCCAGTGAAGGAGAAATCATTTCGACCAAAATCTGATCTTTTTTGCTTTAATTGTGGTTTGTCAAATCATAAAAGTAGCCAATGCAGACATAAAGACAAAGGCCCTCGTTGTTTTAATTGTTCGAATTTTGGCCATAAATCGGCTCAATTTGATCAACCAAGGAGGCCTAGAGTTAAGTCAGAACCCTCCAATGTTTCCACAGTTATGCCGAACACTTTCATGACCAAGCAAGTCATTATTTTGTCTGTGAATGTTACATCATTGGTAGACACATGTAGTGAAAGAAGTTTGCTAAAGGAAAGTATTTACCGCAAACTCCCTACAATCTCGAACCTTGAACATTCAACTATCACATTAACTGGATTAGGAAATACTATAATCAAACTCCTGGGTTTTTTCTCTACGGACATTATGATAGATGATTTTAACTAGTAAATCTGCAGATCAGGAGCCTCAACGTCAGCTCTGCAAGTCATTGTGTTTTTAGACGCACTTTGGTAATATTCAATTTCCTGCAAACCGCAATTTAAAGTTTTCAAATTATGTAATTATTTATAAGAATAAAAAATACGAAGTTTTCAGACATTAGAAGCATTAAATTAAAAACGTTGTTATGGAAGAATATGTTGAAATAATTTTCATGAGCTACTAATTCTTGATATTTTTTTAAATAATAAAATAGATTTCTTCAGGAGGGGGTGGGCTCCGCCCCCCTGAACCCCCACCCCCCGGGGTCTCATTAATTTACATATGTAACTTTTTATTGATTGCGCTAATGATTATTGCAAATCTTAAATTTCTTTTTACACTTCCGAGCCTTAATTTTTAATACTGGTGGACAGAATATGATTAACATTGACGCAATTATATTAAAAGTTTAGGTTTTATGAATGAAAATATAATTTCCTTTTAAAAATAAAATAATTTTCATCCATATTTTCTGAAATGAGGCGACATTAGGAAGTAACACTCGTCATAAAATATTTTTTCAGGCAATCTAGTCAATGCTTGGTTTTTAAGAATAGAATATTTATTTCCCGATATAATGACGTCACTTTCGACAGCGATAATTTTGCGGTGTATAATTTTGACATTTACTATATATTTGATTTTCAAAAGTTTTTTTTTTTTTCTCATTGAAATTTTCAATTAAAAATTAACATTTCTATTAGCGGTGTCCAGACGATAAACCATGAGATATTAGTAACATTTCTTTTAATAATAAGAATTAATATAATAACACAAGCCCTTTTTATTTCAACCGCAAAGCACATTAGTTTTATTTTTGATATATGAGATCAAATTCACCTTCTTTTCGTATTTTAGTTTTATTTCCAATATAAAGACGTATTCATGTCTATTTTTTATTTCATTTTCCTCTTGCACATGAAAATCTTTCAAATCAAAATTAACTGTTTAGGATAAATTATTATTCTGGGATTGGATTTTCTTGACAACGGTAAAAAAAAAATAAATAAATAAATATAAAAAAAGAAAGATTGTTAAATTTTATAGCAAAATGTCGATTTGTTCCTTATGAAAATAATGAACTTCTTAATTTAAAAGAAAAAACTTTTGAACAAAATAAGTAGGACATAGTCTTTCTTTATTTCTGGGGTAAATTCCATCTATATGTAAAGTCACAAAGACATTAATTCGTCCCTTTTGACTTTGATTTGACTTCAAACAATTACAAATACTTTCACATTTACGATATTTTTAGGTGTAGTTCCGTTGCCAGGCAACAGTTGAAGGAAAATAAAAACAATGAAATATGTGCTTTGAAAAAAAGTAAATTTATAAAAAGATATATTATTGGAACACATATATAAAATACCTCCATAAGTTAAACACTGAATTTAAAAACTCTGACAAATGTATACACAAAATTCCAAACTAATATGAATAACGTATGGTTCTAATTAGAAATTACATCATCCATAATTTACCATTTAAATCCTTCAATCGTATGAGCCATTTCCTTTCAACAAATAAAAATGGAAAAATCGTCTGAATTGCTATAGGAAAGCATTAAGTCGCAAAATAAAACGTTCTACATATTCCGAACGTATGAACCAAATTTAACCAAAAACTATACAGCTAAATCCGGGGATTTTACCAACATGTATCCTTAATTTTAAGCTAATCGGATGCTTTTTACGGCAGTTATCGCGGAACAGACAGACAGACAGACAGACAGACAGACAAACGGAAACCAAAACTTTTCGTGTCTCCACAGTAAGCCTTCACTGACGTTTCGGCAATTATACAACTAATGTTTATGTAGTCGCAGATTATTCCATATCTTTTGATCTTATTATTGGTACAGATGTTATACAACGAAGTATTTTAACAATTTCTGGAAATAATATTTCGATGCAAAAAATCGAGAAAAATGACGATACGTCCAATAATTTTTTTATTAAAGTTGCCCATATGTTAGACGATCTTAATCTTGATTTATCTCATATTACCGATGAAACAATACGTTCAAAAATTTCAGAACTTATTCAAAATTATTCTCCCAGGAAAATAAAGACAACTGATGTTAAATTATCAATTCATCTGGAAAACGGAGAACCCGTCACTTGTCCTCCCAGACGCTTGGCTCCAATAGAGAAAAACTTCGTCGAAAAACAGATTTCTGAGTGGCTCGAAAAGGGAATTATTCGTAAAAGCACTAGTAATTTTTCATCACCTATTGTCCTAGTAAAAAAGAAAGGTGGTTCATATAGATTGTGTGTTGACTATAGGAAGTTAAATTCTAAAACACATAAACAACGTTTTCCCCTCCCAGTAATTGATAACATTATTGATCAGTTGCATTCTGCAAAAGTATTTACTACTCTTGCCCTTAAAAATGCATTTTTTCATGTCGAAGTAGAAGAAAATTGTAGAAAATATACTTCTTTCGTAACACATTCTGGTCAATTTGAATTCTTATATATGAATTATGGCCTTAGCCATGCACCCTTAGTGTTTCAAAGATATATTTATAACGTTTTTCGAGACCTCATTAATGAAAAGTACTTATTGTCTATATGGATGACTTCATAATACCAGCTGAAAACGAAGTCGAAGGACTCCAGAAATAACAGTGCGTCTTTACAACTGCATCCGAATATGGTTTAGAAGTGAATCTTAAAAAAAATGCCACTTTTTACAGAGAGAAATTGATTTTTTGGGTTACCACATTAAAAATGGTCAACTGCATCCATCTCCCTTAAAAACTAAAGCTGTCCCCAATTTCCCAGAACCTAAAAGTATAAAAGATGCATATTCATTTGTCGGACTAACTTCATATTTTCGTAAATTCATTCAAGATTACTCTTTAATAGCTAAGCCTTTAACAGATCTCCTTAGAAAGGACACTAAATTTCACTTTGGTGACCAGCAATGAAATGTATTTAATCAGCTGAAACACATACTTTCTTCAGGTCCTGTTTTAAGCATTTATAACCCTAGTAACGAAACAGAAGTTCACTGTGATGCATCTATTGACGGTTACGGAGCAGTCTTCCTTCAAAAGTCTTCTATTGACAATCAATTTCACCCTGTCTACTTTATGAGCAAAAAAAAAAAAACAAAAAAAAACACAGATGCCGAACGTAAATATTCGAATTACGAATTAGAGCTGTCATAGAAGCCCTTAAAAAATTTCGCATTTACATTCTAGGCATTACTTTCAAGATAGTCACAGATTGCAACGCATTCGCCCTTACTATGAATAAAAAAGATATTTGCACCAAGATTGCTTGATGGGCTTTAATGTTAGCTGACTATAACTATGCAATAGAACACAGACAAGGTACATGCATGCGCCATGTCGACGCTTTAAGTAGAAATCCAATATGTATGATCATTCAAGATAGTTTTACTTCCAAAGTCATACAATCACAGAACACTGACGAGCATATACAGGCCATCAAAGAAATTTTTAAAACAAAGCCATATGACAACTATTTCCTTAAAAATAAAGTTCTCTATAAAAATCATAAAGGTATCGATCTGGTAGTTGTGCCGAATGAGATGCAGCTAAATGTCATTAAACACGTTCATGACAAAGGACATTTTGGCCGTAAACGCTGTGAAGAACTCCTTGAATTTGTTATCCCTAATATGTTAAATAAAATTGATAAAATTATAGCAAATTGTGTAACATGCCTTTTGTATATTCGCAAAAGAGGAAAACAAGAAGGTGAATTACATCTCTTACCTAAAGAAGAGACTTCTCTCCAAACCTACCACATTGATCATTTAAGCCCTCTTGAAACAACTAACAAAAATTACAAACATATTTAGTCTTTAGTAGATGCATTTACTAAATTCGTCTGGTTGTATCCCTGTAAAACCACTTCTGCTACCGAAGTTACGTCAAAACTACGACAACAAAGTTGCACTTTTGGCAATCTTTCCACCATCGTTAGCGATAAAGGTCCTGCCTTCACAAGCAAAGAATTTGCTGATTATTGTCAAGATGAAAATATAAATCACGAGACAGTTACAACTGGTCTTCCCCGTGCCAATGGTCAAGTAGAGCAACTTAATTCCACCATAATTTCTGTAATCTCTAAAATGTCCGAAGATGAACCGACCAAATGGTTTAAACATGTTTCGAAAGTTCAAGAAGTCATTCATTCAACTTACCAACAAAGCATTAAGAAAACACCGTTTGAAATATTATTTGGTACAAAAATGAAACAGAAAGAAGATGTACAAATTATTGACCTCTTAAACAGTGCAGTCGAAGAACAATTCATGAAACAGAGAAGAACTCCGTAAAGAAGCCAAGAAGAATATTCTGGAAATTCAACAAGAAAATTGCAAGAACTATAATTTACGACGTAAGAAACCCCGGAAGTACAAGCTTGGTGACCTCGTAGCAATTAAAAGAATCCAGCAAGGACCAGGTTTAAAGTTGAAATCTAAATTCTTAGGTCCGTATAAAGTAACCAAAGTGAAGTCTAACGACACCTACGACTTAGTGAAAATCTCATCAACCGAAGGACCGATAAATACTAGCTCATGTGCCGAATACATGAAGCCGTGGCCTGACGAAAAATGAAGCTTAAAAAAATCAACATTTTTTTTTAAATTTTTCCTTCTTGTGTGTTATGAAAATTTTATAAGTCAATACTTTTAAAGAAATTTCCATATGATGTTACGCCACTTCAAATAGACTGTGATCTTTCTGACGTGCAGTTTATTTATTTTTTCTTTTCCCCTTAAGACCAGTTACTGGTTTTTGTTTTTGTTTCTTTTTCAGATTCTGTTTTAGCACATGTCGCTGCGGCAGCTCCAGATGTCAGGAAGGCCGCATGTGGGAATTTCGTAAGAACACTTGAATCAGACTGAATGTCTCCGATGCTGTATTCCGTTTCGATATTAATAAGGTAACGAAGCTGTGTGAAGTGGAAATGCAGAAAAAGTAAATAGAACGAGACAGATTTCGACGACGCAGGTTTTTGTTAAAAGAAACAGAATATTTTCGATGAAATAAGATAGAAGATTTAAATGACGTATGAAAATCTTAGAAATATTCAACGACGTTATGTAAATGAAGCCAAAGTTAGTTGCTTTTAAGCTAAATATAGATTGTAAAGAGAGCTTTTAACTGTATTTTTGTTTTGTCTTCGTATTAACAAATGTCAGTGTTCGTCTTAGAAATGAGTTATGATTTATAAATAGAGCCTCATCCCATATATGTTTTTATTTTAGCATTAAATAAAAAATCATTAAATCATCATAAATTGAGGACATCCAGTATTGTTTAACTGTATTTAAAAATAGGAGCAAAAACAGATGGTAGAAAAATAATATATTTAAGTTTTAGAACTTTTTTTCCCTGTACCCTTTTAAATTTCGAATTAAAGAAAAGACTTAACAGTGCGAATATTTACCTCTTAAAAGTAACAGCAACGTCACATTCAAGTTTATATCCCTAACAATTCCATTGAAATTAATACTTAGAAAATTTTTAACGCTTTTTGCTCATTTCACATAAATTTCGAAATTTTGGAATCTCTCCTTAGCGAACATTTGAATCTTAAAAGTAACCGCCATTCAAAATTACAAGTTTCTATTCCAAGCGGTTTCACAAAAATTGTATATTTCTAACGTTTTTCCTCCCTGCACATATTTAAATTTCAAATAAAAAAAAGTCTTGTGCGTGCATTTGCGTCTTAAAAGTCGAAGACATACATAATGTTCAGTTTTTTCCTTAACAATTCCATAAAAATCGTAATTTAGAACGATTTTCCCGCAGTTACAAATTTTGAATTTCCTTTAAAAACATCTATGTGAATATTTACGTATGCAAAGAAACAGCCAACAAATCGTATTTTAGAACGTTTTTCGCGCATTTCACCCTTTTAAATTTCGAAATATTTAGTAACCCTTCTTAGTGAACATTTGACTCTTGAAAATAACTGCCGCGCGAAATTTCAAAAATTTCTAGTCCTTTTAGTATCAGAAAAAGTTCAGAATGTTTTTTCGATGCAAGCCTTTTAAATATCGAATTTTTAAAAAAAAATGAGCGTGCATTTGTGCCTTAAAAATAGCAACCATGGTAAATTTAAAGTGTCTATCCTTAACAATTCCATAGAAATCTCAATTTAGAGCGTTTATAGAACGCTTTTTTTGCATTTCACTATTTGAATTTTGAATTTTCTTTCAAAACTACTTTGCGTCTTAAAATGCAGCCACGTTAAATTAATTTTTTCCCTTAACAATCCCATGGAAATTGTAATTCGGAACGTTTATGAAACGCTTTCTGCTCATTCCCCTCTTTTAAATTTCTAACTTTTTTAAACGTCGTTCTTAAACAGTCATTATATCTTAAATGTAACCACCACACCAAATTTTAAATTTCTAAGCCTATCAACATCACAGAAATCGCAATTTTATGACTTTTTTGCTCATGTAACCATTTGGGAGTTGTTGTACTGACATACAATATATTTTACATTGGAAAATAGCTAGTCACCAACATTTTGCCACCATTATTTATTTATCTGTTCTGTAGTCACAGAGTTTATCCGCTATAAACAAACACACAAATGCAAATAGTGCTTATGGCTATTTAATAAACTTTGTTCGCGAGATTTGTGCATGTCTAAAATAAATTTACCCATTTTTTTTTTAACCAAGAGCAAATGATAAGCCGCAAAATATGGTTTCAATTCGAATCTTTCAATATTAAAACGCTTTTTAATTCGCACAAACATTGCTTTCATGTTTAAATTAAATATTTTCGTTCTATAGCGGAACTAATTTCCGAATAATTTTTTTTGTGTGTGTATGTTAAACAAAATAAGTAAAATATTTTTTAATTATATTTTTCTATGCCTTTTTTTCTATTTAATATAGCTGTTTTAATTATTTAACAAAAATAATTTTTGAACAAAAAGATTAAATTTGAATTTATTCTGGGATTTATTATTGGGATTTATTAATCTGAATTTATTATTGGATGTATTTTAAAAAAGTATCACTTGTAATTTTTGAGATTTTGGTGCCAGAGACATCGACAAATTAGAAAAATATGAAATATCTCATAAAATATTGCGCTTTGAAAAATTTACTTTGTACCATTCGATTCAACATACAAAAATACATTAAAATATGTTATCATTTGATACATAAGTATAATATCTGATTTCTAAGTATTTTTTATTAAATAAAAAAAAAGTTTGTTCTTCTTTTTACCACCTTCATTGTGGTATTTTGGAAAATCCTTTCTTAGCACACACTTCCGTCATAAGAAGTATTTCCCCACCAATTTTCCTTTTTCAAGGTTCAGTAGTTTGGACTGTGCGTTGATAAGCCTCGAATCAGGACTTTCTTTTATACCTTAAAAAATGTTTTCCCCATTCTCTAAAAAGTGAAGAAGTAAAAATGCCTTTCTTCTACGACTAACATTCGCCGACCTTTGATACTTTGAACTTTACAATATTTCGGAGATTTCCGTTACTAAAATATGTTCGTTCCTTTTTAGTGAAAAAATGCCCCGAAAGTACGTACGAGGATGGTTCAATAATTATTGTCCCGAGTGTGTATAAAATATTTGTACTGCAATGGTTGGTGTGGAATATGGAAGACTAATGTTTTAGATGCGTATAGGCTCAATTTCAGAACTGTAGATGCTATATTAACATTTTGTTTTGTTTTTTGATGTGAGAGGTCGCACCTAGCTTGAAAGGGAGAGTTGGGGTGGGGTGGCACTGAATGAGATGTGGCTATTGTCTTTTGGACTCTGGATCATAGTGATGTAGCCACGTCACATCCACTGTCACAAATCTACACCGAGCTACTTCAGGTCTGGTACCATAAGCTACAAACCAGCCTCCACCCCCCTTTTCAAGCTAGGTGCCACCTCTCATACCTAAAACGATAAAAAATATGTTAATATAGCTGCTACGGTCCTGATATTGAGCATATAAGCATCTAAGACATTAGTCTTCAATATTCCACATCAACCATCGTAGTAAAAAAAAATTTATACACGCTCGGGACAATAATTATTGAACTACCGTCGTATAATTCAAAATATGATAATTTCGTGAGTCTTGTTCATATATGAATGAATATTTCACTGTTTCGCTTATCAGATCATGGAAAAAAAATTCTAAATATAACTTTTAGGACCCGGGTACTGTATAAAAATTGTATACACTCATAAATTATTTGTGAGTGTGTGAGTGTTTTAGATGTATGTAGTCGGCACATCTTACATGGTAAGATATTTAAGGATATTTTGGGGATACTAAACGTGACGAATATGCACACGAATAATTTTGTACAGCCCTGGATATTATCTACTGACTTTTACATATTTTCCTTTTACACTGGTCACCAAAAGTTAAGGTACAGGGACTGGATGTTTCGATTGTGCATAGTTTGTCGAATATCTACCAACATTATTCACGAAATGTTCTCGAGCTTCTGGAATGTAAAGAACATATTTGATTTCATATTTCTCGGTGAAGATTTAGTCGGGGGACAATTAGGAGGCTAATAATAAATTTAATAATAATGTAATATTTGCGATCACCTATGTAACAGAAAATGCTTAAAATGGTTTGTCACTGTGTTAAATGGCTACTTGGGTCCTGATCAACGATTCTGTGCATTTGTGTAAGCACAGCACGCATATTCGTGAAGATGCTATTGTGTCGGTAAAAAATTCAAAAGTTTTTTTGTTTATAACATACAGAGTTTTCAACCAAATTTAGCACAACTTTCCAAAAACCTCACAAAGAGCAATATCAACAGTACACTTTAATTAAAACCTGAATATATTGCAAATTTTATGAGCTATGGGCACTTGTAGGAAATAATTTATAACTGCGAATGCGTGAAAGATTTCAAAATTTTTATTTCATAATTTGGTAGGTAGCTATTTAGGGCAATTTATCTAAAAAGTCCAGTCAAATATCGCAAAAATCCACAAAGATAGGGGCGATAAAGTGAGTTGCTTTCTAAAAATAGCTTTATTATAAGGGTTTTTCCAGAACTTTTCAATCAGCTCAATATATCCATCTAAGTTTTCACAATATTTGACTGGACTTTTTATAGAAGTTGCTCAAAATAGCTGGCTGCCAAATTGTGAAATAAAAAGTTTGGAATGTTCCACGCATGCGCAGATAAAAATTATTTCATACAAGTACCCATATCTCATCAAATATTCAATATATTCATATATAATTGCAGTATACTGTTGCTACTATTCTTTGTCAGGTTTTAGGAAAGTTGTGTTACATTTGGTTGAAAACTCTGTATACTATAAACAAGAAACTTTTGAATTTTTCACAGACACAATAACATCTTCAAGAATATGAGTGCTATCCTTACACAAATGTACACAATCGTGGAACAGATCCCAAATAGTCATTTACCACAGAGACAAACCATTTCCAGCCTTTTCTGTTACATAGGCGATCGCAAATATTATTTTATTATCAAATTTATTATTAGCCCCCTAATTGCCCCTCTTTACTAAATCTTCACCGAGAAATATGAAATGAAACATGTTCTTTACTTTCTGAAGTTCAAGAACAATTCGCCAATAATGTTGGTAGATATTCGACAAACCGTGTACAATCGAATTTTATTATTAAATTTATTATTATCCCCCTAATTGTCCCCCCGACTAAATCTTCACCGAGAAATATGAAATCAAACATGTTCTTTACATCCTGAAGTTCAAGAACAATTCGCCAATAATGTTGGTAGATATTCGACAAACCGTGTACAATCGAAAGCATCCAGTCCCTGTACCTTAACTTTTGGAGGCCAGTGTAAACTAAAATTTAATCCAGAAAAACTAAAATAAGAATAAAAACGAAAATCACAACTGAAGACGTACTTTCAGAAATTACTATATTTAGTCGCCGACGCATTCGGTTCTTTGGGTTGCCCTGCATATCAATTTACATATATTTTTCAAATATATCTTACTGTTATTATTTTAACACAATCAAACTGATTGGTAAAGCTATCATACGAATAGAATATTTCCAACTGAGCGAAAAAATGCCCAGGCCGGGAATCGAACCCAGATCCTTGGCTTACAAGGCCAATGCTTCTCCGTTTAAGCTAACTGGGCCGACAACCAGCCAGCATCTTTCGCTCAGATAACCTTATAGGTAGAACATCTGGTCTGTCATGTAGACAGCTCAACAGAATAAACCGCAGGTAAAGGAACTCCATATAAACGATGGATACGTAGAACAACTTCCCGGCCTGGGTATTTTTTCGCTCAGTTGGAAATATTCTATTCGTATGATATCTTACTGTATTAAATATAATTTTGCTGGACAATGCATTACTCAATTAAAAACATCATTCAATAATTCATGCTCATGTATAGAAATGCTTACGAATTATTTTGTATACCCACTAGGGCGGAGCGTAAAAAACTTTTTATCGAAATTATTTTTCCGCTAGCGCGGAAAAGTTGTGGAATGGTCTCAGAAATATACTCACAAAATTTCAAAATAATCAATAAATAGCTTCCGGTTCCAGTTTAGGGTCTAAATATGCAATTTTCGCCGAAAATGTAAATTTTCACATTTTAATAATATTTTTTACTTCCGACTTTTTCTTCGCGCTAGCGTGGAAAAGATGAAAGAATATACAAGGAGCATAAGTCCAAAATTTTAAAGCAATTAGTAAATATCGCCCGGTTCCACTTTGGGGTCTAAATATGGAAAATTAGCCGAAAATGAGTAATTTTTCACATTTTAGTGATTTTTATAATTTTCTATTTTCTATTCTTGCTCGCACGGAAAAGTTGGGAAAATATACAAGAAAGATAAGTACAAAATTTCAGAATAATCAATAGGTATCTTCCGGTTCCTCTTTGGGGGCAGGGCTTAATTTCTAACAAAAAAAGTACCGGAGCCCTAATATTTTTTCCAAATACTAATAACCGTAGTGTCTCCCCCCCTCCACCGTCAATCTAATCCACATATTTATATTTAGTACACTATTTGCAAAATTAAAAGCTTTTTTTTTTTTTTTTTTTTTTTTTTTTTTTTTTTTTTTTTAAGCAAAATAAAATTTTTAAATACTTCTGCATATACTTAGCTGTCAATTATTCCACTTTTTAGTTATCACTCCTTCCGAATAGAAATGTTTGCCTTATTTTAATGTTAATTAATCGCAGGATTCTGCGAGTAAATAAAATAAGGATTATGATTCGAAAATAGTGTTAAAACAAAAAAGGGATAGTTCGCAGCTATACATTTTTATGGAAAAATGAATGAAATTTACAGAAATTATTACTGTTATGCTAAAGAATCAAACAACGTTTTTCAATTTCCTATAAAAGCTGCATATCAAACTATAATCGATTCCTTCCGTAGGACAATCTTTCGTGATGAGTCCCTGAAAATCAGATTAAATTAAACATTTGACATCGTGATCGAAAAGATTCGATGGTTTTATAGAAAAAGGGGAAACGCTGCTCTATTGCTTACTATAAAAATAACAATACAGAACAATTATATCTACTTACAAATGACTACCACTTACAACTTTGTAAATCTGCAGAGCAGAGCCGTATTCATGAGGAAAAATAAATAGAAAAAACCCTATAACGTTATTTTCGTTCCCGTAAGCAATGGAAGACTAAAAACCTCAAACAAACAATATCTCAAGCTGATGCTCGTTGACTAAAAAAAGAAAATATTCTTTTCCGGTTAGATATCTAAATTTTTAAAAAAATGATCCAATTAAAAAATATCTTAGTGTCAGAAAAGAAAATCAAACTGAAAGTAAATTCATTGTTCGCGCTCTTGAATGGCGCCAATATACATGTTGCCAAAATCAATGCCAGACATCAATCTGCAAATATCAGTAGGATAAACCACGATTTCAGTTTCTCCTATTCTGTTCAAAATAGCATTAAAAAAGGGGGAATAGTTATTAATTTTTTCTATACCTGAGTAAATACAATTTTTAATTTACAGACAGATTGAGTTGGAGAACTTCGGTTTTTCGGAAGTGCTATTGCACTAGGTCCCGGAGCCCTGTATTTATGGGCTCCGGTGAATTCCGACCAATATTTAAATATTTAATGAAAACAGAGAAGTGCCGGAGCCGGGCTCCGGTGGGCTCTGGCGCAATTTAAGCCCTGCTTTGGGGTCTAAATATGATAAATTATGTAAAAGTGTTGAAAATGTAAGGGTCGAAATACAGAAAAAAATGGAAAACTTTTGCATATTTATTTATTTATGGAAGCTTTAAACATTTCTTTTTATAAAATTAGACATTCGTAAATAATAATTATTACATTAAACAACAAATCTTATTAAAATAATAAAACTTTGTAAAAAATCACCATAAAATAAAAACAAAACACAGGAGGCGTTTCGAGCTAAAAACATAACAGCTCGTCATGAGCTACAGCATACACGTGTCCACAAGCGAACAAGTTCAAAAATGAACTGAAGGTAAAGAATGTTGCAAAGAATGCGACAGATGGCGCTACCTGAAAGAGGAACATGCAAAAGAGAAAGGTGTTGCCAAAAAGATAGAAGAGAAATTGATAGGAAAAAAATGGAAATAAAAGAATTAAAATAAAATAAAAGAAGTAAATTAAAAATATAAATAATAATAATAAATAAAGAAATATAAAAGAATAAAACAAAAAAAAAAAAGATCCATTTTTTTTATATTATTAACAAAATAAAAAGAAAAGAAACAAGAGAAAAGGGAAAAGAATTACAAAAGTAATTTCCACGCTGGAGATAGGAAAGGAGATGATGGGAGATCATTGACAAGATTAGCAGAATTTTTAGAAATAAAATATGCTTCATGAAAATCCAAGTGAGATGGAGAGGCAGGAGAAGAAATAATTTTGGCCATGGAGAAATTGAAACAATGACTGGAAGACCAACAGTGAGAAGCAATCGAAGATTTAGAGATTTCTTGAATTGCAATATACCTCTGATGCTCGCCTTATCTGAATTTTAAAGCTCTCTTTGTTTGACCAATATAACCTACATTGCAAGAGCAAGGAATGAAATAAACACCCCACCGGTTCTCAGTAGGAACAGGATCTTTTAGAGAAGAGAATTTAATTTTATTCATAGGTTTGAAGATAATTTTAAAGTTAAAACGAGAAAGGATTTTAGCAATTTTGAAACAGAGAAGAGAATAAAATGGCAGAACTATTATAGAATTAAAATTAGGAGGATTATTTGAATCAGAAAAAGGACGTTTATGCTTATTAAATTTATACAAAGCTTAATCAATCAAAGAGGGATTATAACCACGAGCAAGGGCAAGAGATTTGAGATAATTAATTTCATTATTCAGAGCAGAAGAGTCAGAACAAATGTGTAACGCCCTAAAAACAAAAGTCTAAAAGGACGCCCCTTTTTGTTGAGGAGGATGATTTGAAAGAGCATGAGGAGAAGAGAGACAGCGAAAGGTTTTCTATAAACGGAGGTAGAGAACCGATCTGGGTGTTTTGAAACCAAGACGTCAAGGAAAGGAAGAGAATTGTTCTCTTCGACTTCGGGAGTAAATTGAATACAAGGATCAACAGAATTAACAAGAGAAATGAGATTAGAAAGATCAAGGTCAGAGGGAATTAAACTGAAAGTGTCATCAACATACCTAAACCAGAAAGGAAATTTATATAAACTGAAGAGTTTTTCTTCAACAAAATGCATATAAATATCACATAAAAGAGGAGACAGCGGATTACCCATGGCCAGACCCTCAGTTTGAGAATAGAAAGAATTGATAAACTGAAAAGCAGTTTACCTGACACAAATACTAACTAAATGCAGGATTTCATCAATCTCAATGGAAGAGTAATGAAATTCGCGCAGTCTTCTTTCCAAACAATCAATTGCCCCTTGAACAGGCACGTTAGTGAAAAGGGATTTAACATCTAAAGAAACCATTATATAATTGCAAGGAGAAAGGCGTTTAATTTTATCAACAAAGTCAAAAGTGTTTTTCACGGTGTGAAAGTTAGTGGAAGATAAAGGAGCGAGTAACTTAGAAAGGAACTTGGCAAGTTTATAAGAAGCAGTACCAATATTGGAAACGATAGGGCGAAAGGAAAGAGTAGGTTTATGGACCTTAGGAAGAGCATAGAAACGAGCACAATTAGCGATAGAATGAGTGACCAAACGTTTAGTGTTATCATTAAGAAAGACAGAATTTTTAATGACATGCTTGATGTCAGATAAATGCTTAGTAGAAGGATCCTTTTTTAATTTGGAATATGGACCAGAGTTTAACATAGATTCAACGTGGGAAATATAATCAGATTTATTGAAAAGAACTGTTTGACCAACTTTATCAGCCTTAGTAATAAGAAGGTTAGGAACGGAATTAAGTTCACTGAGAGCAGATTTATGAGAAGAAGAAAGATTAGACTTATTAAAAGATTTATTAGAAGAAATGACATTAGCCAAAAGGTAGCGAAGAGAATCAAGTTTACCAGTAGAAATTTTACTGTTTTTGAAAGAATGTTCAATGGGAGCAATTAAGTTTGGAATCGAAGGCTTAGAAATGCACGAAAAATTCAAGCCAAGTGAGAGAACATCACGCTGAGAATCAGTAAGAGAATGAGAAGATAAATTGACAACATAATTTTGCTCAAGAGGAGAAATACTAGGAGCAGAAGAATTAGAAGTCAGAAGAAAAGAAAACTTTTTATCCAAAATAGCATTGTGACATCTAGATTTGAAATCGACATAAGCAAAATTCCGTTTCTCAAGGAAAGGGAAATAAATTACAGTTTTACTTAACTGTAAATGCAAAGAATATAATTCATATTCGATGCAAGAAAGATGGTGACGAACATCTTGAATGATGGATCTAAGAATAGCAAACTTACTCCTAGTTAAGGCATTTTGAACACGAATGGAAGAAGGAAGCTTGAAAATAATATTAATGAACTTAGGAATAACCCTTGAACGTTTACACCTTAAAAGAAAATTAAGCCTATTCAAAAACCTGGCGCGCTTCAAACGAAGGTGCTTGAAACGATTAATAAGTGAAGAACTCATAACAAGAAAGAAGGAAAACAGGATCAGAAATAATAGAAATCACTAAAATGTGAAAATTTTCATCATTTTCGGCTAATTTTCCATATTTAGACCCCAAAGTGGAACCGGAAGATATTTGTTAATTACTCTAAAATTTTCGACTTATGTTCCTTAGAAACTCTTTCAATTTTTCCACGCTAGCGCGACGAAAAAATCTGAAATTAAAAATATTACTGAAATGTGAAATTTTACAACATTTTAGGATAAAATTGCATATTTAGACCGTAAACTGGAACCGGAAGCTATTAATTGATTATTTTGAAATTTTGTGAGTATATTTCCGAGACCACGCCACAACTTTTCCGCGCTAGCGGAAAAAGAATTTCGAAAAAAAGTTTTTTACGCTCCGCTCTAATACCCACGTATATGATCTCTAGAATTTTCGCATACCACGTAAAATGAAAAACATTACACTCCCAGAAATACTTTCTTCAACTCACGGATATTATACTGGCAGCTCTGCTACCAGGATTTTTCAGTTGATTGAGGAACATCCGTTATTTCTTTCCATTACAGGAGGTAAAATATCCGTCAGTTGAAGAAAGTCGGGAAAAAATAAGTATGCCGATGTTGAAATCGAACCGGCGCGGCGCGGCGATCCCATCGCTTCGAAACTTGCATGCTAGTGACTGCGCTACAGTTGGACTGAAGTGAATCACTTTTAAGTAAATATGTTTGCTTCATATGGGCATGGTTTGATTAATTTCTTTGAAAATCTTTGAATTTTTAATTTAATTTCGGGAAGATTTCGTCTTTGATGAGATTGTGGCTGGGATTTTAAAATAGGATTAAAATAGGGTAAAAATATGAATTATAAATACTTTTAAGTCTATTGCAAAAATGTAAAATATGAATATTATACTTTTATTCGATAAGTTTTTTATTTTTTTATTTTTTTTGTTTTCATTTAATATTTAAATCAAATCCATTCATTTAAAATATTTTTTAAATGCTAATATTTTTTATAAGCAACTTTATAAATTATTTTTTTTATAATTTGTTTACCTTTTTCGACTTAAAAAAATAAATTGTGAGTACTTTTGAATGAATGAGAAAAGTAATTGTTATTTATTTTTAAATTCGAAAACATTTTCTCTTTTTTAATTAAATTATAACTCTTAATTGATATAATTTTTGGTTTTTCCTTTTTGAATAAATTCGGATTTTAGTATTAATAGAGCGCATGCGTACTAGGAATGAACGGAATTTCTGCCTTTTTTTCAGACTTTTGCGAGGCATTCACCAATAAAACATGCTTTCTAGGAGTACGGAAATTATTTGTTGAAAAATGAGTAATAGTTTAGTGTATAGTGACGAGTTTTTCTGACAGTGTAGTTAGCCATTAAACATCTTATCATACCTAAAAATGCATCCCCCAGGTTTTATCGCTCATACACAGTACTGTAACCAAAAATTTTGTGTGTCCCTATAAACGGAAGATAACTGTTATGCACTTTATATTTAACAGTAAATATTACCATACCTAAAAACACATCCTCCAGTTTTTATCGCTCATGCACTGTACTGTTACCAAAAATTTTGTGTGTCCCTATAAAAGGAGTATAACTGTTATGCACTTCATATTCTACAGTAAATCTTACCATACCTAAAAGCGCACCCTCCAGTTTTTATCGCTCATACACAGTACTGTAACCAAAAATTTTGTGTGTCCCTATAAAAGGACGATAACTGTTATACACTTCATATTTCACAGTAAATCTTACCATACCTAAAAACGCATCCTCCAGTTTTTATTGCTCATACTCAGTACTTTAACCGAAAAGTTTGTGTATCTCTATAAACGGACAATAACTGTTATGCACTTCATATTCTACAGTAAATCTTATCATACCTAAAAGCACATCCTCCAGTTTTTATCGCTCATACACAGTACTGTAACCAAAAATTTTGTGTGTCCCTATAAACGGAAGATAACTGTTATGCACTTTATATTTAACAGTAAATATTACCATACCTAAAAACACATCCTCCAGTTTTTATCGCTCATGCACTGTACTGTTACCAAAAATTTTGTGTGTCCCTATAAAAGGAGTATAACTGTTATGCACTTCATATTCTACAGTAAATCTTACCATACCTAAAAGCGCACCCTCCAGTTTTTATCGCTCATACACAGTACTGTAACCAAAAATTTTGTGTTTCCCTATAAAAGGACGATAACTGTTATACACTTCATATTTCACAGTAAATCTTACCATACCTAAAAACGCATCCTCCAGTTTTTATTGCTCATACTCAGTACTTTAACCGAAAAGTTTGTGTATCTCTATAAACGGACAATAACTGTTATGCACTACATATTCTACAGTAAATCTTATCATACCTAAAAGCACATCCTCCAGTTTTTATCGCTCATACACAGTACTGTAACCAAAAATTTTGTGTGTCCCTATAAACGGAAGATAACTGTTATGCACTTTATATTTAACAGTAAATATTACCATACCTAAAAACACATCCTCCAGTTTTTATCGCTCATGCACTGTACTGTTACCAAAAATTTTGTGTGTCCCTATAAAAGGAGTATAACTGTTATGCACTTCATATTCTACAGTAAATCTTACCATACCTAAAAGCGCACCCTCCAGTTTTTATCGCTCATACACAGTACTGTAACCAAAAATTTTGTGTGTCCCTATAAAAGGACGATAACTGTTATACACTTCATATTTCACAGTAAATCTTACCATACCTAAAAACGCATCCTCCAGTTTTTATTGCTCATACTCAGTACTTTAACCGAAAAGTTTGTGTATCTCTATAAACGGACAATAACTGTTATGCACTTCATATTCTACAGTAAATCTTATCATACCTAAAAGCACATCCTCCAGTTTTTATCGCTCATACACAGTACTGTAACCAAAAATTTTGTGTGTCCCTATAAACGGAAGATAACTGTTATGCACTTTATATTTAACAGTAAATATTACCATACCTAAAAACACATCCTCCAGTTTTTATCGCTCATGCACTGTACTGTTACCAAAAATTTTGTGTGTCCCTATAAAAGGAGTATAACTGTTATGCACTTCATATTCTACAGTAAATCTTACCATACCTAAAAGCGCACCCTCCAGTTTTTATCGCTCATACACAGTACTGTAACCAAAAATTTTGTGTGTCCCTATAAAAGGACGATAACTGTTATACACTTCATATTTCACAGTAAATCTTACCATACCTAAAAACGCATCCTCCAGTTTTTATTGCTCATACTCAGTACTTTAACCGAAAAGTTTGTGTATCTCTATAAACGGACAATAACTGTTATGCACTTCATATTCTACAGTAAATCTTATCATACCTAAAAGCACATCCTCCAGTTTTTATCGCTCATACACAGTACTGTAACCAAAAATTTTGTGTGTCCCTATAAACGGAAGATAACTGTTATGCACTTTATATTTAACAGTAAATATTACCATACCTAAAAACACATCCTCCAGTTTTTATCGCTCATGCACTGTACTGTTACCAAAAATTTTGTGTGTCCCTATAAAAGGAGTATAACTGTTATGCACTTCATATTCTACAGTAAATCTTACCATACCTAAAAGCGCACCCTCCAGTTTTTATCGCTCATACACAGTACTGTAACCAAAAATTTTGTGTGTCCCTATAAAAGGACGATAACTGTTATACACTTCATATTTCACAGTAAATCTTACCATACCTAAAAACGCATCCTCCAGTTTTTATTGCTCATACTCAGTACTTTAACCGAAAAGTTTGTGTATCTCTATAAACGGACAATAACTGTTATGCACTTCATATTCTACAGTAAATCTTATCATACCTAAAAGCACATCCTCCAGTTTTTATCGCTCATACACAGTACTATAACCAAAAATTTTGTGTGTCCCTATAAACGGAAGATAACTGTTATGCACTTTATATTTAACAGTAAATATTACCATACCTAAAAACACATCCTCCAGTTTTTATCGCTCATGCACTGTACTGTTACCAAAAATTTTGTGTGTCCCTATAAAAGGAGTATAACTGTTATGCACTTCATATTCTACAGTAAATCTTACCATACCTAAAAGCGCACCCTCCAGTTTTTATCGCTCATACACAGTACTGTAACCAAAAATTTTGTGTGTCCCTATAAAAGGACGATAACTGTTATACACTTCATATTTCACAGTAAATCTTACCATACCTAAAAACGCATCCTCCAGTTTTTATTGCTCATACTCAGTACTTTAACCGAAAAGTTTGTGTATCTCTATAAACGGACAATAACTGTTATGCACTTCATATTCTACAGTAAATCTTATCATACCTAAAAGCACATCCTCCAGTTTTTATCGCTCATACACAGTACTGTAACCAAAAATTTTGTGTGTCCCTATAAACGGAAGATAACTGTTATGCACTTTATATTTAACAGTAAATATTACCATACCTAAAAACACATCCTCCAGTTTTTATCGCTCATGCACTGTACTGTTACCAAAAATTTTGTGTGTCCCTATAAAAGGAGTATAACTGTTATGCACTTCATATTCTACAGTAAATCTTACCATACCTAAAAGCGCACCCTCCAGTTTTTATCGCTCATACACAGTACTGTAACCAAAAATTTTGTGTGTCCCTATAAAAGGACGATAACTGTTATACACTTCATATTTCACAGTAAATCTTACCATACCTAAAAACGCATCCTCCAGTTTTTATTGCTCATACTCAGTACTTTAACCGAAAAGTTTGTGTATCTCTATAAACGGACAATAACTGTTATGCACTTCATATTCTACAGTAAATCTTACCATACCTAAAAGCACATCCTCCAGTTTTTATCGCTCATACACAGTACTGTATCCGAAAATTTTGTGCATCCCTCAAAATGGACGATAATTGTTATGCACGTCATATTCCACAGTAAGCCTTTTGTAATGCACCGCAATAACGTATATAAATTTCATTATGTTTGAAAACGTGCAATATTATTAAAACCGTTCGAAATTTTTTTTCCGGTAGACCATTATATTACCAAATTATTTTGAGTGACCCCGTAAATGAACGAAAAATGGTTTTCACACGACAGCATACATAAAGCATGTTTCAGCGTGCTTCATAAATGTATTGCAATTTCATTATGATTCAACTATAATGTAACCTGATTGTTTTGAGTGTGCCTGTAAGCGAACAGTAAATGCTACATACTGCATTCTTAAGGCTGTTCTCAACTGCTCTGCTCAACAAGCGCAAAACCTTTTGACACATTTACAAATTCATATTTTAACGGAAAGATATAAAATTGGAAGGCCTGACTATGGAAGCGATTTTAATCGAACTCTGTTTTCCCTTTTTTGATCAATAAAGTACCTATTGAGTTATAAGCGATTTTGATCACATGACAAACTCATTTTTCACCCTTTCTTGAGTGATTATTCTTCATTCGAGCGGATATTTGGCACACTTTGACACTATTTTCTGAAAGATCAATTGCGTTTGCAAAAATAAAAGCGGAAAAAACAGCTGAATTACATAGTTTCTGAACAACACATGGTAGTCTAGTTTCATGCATTTCCGAAATAAAAAATTAATTAAAACTTATGTCATAAAGTCGGCCTTTTGGATTTGGGAACAGCCTTAAAAGAGATCATGCCATAATAAACCTCCATAACATGTAGAAATAGCATGACAATCCGAGTTTTCATGAGAATTTGAGCAGGGTCAGACATCTTGCCAAAGAAAGGGAATTCATAAACACTTTTCAAATAAATTAGAAAAAGCTTGAAAATGAGTGTCAACAAAAACTAGTAGAATTTCCCGAAAATCTACGGACGGATGTTTAGATGTTGCTTTAATTTTTCTTATCAATGTATTGTAAATCCTAACCTACATGGCATAGAATTTACATGCAGTAATACAATTTTTGTCATGAAGTAACAAATAGTTTGATATTTACAGACATTTATGAAACATTTGAAATCTAATTTCTATAGAGTTACTGAAACTAAACACGTGCATGCTAACACGAAAAAAGTAGAATTTCTCGAAATTCTACAGACTTATGTATAGATGTAACTTTAATTTTGCTTATCAATGTATTATAAACCCTTACCTTACCTACATGGCACAGAATTTACATGCAGCAACACAATTTTCGTAATGAAGTAGCAGATAGTTTGATATTTACAGAAATGTATAAAACATTTGAAATCTAAATTCTATAGAGTTACGAAAACTAAACAAGTACCTGCTCATACGAAAACATCACTTTCAACGAGAAAGGTATAGAATTTCTCGAAATTATACGGAATTATGATTAGATGTTACTTTAATTTTTCTTATCAATTTATTATAAATTCCTACCTACATGGCATAGAATTTACATGCAGTAATACAATTTCGGTAATGAAGTAACAGATAGTTTGACATTTACAGAAATTAATGAAACATTTGAAATCTAAATTATACAGAGTTACTAAAACTAAACACATGCATGCTAATACGAAAAGAGCACTTTCAACGAAAAAAGTAGAATTTCTCGAAATTTTACGGACTTATGTTTAGATGGTACATTAATTTTTCTTATCAATGTATTATAAACCTCTACCTACATGACACTTGCTATTAGACACATTGATATTTACAGAAATGTATAGGGTAGGGGAGTGTACATTGAGACATGGTACACAGTGAAATAGCAGCCACTTTGACATATAGTTGCAACTTTTTCTTCATGCTGGCACACACACATAACGACCTCATCTTATGCAACACGTGAATGTAATTTCAGTACTTCAGTTACTCGTCCGACAAAATAGTAAATAATTCCTTATTTTATAGTGGTTAAAGTTACATAAGCGTTTATTTTAGAGTTTACTTCCTTCAATATGACATATATTTACTTAACCAAACCGAGCTATATCTAATAATTGACTATTTTGGCAAAAAGGCATAAACTTTTTAAAGAGATGAAATTGCTGTAACAGATGTGGTATCCATTTTGTACGAAAGTAACGTAACGAAAGTACACAGTCAGGCACACAGTTATGGTGCAAAGTGAGACGTGTCTTATTGTGTACCTACTATGTGGTTCTGATGTTAAAAAAGTTATTTATTAATAAAAGAAGGTTTTTCTCTCTCTCTCTCTTTCTCTGTGTGTGTGTGGGCGTGCGATGGCTAGGGAAATTTACTAAACGTAAGAGGCTGAAAATTTGCATGAAGGTAGCCCATGGTCTGCCATTGTCCACCCGATGCTCATATTTTTAATATTTTGAAAATCTAGACGTATTAATAAGAAATCATAAACTGCAGATAATTATTGATAGAGTGTAAAAATGTATGATTTATGAAAATATGTACATTGTCTCACTGTGCACTACTTGTGGTACACAGGGAGACAATTTTCGATACTCCGTTATGCTGTTTCTGTGCTTTTATAAATAACTTTTTTAAAACCATTTATACAGTAATGTGAAACGCATTTGTATAGCTTAAAGATGTAGCAAAAAAGTTTTCAAAAGAATAAAAATCGTCGCCATTTGGTAAGTAATATTAATTTTCGTCTCACTGTGTACTACCCTCCACTAAAACATTTGAAATCTAAATTCTATACAGTTACTAAAACTAAACACGTATATGCTAATACGAAAAAACCACTTTCAACGAAAAAAGTAGAATTTCTCGAAATTCCACGAAATTATGATTAGATGTTATTTTAATTTTTCTTATCAATGTATTATAAATCCCTATCTACATGCATAGAATTTACATGCAGTAATACAATTTCTGTAATGAATTAACAGATAGTTTTATATTTATAAAAATTTATAAAACATTTGAAATCTAAATTCTATAGAGTAACCAAAACTCAATACGTACATATGCTAGTACGAAAAATTCGCTTTCAACGAAAAAAGTATAATTTCTCGAAATTCTATGGACTTATGTTTAGATGTTACTTACTTTTTCTTATCAAGGTATTATAAACCTCTACCTACATGACACTGGATTAACATGCAGTAATACAATTTTCGTAATAAAGTAATAAAAAGTTTTTATTTACATAAATTTATAAAACATTTGAAATCTAAATTCTATAGAGTAACAAAAACTCAACACGTATATATGCTAATACGAAAAAATGGCTTTCAACGAAAAAAGTATAATTTCTCGAAATTCTATGGACTTATGTTTAGATGTTAGTTTAATTTTTCTTATCTATGTATTATAAACCTCTACCTACATGGCACTGGATTTACATGCAGTGATACAATTTTCGTAATGAGGTAATAAATAGTATTATATTTACAAAAATGCATAAAACATTTGAAATCTAAATTCTATAGAGTAACCAAAACTCAACACGTACATGCTAATACGAAAAAAACGCTTTCAAACTATTTTAAAACTTTATTTGGATACATTATTGATATTTTGCATATACAAATTACTTTGGGTGTTGTTGATGGGCAATATAAAAAGCTACATTCTAAGTGTAAAATAGCTATTACAGTTTTCTGTAAGAATCGTTTTTACTTATATTCTGGAACCAAGGATTTCCGGGCTCAATCCTCTTAATTTTATAAAATGGAGTAACAAATATTTTCCTATTTAAACAAATTTATAAGTAACTTTAAAGCTAAATTCTACAGTATTACTAAAACTGAAAATGTAGAGAGTATTAACGTTATAAATAGTACCATTTTTGATACTTGAATTTTCTCGAAAAATACTTCAAATTTGTTTAATATCCACCCTTCCAAATATCTTATTAGATAAAATTCAAATTTATCATACTCTATTTTCATTTATTCAAAAGTCTCAATAATGCTTCAGCAATTTATTTTCTATAGCTGTCTTCAAATATTATTAAAATAAGTTCTATATACTAATGTAACAAGAAAAAGACACTTTGACATAATATGATTTTGTACACTTAGTAAACTCTTCACAGAGAAACCGAAGATAACAATTTTATTTATATGAGCCGACCAACGTTTCATATTTCCGTGGTTTTAAAAATAAGCCTTCATAAATAATAATAAAAAAAAAAAACTTCAGATCTTTATATTTTTAACATTGATGATAAGGCAACTAACTCTCTATGTCAGTGGAGTAGATTTATTTAATTTTTTATTAGTACACTGTAAAAAAACGACATTTTTACAGTACAAAGTACTGTTCATCTCGCGCACAAACTCGATCATAGTGAATGTGCTGTATCTTTCTTTGGTTTCCTGTCTATATTAACATGGAAAATACAGTAGTTGCGTAAAATTAACAGCACAATGTGCTGGCAATTTGGACGCCAGCAGTTTGTGCTGTAAAAAAAACGCGTCCAAATTGCCAGAACATTATGCTGTTAATTTTACGCAACTACTGTATTTTCCATGTTAATATAGTCAGGAAACCAAAGAAAGATACAGCACATTTACTGTGATCGAGTTTGTTCTGGCAAATTTACAGTGTTTTTTTTTTTTTTTTTTTTTTTTTTTTTTTTTTTTTTTTTTTTTTTTTACAGAGTAGAATAAATTACTTTCTTCATTTCCTATTATTAGTCGAGATATAGATAAAGTTGAATATAATTCTTATTAATGTAAAAAAAAAAAAATGCGCGTGTTTTAAAATAAAGAATCCTCTAAAGCTGAATACAGTATAGAAGAAGAACGAAAAATCATACGTCTATCATAGACTATGAAACACTTCAGAGTAGTGTAACAAAACTTCATAGTTAGATGATGTCTAAGTAAACAATTCCAAAAACGCATAACGCATTTGGAAATCCAATTTCTGCTATTACCATCAATAGTCGGAAAAATATTCGATTTTGTTTCTGCAGCCCTGTATATGATCTATAGATTTGTATGTATACCACATAGTATGATAAAAGTTTGTTCAGTTAAGCGCATAGCACAGTTGAAAATTTCTCTTCAGGAATTCCCATGAATCAATGGAAATATACTTGAAAACTTTTATGCAGTCCTGAATATAATATATAAAATTTACACACACCAAGTAATATAATAAAAAAAAAAAAAACAATTCAATTTAAAACAAGTTGGAAATTGCTCGTCAGACATGGCAAATGAGTTGCGTTCATACTATAACTAGTTTTATAAATATTTTTTGCCCCACATATTGTACTGAATGTATATTTTACTGCGCTTCATAAGTGCATAGGCTATAACCTCTTTAAAATGCACTTGCAATATTTTTTTCCCATTGGCCGTAATGTAACGGAAAGCTTTTGACTGTCCCTGTAATTAAACTATATATCCGATTTTCATAAAATTTGAAACAACTTGACAAAATTTTCCAGCAATTATATATTTAAAATTTCAGACCATTCGGAAGTCTGTAGCATAAATAAAATGCACTTGCAATAGTTTTTTCCCATTGGCTGTAATGTAACGGAAAACTTTTGACTGTCCCTGTAATTAAACTATACATCCGATTTTCATAAAACTGTAAATGAGTCGAAAAATTTTGCAACAATTATATAATATAAAATTTCAGACCATTCGGTTGCATAGTTTCTGCTCTGTTATATGCGGGCGGACAGACAGACGGACAGGCAGACGGACGAACTGAACGACGAATACAGGTGCTACGTATTTATATAATTACGAACGCACTTAAAAAGCATACCACAAAGGAAAACTGTATATTGTTCATAGGATTCTATAATTCAATTATTGTTCAATTTCTTTTGCAACCATATTCTTTCTTGTGTCCCTGTTCACCTCAGTGAGAAATATGAATTTCAGTATGATAAAATACAATAATATCATTAAAATGCACTGTAAATGATATTTCCCCGTAGACCGTAATGTAACGGAATTTCTTTTTAGTGTCGCTGTAAATGAACCGAAAACTCTACATACTTCATTTTTAATACCAAACATGCATTAGTGATACCCAATAACGTCCATGAATTTCATGTCAATCGGAATATATTCATGCAAGTTAAAGCAGGGATGGACAGACATCCAGACAGACAAATCGAATTCATAAACACTTTTCACGGTGCGATTATCACTATTTTTTACGCGAAAGAGCTTATTGACCGTTAATAATATATTAATTTATATCTATCTATATTATGAAGGAAAAACATATCTGTGCGTAACGCATACGTCATTTACGAATGGCAACACTTTGAAATTTGAAATGAAATTTCGATTTTGCAATTTTCGTTTCTGCAAATTTTTAAAGTTCTAAACATCACACATTTTCAATTTTTACACCTTCGTACAGGAAAAAAATGTGTTTTTAAATGAAATTTGTTTGAAAGCTGTATCTCAATTTATTTTTGAGATATTAATTTTTTTGTAGTTTTTAATACAGATTTTGTAATCATGGCAACTGATGTACTCCATTTATATTGAAAATAAAGAGAAAATAGTCATGGTTTATTATTTTTATTGATTATATCCTTATTGATGCCATTGTCACATTACAAATAAAAGTAATTTTTTATAATTTTTGAAAAAAAAATGACGTCAGACATAAAAAAAATCATTTTCAAAAAATTTCTTTTTCATAAAACAGTTACATTTCAATATCTTTACTTTACGCTGATAATGAGTTTGAGACGCTAGGCAAAATGATTCAGTGAGTCAAAATGATGTCATATTTAAAACAAAATGATATTTTTTTTTTGATAAAACTAAATATTTGACCAATACTAAATGGCCAATACTATGACAACTAAAGACAAATTTCTAAATTCTTTTTTCGTGGGTACTGAGATTGGAAGTTAAAGTTTGTGCGAATGTTCATATGAAAAATTGTATCGGATAAACGTGGCTTTAAGTTTGGAAATACATTCATTAATAATCTATTGCGCGTTAAAATACTTTCAAATTGTGAATTTGAGTGGTGCGTATGCAAATTATGAGAATATGAAAATAACGTACAGTTTAGATTTTATTGGGGAAAGTTTTTTGATGTGACAAAGCGAAATCCTTTTTACTGATTTTTCATCCCGAAAAAACAAACACAAGAGAATCAATCGATAACTTCATCATAATTACTTATCTTGAATACGTATTCTAATACAGTTTAATTTTTCAATAATTTAAGCAGTTGAAATTCGTGGAAATAACATTTTAATAATTTTAGGTTAAAAATATTATTTGTTTTAAGAGTTAGAAAACCAATGTAATATGATTTTTTTATTGTAATTATTTTTGTAGGTTATTATAAATTCGATCTGACAGTTCCTCAGTTCCTTTCTAACATTTTAGTTTGTCGAATTTCTACGGGTTCCAACTCGTATAATTAATATTATAATAGCTAATTTATCCCAAATATTGGATCTTGAGAGAATGGCATCGTTTGTCTGTATGAAATTAGAAGGTCTGCTTGTTAAAAAAGTTTTTTAAGATTTTATGTTTAATGTAATCATTTTTAGTTTATATCCGAGAGAAGTTAGTAAGTCGGTCACAAACCAATATGAGAGGTCGGCCGTAGTAAATTGTTTCCAAATATGCCAGTACGTGGCATCACTGTCCAACTGTAAGATGTCAATTTCGAATTTATGAGCCAACAGTTGTACAAGATGAGCAGGGGCGTTCAAAAGCTGTTGATGAAGAACGAAGTGGTCATCCTTTTGAGATTGCGACAGAAGAAATAGTGCGGAAGGTTAAGGAAATGGTTAGAGCTGACAGGCGAAAAACAATAGGCAGCATCAGCAACTGCAACAGGTGTTCACATCGCTTAGCCTACAGCCGACTGATGCAGACGTTGACTGTGAGGTACAGTCGTGAAAAAAAAAAGAAAGTAAACACCCCCTACTAACTCCTCAACAAATTATCGTAGAGGAAAGTTACTGGCACCGTACGATTGGTAATAAAGTCTACTTTTAAATGATGTATATAAAATTTGCTTTGGGGCCATCTACATATTAAAACGAATCCAAACTTCATTTTTTTCAATGGCAATACGCAATTTTAACGAAATATTTCAAATCTTCGGTTCAAACTATGCATAGACTCCAAATTTCAAGTCATTTGAATGATATGTTTTTTAATTATAAGCATTCAAAATTGAGTGCTTCTAATGTTAAATTACATTTTCATATTTTTATTTATATCTCCTGAAATTATGCTCCAATGTGCTAATTTTTTGTGTAGCAATAATACTAATATACCCAAACATAAATACGCTGAATTTGCAATTTTTATAATTTTATGATATGAATTATGAATTATGAAATTAATATTCGAAAAAAATATGAATTTCAACCTACAATTGTTTTGATGGATTTAGATTTATTAAGTCCTGCTTTATGAAAATCCAAAATTTCACAATTTTCTTCCAAGTAATTTTCAAATTATGCTTAAAAAACGGCAAAATGATGGTTTAAGGGGCCGTCTATGATAGAAGTGAGTAGATATTTTGAAATTTCTTTTGCTGTCCTGTAATCTAACAGGCTTCATTGATCGCTGAGGGTGCCTTGATCAAGAAGCTGGCTCTCTCCGTTCACAATTGAGTACGGAACTTCAATTTGGATACAGACCTAAAAATACGCTCGTTTTAAAGTAATTAATTTCTCGGAAACTTATGGCACGAATTGCATAAAAATTTGTTTTTAGGCTAATTGAAGGGTGTAGAGTTCATTTATGCTGTCAGAATTGTGTACTGCTATTGAAAAAAACAAAGTTATGGTTTGTTTTAATATGTAGATCGCCCCCTAAGCAAATTTTATGAACATCATTTAAAAGTAGACTTTATTTCCAATCATTCGGTACCAGTAACTTTCTTCTACGATAACTTGTTGAGGAGTTAGTAGGGGTGTTTACTTATTTTTTTCCACGACTGTACATAGATGGATGAGAGTGTGAGAGTGCAGTCCAAAGACATTTATGCAGCAGGTATTAGAAAACTCATAAAGAGATGGGACAAATGTATCAATGTAAATGACGGTTATATAGAGAACTAAATATGCCTTTTAGGTATGTATCTTGGTTCCCCTTTTTTATTGACTTTTGTGATATACTTACTAACTTGCCCTCGTATTTTTATTTAAATGATAATTGGTGATTTTGTTTTATATAACTCTGTGTATTTTTTGTAATACATATGATACGTTTTAACTAGTATGATATAAACATATCGGTCTTAAACAGCAGCCATACACTCGTTATCTAACTCAACTGAGAAATCAAAGTTTTGCAGTCGTAAAATCATGCTTACGAGTGGAAGATCAGGCCGACGTCCATTGGTAGTTTCCCGTAAATAATGACTGAAGCCTTTAGATTCATCAAATATTTAATAGATGATCATAAATGCACCAAACTCCACTAGCAATATGCTACCCATGTTTGGGCCGTTGTTACGTTGTAAATAGAAACCACTAGCTGTTAAATATTAGAACAGCATGACGAAAAAACAGTAAACAAAGCTCTCCAAGTGACATGGGTTACTTAAGCAAGTGAATAATCGTAATCTTCTTTGTCTCCCATCCAATGCAACAGTTTAAATACTTGCGAAAAAAACACGCGTACGAATACATTATCAGCGAAGAACTAACCCCGTAAAAAATAACCGGCAGGACGCGACGAGAGGCAGGCTACGATAGGACTTAGCTCCTGGGGAAGGGGGGAAGTATTTGTGACGTCGATGATGAACTATTTAGTCTCGGCGTCAGATTATAACGCAAACAAATGTTGGCGGGCTTGGCAAGGAATTATGGGAAATAGAATAAATAGAATAAATGATATTAAAAACATTCGAAACAAAAAGATTTTAGTTTCAGAATAAAATGAAAAAAAGTAATTTAATGAGTTTTATAAGATTAGACGAATGGATTTAAGGTTTTTAGAATAACAAAAGAATACGCATTTAAAGCATGGAAAAAAGATAAAGGTTTTTAAGATAGTATTAAAGCTAAGTAAAAAAGGTAGATATTATAATAATTTGGAATAGTTTAATTAAGATAAAAGGGCGAAAATTTTATTACTACATATATATATATATATAGATTTTGAAGTATTACTGAATAAATAGTTTTCAACAGCATAATATGTAATTTATCAAAAGTTTATTAAAAGCATAATATGGAACTTATATTCATGTGTCGCAATTAACGTTACCCATTTATGCAATAAAGTTTTTTTAATGTGTATTTTTGATTAATATGGAAGAACTTTCGGGTTGTTTCAAAACCATGTGATCCAACCAAACCTACAGGGGTTAAAATTAATATACTACCCGCTTTTCAGAATGTAGGTTAAAATAGCTTTTAATTGAAAACACTAATCAGTTTTTCATTAAGTATATTTTTTCGTATTGCCTACCAACAACAGCGAAAACAACTTTTGGTATTTTCCGATTAGCCGCATTTTAACGGTTAACCCTTAAATGCATTGTGCAACTCAGGAGTTACATGACTTTTTTTTCCCGTCATTTGGCGCTCTCTATTGGTTTTTTGGTGAACTATTATGGGTTACTTAAATGTGATAAAATGCCTTTATATCGTGAAGTCTATTTTTGTTCTCCTTTGTTATCACGGGGATGTTATAACATCTTTTGCTGATACCGCTTGCAATGTGTTCGATTGGCGTATTTTCTCTATCTTTATAATGTAGTAATTATTAATTCTAAACTTTTAAAAGCATAATAAAAATTACTATATCTTGGAATAATTCTTATTGTGTGTAAAAACTTATTTAAAACAATTAAATATTAAATTTAAAAAAATCAAAAAACTCGACTGCGTAAAAAGCGATCTAATTAATTATTTCTCATCAAGGTGGATCTATTTTTTATATTACTTACCTATTTTTTTATTTACTTGTATTGATAACTTTTAAGTTGCATTTAATTGTTAGTTCCTATCTACAAACACTGTTTTGATGAGGCCTATACATGTCTATGAAGGTTAGAGTTGCAGTAAAGCTAGAGATCCTACCTACACAACTTCCAGATTGTGTAATATTTAAACGGAGCTTCTGTATGTAAAATAGTCAATGAAACATCTTCTTCATTTTGAAAGGCCTATCCAATGATATGCCACTCAATATGGTGCATAATTTTTTATCGTCTCTACCACCATTTTGTATCTTACGGCCGCCATTTCGAATTTATAAAAACAAAACCTAGCCTATAACAATCGGACGGTTAAGACGAATCGATAGAGACCTCATTCATGAAAATCCATCCAGACATTGGGATGTTTCGAGGGTATAAAGAAATCCACATACCCAGATACGCGTGAAACACATAACCCTTCTTGGCAGTCTGGTAAGAAAAAAAAAAAAAAAACATTCTGCAGTAACAGTAAACAGTTTAAAATAAGTATATAATTTATAATTTTTTTCCGAGCAATTTTTGTTAAGTAACTCAAGAGTGACAACAGGACATTATTTCCACCAGACACATAAATATTTTTTTCTATTTTTCTAGTTGATAATAAAAAAAAAAAGACTCAAATACAATTTTTTTCCGGAACCCCCCCCCCCCCCAATAAATCATGCACTAAACTTATAATCACTACACATTTAACTATTTTTAGCAATATTTTTTATTCTGATTACGTCAGTGTTTAAGTACTTAGTTTCACTACATATCTGTTCATTTCGTATTTTATTTATTTCTTATTTATTTGTGAAGTTTTGTTTGTATTTGGCAATTAAGTTACGGAATATTGCACGGGAACAAACAAGTGGTGAATTATTTTCATTGAGTTATGTTCAAACGTGTTAATCTTCCGCAATCAGATATCGCGTCATTTTTTTTTGACGGAGGGATTTATTTAAAAAAAATCATGATTCAAAGTTATTATACAAAAGACAAAATATCGTGAAATGAAAATAGTTTTTTAAACAAATTATATTTAAAAGTACATCCCCCCCCCCCCCCATATTCGGTGGTGTAAAAATTGAAATCGTGCCATGTTTATAAGTTAATAATCTTGATTTATAAAGAAAATTAATTATTTGGATTGTTTCCACCGTCGGAATGACGTCAGAATCACTGACATACATATTTTTGCTTAATAATATAGATGCTCCGAAGTGAATGTTAATGATAGCGTATTTTATACAAATGCAGTGAAACTAAGATTTTTATGATTAATTCATTTTGGACATAATGTGCTTTTGCAGAAATCCCAAGAATTGGGACAATCATATAAAACATATATGTTATGAAAAAAAAAAAACTCTAAAATTGATTTTGTCTAATAAAAATGTAGGGCTAAAATATTTAACTTACATTAAGCGTAAATTTTAATAAGATTACTTTTACTGAAAATAATTAAACATATATAGATTCTTATATATTTTATTTCTAACTCAAATACAAAAACTATTTACAAAATGAAGCATAATAAAAATATTTACCCTAAACGACAAAAATAGATAAGCGAAAAAATAAAAAAAACTTTCTCATTCTAGTTCATTACTTAGTAATTATGAAGAAATATTTTTATTAATCAGTGAATACTTCACTTCAGTTTATCCGCTAAATTAACCAATGCATGTTACAATTAATTGAACTGATTTGGAAGTAAATTAATTTTTTTCATCCTTATTTATCATAAAAATATACTTAGGTAAAATATAAAGTGTGAAAATTTAATTATTATAACATTAAAGAACAATGTTTTTTGTGAGTCATTCCATACTTCATTCTAAGTTTTTATAATTACGTTAAGGAAAATAAGTGGGTCAAGGATTATCAAAAGTTACTTGGTAATGAATATTTTATTCTTAAAAAATATTAAATAAAAAATTGGAAATATACTTACATTTACTTACCCTTTCACCGTCCGAGGGTTTTGCAGTAATTTTATAAGAATGCTTGTAAATCCCAGGATATATATTTTTTAAATCTCAGTTTGATGCTATAATATCTTTAATATCACTACTTTCTATATAAGGTTAAAAATAAAATTCTGATTAAAATATTTTAATCTACAGCCATTTTAACATGATTTCAAGGAACGGAAAAATCCGGGCCAGACGGTTAAAGGGTGAAATTCATAACTATTTGGTTAAACGATTTAGTATAATTAAAGGAGCCCAGGACCTTTAAACATTCAAAAAATCAGTTTTCGATTATGTTTTATTCTGAAATTTTTTTTTTAAATCTCAACTGTATTTGAAAATCCCCATTCAAAAATCTGCATTATTTCTTGAGTTATAATCATTTATAGATGGTGAGCGGTGAGTACAATTGAATATCCGTTGATATTGAAACTTTAAAACGCGTTTTCTCAGCTAAGTAAATTTGGAGTTTGCGCGCATTGCACTTTCAAACTATATGAGCTACAGCTTTAAAAAAAATAACCAAATATGCGGTTCTATAATGAATATTCTTTCATATTTTCCACGGAATTCTAGATACAATAACTCAGTTCATGAAAATTAGTGGGAGAGCAAATTTCTAGAGGTCAGGATTCTATTTATATCACATTAAAGCACGATGGTTTCACGTATTAATGTTCTGAAGTACAATAAAATCGAAATGTTTTATTTTTGTGTTCGTCGTCTATATATAGATCACCAGCAAGAGATCCTTTAGGAGATTATTATTATTGGTAATCCGAACTATATACACATTGTACATTTTTTTACAAATTAATAGCTGAAACATATTTAGTTGCTTTTTTTCATATCTAGAAATCTCGCATTTTATAACACATTAAAGCAGGATAGTTTCACGTATTAAGGTTCTGAAGCACAATAAAATCGAAATGTTTTATTTTTGTGTTCGTCGTTTATATATAGATCACCAGCAAGAGATCCTTTAGGAGATTATTATTATTGGCAATCCGAACTATATACACAATGTACATTTATTTACAAACTTATAGTTGAAACATATTTAGTTGCTTTTTTTTAATTTCTAAAACTCTCGCATTTTATATCACATTAAAGCAGGATAGTTTCACGTAATAAGGTTCTGAAGCACAATAAAATCGAAATGTTTTATTTTTGTGTTCTTTGTTTATATATAGATCACCAGCAAGAGATCCTTTAGGAGATTATTATTATTGGCAATCCGAACTATATACACAATGTACATTTCTTTACAAATTTATAGCTGAAACATATTTAGTTGTTTTTTTTATCTCTAGAACTCTCGCATTTTATATCCCTTTAAAGCAGGATAGTTTCACGTATTAAGGTTCTGAAGCACAATAAAATCGAAGTGTTTTATTTTTGTGTTCGTCGTTTATATTTAGATCAGCAGCAAGAGATCCTTTATGAGCTTATTATTATTGGCAATCCGAACTATATACACAATGTACATTTATTTACAAATATATAACTGAAACATATTTAGTTGTTGCTTTTTTTTATCTCTAGAACTCTCGCATTTTATATCACATTAAAGCAGGATAGTTTCACGTATTAAGGTTCTGAAGCACAATAAAATTGAAATGTTTTATTTTTGTGTTCGTCGTTTATAAATAGATCACCAGCTAGAGATCCTTTAGGAAATTATTATTATTGGCAATCCGAACTATATACACAATGTACATTTTTTTACAAATTTATAGCTGAAACATATTTAGTTGCTTTTTTTCATATCTAGAACTCTCGCATTTTATATCACATTAAAGCAGGATAGTTTCACGTATTAAAGTTCTGAAGCACAATAAAATCGAAATGTTTTATTTTTGTGTTCGTCGTTTATATATAGATCACCAGCAAGAGATCCTTTAGGAGATTATTATTATTGGCAATCCGAACTATATACACTCTTAAAACGAAAGAGCCAAAATAACTCAAGTTGAGCCGAAATCCACTCATCTCATGATTTGAAAGTCAGCTTCTCATAAAGAGTTGAAACAACTCGAGTGAATGAGTTGTTTTTAGGCAACTCATGATTGAGTGGTCTCTATTTTACTCATACTTGAGTGAAATCAAATCGATGAAGGTAAAATCCAGTAGCACTTGGGTGATTTGTAACCAACTCATACTTGAGTGAAATTGAGTCATTTAAGACTAAATCCAGTAGCACTTGAGCTATTTGTAACCAAGTCATACTTGAGTGAAATGAAATAATTTAAGCCTAAATCGAGTACCCCTTGAGCGATTTGTAATCAATTCAAACTTGAGTGAAATGAGGTCATTTCAGATTTAATCCAGTAGTTCTTGAGCGATTTGTAACAATTCATACATGGATTAAATCAACTCATTTAAGAGTTCATCCAAAATCCCTTGAGTGATTTCTAATAAACTCATTCATAAGAAAACTCGCCAAAATTACAAAAAACAAAAAAAACAAAAAAAAAACCCTTGAGCGATTTCTAATTAACTGATTAAATAAAATCATGTCATTTTAAATTAAATTCAGTAACATGTGATTGATTTTTATCAACGTAATTCAAAATAACACAGAATTCTTACCACATTTTCAAATTAAAATAACTAATTTTATACTCCTTCATATTGGTTTATATAACTAATTCTTAAATGACAATTATTTTTTGATTGAAAAAATAATTGTGATTTATAATCAAATAAAAATTACAATTATAAAAACCAATCTTAAGAACTAAAAAAAAAACTTGAAATCACCAAGGGAAGGAAAAATCCCAATGACAACTTTTAAAAGCTTACTGCTCCCTTTAAGGGTGTTCTCAAATCCAAAAGGGCAACTTTCTGACATAAGCTTGAATTTATTTTTGATTGAAAATGCATGAAACTAGCTGGTGGTGTTGTTCAAAAACTATGTAATCGAGCTGCTTTTTCCATTTTTTTTGAAAACACAATAGATTTTTCAGAAAATAGTGTCAAAGTGGACGTTTTGAACTGAATTTCCACGCGAAAGGAGAAAAAACACTCCAGAGCGGGCGAAAACGTTTGTCACATAATCAAAATCGCTTATAACTCAACTGATAACTTATTGATCAAAAAATGGAAAATCCAGTTCAATTCCAAATTGCTTCCATAACCAGGTTTTCCAATTTTATATCTTTCCGTTACAAAATTAATTTGTAAATGTATCAAAACACTTTGTGCTTGTTGAGCAGACCAGTTAAGAACAGCCTTAAGATCCTACACTAGTCGTTAAAAAAGATCTGGATGCTTGTGTTAATCTTATGGAGAAGTTATTTTCAAATACATTGTTTGGATTTAAATATATATATATATATATATATTTTTTTTTTGGGTGGGGGGGGGGGGACATAGGATCTTTATGCAGGCTAATTTTTTATTTTGGTTAGTTTCTCTTATACAGTAGACGTCCAATTTTACGAACTGATGTTACTCCCATTTACGAACACATTATATGAATCCCATTGAGTTCGTAAAATCGAGCCTCTACTGTATTAAGATATAAATTTTAGAATCGGTTCCAAAAATGAAAGTATTTACAATAAAATATAAAACCTAAATTAAAAAAGTAAAAACTAGCCAGTATACATATTGTCTTCAGCTATCATATGCAAAAAGAATCATGTACAAATATTAAAATCCAAGCAAGATATTTGAAAATAACTTCCCCATGGAATTAACATTATCACAGGTCTTGTCACACGGCTAGTGTTAGGCCTTAATAAGTAAAATTGAAAATATTTCAAAAAAGATAAACACCCACCCATTATATACTTTGTTGTAATTATCCCTTGATTTAATTCACACTACTTCTTAAATCGACTAACTTTTAAAGAAATATTTATTGTTAAGCCCTTTTTCATGCTAATTAGCACTGAGTGATAAATGTCAATTTAATGCAGTTGATATATTTACAAATAAATTATGCACTAAAATAACTGTAGAATATTGAAAAATAAGGTTTGGGTTCACTATTTAACATTTGAAAAGATCTTTTAATGCAAATGAAAATCTAAAATGGCCTTTTACCGACCAATAGACTTACAAATCTGTCTCGTTATGCAAATGTTAGGAATTTTACCCATTTTTCATGCACTATGTGTACTTTCATTTGATTTGGATTCAAGTATCCTAAAACTTATAGCTAGAATTTTGGTCATGATACTATTTTTTTTTTTTTTTTTTTTTTTTTTTTTTTTTTTTTTTGTATATGAAGAGCCTTCCACTAAATATTGTAGTATAAAAGTCAAATGCATAAATAACTGAAAATTGGACTTATTGACTCAAACAACGTGCAACTTAATTCTTTATATCATTTGTTGAAACTAAATTATGTTCAAGAATAATTTTTAGAATTTAGTTTCTGGATTAGAAGGAACAATGTCTTGAATGGATAAACACCAACCCATTAGGTACTCTCTTGCAGTTATTCCTTCTTAATCTTGTTGTGAAATATAAAACTTTAAAATGGCATAAGATTGTAGCTTTTTATGTCAAAAGCAGGAGCCAAATGTGCAATTCAAAATATTGTGGGGGAAAAAACAACAACCTTATTTACTAACAATTTTATTTAACAAAAAGAAAAAACAAGATGCAGTGCATTGATAGCAATTTTAACAACAGATGCAGTGTTTTCATTTACAATTTTCTCATCAAGACAAGAAAATATGTATTCTTCTCTGCTGAAGATCCTCCAGAGATTCGATAGGGCTGTTGAATTACACTCCTCACAGTGGAATTGCATTTCTCCATGAGGTCACTATTCTCCTGTGTTAAAAGAAAATATTGAAATTAAGTTAAATAGCAAAAATTGTAATATAAAGGAGTGATTATGAACCTTTTAAAACATTTTAGTTTTTAGATTAAAGTAAATATAAATAAATTCTTAAAGTCTTAAGCAAGTTCTTAAAATATTGTTGAAAATTCACCTTTGTTACCATTTTCAAAATGTATACAAACATATCTTTTTAAACAATAATTTAAATTTGGGGGAAAAAATGAAACTACATTTAATATTAAATTTATTCTAAATATGAAAATACATATACAGGGGTCGTTCCAAGAAAAATTTAGGGCCCTTCACAAAAATCTATTTAATAATAAAATAAGCCCCTTCACAAAAATAAATTTAATAAAATGGGCCTCGTCACAAAATTTCTTTTAATAAAATAGGCCCCTTCATAACATTCTTTTTCATACAAACTGTTTTAAAATGTGTAAATTGTAAATAAAACCAGTTCACTGAAAACAAACTTTAGCAAGGGGATTTAAAGGAGTTTTGTCAAATTGTTCGTTTAAGTTTGAGTAACTGGATTTCAACTTTCGCTACAAAATATTATTTTTCACAAAAATAACTTGTACTTTTCACAAAATCGGCCCTAAGAATAAAAACAAACAAACAAAAAACACACACACACAAACAAACAATCTCCTCCCCATGCATATTCTGAAAGAAAAGAAAAAATTAAATAAAAAACCATACGCTAAAACTTTTAGCTTTATATAAAAAGTTACACCACTGAAAATTCAGCCAATTGTGAATAAAATGAATAAATGAAACCCTCTGTGTGATCACCAGGGTTCGTTGATATATATCATGATATATATCCGATGTTTATTTTCAAATTATCAAGATTTTTGATATTTTCGTATTACCTGATATTTATTTTCAAAATATCACCGTGTAAGATGTTTTTGATATTTTCAGTCAAAACAAGTGCAAATGAAATTTCCAACTGTTATTGACTGTGTTGTTCTGTAAATAAGGAATTTATGTCTCTGATAGTGACTTTTTTAGCCAAAGAAAACAAATATCTTTTTCAAACTTTATGTTTGAATTTTTTACTTTTAACTGTAGATTATTATGAGGGACATAATTCAGAACAGACACTGAAAGATAAACTGTCTAATTTAGATACTCAGTTATATATACAGCTTCATTAGAAAAGAATCTGATGTAAGCGTATAAAGCAGGGTTGCAAAAAAGCCGGCTAAAATTTAAAAAAGCCAGGTCGGTGGCTTTTATTGGCTTTAACCGGCTTTTTTTTGGCCAAAATTGGCCTTTTTTGGCCATAATTGGCTTTTATACAATGAAGCATTGTAATTATAAACTACACATTTTAAAGTATTTTTAATTAGTTTTAATGACATTTAATTAATTTAGAGTTTAATAAGTAACCAAATTTCTCAATAATGAGGACATTAATACTGGAATCAGCGGTAGAATTGATAAAAAAAAAGTCACTGGTCCCAAGGACCAGTAAGCATGAGAATTTAGTGGTCCGCAGTCATCATCACTGGCCCGCTACATAAAATTCTATTAAGTCCCTTTAACCTTGAGTGACCCCCCCCCTCTTAGAATATAAACACCAAACTTCCTTTATAGTCATCCAAATTTTTCAGCATAGTAAAATGTAAAATTATAATTTACTAAAAATTAAATAAACAGTATAAATAACGAAAACCTATAAAATTATTAATTAGATATTTTATTATTTATTTCAAATTACTACGGTTTAATGCAATTTTTATTTATTATTGTGCGATTTGTGTTTGGTTGCGGTTTTCTAGGGGACGAGAAAATTTAAGTTTACCCGTGAGAGAGAGAGAGGGGGAGGGGGGGGGGGGGCAGTTACTGGTCCTGCGGACCACTAAATTTTTCAAATTAGTGGTCCAATTGCATTTTTTGTGGCCTCGGACCAGCGGACCACCAAGGATTTCGAACGCTGGGAATAAAACTTAGATGGTTTTGCTAGTGATTTGTAGTCGGAATTGCAAATATGTCAGCTAAATTTTTAAAAAGGTCATACAAACCGCCAATTTTCTCATTTTTACTGCTTTATAAAATTAAAGAGGACAATGGTTACTTAGTTGCATGTTTTATTACTTAATTAATTTTAAGAGCTATTAATATACAAGTCTTATTTTATTTCTAATAAACATTTAAAATTAAACATAGTCATATTAATAAAAACCCCATTTCTCACTATTAAAAGCATTATGAATAGCATATGCATGAATATGCTGAGCAACAAGCTTTTCAAAATTTTATTTAGAGAATTTATATTTTTTTTTCTTGTTTAAATGCTCTATTTTTTTATACACTTATGTACCACTCTCCTCAAATATTATATCCTTTCTAATTTCTGTTTTAACATTTATAACTTAATCTCTCCATATAAACACATGAGAATGTTTTCATTTTGATGTGCTACATTTTGTCATTGTCTAATTAAATATAATCTTTAAAAATGTGTAGTATATGTGGAGCTATGTAATATAGAATTTCAAAACCCGAGTTTGGAACCTAACTGATATTCTTTTCAATGTTTATAATTTTTTCCAGACATAATGCCTTCACAGTTGCCTTCTAGAAGTTATAAAAGACTTATTTATTTGACAAAATTTAATAGAAATCTATAATTTTTTTTTGTAGAAAATATTTATAAGTGTATTAAAAATTAATTGTTCCAAATTTAAAACGAATTAACTGTAAACCAACTTTTAAAAATAAAAGCCGGCTTTTCTAAAGTGGTTAAAACCAAAAAAAGCTGGCCGACTTTTTTTGGCCTGGCTAAAAGCCGGCAACTCTGGTATAAAGCAAATTTTTTCTGTTTTCAATTAGTTGATTTTCAATTTTGTTCTAAGTATAAAAAAAAAAGAAAAAGAAAAATGCACTTTTAATATATTGTTTAAGTTTTCAAGTTAAGTAGAATATGTTTTAGTTTCTAATTTATATTATGCTTGAATATATTTATTATGAGCAATAAGTTGACTATTTTGAAAATATCAGATATATATCAAAAATATCAGATATATATCAAAATATCGGATATTTTTGATATTTTCAAAAATATCATTTAAATTTGGGGGTGGGGGAGGAGAAACTACATTTAAATTCATTCTAAATATGAAATGTTTTATTACAACAATGATGTTTAACCTTACCCCATAAAATCTAACTAAGCAGTCAAACGGCAGTTTTTTTCCAACAGTCAAATGCATGTGTCTGAGAGATACATGTCTAATTTAATACAGTATAACCTCGAAAATCAAGACTAAGACTAGATTTATAAAAATTCTAGATTTCACAAAGATAATCGAAACTTTCAGTGCTCTTAACGGTACCTTTAATCATAATTTAATTAATAACAAAGTGATAATTATGTAAGAAAAAGGAAAAAATAATATCGAAAGGCTTACTTTCATTGAAATTTGTTAAAACTTTTTCAATAAACAGTGAATTTTGAAAATTCAATTGCAATTTGCTTCCCTTTTTTTTTTTTTTTTTTTTTTGAACTATTTTTAACAAAAATGTTTTTCATATTATTAAATACATGTTAGGAATATCTATTTCAGAAATACAGACTTGTTTTTCTAAACTGCATAATGTTATGACAAAATTAAATTTTATATGCTATTTCTATACCGCCAACATTACTCTCTTCTATTTTAAAAATTACCTATCATTAAAAAGAAAAACTTCCAAATCTAACACATGTCATGGATTTCTATCTAATCTTGGTAGAAAATGTGCATTATTGGGCAAATGTATCTGATTGATAGATGATACTAAATAAATGAACTGAAACTGGATAGCACTGCATTCTAAACACATAGGAAAGATACACTATATGGCCATTAATGACCAGCAATTTTCAATTTTAGACATTTTGTCGAATATTTAGAAATATACTTGACAGATTTTTCTGAAATTTCAGTATAAAAAAAAAACAGGTATGATCTCATATTTAACAATGTCGATTTGTTAAGGGGGGGGGGGGGGCAACAAAAAATCAAAGAAAAAAATACTTGGGATCACCTTGTAAAATTCACAAAATGATCTACCGCTACCGAATATAAATAAACAGACATTGTGCAATATGTGCATTCTTTTGTGTAAGAATAGCACTTATATTAATAGAGATATAGCGATTTATTTAAAAAAATAAAAAAATTCTTGCATATTTTTTGCTTATAACATGCAGAGTTTTCAACCCAATTTAACGCCAGTTTCAGAAAAATTGACAAAATATAATAGAAACAATATAGTGCAATTATAATATAGCTATATTAAATATTTTAGGAAATATGAGCACTTGTATGAAATAATTTTTATCTGTGCATGCGCGAACGATAACAAGGATCATTTTACATAATTTAATAGTCTATAGAGCAACTTATTAAAAAAAATCTACTAGTCAAATATCGTAAAAATTCAGAAGGATATCGGCATTAAAGTGAGCAAATTTTTAGTTGTTCTCCAAAAGTAACTGAATGATAAGGGATTTTCCACAAATTGTCAATTTTTATTAACTGACTTTCAGAAAAAAGTATTTAGTGAGTATCAATAAGTAGATTTGGAAAAAATGCTTCGATTTTGATACTTCTTTTGATCATGGTATAGGCTCGTTCTGGTGGTTATCCAAGAATAACTAAAGCATCAACAAAAAATGGAAATAAAAAAAAAAAAAATTAAAAATGACAATTTGTGGAAAATCTCTTATCATTCAGCTGCTTTTAAAGAACAACTAAAAATTTGCTCACTTTAACGCCGATATCTTTCTGAATTTTTAACACATTTGACTAGATTTTTTAAAAATAAGTTGCTCCATAGAGTTGACTATTAAATTATGTAAAATGATCCTTGTTATCGTTCACGCATGCACAGATAAAAATTATTTCATACAACTGCTCATATTGCCTAAAATATTTAATATTTATATTCCAATTGCACTATATTGTTTCTATTATATTTTGTCAATTTTTCTGAAACCGGCGTTAAATTGGGTTGAAAATTCTGCGTGTTATAAGCAAAAATCATGCAAGAATTTAATTTTTTTAAATAAATCGCTATACCTCTATTAATATACGTGCTAGTCTTACACAAAAAAATACACATATTGCATAATGTCTGTTTATTTATATTTGGTAGCGGTAGATCATTTCGTGCATTTTATTTTACAGGGTGATCCCAAGTATATATATTTTTTCTTTGATTTTTTGTTGCCCCCCTAAGTGATCCCCTTATTAAATCGACATTGCTAAATATGAGATCATACCCGTTCTTTTCAATCCTGAAATTCCAGAAGAATATGTCAAGCATATTTCTAAATATTCGACAAAATGTCTAAAATTGAAAGTTGCCGGTCATTAATGGCAATATAGTGTAGATGCTAGGTATGAAGTTTACTAATATGAAAACAGATTTTTTTTTTTCAGATATGTATCTGTAAGGTCGCAAAAACAATTACAAAACACACACACACACACACACACACAAAAAAATAAAGAAAGAAATTCCAATGACAAAATTAAAACTTAAAAAATATATTTAAGATTAATATGTAAATTTATACCCTGTCTTCTATTTCTTGCTGATAATACACCTCCTAAGGATTATCACGTGCCTCTTTGATAGTCCTCTTTGTTGGTACTTCTTTTGGGATGGTGTTAAATTTAACCTCATTGTTTTAAACCTCCATTCAACCATACCAGCTTGAGCGATAGGATCAAAGTATTGTTCCTAAAATGAAAATGTGCAAAAACAATGTTATCGATTTAAAATGTTTCAATGATTTTAACTTAAAATTTCAAAACACAGACGTAATGATGAGTTTATACGAAAGTGCCTGAAACATACAAAAAAGGAAATTCATTTCCCTCCAATTTACTCAAGCAATAAATTGGAGGGATGGGACTGTTGCATAATTAAAAATATATACAGTATAAAGTAAATTATCTGGAATTGTTGGGTTCACATGTTTTTGGATAACTGGCTACTCACTGCATTAAGCTATGCCTTTGTTGCAATTAAAATTTATTAGAATAATCAGATTAAAGCTCCTCAGATTAAAGAGATAAGTTGCTTTTTTTATTCAATGGCCTTTGAAATGTCCCACAATTCTTGGAATATCTCATCACAAAATTCATATTTATAGCCTAAAAAAAAAGGCAAAAGCCTAAATTCTGTCAAAGGATTTAAAAAAAAAGCAAATTTCATAAAAGAATCGCGGAAAAATGATCATCAATTGATCGGGGAAAAAAAAAAAAAAAAAAAAATGTCAAAGGGCCACAGAAAAAGGCGTGAATTCCGTAAAAAAAAAATGCAAGAAAAACACGAATTTCGTAAAAAGATCGCAGAAAAAACGCGAATTTCGTCAAAGGACCGCAAAAAAGAGAGCAAATTTCATTAAAAGCGTGCACGAAAAAAACTAATTTCTTAAAAGCATAATGGAAAAAAGCCCGAATTTTGTCAAGATTGTGAAAAAAATGCAAATTTCGTAAAAGAATCGCGCAAAAAACTAATTACTTCAAAGAATCGTGTAAAAAATGCAAAATTCGTCAAAGCGCTGCGTAAAAAGTGCGAAATTCGTCAAAAGATCATAGAAAAATGCGAATTTCGTCAAAGGTTTGCGGGAAAAAAACTGATTTCATGAAAGGATCGCAGATAAAATGTGAATTTCGTCAAATGATCACAGAAAAAAAACCGAGAATTTCGTCAAACGGCCACAGAAAAAAATGTGATTTTTGCCAAAGGGCCACAGTAAAAACTCACCGGTCTCTTTAATGATGATACCTATGAATGGACCTCTCCCTACAAAATGTGATTTAGTTGTTTCAGTAGCAATGTCACATTATTTCTGCCCTTCTTATCATGGATTTTTAGCTTTATTTTTTTTAAGCAAAATAATTATTCTTTGATTAATATTAATTATTTTTTAATTTAAATGGTAATTACTTTAAAACTACTGTTTTTAATCCATATCGTTAAAATAACATAACACGGTATTTTACGTTATTAAACATTAAATTAATTTGCAGATAGTTTTTGACCCAATATTTATGTGCACAGAAAGTTTTAGGTTTTATACAAGTCAGGTTGCAGAAAAAACACAAATTTTTCCAAAGGGTTACATAAAAAATGGAAGTCTCTTTAGAAAACAGCACGTACACAAATATCTATGTTTATTATAACAGGGATAGTTTTTAAACTTAAAAAATATACCAAACTAACTTTTGAAATTTTGGGTTTAACCCGAACCCAACTTGCAGGAATTCACACTCAGCATCAAATCAACCTGAACCAAGAACAGAGTTTACTCAACCTACAACAAAAATAATTAGCGATTGTTTGTTTTAACAAATGTTAATTCATAGAAGAAACCATTAAATTTAAAATTTTATTAATTAAAAAAAGGTCATCCTTTAAATAAACACAAAGCAAGTTTTTTTCCCAATATGAAATTTACTATGTAAATGTAGTTGGTTTTATTAAATATTATGTAAAGTTGTTTTAAAAAATGACATTTTAATACCTTTAAACTTTGAAATATAAAAAAGTATTTGGCCAAACAGTTACTATTCGGCTAGCTGAATATTCAGTATTCGGCCAAATCACTATTCGGTACATCATTAAACCTAACTTGCTACTTTGAACAGCACTCATAATCTTCAGTTTTAATTTTTAACTGAATTGTTTACATATCAAATACATGTGTGAATTATTAGTTCCTGCCACTTACTGAAACTAGTTTCTGTCCTGATGATATGAAAAAGTAAAATGTTTTAAAATTTTACTGCTGTATGATATATTTCTCAAATCATTTTCATTTATTAATTTTTTTTAGAATATGTGAAATTATGGCTAAATTGATCAGTCGGGGGGAGGTACATCATGGAAAAATACCAGAAATTTTAGCGAACACAGTATTGACTAGAATAAAAAGACTGTTTTTACTGCAAAAACATTATCCCTCCCCACCACAAGATCCTTTGACAAAATTCATACTTTTTTCATGATTCTTTAGTGAAATTTGAGTTTTTTTTTTTTTTTTTTTTTTTTTTTTTTTTACAATTCTCTGGCAATATTCGCATTTTAATGAAATTACTGCTTTTTAACTTTTGACAAACTTTGTATTTTTTTCCCTACCCGATTATGTGAAGATACTCGCGGGTTAATGCTATTCTTATTTGCATTTCGACATTTTGAATATATATATATATATATATGTATATATATATATATTTTTTTTTGGGGGGGGGGGCGGGGGGGGGGGGTTGGACATCTGAGCTTGATCCTCATGGCACTCGTTTACTTTTTCAATTTTGATTGCAGAATTTTTTTTTTTTTTTTTTTTTTTTGAGAAATTACCTTTACTTTTAGAATCTGTTCCAAAAGTGAAAGTATTGTCTTAAAAAGAAAAAAAAACCTTCGATTAAAATTAAAGTAAACAAGGGGCACTGAAGATCAAATCAGCTACACAATGCCGCAAAAGAAGAAAAAAATGCAAATGAGATCAGCCAAAAACCTCCTCATAGGAATAGCACTCGAGTGTGTTTCACTTGCAGAGACAGCAGCCTTAGTGAGTCCCTGCAAGTGAAGGCACTTGCAAGCTAATGCTATTTTCTAAAAAAAGGGGGGGGGGGGGGTATTTTCTAATAACTCGTTTTCATTTGGACATTTTTAAATAATTATTTTTGCATTGGATAGCTGAGGTCCCTCTCTACATCACTACTCAACAAGTAAAAGAACATTGACACATTTTCAAATTCATTTTTTAACAGAAAGATATAAAATTGGAAAGCTCGACTATGGAAGAGATTCGGAATTGAACTGTATTTACCATTTTGTGATCAATAAATTACCTGTTGAGTTATAAGCGTTTTTGATCACATGACAAGTTTTTCACTTCTGGGTGGTTTAGTGTTGGGTAGGACACAGAAATTTTTTGTTGTTTGTATGAGGTACCTCCAAAAAACTTTTGTCATGACAATGTCATGCTTCCAAAGGAGTGAGGTGGGTGTGGTTTATATGCAAGAACTAAAATTGAGTTAGGATGGATATAATTTCTCCCTCCTCCTCGGTGTATGCTGCTTAATCCGACAACTCGAAGTTAGGTGTTAGCCCCGTAGCAGAAACTGTGCAGTACGGCAGCAGCGATGGAGGTTATTTTAGACCTTGCAGATTAATCTACCAGCTTAAAAATAATATTGTGCTTAAAAAAATTCACCAAATATTTACTTTGATTTAAGAGTTTTTGTATTTCTTATCAATTTTCTATGTGAAATGCAATTTCTGTTTATTTTATGGGTTACTATAAGTATTTGAGATAGTAGCTTGTTTCAGTATTGTTGGGTTGCAGATAAATTTTGGTTTGCTGCAGATGGATATCGAAAATTCTGCTATCGGGAGCATTAGGAAAGTGGAACTTTAGTTAGGGTCACCTGGGGTAAAATGGGTATAAAAAAGCTTTTTATTTTTATGTTTCATAGCAGAAACATTATGAAATATTATCATGTTTTTGTTCAATATTTTTTACATTATGTACTTTAGGTCTAAATTCAACATAATTACCCATTTTATCTCGGTTCGTGGTAAAATGGGTATATGCTGGTTAAAGTTGAATTACATTATAATTAATGTATAGACCATTTAAAAGTTTTGTACCTTCATCCTCTGAATCATATGTAAACTGGGGCGAGGAGGGAAGACAAAAAACTGTCTCTTTCACTTTGTTTACATTTTTTTCTTGACAAATAAAATCTCTTATGAAACTAATAGAAATAAGATGCAAGTACACACAAATCCTATTCCCCCCCCCCCCCCAAACTGTTCTTAATTTTCACCACATCAATTTACGTCCATGCTCTGAATCATGTTTCTAACAGTGTTTCATCTTAAAAGTTTTTTTTTTATTTAATGCAGCTCAAAAGCAGATAGATATCAGCATGAGTATCTGTAGGAAAAAATGAGAAATTAAGTTAACTGAAAAATATTTTAAATCAAAAGCAATTTATAAAGTTAACTAGCTATAAGTGAATGAAAATTTATGTACAAAATATGTATACGGCAACGACTGGTACAGCTTGGTTGGGATAGACTTCCTGACAATTTGAGATGCTTCCACATCGACATCAGCAATGTCGTCTTTCTCAAGGAAGACTTAATCCGGCAGATTACTTTGTTGTAAACTTTACAGTGTATTCATCTTCATCAAGGATATCAATAATAAGACCTGTAGATTCTTGAACAGACTACTTTACACTGAATTTCACAACGACCCAGCCACCAATCATTGGATTCACTGCAGCGAGAACCTTTGGTTTAACTTCCTTGAATTGCTTCGACTCTTTTTACTGTTTATCCTGTTTTAAGGGTGTATTCCGATCCAAACGGCTTATTTTCTGATTCCTTTTTGCTTTCAAACGCCTCAAACTGGGAAATTCTCTTATTTAGAAACTACATAATGTGCCATGCTTTTTGATAAATGCAGAAAATATTGTCAAAGTGGGTGTTTTGAACCGAATTTTCGGAAGCGGGAGATCTGGGAATGAAAAAAATGGTCATACAGAGAAAATAATTGTTTAAAAATCAAATTCTAATGAATTGAGTGAAAAATGAAATCACACGGCCTCTTATGCATCTCTTCAAAAATCACCCCAGCAAGTTCCATGTTGTTACTTTTAAAAATGAGTCTGAAAATGTCCCAGAAAATTTTGAGCTGTTGAGGGTGGAAAAATATTTTTTCGAATACACCCTTAATCCACCCAATTTAATAAAGTTAGAACATATGTTTTAATTTAATTTATGGCCGAAAATATGGTACTTTGATTTAATGCGATTTTTCAGAAATTGTCGGTTAACAGCGATTTTTAATGTTTACATTCCAAAGCGAAGTGCGGATAACAGATGTTCACAACTAATTTATAGCCTAATTTCAGTTTTAAACATAGGATCAATAACAATTTGCTCTCAAAAGTCTTTCAATTTAATCAATTTTCATACATTCATATCTTGACCTCAACTAGGATAAAAAAGATGGCTTATACCTATTTTACCCCATGTGACAAGAAATGCTATAAAATTTTTTTGAATAAATAAATTTACTCATTTTTTGAGTTTTCTATTAGAAAAATCCTTCTTTAAAATCGAAACAGTTTATTTTGTAAGATCAAAAATGCTTATAACTCAACAGCTAATTTATTGATCACAAAATGGTAAATACAGTTCAATTCCGAATCACTTTCACAATACATAACAAATTCTTACTGTAGTATATTTTTCTGGAAAGAGGTTTTTCATTCACTAAAAACACTTCGTTCTACCTTCTGAAAAACAAAATGACTGCTAAGCCCAGTATATATGTAGCTAGTTTATTTTTACCAAGTTTAAATAACCATTCTTACAGTCTCATTTCCGAATATGAACCAAAATTTAAATTTAAATAACAGAAATGTATCAAAACACCCAAAAGACAGTGGAAACCCTCGTGCCCAGTAATGGACACCCCATAAAAAGTAATAAATATAATTGTTTTTATGACTGTACTTAGAAACAGAATTTAATGAATACATAGAATGAAACAAAGTAGTTATTTTCAAATAAATTTAACAATTAGGATACCAGTTATTAATAAAATATTTGTGATAATCCTTTACTGTTTCCATCAGTTATTGTAATTATAAGAAGATCGATGTTTTAACTATTTTAGATGGATAGTTTAAAATACTAAATATCAGGCAATTACAGCTATCAAATTATTGAAACGGGAATTTAAAAGGTATAATTAAAAAGAAGTTTTGGAATATTAGTGTTTAGTCTCACTATTTTTAACAATTATTCTTCCAGAGACTACTTGATGCATCATTTATAATAATTAATATTACAAATATGAAAGAAATGATATTGTGAGTTGAATATTTTAAACACTAAATAAAATAATTAATATTACAAATATGAAAGAAATGATATTGTAAGTTGAATATTTTAAACACTAAATAAAATAATTTCAAAATAAAACTGTAGAACTGATGTTTGAGGCCACTGATCTGCAGATTTACTAGTTTCATGAATATTACCTATAACTTTCATTAATACTTTTTTTTTGTGTGTGTGTGTGTGGCGGGGGGAGGGGGGCTCAGAGGTGAACAAGGAAACATTTAAGACAGAAAATAGATTTTTAATAGCTTCTGTAACTTAATTGTTTTTATTTAAACGGAGAGGGATTAAGCCCTATGAACCCCTCTTTGACTGTGCTCAATATTTTCTGCTTCCTGGCTGATTTGATTGCCAGATTATAAAATATGCAAATATAAAAAAAGCATAAAATATTAAAATTTTATCAATCAATAAAATAACTTAAAAGCAGTTATTTATAAAAATGTTAGTGTTATTACATTCTGGTAAGTGCAATTTAAAAATTAAAAATTGATTACTTAAGTTTTCAGTTAAGTCAAAGGATTTTAAATGCATTATGAACGTTACTGAAATTGCATTTTTAGCAATGCTTACATGGAGTGTCCTTTACTGGAAATTGACTAAGTGTTCCAGTAATGAACACAGACAGGTCTTAAAATCTTAAAAATAAATGAAATTTTGTAAATGGTCGTTAGTACATAAAATTCTAAGTTTTCTATTGCTACTCAAACAAAAACATTCAAATATTGCAAGAAAATAAATATATAAATTAATTAAACAAAGCCATTTCTTAACCTCTTCATTAAGATTTTCACAGAAAAACAGCGAAACTTTGAAACATTTTCTGCTTCCTGATGAGTTTGATTAAAAGTGTCAACAATAACCCAGTGCAAGGAAGAATTATAAAATAAATAATTAAAGATAAATATTTATCTTTTTTTTTTTTTTTTTTGAACCAAAAACATCAAGGGGTGTCCATTACTGGCAGATCTACCTATATAGAGATGGAAACAATTCTTTCGAAATTCTTGTCATTTTTCACAAAATTATTTATTACAAATTATAAAACATATTTTTGGTTGATATGATTCATCTGAAAAATTACTTTCACAAAATACTTAGTACTGTTATATCTGACAAAAAGTTTTGTCAATCGAAAAAGAAAACTTTTATTATTTTCACATCCCCTCATCCCCCCTTGGCTTTACATGACGCTATGATCAGCTTATTTATTTATTTATCAACAAAGTAATAAACAGGACATTTTAAACGAAAATAAATAAGTAAAAAATAAAAGGGCAGAACAATTTTAAAATATAGAAGCATTTCTAAAATTAGCTGCCGGCAGTGACGCTGAGCGTATGCAGGAATCTTTAGTTATTTATTTTTACAACAAATTAAGAAATGCAGGAGAATTTTTTCAAAATTTTAAAGCTTTATATGCTAGGGAGGCACAGTATGTGTGTAAATTAAGTTAGCGTGTATACGAAGTCCGTTACCACGTGTTTCAAGATTAAAATAAAATCAGTACATACAATTCCACTAAAAACTAAGTATAAATTAAATGCTTTTATAAAACTTACCGAGTAAAACAGGTCCATCCTCTTCCTCAATGTTTCATCATTAAGTAAACTTCTTTTAACTTTATGTTTACATTCGCCATCTTGACTTGAGGACAGGCGCGACGGCGAGACGAACGAATCGCAAAGAACGGCTCGATAATGAGTGAATTTTTATCAAGTTGAGTTGTTTCGTTTCAGCTCTCCTTGAGCACAATAGAAAAATAACAGCTGAAATCAAGTTGAGCTAAACATTTAAAAATCAACTCATTCACGATCCAATAAATTAGAACTCATTTTTGAGCAACCAAATCCACTCATTCGTTTTAAGAGAGTACACAATGTACATTTCTTTACAAATTTATAGCTGAAACATATTTAGTTGCTTTTTTTATCTCTAGAACTCTCGTATTTTATATCACATTAAAGCAAGATAGTTTCACGTATTAAGGTTCTGAAGCACAATAAAATCGAAATGTTTTATTTTTGTGTTCGTCGTTTATATATAGATCACCAGCAAGAGATCCTTTAGGAGATTATTATTATTGGCAATCCGAACTATATACACAATGTACATTTATTTACAAACTTATAGCTGAAACATATTTAGTTGCTTTTTTTTAATTTCTAAAACTCTCGCATTTTATATCACATTAAAGCAGGATAGTTTCACGTATTAAGGTTCTGAAGCACAATAAAATTGAAATGTTTTATTTTTGTGTTCGTCGTTTATAAATAGATCACCAGCTAGAGATCCTTTAGGAGATTATTATTATTGGCAATCCGAACTATATACACAATGTACATTTCTTTACAAATTTATAGCTGAAACATATTTAGTTGTTTTTTTTTTATCTCTAGAACTCTCGCATTTTATATCACATTAAAGCAGGATAGTTTCACGTATTAAGGTTCTGAAGCACAATAAAATCGAAATGTTTTATTTTTGTGTTCTTTGTTTATATATAGATCACCAGCAAGAGATCCTTTAGGAGATTATTATTAGTGGCAATCCGAACAATATACACAATGTTCATTTATTTACAAATTTATAGCTGAAACATATTTAGTTGCTTTGTTTTTTCTCTAGAATTCTCGTATTTTATATCACACTAGCAAACCCCACGTCTTTGCTCGCGTAATAGTTAAAATATGCCAAGTGATATTTGCACGACTATTTTTTATTAGAAGAATTCTTTTTGAAATAATTCAAAAATTAAAAATTAAGCCACAGTTTGACTAAACTTCATTATAAAAGTGCAATAGACAGAAATGAGATTTTAATTAATAAGAAGAACTAAAACTAATTCCAATTAAATGACAACACTGGGGAATAAATTTTAACAAAATGTCTGTTGACTTTGATTTTTCAGCTATTTTTAAGTGAAAAAGCGTGCTAATTTGAAATCTGCAATTAGTTTTCTTCTATCACGTCCAGTTTTTTCTCTACAGCTTATTAAAGTGACCACTCTGCACTGAATCGAGCGTGAATCATAGGAAGAAAAAAGTTTCAGAACTATTAGCATCAAGACTGCATGAGAAAAATTTGCTTGAAAAGGGAGCCAAGGTATCATACTTTCGATCAAGAAATGTTCTTCAATACTTTCAAAGTGACGGTTCATTTGTTTATTGCCATAACGTACATGGTTTAATGGAGGAGTTGAAAATTCCATCCTGTACTGCAACTGAATGGCGACTGTTTATAGATAGCTCAAAGAAAATCTTGAAGTCCGTGTTCCTTCACAATGGAAAATAATTTGGAGCAGTCCCAATAGGGCATTCAGTTTCTTCAGTTCAGTGTCGAAGAATATGAGCACATAAAGGGATCCATTGATTTATTGTAATACACATGCACGAATGGATCATCTGTGTTGACCTTAAAATGGTCTGCTTCCTTCTTGGCCAGCAACGTGGATATACCCAGTATCCTTATTTTTTGTGTATGTAGACAGCAGAGCTCGTTAGAAGCATTGATTTCAGTTGAATTGGCCTCCAAGATCTAACCTCAAACTCGGTGATATAACATTTTGCATCAGTCACTTGTCGACGGAACATAATATTTCCATCTCTGCATATAAAACTGAGACAAATGAAGTTGTTCGTGAAAACTTTGTCAACTGAAGGAGACTGTTTCAAGTATCTCATTTCGAAATTGCTAAACCTGTCTTTTGAAAAGATAAAGGCAGTTGTATTTGATGGTCCACATGTTCGGAACCTCATTAGAGATGAACATTTTATCGGAAGAATGACAAAACTCCAAAAGGATGCTTGGTTGGTATTCAAAAACTTTATCAAAGACTTTCTTGGAAAGAGGCGAGTTGAAAATTACACCGAAATTGTACAGCAACTTTTAGAGAGCTTCAAAATGCTTGGTTGCAACATGAGCATCAAACTTCATTTTCTGCATAGCCATTTTGATGACTTCCCGGAAAATCTTTGTGCAATCAGTGATGAGCAGGTTGAGCGATTCCACCCAGATTTGAAGCTCATGGAAGAACGGTATCAAGGTAGATGGGATGAACATATCATGGCTGACTATGTTGGAATATCAAGCGAAATTGTCCACACATTGAACACTCCAGCAAAAGCTACAACTGAAAATTTTTACCTTAATATATACTTTTTTCGTAATGTAAAAGGATTTTACTACTTGTATGAACACAATGTAGTTTATAGTAAGTATATACAGTCGTTGTATGAATAATGTATTTGGTAATTTTTTTTATTCTCCTTTGTATGCACATTAAGTATGATTTTGGGGGTATCCTGTAGCTTAAAAAGTCGACGTGATAGAAAAAGACTGGGGTCATTTTTGGATTTAGATGCCAATAATTAGCCAAAAACAAATGCCAGATCAAAGTCAATAAAATGTGTGTTCCCCAGTGTAATTTAGAAAGTATTTTGAGACTTTTATGCTCATTTCATACGCTCATTTCAGTATTCATTTGAATTTTTTTAATTTTTTAGAAACCATCTTAACATATTTACATCTTAAAATTAACCATCATGTCAAATTAAAAGCTTCTTGTAGAACAGTCTACCAACTTTCCGTAGTTAGTGGCCCCAACATAAAAGGCCGAAACAGAGTTGAAATAGAATGTCTCGAAAAATGTTGAAATAGAGATTGTCAACATTAATTTGCCAACATTAACCTTGAAATCGGTTGGTACTTCCTAATATTCTATAGAAAAGGGAATTTAGATGTTTTTAAAGGCTTTCTTGTTGTTCCTGATAACCAGGTGGTAATGACAACGGCATAAAATATAGTCCGTATAGGATCAGGGACTATCACTTTTGATCCGCAACCAACAACTTCTGTAATCGGCTTATTATTTCCTGAGATTCCATAGAAATCGTAATTTAGGACTCTTTTAAAGTGCTTTTCGCTCCTTCCCTTCGCTTCACACCTTTTTAATTTCGAATTTATTTTCGACTGTTCTTAGAGGACATTTATATTTTATAAGTAACTACCGTGCTATATTTAAAGTTTCTAGCATCTTCAGTACCCCAGAAATCACAATTTAGAAAGTTTTTTGCTCCTGCAACCCTCGACATAAAATACAGCTTATGTTTGAGCACGTTCTATCATCATCAATTTGCAACCATTATGTTTGAAATCAGTTTCGTATTTCATACGATTGCATAAAAGTCGTAATTTTGAACGCTTATAGAACGCTTTTCGCTCACTTCATCTTTTTAAATTTGGAATTTTCTTTCGACTGTTCTTAGAAAGCAGTTGCATCTTGTGAGTAAATACCATGCCATATTTCAATGTGTTAGACCCCTCAGTTGTGCAAAAAACTCAAATTAGAATATGTTTTGCTTTTGCAACCCTCAGATGGTAGTGACAGCAAATAAAATATAACCTATGTTATAGCAGGGACTATCACCATTGATTTGCAACCATTTCTTTTGAAATAGCTTTGGTATTTACTGAGATTGAGTAGAAATCGCAATTTACAACGCTTTCAGAACGCTTTCGCGCTTTTTCACTCCTTTTTAAATTTCCAATTTTTTCGAAACTGTTCTTAAGGTTATATTTTTTATTATTTATATCTAATTATATTTATTTAATTATTATATTATTATATTATTATTACTAATTATATTTATTATACTCTATATATCATTTATATCTAATAAATATGTAACTTGCCTAATTTTAAGTTTCTAGCCCCTACCGATCACAAAAATCGAAATTTAGAACGCTTTTTTGCTCCTGCAACGTCTAGGTGATAGTGATACCGATATAAAATAGCCTCTATTTTAGAGTAGAGGCTTCAGCATCAATTTCCTACCGTTACGTTTGAAATAACTTTGATTCTTCCTGAGATATTGCTGACAAATCGGCATTTAGAACGTTTTTAGAACGCTTTTAGCGCATTTTGCTCCAGCATCTCCTGTGGGGTAGTGGAAACAGATATAAAATATAGCCTATCATGGAGCAAGATATGTCACCTTCATTTGTACACCATTGTATTTGAAATCGGTTCAGTACTTCCTGAGATTGCATAGAAATCGCAATTTAGAACGTTTTTTACAACGCTTTTTGCGCATTTTGACCCCTTTTAAATTTTGATTTTTTTAGGAAATGTCTTTAGAGATCATTGATATCTTATAACTAACTACCATTCCAAATTTCACGATTCTAGGCCCTTCCGTAACGCAGAAACTGCAATTTAGAACGTTTTTTTTCCCTGCACCCCCTTTGGGGTAGTGGCGCCGACATTTGTTAAATCATAGCTATGTTTAATCATACCCTATGTTTAGGAAGGGTTGTCACCATAATTTTGACGCCTTTATTTTTTAAATCGGTCTGGTATTTCCTGAGATTGTGCGGAAACCATCATGTAGAATGTTTTTTAGAACGCTTTTCGCGCATTTTCACCCTTTTTAAATTTCGAATTGTTTAAGAACTGTTCTTAGAAATCCTTTATATCTAATAAGTAGCTAATATTTCAAATTTCATATTTCTAGACCCTTCAGTAACGCAAAAATCGCATATTATTGGCTACTTTCTGGTCAGAATATAGTTAAATTACGGTTATGAAACAGTTTTTTCGAAAAACGGTCAAATGACTGGACAGAATGCTGCAAATGTTTAACAGTGCATAGATTTAATGAAGGATTCGTGTAATATTTTAAAGTTATATTTCTTTTGAAGAAATTTTAAAATGTGACGGCATTTTTTGAAGAAATAATAAAGTTTTTTTTATTTTTCCCAATAATTCAAATCTCACTTACTCTTCCTTAGTAACATGAATCTCGAATATAATTTGCAATGGAAAATAAAAATTATAAACTCTCTCGGTAAACAAAACGAATCAAAAAGGATTAATTTCAATCTTGCTCTGATAAATGATACTGCATCATGTATATATAATGAATTGCGTCTCTCAGTTTTCGAATAAATAGACACTAACAATATATTGGAGGCATGATAAATGGAAATTTGGAATGCTAATTGTTTTAAGCTCTAAATTACGTCAGACATTTTGTATATATTATAAGAATAAATGTTGATTTACGACTCTGCATGAAAGATATATTCTGAAGACATTTTAGGAAATTTCTCAAATTATACGTTACCGTGAAGATGTGCAATTATTTTAGGAAAATCTCTATTAAAGCATAAACTTTCGCTTTAAAATTTGCTGTATCGCATCATGACACTATAGTTAAAGTTTAAAGAATAGTTAAGGAAATTTTAAATTATGCAAATATTTCTGACACGTTTCAGGTAAATATATCTTAGCATTACTTTTTTAAACTTTTAAACTTATATTTAACATATTATGAAATATTATTTTTAAATATATTTAAAAAGGTTTTAGAAAAATGGAATATATTATTATTATTACGGACTGGTAATGATGTAGCTTAACTTTTCAAGTGCTACTAATTTGGAGGCAGAAGCAAGACTGAAAAGAAATAGAAGAATGAGTAATAGAGGTAAGTTTTGAACAGTCAAAGGGAAAGACGGAGACAACGTTTAAACAAGTGATTACACCGACAAGTGCTGTATGAAAAAGTGTAATTAAAATGAAAATTAAAAGATTGAAATAAAGTAAAGGGGCGGGGCGGGGTGTAAAAAAATAAGAATAAATAAATACATTTTTTTTTTAATTAAGCCAGAAAGGAGAAAAAGAGATATACATAAACAATTAAAAATAAAATAAAAATATATAAAAACATTTAAATGTTAAAAAAGAGATTTAATTACACAAACCAGTTTAATTGAACAAAAAATTCCAAACTGGAAAGAATATAGTTCAATAAAATTTTCCATTGATAATAACATAAATCTTGAGGTAAATATTTATCTTCAACGTCATGCTATCTATACTATTATACCTCATTTCTTAGCTACATTTCGCCCAAGTAAAAATATTTAAATGCACACACCTAATTACGTAGTAAAAGTAAAACTATTTAAAAAAAACAATTTTTTAAATTTAATTAATAAATATCATCATGTTCTAAAACATATTTCTTACAATACGTTAATTTTACATGAACCACCGTGCATGAAAAATTTACCACTTTGATTAGCGCGTGATAAAAAGCACAAAATAGTAAATATAGCTACAAAAACTCATAACTTTTGTAGCGTCCCTTTTTTAAGGTATGGCAACAGGAAAAACCCTAACATTTAATCTATTTCGGAATTTTTAATTGTTTTCTCAGCCTATAATCAAAATTTAATGAATATTAACTGATAAAATCGTATGTTAAAAAAAAAAATATATATATATATATATTAAAATACTTATATTTTATTTCCCAGTTTTTAGTATTTAAAATATTCCATTGCTGTAGTTTCAGAGCCAGCTGTCTTATTTTAGCGAGAAAGATTTGCCCCATACTGAACTCTTTTTGTAGTAAATCGTATATAGTTGTTGCCACAATGAAAATTTGGCACTGTGGACAATTGGCATTATCATTGATTTATTAATTTATAATTAAGATCTAAAATATTAAAATATTGTACTCTCTTCTCATCGTAAATACTCTTGTGTACGTAGTAAGTATTAATCTACCTTATAAGGAAGACAATATACAATCGATTACAAGAACCAACTTTATATACATGAACCAATTTAATTTAAATGAAAGAAAGTAAAAGCCAAGTTTTAACATACAGGTCTTGTGTTTACGAATCAAGAGCACATAAACTTTACTGATCAAGAATCAATGCTTCGAGTAGATAAAATAATTAAAGAATTAAAAAGATTTTATGTATATTTTAAGGAACATCTTAGGTTATTATCCTGATCCTGCGAGACGCCAGCGGGTCAGTAGAAGAATTAGGTTCTATGTATACTTTTAGGAACATTTTACGTTATTATCCCAATCCTGCGAGACGCCGGCACGTGAGCAGAAGAATTAAAGAGATTCTATGTATACTTTAAGGAACATCTTACGTTATTATCCCGATCTTGCGATAGGCCGTACAGTGGGACGTTTTCATGATCTAGGTGGGCAAAATTATTTCGTTGAAGTGCTGATTCCAGCCATCTTCATAATCACACATCTGTTTTTTCTTTTTTCTTTTTTTGACAAAACTCGTACGGATCTCGAAAATAAGGACATTCAGCTATCAGTATATGCAGTTTTGTCAAATTCCGTGATAATCGGAAAAATGAATTTTGTCCACCTAGATCATTAAAGCACCCCACTGAACATCGGCGCGTGAGCAGAAGAATTTAAGAGATTCTATGTATACTTTAAGAAACAACTTGGATTTTTACCCCGAGCCCGCGAGAAACCGGCGGATCAGCAGAAGTATTAAGGAGATTCTATGTATACTCTAAGGAACATCTGAGGTTGTAATACTAAGCCTGCGAGACGCTGATGGGTCAGCAGAATAATTAAAGACTCTCTATGTATGCTTTAAGGAACATCTTAGATTTTTATCTCAAACCCGAGAGACGCCAGGCGGGTCAACAAGTTATATATGTATATATATATATAAATTTAATTTTAAAAAGTGAGTTAGAGAGGGGGGTTACTGCATAATCATACCTCGCAACATTCGTATTTTATTTCGTTTGTTGATTTAGCACACTTCAATAATGCCACATAAATAGTTCATCCTTTTTATTTAAGAGCCATTAATTAAAAAATTCTTATTAAAATTATTCTTAATTATCATTTTGATATTCTTAATTATTATATTTGCTAATTAATTACTATTTTGATTATTTTTCTTCATTATTTTTTTATGTTTAAGTAGATCATATTTAATGAATAATGTGCAATTTTGAAGCTCTGAAAAAATTTCCTGTATCCTGTAGAAAATTTCAAAGTTCAAGACCATGAATCCCATTTCTCATGAAAATTGAAAAGCCAGTATGTTTGGATTGCTATATCTCTGGAAAGCAACAACATCCCAAAATTCTTTTGTCATAGACTGTTAGTATAACACTACATGCTTAGTAAAATTTACTTGGTTCCATGGGGCATTGTTAATTTTCATTACTATGTTGCCACAAAATGCAATCAAAATGACGTTTTTGTCCGTTTTATGCACTTATTATCTAGGTTAAGCAATAGTACCCCAAATTTTTTCTTATAGAATATAAAAGTTTAATATTAGGGGAAGCTAAGTAATATGGAACTTTACCGGGATATCGATGCTATTAGCAGATATAATCTGTCAAATATTCAAAAGTTTCAAAATCTGCAACTTTTGAATTAGTCCTATCTCAAAACAGCACCACAGTTGAATAAAACAAAATATATCAGGTAGTAGTTGAACATATGTACAAAAACATGGAAACGAAAAATAAGTGGAGTCGCATGTTATTCTCAGAAGAAAAAAATAATATATTTAGGCTCAGATGCTGTATATTCCCGCGGTCACTATCTTGTATTTCTCGGCTATTTTTTGTTGACGATGTTGGCGATCTTTATTCATATGGCAACCACGTTGAGTGTTGGTTCTGGTAACCCCGTGTTTTTGGGAGATTGTCTTTTGCGGCGAAAAAAAACAACAAGTGTTTGTATTAAGTGATTTGATATATATTTGAAATTTTTTGCTAATTTATTCCTCAAATAGTGTTATTTATGTGTATTTTAAGCATTATTGCTTTTTTTTAATTTGTTAATGAAAACATCGTTTTATTGACGACATTAACGAGGTATTCTCATATTCGAGATTGAAAAATTAGCTGAGTGGTATTTTGACAACTCAACTTCGCATATTTTGTAATTTGTAGTAAGGAAAGTTTTGAAGACGGGAGACATTTTGTTGGTATTTGATTGTAAAATTAAAATTATGGTATTGTGAAGTTTGATATTGATAGTATATGTTCAATATTGCAAGTTAAAATTCTTCTGTGATTTAGTTTGAAATTGTATTTGATCTTTTTTTTTCTGCTGTAAAGTTAAATGTCAGTTTTACGACTACTTGAAACTTGAGAAAGTGAAAGGAATTTGAAAAGTGACTAATTTTTAGAGTTGGGTTTCAGGAAGCGAGATGTTTGTTAAGGTGAGTTGATAATTTTATGTATATTTTGTTGTAATGTTTTATAGTAATGTTTTATATTAGCCGTTTATGGTATATTTATTATGCATTTCGTGCATTTTTGAGGCTGGTGCAGAGAAACATGCGTGCATTTAATAACTGCTGCTTTAATGAGTTTCGTGCATTTTTGTGATTGCTGCAGAAGTAGTTTGCTGAATCCAGTAACCTTTTTTTTGGCTTATGAACGCGTTCATAATCCGTCTATAGCGTTCATACTTTCGATTACAAAGTGCCGCTTTAACGAGTTTCGTGCATTTTCCAGATTGCTGCAGAAGTAGTTTGCTGAATCCAGTGATTTTTTTTCGGTTTATGAACGCGTAGCGTTCATATGTTCATTTAATAATTGTCTCTTTAACGAGTTTTGTTTATTATTTACATTTTATTTTCGTTAAGCCTAACATGCACATGAATCGGTGCTTGGCGAGATTTACTACTTGGCGGAAAAGGGGTTTTCACGCCAAGAAAAAAATCCAAGATGGTGGCCGCGGGAATATATGACATCTGTTCTGGTATTTATACATATATTTAAAATTGAATCATCATTAAATAACTAATCCATATAAATTATTTAGTTATTTTTACTTTCTTCTATCTTTACAAGAAGAAAGTATTGGTTTCGTGAAAATTTTCGAATTCCAGTTTTCGACGGATTTACACCTTTTAGGGGTCAGAGATTCCGAAAAACATGTTTTTACAAAATGTCTGTCTGTGAGTCTGTCTGTCTGTCTGTCTGACTGTCTGTCTGTCTGTCTGTCTGTCCGTCTGTCTGTCTGTATGTGACACAAATTTTGTGGGCGCTCTATCTCAAGAACTAATGCACGGAATTTAATAAAAAATGATATTCAGTTAGACCCTGATATAAATTGGTGCTGATTAGTTTTTGGTGTAAATCGCTCAACAGGTGGCGCTGCTATGCAGAATTTTTCACGATTTCTGCAATAGCTCAATCTCCAGAACTAATGCACAGGTTTTCATCAAACATCAGATTCTGTTAGTCCTTGACATGAATTGAAGTTTTATGCATTTTGGTGTAAATCGCTCAATAGGTGGCGTTGTTGTGCAGCATTTTCCACGATTTCTCAAATAGCTCAATCTCCAGAACTAATGCACGGATTTTCATCAAACTTCAGATTCAGTTAGTCCCTGACATGAGTTGAAGTTTTATGCATTTTGGTGTAAATCGCTCAATAGGTGGCGCTGCTGTGCAGCATTTTTCACGATTTCTGCAATAGTTCAATCTCCAGAACTAATGCACGGATTTTAATTAAACTTCAGATTCTGTTAGTCCTTGACATGAATTAAGTTTTATGCATTTTGGTGTAAATCGCTCAATAGGTGGCGCTGTTGTGCAGCATTTTCCACGATTTCTCAAATAGCTCAATCTCCAGAACTAATGCACGGATTTTCATCAAACTTCAGATTCAGTTAGTCCTTGACATAAATTGATGTTTTGTACCTTTTCGTCTAAATCGCTCAACAGGTGGCGCTGCTGTGCTGCATTTTTTGTGATTTCCACAATAGCTATAGCTCCAGAACTAATGCACCGATTTTCATCAAACTTCAGATTCCGGTATACCTTAATATGAATTAGTACTGTTTGTGTTTGGGTGCAAATCGCTCAACAGGTGGCGCTGCTATGCTGCAATTTTCAGAATTTCCCCTACAGCTCTATCTCAATAAGTAATGGACGAATTTTCATCAAACTTCAAATTCAGGTATACTTTGATACGAATTGGTTCTAAATTGATGTAATTTCTTTTACTATTTAAATGATTTAATTGACGTGATTTATATAGAAGAAAGTTTTGTGATGGCCACAACATACTAGTTTTTTTTTAAATTCATCATTTATATTAAATTAATAAAGTTACAATTTTAAGAGTTAATCTACATATAATAATTATAATAATAATAATTATTTTTTATTTATTTATTTCCTATATAATAAAAAAGTAATTTGTTATTGTATTATCTAATGATAGAGGACAGCACTATATCTGATCTAATAAAAGTGAGCAGCACTGTATGTAGTATAATTTAAAATTATTACGCTGTTTTCCTTAATGCCATATATGTATAATTAGTTTTATACTCATATTATTTCTGGCAACATGGGCAAATCCTTTCTAGCGCTTTAAAATTTGTTCTGTCATTATGCTGACATCGTTATTTCTTCAAAAGGTAAAAGGGTCTTGAATCCGTTTTATTAATTATCTCTAGTTACTTTTGGCTTCTTTTATTCTGGATCTAGTGTGCAAGATAACCCAGATTTCACATATTTCAGCTTGTTATGGGTACTGCAAAATTTATCGTACAATAAAAATCGTACATATTATTTGTTGAATTTAAGATAATTTGAGCCTGACAATTCAGCACCCGTTACACAAATATTTCCATTTTTCCAATATTTCCAAAATTTTTAAGATATGCAATGCTTCACTCTATTTTCAATTCCCTGTCTAGTTTTATATTAAAATATATTCTGAATATTTTATAAAGGTTAAAAATTCATTTTTAATTTGCATATTCACAATTGTAAATGACCGATTGCGTTGGTTTACAGTGGATATATATCTATAGTATATATGTATGTGTGCGAGAGCAATATTTAGGTTCTTCTTATTAATTAATTAAATAAAAATTATTATACTCTGAAACTTGTATTAATATCGGAGAGATTAAAATAAAGTAAAATTAAATTTCCGAAGATTTACAACATTTTAATTCAGAAAACATTTGAGAAAAATGATTTTTCCCCATTCAGAAAGACAATTAATCTCTCTAAACAGCTTTTAAATAACAAAATAAAAGTGAAAAACTATATAAATCTTTGCAACACTTAAAAATGTAATATTAAAAAAAAAAAAACAGTGCAATGTCTAAGCAATACAAAGAATTACATACATCCTATAATGTTAAAGAGTTATATATATCTTGTAAAAAAAAAAAAAAAAAAAAAAAAAGTTATTTAAAAAAAATACAGCTAGGAAAACGTTTACAGAAAATAAATTCTTAAAAAGACGTTTATTCTTTGTCTGGTGCGAATGATATATATACCTAGTAATATAAAAATATATTAAAGCAGGAAACAAATCACATTCTTTTCGGAAGCTTTTTACATGAATGTTTTTTAATGTTTGTTTTAAAGTATTTACAAAATTCATTTCACAAAGATGTAATTATTAAAAAAGATTTTCTTTTAACTCAAAATTATTTTCAAAGGATTTAAAATCAAGAGAGTAGTCATAAAAAGATTAATTGCCAGAATATTTCAAGACGAAAGTTTAATCTTTATTATTGAAAATTTTAAGTGAAAATATTCCGAAATTTTTTGTTTAATTCTGATTACTGTTTGGTTGATTTTTAAAAGCTTTATTTAAAACAACAAGTTTAAAATAAAATAAAATAAAATAAACTAGTCGGATGTACCAATCCCAAAACTTTCTTCTATCTCATACATGTTAATACTTCAAAATTCGCTATCACACTGCCAAAATTAAATGGCAATCTATGCATCTCATGAGGATTCTAACGATATGAAATTCCGTGCATTAGTTCTTGAGATATGACTATCGCTGAAATCGTCTAAATTCAGCAAAATGCTGCCTAGCAGCACCACCTATTGGGTGATTTATACCAAATCCTAATCAGCAACAATTTATGTCAACGTCTGACTGAATCTGAAGTTTGGAGAAAATCCGTACATTAGTTTTTGAGATAGAGCAATAGCGAAAATCGTGAAAATTTCTGCATAGCAGCGCCACCTATTGGGTGATTAACACCAAAACCTAATTAACAACAACTTGTGTCAACATACAACTAAATCTGAAGTTAGATGAAAATTGGTCCATTAGTTCTATAGATAGAGCTATTGAGGCAATCGTGGAAAAGGCAGCAGAGAAGCGCCACCTGTTGGGCGATTTACACCAACACCTAATCAGTAGCAAGTCATATCAAGGACTAACTTAATCTGAAGTTTGATGAAAATCCGTGCGTTAGTTCTTAAGATAGAGCTATTGGGGAAATCGTGTAAATCCTGCAAAATTCATCATAACAGCGCCACCTGTTGGGCGATTTACACCAAAACGTAATCATCATCAATTCATATCAAGGACTAACTAAATCTGAAGTTTGATCAAAATCCGTGCATTAGTTCTTGAGATAGAGCTATTGCGAAAATCGTGAAAAATGCAGCATTGCAGCGCCACCTGTTGAGCGATTTACACCAAAAACTAATCAGCATCAATTTGTATTAGGCACTAACTGAATATCAATTTTTATTAAATTCCGTGCATTAGTTCTTGAGATAGAGTGCCCACAAAATTTGTGTCACATACACACAGACAGACAGACAGACAGACAGACAGACTCACAGAGTCACAGACAGACATTTTGTAAAAACATGTTTTTTGGAATCTCTGACCCCTAAAACGTGTAAATCCGTCGAAAACCGGAATTCGAAAATTTTCATGAATCCAATACTTTCTTCTTGTAAAGATAGAAGAAAGTAAAAAGATAAAATGAAAAGAACAAGTTGGAAATCGTAAGTCAAACGTGACAAATGAGTTGCGTTCGTACTATAACTAGTTTTATAAATACAGTGGAACCCGGTTAAGACGCTCACGGTTAATACGCGATTCCGCTTAATACGCGAATTTTTTCCGATCCCTTGAACTTCGCCCATAAGAATAATGTGAAAAAAATCACGTTTAATACGCGAACGGTTATGACGCGATCCCGCTTAATACGCGATAAATGTTCGGTTCTTTGAGGAAAAAAATCACGCTTAAGACGCGAATTAATTGATCAAGATGCGAATTCCTTCTCTCTTCTCGAGTGCTACCCATTTAAAGGATTTTTATTATTCAAATAAAAAACAATGTTTCCGAATAGTATTTAATTTATTTAACAACAGATTAATTAAGGCGAAAATTACTAATCGGAAATAGGGGTAGATGTTTGAATTAAAAAAAACCCCGCTAAATTAGCAAAACTGCAATTCTTCTTTGATCCCACTCCTAACATTCTTTGTCTTTCGCTTCGTGTATGTTTTTACTGTAGTAGCGATAACGTCATAAAAATGATTATATTAGAGTTGTTCATATGTGTTGTTAGAAATGTTTAAAATGTACGTTATTACAAGTACTAAATATGATTTTAAAAACTGGGTTGTGCTTCAAAGATTTAATATTATTTTCCTTTCTGTTAAAAAAATGAGTCTAGTAAGAAAATTATTTTTGGTTGCAACGCATTAATCGACAATAAAGTTATGTTGGAATCTATATTTATTTTCCGTTGTTATTCCAGTTTGTCCTATAAAAAGAAACAATGTGGATTCAACAAAGTGAAATACAATTACATTTCAATCTGAATATATGTCAAAGATATACAATTTTCGACCGTAAACATATAAATGGAGTTCATTTAGGTGATTAAATGTATAAATAAGCCCAATTTGATGCAACATTATAGAACTCACGTTTATTACGCGATCCCGCTTAATACGCGACTTTTGACCACTCCCTTGAAACGCGTCTTAACCGGGTTCCACTGTATTCAGATCTTACAAAAATGCATGAATACATAATTTATTACGGTTTTATATATTAAATTCAGTGGTTCGTTAAAAATACGAACGCATCTTTAATAGGATGCAGTCAACTTGGAAACTGAGAAACATTACATATCATGAGATATCATTGAATTAATTACGTATGATAGGATTTAATAGAATGAAGAAATCTTTTATTAATATCTTTTAAAGTTTTGATTCGATTTTCGTAAAATTTGAATTGATTCGACAAAATTCTTCAACGATTCTATATATTAAATTTAAAACCATTCGCTTGGGTAATTTTTGAACTTTCCTATCCTGACAGATGGACAGACAGGCGGACAGACCAGACCATGACTATAGATGCTACGTTTTTATATAATTACTGACACATCTAAAAAAAGATGAAATGAAAAAAAATATACGAAAATAACTTCTGAATAAACATTTCTATTAATGTTCTTTTTTTTCTAGAATGTACTATGTATACGTTAACCGAACAAGAAATATTTGAACTTACGGCAAAATGCATTTGTTATGATAGATATTTCTGTAGTGTTTTAATCTTTAACTAGTTGGATGTGCCAATCCCAAAACTTTCTTCTATCTTATACACCTTAATATTTCAAAAAGTAATTACGTATGTTAATACTTCAATATTATTAGTTCAATACTACACCAACTTTAATTTTCTTCTTAAATTTCTGCTTCAGCCAGTTAAACGGACTAAAAACGAGTTAATCTATATCATGATATTTGTTAAAATCAATAGTTTTTCCTTATTCTGTTGTTATCAGCTGTTTGCGAATAGCCGGCTTAGCAGGAAGCGAGTTCCCACCGCTGCACGAGCCCCCGATGGACAACAGAACTACAAAAAATCAAGAAAAGTGTACAAAAACCGCTATCACACAGCCCCTTTACTGCGCAATATTTCCAAATTCAAGTAGGACCTGTTGGCCATATCCAAAGTTATGCACAAAAAATTTGGTTCAATTGTATGCATAATTTTATGCACTTTTCGATGGTACAATAAAGAAAATGGCACAAACATCGCTATTAGAGCGCCCCCCTTCCGGCAGATTTTTTTCAAGTTCAGGGAGGACTTGCTTGGCATAGCAAGAACCATACGCAAAAAATTTGGTTCAATTCTATGCATAACTTCATACACTTATTAATGGTACAATAATGAAAATGGCGCAGACATCGCAATTATAGCGCCCCCTTCTGGTGGAATTTTTTCAAGTTCAGGGAGGACCTACCGACCATAGCGTTACACATACACAAAAAATTTGGTTCAGTTCTATGCATAATTTTATACAGTTTTCGATGGTACAATAATGAAAATGGCACAGACACCGCTATTACAGCGTACCCTTCCGGCAGATTTTTTTCAAATTCATGGAGGACTTGCTTACCACAGCCAGAAACATGCGCAAAAAATTTGGTTCAATTATATGCATAACTTCATACACTTTTCGATGGTGCAATAACGAAAATCGTACAGGCATCGCAGTTATAGTGCCCCCTTTCGGCGGAATTTTTCCAAATTGAGGTAGGACCTTCGTGCCATGACCAAAAACAAACACAAAAAATTTGGTTCAACTCTATGCATAACTTCATACACTTTTCGATGGTACAATATTCAAATTGGCATAAAAAATCGCTATTACAGCGCCCCATACCGGCGAATATTTTTCAAATTCAAGGAGGACCTGCTTGCCATAGCCAAAAACTTAAAATAAAAATTTTGTTCAATTCTATGCATAACTTCATACACTTTTTGATGGTACAATGGCGACAGACAGACGGACAGACGGAAACACGGACAGACAGACATTTTCTATAAACATGTTTTTTGGGATCTCTGACCCCTAAAACGTGTAATTCCGTCGAAAACCGGAAGTCAAAAAAAATTTCGATTACAATACTTTCTTCTATTGAAGATAGAAGAAAGTAAAAATGCGTAAAGTTCGTCCGTTACACTGTTAAAAATCTGCGACAAATTGCCCAGTCATTGCACGTTTTTTGTAGATAACGGTTACTTGACCACATTATGAAGCATTCTCATTCATCAGAACCGAAATATATTACTGTTGTTTAACAGTTTCCTATGAAAACGTTAGAATGACTGCACAGTTTGCTGAATACTGTTTGCAAAATTAGTAAAATTAAGGTTATAAAATACAGTCATAAAAATGATATCTTCTATAAGAATATTTTGCTAGTTTACACTTTCCTTTTATTTTAGAATGGCTTAAACGAAACATTTGGGAGGTTTGACTTTGAATTTGGCCGTACTTCTATGTGTGTTTTTCATGACGGATAGATTAATCCTTTGAGAACAAAAGTACGTCTGTAGCTAAAATGTTAAAACGATACAATGACACCAGTATTTATGAACAAATTTATATGAAACTAAGTAAAAGCTTTTCTTCGCCTGCATTATATGAAACGAAATTTAAATCCTAAATACTGGTGTAGATGTGGCATTTTGGAATTAAAATTAAGTGGTATGTAACATATACCGATGCCTTTCAAGGGGTTAAAGAGAATTTGGCGCTTTCTTTTAACAGATTTTTCGTTGTTGTTGGAATATAACTATATTTTGCTATTTTTTTTCATTTTCTAAAATACATAAATATAAAGCTATTTTTAAATGTATTTTATTGTATGTTATGTAATACAAATTTATATTTTTTACTTGTATTTATATTTAAATTTGAAGTAAAAAATCATTATTTTACAGTACATTTTTAAAATCTGGTATAGTTTATAATATTTTTTTTCTCATTGGGATTAAATATTCAATAAGAAGTTAAACGAAAGAACAAAATATTTTTTTCCGGACGATATTTTCTTACGTCTATTTTATAGAATAATTCAAATCTCTTTCTCTATCAGGTATTAAAATTCACCAGCGCATTGCCAATCTAAAGCAATTAACACCTTATTTATGGAAATCGATTCAGTTTGTTAGTATGGGCTGCTAAATTTGCGAGATCACTTACTTCGAAACTTACATGGTACTCCTGAATAAAATATGAAGAAAGCTTTAAGTATTTTAAATTGATTTATGACGCATGGAAACACTGTCAGTACTGGAATTGAGTAAAATATTTAACATAAGTAAATAAATTATTCAATTTGTGACATGCTTAGCCGAGAATTTTCTATAATGTCTCACATGATAAAAAAATATTTATTAACATGAAACTGTCAGAAAGCTCCAAGAAAGCTTCTCTGGAATTAACAAGAACGGAAAATTATGCATCAAGCATGCAGAATACTATATTAAAACTTCATTGTTTAATAAGTTGAAAAATGATGTATAAATAAACAATTTGAAAAATGCAAAAAACATTTATGAAAACATATTTTCAAATATTACCTTCAATAATCAGAAATATGTGAATTTTGTGTCCAGTCTTGAGTATCTACAGATTTATCATGTAATACATAGTATTTTAAAATTTTGATCAGTTGTGAAACGCATAGAACGTATGAAAATGCTCCTTCACTAATTTCAATCAAAAAACGAAAATGATGATGTTTTGTACAACCCAGTATGTGATCTATAGAATTTATATGCATTAAGGAATATAAGAAAAAAGTGTTAAATTTTAAAATAAGTTCTAAAACTGTAAATGCACTTCAAGCAATTATTATTCATAGATAGTATTGTGACTGAATTATTTTGTGGGTTCCTGTATATGAACGATGAATTTTAAACAAAGCATATTCTATAGTAAGCCTCTTGAAGCACATCTCAGAGATATACATTAATTTCAATATGTGTGAAATAGTGTAACACGAATAAAATACACCTCAAACAATTTTTCCCCATAGACCATAATTTAACGGAATTGAGTGTCCCTATAAATGAAAGACGAATCCGACACACTTCATTTCCAATACCGAATGTGTCATAGCAAGTCTCAATAATATATATAAATTTATTGGCAATCCTATATTTACGTGAGTTAGAGTGCGGAGGGACAAACAGCTGTCAGACAGACAGACAAACCGAACTCGTAAACACTTTTCAACTACATTGGTAGGTGTTGAAAATGTAGTTAGCACAAACGTTTCAAAGGTGTGCTTTTTTAAATTGTTTAAAATTTCCTTACGTTCTTGGCGGTTTCTTTAGGTCTTTTGGCGAACTATTATGGATTAACAGATAATGGAACTCCAAAAATCGTTGGATACGATCTTTATTCTGTTGAACTGAACCAGATTTCAGACCAGATGCTATAATCAATAAGGTTAGTTGGGTGAAAAAGTTCCACCAGATTCGTTCGGGATAGGTCAGATGGTAGAGCGTTGGCAGCTTCACTCAAGAGATCAATGGTTAGATTCATGGTCCGGACATTTTTCGCCCATTTGGAAATTTACATCTGTTAGATTTATTTAACAATTAGATTAATTGTGTTAAAATTAATCTAGTATTATGTGTTACTTAAGTGTGATAACATGCGTGTAAGGTCGTAAAGTCTGTTTTTGTTCTCACTTGTTCTCACTGGGAGCTAATACATATTTGTTGATAGTTTTTCAATGTCCTCGACTGGCGTTTTATCTCTATCTTTATAAGGTAGATATTATTAATTCGGCAAACTATTAAAAGCATTATAAAAATTATTATATTGTTGAGTAGTTGTTATTGTGCAGTGTAAACATTTTAAAGTAAGCATATAATTTAAAAACATTTTTTGAAAATGTTTGTTATGTAACTCAGGAGAGACATTATCACATTATGTACAACAGAAACATAAAAAAAAATCACTATTTTTCTAGTGGATATTTAACAAAAATAGAGTCAAATATGATGTTTTCCGAACAAAATAAACTAGTCGTTGGGGGCCACCTAATACTTACCCATCATGGATATAGATAATATAAATATGAAAATAAAAGACGTGATATTTGCTAAGCATTGTACCATGTTACTTTTATTCATAATTTAATTCATTTGGACTCCCTTAAATATAATTAATATAACCCCTTAAGCTAATATTACTTTTTGTTGCATTAAAACATCTCAATTTGTTGATTTCGACTCATTTTGGCCGCCAAATTTTCCGATATACCGCCAAGTTGGCGACAAACTTGGCGGTGCTTGGCGACAGAACAGGGTCCGTCCTAAGGTAACATCCTTTATAGGTATGAAGATGCATTAAATACTTGACATTTACGATAAGCCATTATTGGCATTTAATCTTATAGTTTGGCGATAGTTTTTTGGTCGGCGGGATAATCGAGTAGTACCGAATTGCGTAAAAGAAACATCCTTATAACTCGAAAAATTATAATCCTATTAACTAACAGTTTACTGCGTCGGATTAAACGTCTCATTTCCAATTAAAATATATCTGTGAATTGAAATTTAAATGAAATACAGGGCATGAAAATCGAAGAGTGTGAAAAATAGAATTAAAAATATCTCGGCAACTCATTATCCGATCGAGTTCATCCATGATGCAAAATTTATGTTTTTTTATTGTCTTTTATATTCAGTCCATCAAATAAACAATTTCGAAAATTTTTGCATACCTTTTATCAGAACGAATATTTCAAGAGTCCGAAAATATAGTTCCGGTTAATCGAGGTTACTGATATTCAATAGGCTTCTTCCCATTATTACTCCCTAAGTACACCGAATTTCAAGTCTCTATCCCAATTTGTCCGGGAGATAGAACGATTACAGGCACACAGACACACAAAAGGACGGACAATTTTTTTTCTAATTAAAACTCGAAAAATTACAATTCTGTTAACTAACAGTTTACTGCGTCGGATTAAGCGTCTCATTTCCAATTAAAATATATCTTTGAATCGGAATTTGAATGTGATACAGGGTTATGAAAAATCGAAGAGTGTGAAAAATAGAATTACAAATATCTTGGCAACTAATTATCCGATCAAGTTCATTCATGATGCAAAATTTGTGGTATTTTATTGTCTTTTATATTCACTCCTTCAAATGAACAATTTCGAAAATTTTGGTATACCTTTTATCAGAACGAATATTTCAAGAGTCCTAAAAAAATAGTTCCGTTTAATCAAGGTTACTGATATTCAATAGGCTTTTTTCCATTATTACTCCCTAAATACACACCGAATTTCAAGTCTCTATCTCAATTTGGTCGGGAGATAGAGCGATTACAGACATACAGACGGACGGACAATTTTTTTTTTCTAAAAATATATTTTTCGGAATCTCCAGTGTCTGAAACGTGTAAATCCGTCATTTTTTTTTTCGATTTTCAAAACGATTACAAGACTTACCCTATACTACGTATGATGTGTAAGTAAAATCCTGTATTAAAGCGGTCATAAAAACATATATTATTAAAGGTTTTTGCTTAGTTTTATACATTCAGAATGTGACATGATTTTCGATATCTATAAATACATTTCATGAGAATTTTGCGATTCAATTAAAAAACTTGGAGTTTGAGTTAAAATAATTAGACAACAAGAAAAAATTTAATTTAAAAAATCAAATAACCCGACTGCGTAAAAAGCGAACTAATTAATTATTTCTCATCAATGTGAAACTATTTTTTATATTACTTACCTATTTTTTTTTTATTTACTTGTATTGATGACTTTTAAGTTGTGTTTAATTGTTAGTTTCTATCTATAAACATTGTTTTGATGAGGCCTATAGTTGTCTATGAAGGCTAGAATTGCTTTAAAGCTAGAGATCCTACCTACAAAATTTCCAGGCTGTGCAATATCTAAACTCAGCTTCTGACTGTAAAATAGTCAATCAAACATCGTCTTCATTTTGAAAGACCTATCCAATGATATGCCATTCAATAGGGTGCGTAAAAAATTTTTCTCGTTTATACCGCAATTTTTCGTTTTACGGCTGCCACTTTGAATTTATAAAAACAAAACTTAGCCTATAACCATTGGACGATTAAGACGAATGGATAGAGACTTCATTCATTAAAATCCATCCAGCCGTTGGGATGTTTCGAGGGTATAAAGACATCCGCATACCCAGATACGCGTGAAACACATAACCCTTCTTGGCAGTCGGATAACAAGAATGAAGTTTAAATATATTTAAGGGCAACGTGGACCATTATTTGAGCAAAAATCGATCCAAAAATGTAAAATTATTTTTTGCGATATTAGTTATTCTTTAGTTTGTTCTGAGCCATTTGCAAAAAACTGCATGCAGATGCGATTATTTTTTTCAAAGTTACAAGAGTTTGAATTTTGTACATAAACAATTTTGTGGTACTTTATTATAAATTAAATCAGCTTTTCTCAAAACTGATTTCTTAACGTTTTTAGGTTTTTTAAATGATCCATGCGTCTTAATTTTGATAAAAATTCGTGAAATTGATAAGAAAGAATCCGGATATTGCTTACAAAGGAATTGTGTATGCATTTTAATTTTCGACTTGTTTAAGCTAAATCAATTTGATTTTTAACTTATTAAAAGGTAAACCTTTGATGAAAATCGATACGAGCATTTAAAAATTTCGTTTTAAAATTGTATTTTCTTTTTAATGTCAAAATTATGACAAGGTTGGAAATTTCTTTTAAGTTGTTCTCTATACTTACAGTAAAATGTATGTTTCCAGAAAATTTCATATCTCTTTGGTAAAAATTAATAATAAATTTGTAACGTCCACTGTCTCATTAAGAAAGGTGCAATAACATTCATTAATAAGTATAAAAATAAATACTTCTACAGAAAAATTAATGCTAGTGTTTATTTTTAAAAATATGTATTATAAATCAATGGACAAAGCTTCGCATTTTAGACTACAAATTCATTCTGACATTTGAAAATAAATATATATTTTATCGTTTCACCCAAGCATAATCCTTTTGACTTCATATATATGATTATTTCATAGCAATGTATATGACAAAGTAAAAACATGCCCGTGAATAATGCCGACCTGAAAATAAATTTGAAAATAAATATATATTTTATCGTTTCACCCAAGCATAATCCTTTTGACTTCATATATATGATTATTTCATAGCAATGTATATTACAAAGTAAAAACATGCCCGTGAATAATGCCGACCTCATACTGACGGTGCCAACAATCACTTTTTGCCATAATCTTTTACTTCTGAATATAATACAAATTCCATTTTTACAACGTCGAATAGAAGGAAACGTACATTTCAATGTAATCTTTGAAATCTGTATCTCTATTTACTGATTTTTCATGGTTTTTAAAATAATTTTTAATTATGAGTTTTTTCAAGCATAAATGTGTTTCGCGTGCAGAAAGATTCTGGAAAATAAAATTCTTTTTTCGACTAGTATTCCTTAATAAATAAATAAATAAAAATATATAAAAACAAATTTAAGATATAATAATCGAAATGCATGTTTAAACACTAAAATAAACAAAATAAAAAAGTCTATTGTAAGCAGCTGAATCTTTGGCATTTCTCCGTCTATTTATTTCCGGTATGCGACTAATACGAAAATATCGCATTTACTAAATTTCAGAACTTCATTTTAATAAATAACAGATATTTTTCATATAAAAATGCTCTCTGATTTAGAAATCTAAATATTAAACGTTGGGCAATCTAAAAAATATGTTACATTTAAAAAATTATTCCAGTTATTAAAATATATTCGGACAATGATTTTGGCTTATGCCCAATAGATTGAAGAAGTTTAAGTTAAGATTGAAGAAGTTATTTAGTAAGATTGAAGAAGTTATTTAAGTTACCCTAAATCTATAGTAATGAAAGAAAGAAGTTTTTCTATGTGATCGCGCGTACGTGATTGCTAGGGAGATCTACAGCACTAGAAGTCTGAAAATGTGCATTAGAAGATCCCAAGTCAGCACCTAAAGTTAAGTTTTTTTTAGTGTTTTGTTAATTAACCTAGATAATAATTAAAAGCATAATTAACATCGCAAAAAAGGAGTGCTAGCACCGATTGTGCCAATTTTCGATCTTTTCCCACGTTCCGCAAGCAGAGAAAAACGAAAGGAGAAAAATTCCGCAGTTTTCCACGTTTTTAATGTCCGCATAGGATTAACAGTAACGTCTTCCAAGCTACCCAATTTTTCGAAAAGCGTTTTCTAAAAAAAAAAAAAAAAAAAAACCTCAGAAACCCATATATTTTTTAGAATTAAAGAAGCGTTTGAGAAAAAAAAAATGTTTATTTAGCTGCCACTGATTTTAGGAAATATTTCCGAGTAGTTTGCATAGTGTATTAATTCGTTAACATTTCTTTCATACACTTTTAAATGATTTCATACTTTGAATATACATTAATATAGTTTATCTCAACTATATTTTTTGTTTGATTTTGTCAGAATTTAAAAGTGAATCCTTTCATTAAGGTAGCTTTTTGTTATTTTTAAATTATTTATTGTTTAAAATTTTTATTAAATTATTTACTTGAAATTTTATTACAATATTTATTTGAATTTTATGCATTATACTTGAGCGCAAATTTTGCTGTACACTTTTACGGAAATTCCTCTGATGATTTAGTTTTTTGTATCCAGTAAAACAAACAAACAAAGAGTCCCCGCTAAAGGGACGCAGGCAGGGACGTTGAACGGAGTCGCGAAACGCCATGAGATGTCATGTCATGTCAAGTCAAAAGTCAAAATTTCTTCCAATTACATAAAAAAATTAATAAAGATACACTAAATGAAATTTTCAATGTTTCTGTTGATTTTCGACGAGTTAAAAAGGTACAAGACCCCATAACAATTAATATAATTAAAAATAGAACACCGTAGATTACAATGACTCTTTATTACAGATTTTGAATTGTGATTATGACGATTGTTCTTGAAATGATAAGGTTGCTTGCAAAATACAAAATTTTAAAAAAGCCTAAGGTTTATTTCTATTTTATACGAACGGAATGTAAGTTTTTAGGGCATTTTAAGGATCATACGTTTTTAATTTTATTTTTTTCTTTAATGTTGATTTGGTTGAAGTTATTTGTTACAAAAAATTAACATTAAATGTAAAACTAACTGAATGAAATATCTTAATCTCTCCCTTCTCCGATTTAAACAATGTAGGAAATAAATTGCTTTGTTTTTTAATTTGTTTTTCAAATTCTGTTTTTGTTTAATAATATGTTTCAGAATAGTTTGTTTATACGAATCTCTTTAAATAATTCCTTTCATCTTTTTCCTGGAGAATAAATTGCAATAATTGTTTCAAATTTATTAATTTATCACCTATAAATATCTGGCATCTGAATTTTTATTACCAATTTCTTTGATCTCTGGAATCCGGAGTCGTCCTTTGGGATTTAAATGCTGCAGTTTTTAAATACTGTCAAATAAAACATTCAAATGCTTTCAGTGATTTTAATCGAAGAAGGAAGTATAATGATCAAGTAACAACAAAAAGCTTTTAAGGCAATACTCACTGGAATAATTTGATGTTTTATACACTTTTTTGTTCTTTTTATTAATACATTCCCTTTGTGAAAATTGCAAATAAGGCAATGTACATTATTATTTTTATCATTTATAAGTAAAATTTATCGAAGTGTCTTAAAAATATCTTTAGAATTTTGAATGGAAATTTAAAACAACACAAATGAGAACATGCGCTTTATTTATCCTTTAAAAAATATTATATTTCTTTTGTGGCAATGTATATTGAATATTTCTTTCCACAAAAAATAACTTGCAAAAAATAAAACAATAATAATAATAATAATAATAATAATCCGAGCTTAAAAATTAAAATTGTGAAACTTGATTCTAAAAAATGTTGAAAAGTCCATTTTCTACGTTTATATTCTGTCTTATTATATTATATCTGTCTTATTATATATATATCTGTCTTACTATATATATATCTGTCTTATTATATTTTGTTATTATCTATCTTATCGTCTGGTACTTATTTAACATGTCTAAGAAAATGAAAATATGTCAAGTATGATTATTAAACGAAATTGCACATTATGGACTTGGTGGCCATATTTCTATATCCATCCATATTAATATTGTAAACAAAGGACGTTTGTTTGTGTGTTAGCTAGTTTTTTGTAGGGCAATCTTAGAAATAACAAACCGATTTCAAGATTAATGATGGCAAATTGTTGGTGACCGACGTTCCCTCAAAGTAGGCAGTATATTATATCGCTCCAAAATCAGCTATATTTTATGTCGGTGCCACTAACCTGAAGAGAGTGCAGCTGCTAAAATCGTTCCTAAATTAAAATTTTTGTGATACTGAAAAATCTAGAAACAAAATTTTCTAAGAAGTTTTAAATTTATGAGGATGAAATGTGCGAAAAGCGTTCTAAAAACGTTCTAAAATACTATTTCTATGGAAATGTAAAGGACGGGAAACTTAAAATTTTACATGGCAGCTACAATTAAGACAAACTGCACACACAGTACAGTTTTAAAAAATAGAAATTTATAACGGAGAAAGAGGAAAAATGCTCGAATTTACGCTTTTTGGGATAGTGAAGGAACTAAAAACTCTAAAATTGGCATGGCAGTTACTTTTAAGATACATATGTAAGAAAACTTTCTGAAAAAGTATCGAAATTTAGAAACGAGAAATAAGCATAAAACTTTCTAATTAAGATTTCTTTGGAATTTTACATACTATTTGTTAATTAATTAATACCACATCCATTTCCAATTTTTCCGGCATATTTTAATTCTGACTTCTTATCACTAGCAGCCACATATATATGCCATTCCAATATTAATTTCTTCTTTACTAAAAAATTAGTTTATTCATTAAATTATAACTAAACTAAATGGATTTAAGTCTAAACCAAAAAACACTAAAACACGTGCAGTTTTTGACCTATATTCATATGGATACTACGTTAATATAAAATATTAAATACGTACAAGAATATGAGCTGCGAAAATTCATATCACACCATTTTTTAGACTTTATTCCTTTTATCTTAAAGCTTTGCTTTTTCTAAGTTATTTTTTATCGACATCATTAATTTTTCAATAGTTTATGTGGGAAAATAAGTAATATCCGTCTATAAATTAATATCCTAAACAATGCAAGATACACACTCAAGTCTTCAATTAGTAAATACACGGTATCATATAGAAAGAAAAAGCATAACATGAGGAGCGTGGAGAAATCACAAGATGATTATGAAGTGGTCACTTCGTAGAAGGAGGATTTTAAAAAGCTGGAAGAAAAATACGAGAGAGATTGTGATGTTGTACGGTTTTGTCTTATCAAGATGATTTTGAAATCGGATATATGCCAATCAAAGTATTTGCGCCAGAATTCTAGGTGAATTCAAGTATTCATATGTACGAATGTGTTATGTAATTGATGTCTATTAATTATCATAGCAAACGCGGCAGCGTTAAGCTATAATATGATTAAGAAATAGAAAATGCAAACGACTTTCTTAAATTTCTAGCGAACCAGTTGACATACGACAATAATTTTTCTTTTGAAAGATAGAACTCGACGAGACGAATAAACTGATAGAATTTAAAAAATTACTGTAGCTTTCAGTAGTTTTTTATTTAATCTTAAACGAAAAAAATGAAGACACAAAATTCAACAAAGTGTAGCTAACGTTCCAGTGAGTGGATTAACTTCGTTTTTCTTTTATTTTGATCCTCTTGTTAAAACTTAGAATAGGCTTTTTTTTCATCTTTGTATGTTTGACGGTCGCTGAGAAAATCGAATTTGTCTTTTATAATGTCTCCATAAAATTATAAAAATCTCTCCTTTTCTTTTTCTAATTTTCTAATTCAATAATTTCTTTCGTGATGCCACTCCCTAAAAAGCAGTACAATAATTCAAAAAAAAAGTGGGAAATTGCTCGTCAAACGTGGCAAATGAGTTGCGTTAGTACTGTAACTAGCTTTATAATTATTTTTTGCACCCCATATTGTACTGAATGTGTATTTGTTTGCAATTCATAAGTGCATAGTCTGTAACATCATTAAAATGCCCTTGCAATAATTTTTTTCCTTTCCCCTTAATGTAACGAAAAACTTTTGACTGTCCCTGCAATTAAGCTATACATCCGATTTTCATAAAATGTGAAATGGCTCGACAAAATTTTGCAACAATTATATATTTAAAATTTCAGCCCATCCGGAAAGCTGTAACATCATTCAAATGCACTTGCAATAATTTTTCCCATTGGCCGTAATGTAACGGAACACTTTTGACTGTCACCCTGTAATTTGACTGTGACACCCTGTAATTAAACTATACATCCGATTTTCATAAACTTTGAAATGGCTCGACAAAATGTCGCAATAATTATATGTTTAAAATTTCAGATCATTCGGAAGCTGTAACATCATTAAAATGCACTTGCAATAATTTTTCCCATTGGCCGTAATGTAAAGAAAAACTTTTGAATGTCCCTGTAATTAAACTATACATCCAATTTTCATAATATTTGAAATGGCTCGACAAAATTTTGCAACAATCATATATTTAAAATTTCAGACCATTCGGTTGGGTAGTGTTTGCTCTGTTATATGCGGACGGACGGACAGACGGACTGAACGACGACTATAGGTGCTACGTATTTATATAATTACGAACGCACCTAAAAAGGATAACACGTGTACTTTTGTTTTTATTAGTCAATAAAAATTGAAATTCAACTGACAGATTTTTGTACTTTTGAAACTGACGTCAACCTAAGCAGATAACGCATAATTTTCATAAATTTAAGCATTGCGCGGCAGCGCAATACTTATTTATTTCCAGTGTCACTTCTCAATGTTAATTTAACATAGAAAAGCCTATGGAGATCATAACTTTTTCATTTTATCTTCCCACCTTTTTGTCCCTGATGCCACTCATTTTTTATTCTTGACTAATTCTAATGATATTATAAATTTAAAGTGTAAAAATGTTTGCCTGACGTCAGGGTCAAAACGAATGGTTAAATGCCTTTGCATATGGGTGAATTATAACCCAGAGAGAAACATGGGCTAGTTTTTGTTTACATTATTCAATTATTTTTCTTAATAATTCCAATTTTCGCTTTTTTCATTGAAAATCAACGGACATTTTTTCATAGAAAATGTAACATTTTTACTTCATTGTTGCAAAAATTTCAAAAGCCGTAGTAATAATTTATTTCTTTTTAATTGAAAGATTTTTACGTGAAATATTAAATTGAGCTAGTTTTTTTTTTTTTTTTTTTTTTTTTTTTTCAAAAATTAAAAAGGTGAATATGGCGTCATAGTGGAAATAAAAAGCATATTTTCAGAATAAGTTTTTGCTTTGGTCAAGATTATATTTTAGTAAAAAGTTTCTAATGGATAGCTATTTTTACGCAGGTAGCGAACTTAGTGGGGAATTACATTTTTAAAATGTACTAGGGGGCTCGGCCCCCTACGAGCTACGCTCGCCAACCCCCGTCCAGACACCGCAGACTCTAAATGCACGCTAATTTGATCGGCTTTAAAAAGATTTCGAAAGATTGAATTATAATTGAAAAAACAGTGGCGATCTCCCTATAAACGAATTTCTATTCATTTCTCTTTGATTGGGGAATTTTAACGCAAAATCCGTTGCGTTACTACTTGATTATCCCGTCGACCAATTTCGCCAAATTATATAAATCGCCAAACCACTCGCCAAATTATACAAATTGACATAATTTTTATTTTAAATAACGAAAGAACAAATAAATTAGTACATCATTAATAAAAATACAAATAAAACGTCGAAATAAAAATAACTTGATGACGTAGACACGTGTAACAACATTTCAAAATAAGTAATATAAAAGGAATTAAGTAAACAGAGTCTTTGCATCCTGGTATTTTTTAACAAAGCGAAAAGAAAGTTCTTTTAAATGAGACATTTTAAATTAATCGTTTTTAATCTGACGTAATTTTTACCAAGCTATTCTTTCTCTGTTAAATATTCACGTGAAAATACCAGTTGAAAAGTATCCTCTCAAAATATCAAATAAATGTCTAGCGCAATTTTTAAATTTAAACCGTTTTGCAATATTATTTTGTGTTCATTTTATGTAATAACTGTAATGTGACGTAAATATGACGTAATTTCTCCTATTTAAGACTTCTAACGCATGATAATAAATTTATTATTTTACAAATTCCTTTCTCTCTTAAAATTCACGTGTAATTATAGTTTTTATGACGTAATTTTTAATAAGTTCCTGCTTTTTGCACATAATTATTTAATTCTAATTCCAAATGTTTTTTTTTTTTCTGTGTATAATAGTCACGTGTAAATAAATTTTTAATTTATTTACACGTATAAATTTTTTTTGAAGCAAACATTATTGCTTTCTCTGTTTATACAGTTGGCAACAGTTTAAATTAATATCACTTTCTAAAATCTGTAAAAAATATCTCTAGAAATGCTGAAAATTTGAATTTAAAATAGAAATAAAACCTCAAAAAATGAGTCAAAATAAAAAAATTAATGCAATCTGCACTCCGGCAAATTCTAACGCATAAAACGATCTAAAAATGATTACACTGCCATGTATAGTTTTTGCTGCTATAAAACTTTTTTAGTGGAACGATTTTGTCCAACTTTAGCATTAAATATCTCTTAAAATAATTCTTCGATTTGAAAACTGTCTGCTTCAGCGTATTTATCAAACATTTCTGTATAAAACCACCGATTTTCATATTTTTGTATGCATTATTTTTCTTAATATTAATGAAGAAAGACCTCCAGTCACAAAAAATTCAATACCGGAGGCGGCGGCGGCGGTAACAGCGGTAGTTACTTTTTTTTAGAATAAAAGAGATTTTTTTTTTTCCGAGATGAGAACTATTTATACCCCAAGTTAAACTTAGATAATAATTTTCTGATGTGTTTACATCACCCCTTGGGAGAGAGTAAGGTTTAAAAATTTAAGTAAAACTTTTATTTTTTATTTTTCACTGTATCACAGCTATAATATTGTTAAATATTTGTAGTAAGGATTCAACACAATTTACATTTACATTCATTGCATTCCTGAGTGGGAAATAGGGTATCTAAATTTAAGTGAAGTTAATTTTTTTATGATTTCATTATAGATTTTTTATGTTCAGATTCGAAGTTTTTGTCCAAACTACCGCAACCTGCATTACTGCAGTGGTGAAACATTTTGAACTACACATTGGTAAACTGCATTCTACATTGTGATGCAATACCGCATACATCAGATGATAATCTCTATTAATTTTGAAATGCGTTCGTCTGAATGCAGTAGTTATTGAAAAACTTGACATATTAAACAAAAACATAATTTGAAGAACAAATTAAAAAAACTAAATTTATTTCCTACATTGTTTAAGCTCGAGAAGGGACAGATATTAAGTTATTTCATTCAATTAGTTCTACATTTAATGTTAAATTTTTGTAACAAATTAGTTAAGCCAATTGAAGATTAAAAAATAAAAATAAAATACATACAATATGATACTTAAAACACCCTAAAAAATAGATTCCGTTCAAATGAAATCGAAATAAATCTTAGACTTCTTTCATTTTGAATTGAAAATATTTGTATTGCAGATTTTGTATTATGTTTACGACAATTATTCATAAAATGATAAGATGCATGCAAAATACAAAACTTTAAAAAAAAGTCTAAGATTTATTTCAATTTCATTTGAACGGAATCTATTTTTTAGGGTGTTTTAAGTATCATATTGTATGAATTTTATTTTTATTTTTTAATCTTCAATTGGCTTAACTAATTTGTTACAAAAATTTAACATTAAATGTAGAACTAATTGAATGAAATAACTTAATATCTGTCCCTTCTCGAGCTTAAACAATGTAGGAAATAAATTTAGTTTTTTTAATTTGTTCTTCAAATTATGTTTTTGTTTAATATATATATATAAACTTTCTTGATTAATATTTTGAACTGCAGTAATAGACATAATGGAGCACAAATGAATTAATAGGAAAAAAACAGGGTAAATTCAAAGCTTCTGTTCAGGAAGTAAATGTAAGTTTTTTTTAATCATAGCAAACGCGGCAGCGTTAAGCTATAATATGATTAAGAAATAGAAAATGCAAACGACTTTCTTAAATTTCTGGCGAACCAGTTGACATACGACAATGATTTTTCTTTTGAAAGATAGAACTCGACGAGACGAATAAACTGATAGCATTTAAAAAATTACTGTAGCTTTCAGTAGTTTTTTATTTAATCTTAAACGAAAAAATGAAGACACAAAATTCAACAAAGTGTAGCTAACGTTACAGTGGTGGATTAACTTCGTTTTTATTTTATTTTGATCCTCTTGTTAAAACTTAGAAGAGGTTTTTTTTTCATCTTTGTATGTTTGACGGTCGCTGAGAAAATCGAATTTGTCTTTTATAATGTCTCCATAAAATTATAAAAGTCTCTCCTTTTCATTTTCTAATTTTCTAATTCAATAATTTCTTTCGTGACGCCACTCCCTAAAAAGCAGTACAATAATTAAAAAAAAAGGATAACATGTGTACTTTTGTACTTTATTAGTCCATAAAAAATTGAAATTCAACTGACAGATTTTTGTACTTTTGAAACTGACGTCAACCTAAGCAGATAACGCATAATTTTCATAAATATATATATAAACTTTCTTGATTAATATTTTGAACTGCAGTAATAGACATAATGGAGCACAAATGAATTAATAGGAAAAAAACAGGGTAAATCCAAAGCTTCTGTTCAGGAGGTAAAGTAAGTTTTTTTTAATTATCATAAATACTTCACATACTAAGCATACCTTAAAAAAAAAACATCCCATCTATTTTAAATAAGGAAGAGATGTCGTATACGCACCAGTGTGCATAACTTGCCCGATAATGGCGTTATTTTGCCTGATACGGAAACTGAGCTATTGTTGTTTATTTATCAATTATTTTTTTATTTACTTTTATTTTATTTTTTAAAATTATGTAAATTGTTTTGTTCTATAGTTATTAATTAAACTTTTCTTTATTTATTGTTATTTCCTTTTTAAAATAATAGAAAGTAATTTAAAAATATATCTGTAACTGCTATTCGAAAACGCGGTTTTCGTTAAATTGGCGTCAGAAAAAAACCCCGCGTCAAACCCGTTGTGTATACGACATCTCTGCCTTAAATAATTAGGGTTTCGTTTAACTCTAGGTACTTTTGCTTGAGATATTGTCGAAAAGTGCAAGATAAATATACGGTACTACTTGATTATCCCGTCGACCAATTTCGCCAAACTATTCGCCAAATGATACAAACTGACGTAATTTTTATTTTATATAACGGAAGAATAAATAAATAAGTAAAACATTAATAAAAATACTAATAAAAACTGGTCATATACGCTCCATATTGATGCGATTTTTTCTGACGCCAATTTGACAAAAACATCGTTAATATATCATCTATATCTGGGTTACCATATCAAGTAAAATAACGGCACTTTGGCGCCAGTTATGTACCCGGTGCGTATATGACATTGACCGCGTCAAAAAAATCGCGACAATATGCGTATATGACATCTGTGCCAAAACTTTAATTAAAAATCACTTGATGACGTAACAAAAACGTGTATCGTGTTTAATGTCAAGTGAATGTAACATTTACAATGATCCGTTATTGTCATTTAATCTTATAGTTTGGCGATAATTTTTTGGTCGACAGGATAATCAAGTTGTACTAAGTATGGTACAGATGTCATATACGCACCACGTTCGCGCGATATTTTTTCTGACGCCAATTTGGCGAAAACCTCGTTTTCGAATACCAGTTACATATATATTTTTAAAAAGGGATTAACAATAACAATAATTATAACAATAATTATTGTTTAATTAATAACAATAGAACAAAACAATTTATATAATATTAAAAAATAAAATAAAAGTAAATAAACGTTTTATTAATAAATAAACAACAACATTCGGGTTACCATATCAAGCAGAATAACAAAACTTTGGTGCCAGTTAAGTACCCCGGTGCGGTGCGTATATGACATTGGCGTCAGAAAAAAATCGCGTCAACGTGATGTTCATATGACATCTGTGGCGGTTCAAGTACACTTCGGAACGTTACTTTGAAATCGGTGAGTTTCATCGCCAAAATCGCCAAGATGCTTAATGATCATCGCCACTGAATATATAAATGATGCCATATTTGCAAACTTATAGGTCAAAATATAAGTGGAACCTCGGTTCACGACCACCTCTGTTTACGACCAGTTCGGTTTATGTCCAACTTCGATGATCAAAATTTGACTCGGTTGGCGTGCAATATCTCGGTTCACGACCAAGGCTGCCGAATAGTTCAGTTGGCAACCTTCACATAACTGTTGTTATTAGTCAAGTTTGGAGTAAGGTGTGCATATCAGAGTGCTTTGTGTACCTTTATTACTGTAAAAAAATTAACTTTTTGTTTTATTTTTACTCAGGTTTGCGCTAATATTAGCTCTCATTATGACTTCTAAGAATGAAAAAGTGCTTAGTGATAGCAGTAGTAAGAAGCTTAAGCGAATTACTGCTCAATAAAAGAAATTGTAGCAAAACATGAGAACGACGTTAGTATAACCGGTCTAGCTAAGCAATACGATGTGGCCTAAATCTTCGATTTCCACGCTAATCTATATATGTATTACGCTATCGTATGTGTCACAGAAATCACGATTATTTGTTAATTGCTTAATGGCAACGCTCCAATGAAACGTATCTCATTGTTTATAGAACATCATTTAATGCATCTCCATACCTATAAGTGGGGTTACCATAGGCTGGCCCCTGTTCTGTCGCCAAATAACGCCAAGTTTATCGCCAACATGGCGATATATCACCAATTACCTATAGACTCCCATTGTAAACCAATAGGGTTTACTTGTTTAGAGAGAATCAACAAATTGAGATATTTTAATGCACCAAAAACTAATATCAGTTTAAGGAATTATATTAATTATATTTAAGGGAGCCCAAGTAAATTAAATTATGAATAAAAATACCTTGAATTTGATTTAAAAACTTTGAATTTCTTAAAACAGTGTGCATTACTTGGTTAAAAAGTGCGTTATTGTGCGAAATAAGATAAAAGTATTGGGAATATTTAAAAGAACTCAGGTTTATTTATATTCAGTATATAATTATCAAAAAATTTAAAAGGCTAGTATTAAAAAATGCTCTGACGAGCACCAAAAAAGGCTAATATGTTTTTAAGTATGAAAAAGGGTTTGACAAGTGCTTCTAATTGAGCATGAAAAAGGACAAGGGGTACCTTCTTGGCTGCAGCTCACTGTCAATGCCAACTTTGAAAAAATCATATTTGAGCTTATGCCATATAAAAAATAATCAGCCACAGTTACGATAAAAATGTGTAGTGTAAAGACACAGACAGTAAAGACGCAGCCTGATTAAATATGAATGTAAAGCGACATAGTACCAAAAATCTTAGTTCTTGCAGCGCATCACACTCATGCAGTGCCACCAAGCACTGCCGCAGTGTAGAACTGTACAGAAAACTGATTTGTAGTGCAGTGTAGACTGATGCAGCACTCTGCGTAGGAACAATTCCACATGTGCATGCATTACTATATAATGCATTCATTGATTGTTGAAATTATATCCAAGTGGATATGGCTGTAAGATGTACTATGCAGTACAACAGTACATATGTAAATTATAAACGAACATTAGACGCGTACACCTTTAATACGGAAGTACAAAAGGACAATGTGAGTGTGCACTGAGGTTCAAATGCATAATAGGAATGTACAGTGTAGTATAATTTGTAGAGAAATAATGGTACACAGTGCACCGTACAAAGTTGCATTGCAGACGCATGTGCAGTACAATAGTGGAACAGTGCAGTTAACATGTAAAGCACGATGGAAAATTTTACTTAAGTACTGCGATTTTTTTTTTATATGGAATAAGCGCAAATATGATTTTTTCAAAGTTGGCATTGACAGTGAGCTGCAGCCAAGAAGGTACCCCTTGTCCTTTTTCATGCTCAATTAGAAGCACTTGTCAAACCCTTTTTCATACTTAAAAACATATTAGCCTTTTTTGGTGCTCGTCAGAGCATTTTTTAATACTAGTTATCATAAATACTTCACATACTAAGCATACCTTAAAAAAAACCATCCCATCTATTTTAAATAAGGAAGAGATGTCGTATACGCACCAGTGTGCATAACTGGCCCGATAATGGCGTTATTTTGCCTGATACGGAAACTGAGCTATTGTTGTTTATTTATCAATTATTTTTTTATTTACTTTTATTTTATTTTTTAAAATTATATAAATTGTTTTGTTCTATAGTTATTAATTAAACTTTTCTTTATTTATTGTTATTTCCTTTTTAAAATAATAGAAAGTAATTTAAAAATATATCTGTAACTGCTATTCGAAAACACGGTTTTCCTTAAATTGGCGTCAGAAAAAAACCCCGCGTCAAACCCGTTGTGTATACGACATCTCTGCCTTAAATAATTAGGGTTTCGTTTAACTCTAGGTACTTTTGCTTGAGATATTGTCGAAAAGTGCAAGAGAAATATACGGTACTACTTGATTATCCCGTCGACCAATTTCGCCAAACTATTCGCCAAATGATACAAACTGACGTAATTTTTATTTTATATAACGGGAGAATAAATAAATAAGTAAAACATTAATAAAAATACTAATAAAAACTGGTCATATTCGCTTCATATTGATGCGATTTTTTCTGACGCCAATTTGACAAAAACATCGTTAATATATCATCTATATCCGGGTTACCATATCAAGTAAAATAACGGCACTTTGGCGCCAGTTATGTACCCGGTGCGTATATGACATTGACGGCGTCAAAAAAATCGCGACAATATGCGTATATGACATCTGTGCCAAAACTTTAATTAAAAATCACTTGATGACGTAACAAAAACGTGTATCGTGTTTAATGTCAAGTGAATGTAACATTTACAATGATCCGTTATTTTCATTTAATCTTATAGTTTGGCGATAATTTTTTGGTCGACAGGATAATCAAGTTGTACCAAGTATGGTACAGATGTCATATACGCACCACGTTCACGCGATATTTTTTCTGACGCCAATTTGGCGAAAACCTCGTTTTCGAATACCAGTTACATATATATTTTTAAAAAGGGATTAACAATAAATTTATAAAAGTTTAATTAATAACAATAGAACAAAACAATTTATATAATATTAAAAAATAAAATAAAAGTAAATAAACGTTTTATTAATAAATAAACAACAACATTCGGGTTACCATATCAAGCAGAATAACAAAACTTTGGTGCCAGTTAAGTACCCCGGTGCGGTGCGTATATGACATTGGCGTCAGAAAAAAATCGCGTCAACGTGATGTTCATATGACATCTGTGGCGGTTCAAGTACACTTCGGAACGTTACTTTGAAATCGGTGAGTTTCATCGCCAAAATCGCCAAGAAGCTTAATGATCATCGCCACTGAATATATAAATGATGCCATATTTGAAAACTTATAGGTCAAAATATAAGTGGAACCTCGGTTCACGACCACCTCTGTTTACGACCAGTTCGGTTTATGTCCAACTTCGATGATCAAAATTTGACTCGGTTGGCGTGCAATATCTCGGTTCACGACCAAGGCTGCCGAATAGTTCAGTTGGACACCTTCACATAACTGTTGTTATTAGTCATGTTTGGAGTAAGGTGTGCATATCAGAGTGCTTTGTGTACCTTTATTACTGTAAAAAAATTAACTTTTTGTTTTACTTTTACTCAGGTTTGCGCTAATATTAGCTCTCATTATGGCTTCTAAGAATGAAAAAGTGCTTAGTGATAGCAGTAGTAAGAAGCTTAAGCGAATTACTGCTCAATAAAAGAAATTGTAGCAAAACATGAGAACGACGTTAGTATAACCGGTCTAGCTAAGCAATACGATGTGGCCTAAATCTTCGATTTCCACGCTAATCTATATATGTATTACGCTATCGTATGCGTCACAGAAATCACGATTATTTGTTAATTGCTTAATGGCAACGCTCCAATGAAACGTATCTCATTGTTTATAGAACATCATTTAATGCATCTCCATACCTATAAGTGGGGTTACCATAGGCTGGCCCCTGTTCTGTCGCCAAATAACGCCAAGTTTATCGCCAACATGGCGATATATCACCAATTACCTATAGACTCCCATTGTAAACCAATAGGGTTTACTTCTTTAGAGAGAATCAACAAATTGAGATATTTTAATGCACCAAAAACTAATATCAGTTTAAGGAATTATATTAATTATATTTAAGGGAGCCCAAGTAAATTAAATTATGAATAAAAATAACTTGAATTTGATTTAAAAACTTTGAATTTCTTAAAACAGTGTGCATTACTTGGTTAAAAAGTGCGTTATTGTGCGAAATAAGATAAAAGTATTGGGAATATTTAAAAGAACTCAGGTTTATTTATATTCAATAACAAAAAATTTAAAAGACTAGTATTAAAAAATGCTCTGACGAGCACCAAAAAAGGCTAATATGTTTTTAAGTATGAAAAAGGGTTTGACAAGTGCTTCTAATTGAGCATGAAAAAGGACAAGGGGTACCTTCTTGGCTGCAGCTCACTGTCAATGCCAACTTTGAAAAAATCATATTTGAGCTTATGCCATATAAAAAATAATCAGCCACAGTTACGATAAAAATGTGTAGTGTAAAGACACAGACAGTAAAGACGCAGCCTGATTAAATATGAATGTAAAGCGACATAGTACCAAAAATCTTAGTTCTTGCAGCGTATCACACTCATGCAGTGCCACCAAGCACTCCCGCAGTGTAGAACTGTACAGAAAACTGATTTGTAGTGCAGTGTAGACTGATGCAGCACTCTGCGTAGGAACAATTCCACATGTGCATGCATTACTATATAATGCATTCATTGATTGTTGAAATTATATCCAAGTGGATATGGCTGTAAGATGTACTATGCAGTACAACAGTACATATGTAAATTATAAACGAACATTAGACGCGTACACCTTTAATACGGAAGTACAAAAGCACAATGTGAGTGTGCACTGAGGTTCAAATGCATAATAGGAATGTACAGTGTAGTATAATTTGTAGAGAAATAATGGTACACAGTGCACCGTACAAAGTTGCATTGCAGACGCATGTGCAGTACAATAGTGGAACAGTGCAGTTAACATGTAAAGCACGATGGAAAATTTTACTTAAGTACTGCGATTTTTTTTTTTTTTTTGTGTGGAATAAGCGCAAATATGATTTTTTCAAAGTTGGCATTGACAGTGAGCTGCAGCCAAGAAGGTACCCCTTGTCCTTTTTCATGCTCAATTAGAAGCACTTGTCAAACCCTTTTTCATACTTAAAAACATATTAGCCTTTTTTGGTGCTCGTCAGAGCATTTTTTAATACTAGTTATCATAAATACTTCACATACTAAGCATACCTTAAAAAAAACCATCCCATCTATTTTAAATAAGGAAGAGATGTCGTATACGCACCAGTGTGCATAACTGGCGCGATAATGGCGTTATTTTGCCTGATACGGAAACTGAGCTATTGTTGTTTATTTATCAATTATTTTTTTATTTACTTTTATTTTATTTTTTAAAATTATATAAATTGTTTTGTTCTATAGTTATTAATTAAACTTTTCTTTATTTATTGTTATTTCCTTTTTAAAATAATAGAAAGTAATTTAAAAATATATCTGTAACTGCTATTCGAAAACGCGGTTTTCGTTAAATTGGCGTCAGAAAAAAACCCCGCGTCAAACCCGTTGTGTATACGACATCTGTGCCTTAAATAATTAGGGTTTCGTTTAACTCTAGGTACTTTTGCTTGAGATATTGTCGAAAAGTACAGCAAAAATATACGGTACTACTTGATTATCCCGTCGACCAATTTCGCCAAACTATTCGCCAAATGATACAAACTGACGTAATTTTTATTTTATATAACGGAAGAATAAATAAATAAGTGAAACATTAATAAAAATACTAATAAAAACTGTCATATACGCTCCATATTGACGCGATTTTTTCTGACGCCAATATGACAAAAACATCGTTAATATATCATCTATATCCGGGTTACCATATCAAGTAAAATAACGACACTTTGGCGCCAGTTAAGTACCCGGTGCGCATATGACATTGGCGGCGTCAAAAAAATCGCGCCAATATGCGTATATGACATCTGTGCCAAAAGTTGAATTAAAAATCACTTGATGACGTAACAAAAACGTGTATCGTGTTTAATGTCAAGTGAATGTAACATTTACAATGATCCGTTATTGTCATTTAATCTTATAGTTTAGCGATAATTTTTTGGTCGACAGGATAATCAAGTTGTACCAAGTATGGTACAGATGTCATATACGCACCACGTTCGCGCGATATTTTTTCTGACGCCAATTTGGCGAAAACCTCGTTTTCGAATACCAGTTACATATATATTTTTAAAAAGGGATTAACAATAAATTTATAAAAGTTTAATTAATAACAATAGAACAAAACAATTTATATAATTTTAAAAAATAAAATAAAAGTAAATAAACATTTTATTAATAAATAAACAACAACATTCGGGTTACCATATCAAGCAAAATAACAAAACTTTGGCGCCAGTTAAGTACCCCGGTGCGGTGCGTATATGACATTGGCGTCAGAAAAAAATCGCGTCAACGTGATGTTCATGTGACATGTGTGGCGGTTCAAGTACACTTCGGAACGTTACTTTGAAATCGGTGAGTTTCATCGCCAAAATCGCCAAGATGCTTAATGATCATCGCCACTGAATATATAAATGATGCCATATTTGCAAACTTATAGGTCAAAATATAAGTGGAACCTCGGTTCACGACCACCTCTGTTTACGACCAGTTCGGTTTATGTCCAACTTCGATGATCAAAATTTGACTCGGTTGGGGTGCAATATCTCGGTTCACGACCAAGGCTGCCGAATAGTTTAGTTGGACACCTTCACATAACTGTTGTTAGTCAAGTTTGGAGTAAGGTGTGCATATCAGAGTGCTTTGTGTACCTTTATTACTGTAAAAAAATTAACTTTTTGTTTTACTTTTACTCAGGTTTGCGCTAATATTAGCTCTCATTATGACTTCTAAGAATGAAAAAGTGCTTAGTGATAGCTTTAGTAAGAAGCTTAAGCGAATTACTGCTCAATAAAAGAAATTGTAGCAAAACATGAGAACGACGTTAATATAACCGGTCTAGCTGAGCAATACGACGTGGCCTAAATCTTCGATTTCCACGCTAATCTATATATGTATTACGCTATCGTATGTGTCACAGAAATCACGATTATTTGTTAATTGTTTAATGGCAACGCTCCAATGAAACGTATCTCATTGTTTATAGAACATCATTTAATGCATCACCATACCTATAAGTGGGGTTACCATAGGCTGGCCCCTGTTCTGTCGCCAAATAACGCCAAGTTTATCGCCAACTTGGCGATATATCACCAATTAACTATAGACTCCCATTGTAAACCAATAGGGTTTACTTGTTTAGAGAGAATCAACAAATTGAGATATTTTAATGCACCAAAAACTAATATCAGTTTAAGGAATTATATTAATTATATTTAAGGGAGCCCAAGTAAATTAAATTATGAATAAAAATAACTTGAATTTGATTTAAAAACTTTGAACCTCTTAAAACAGTGTGCATTACTTGGTTAACTAGTGCGTTATTGTGCGAAATAAGATAAAAGTATTGGGAATATTTAAAAGAACTCAGGTTTATTTATATTCAGTATATAATTATCAAAAAATTTAAAAGGCTAGTATTAAAAAATGCTCTGACGAGCACCAAAAAAGGCTAATATGTTTTTAAGTATGAAAAAGGGTTTGACAAGTGCTTCTAATTGAGCATGAAAAAGGACAAGGGGTACCTTCTTGGCTGCAGCTCACTGTCAATGCCAACTTTGAAAAAATCATATTTGCGCTTATTCCATATAAAAAATAATCAGCCACAGTTACGATAAAAATGTGTAGTGTAAAGACACAGACAGTAAAGACGCAGCCTGATTAAATATGAATGTAAGGCGACATAGTACCAAAAATCTTAGTTTCTGCAGCGTATCACACTCATGCAGTGCCACCAAGCACTCCCGCAGTGTAGAACTGTACAGAAAACTGATTTGTAGTGCAGCGTAGACTGATGCAGCACTCTGCATAGGAACAATTCCACATGTGCATGCATTACAATATAATGCATTCATTGATTGTTGAAATTATATCCAAGTGGATATGGCTGTAAGATGTACTATGCAGTACAACAGTACATATGTAAATTATAAACGAACATTAGACGCGTACACCTTTAATACGGAAGTACAAAAGCACAATGTGAGTGTGCACTGAGGTTCAAATGCATAATAGGAATGTACAGTGTAGTATAATTTGTAGAGAAATAATGGTACACAGTGCACTGTACAAAGTTGCATTGCAGACGCATGTGCAGTACAATAGTGGAACAGTGCAGTTAACATGTAAAGCAAGACGGAAAATTTTACTAAAGTACTGCGATTTTTTTTTTTGTATGGAATAAGCGCAAATATGATTTTTTCAAAGTTGGCATTGACAGTGAGCTGCAGCCAAGAAGTTACCCCTTGTCCTTTTTCATGCTCAATTAGAAGCACTTGTCAAACCCTTTTTCATACTTAAAAACATATTAGCCTTTTTTGGTGCTCGTCAGAGCATTTTTTAATACTAGTTATTATCAATGCACCATATTATTTCTTCAGGTAAGTAAAAAATATTGCATAAAATTAGAAAGTGATATGATGCATTCATTTATCGTTAAAACTCGAACCAATTTTAAGTAATTATAAGATCAAACACTACAAATTATGAGGACTCGGCCGACAGTTAAATGAAAGCTGTAGATTATATATAGTCCACGCAATAGATGTCGTATAGGGGCTCTACCTAGCAAAATTCATGGCAGTTCTGGAAAAAGGCTTACTATATGTTTTTTGGGCCGCTGAATCCGAATTTTTAACTTCCCACCAAAATTTCCTTCGGCAACCACCCAAATTTTGGTAAAATGCCCCCCCCCCCAAAAAAAAAAGGTTTTTATTAAAAAAATCAATTTTTTTATTGTTTTAGGGAAAAAGTATCTAGAAATTCAGAAAGTAGACAAAATTTGCAACAAATTAGACATTATGACATTATGACTTAGGATGAAGGGGAACGGGGATCTGCCTCGGAACATGCGCGCGGTGCTGCGTGAACTAAGTTGCGCAATTCCACTTAACCACTCACACGTTTACATTCACCCTCCCATCTCCCCTCCGAACTTTCCCTATAAGGTTTACTTTAAGTTTTTTGGGTCGCTGAATCCTTATTTTTAACTTCTCCCCCAAATTTCCCCCGAACCCTCCCCCCCCCCCAAATAGTTGTTTTTAACTTAAATTTCTTATTGTTTTAGCGGAAAAGCATTACAAAATTCAGAAACTAGACAAAATTTGCAACAAATAGGACAAATGACATTATGACGTAGGATGAACGGGGATTTGGAGGGCTGCCTCTGAACATGCACTGCGGAGCTACGTGCACTAAGCTATGAAGTCCAGGCAATAGGGGATTTTACCTGGAAAAATTAATACTAGTTGTGGATTTCGACTCACTTTATGTTTTTTTGGGCCGCTGAATCCGAATTTGTAACTTCCCACCAAAATTTCACCCGGCAACGCCCCAAAAAATTGATTTTTTGAAAAAATTTGGTTTTTGAGAAAAGCGTGCGGGTGAATGTTCCGAGGCAGCCCCCTCTCTCCCCGTTTATCCTACGTCATAATGTCATATATCCTATTTGTTGCAAATTTTGTCTAGTTTCTGAATTTCGTAATGCTTTCCCCTAAAACAATAAGAAATTTAAGTTAATAACAACTATTTTGGGGGGTTTCCGGGTGGAAAATTTTGGGGGTAAGTTAAAAATTCGGATTCAGCGACCCAAAAAACTTAAAGTAAACCTTATAAGGAAAGTTCGGAGGGGAGCTGGGAGGGAGAATATAAACGAGTGAGTGGTTAAGGTGTATTGCGCAACTTAGTCTTCGCAGAACCGCGCGCATGTTCCGAGGCAGATCCCCCCTTCCCCTTCATCCTAAGTTATAATGTCATATATCTAATTTGTTGCAAATTTTGTTTACTTTCTGAATTTTTAGACACTTTTCCCCTAAAACAATAAAAAAATTTAATTTTTTTAATAAAAACCTTTTTTGGGGGGCTTTTTGCCAAAATTTGGGGGGGGGGGGTTGCTGGGGGAAATTTTGGTGGAAAGTTACAAATTTGGATTCAGCGACCCAAAAAACATAAAGTAAGCCGATTTTCAGAACTACCATTAATTTTGCCAGGTAAAATTCCCTATTGCCTGGACTAATAAAAAAGTGAAATAATTATACGAAAAAAGGGAAATTCCATAAAAGAAATTATTAAGGAAGAAAAAGCAAAGTTATTTAGTTTGGTATGGTCTTCAAGAAAACGTAATATGTGTCATTAGCTAAATGTAAGAGAGAAAAAATCCCATTAGTTGCGTCGCTTTTGAATAAAGCGCGAAAGAGCTATCTGATTGAACTATGTCAGGAATGAGGAGTAATCCTGCCAGGTAAAATAACCATTCCGTCGGTAATGGAAATAATAAAACATTGGCAAAGTTATAATGAAGAATTTATACCGTCTTGGAGTACTATTATCAGCTTGAATGTAGTAGTTAAATTGAAGTCAAGCAGAAAAAGAGAAAGACGAGAGAAAAATAGATTTGGAAGAAAGAAACTTGCACCTTGAAGTGGAAGAAAGAAGAGTGCGTATGGAGGTAGAGGAGACGAAATAGAGATTAGCGGTAGAAGATGGAAATGAGGAAATGAGGGAATTTGAAATAAAGAAATTGAAAATGCAAGTCGAGAAGGACATGCAGAAAGATGTGGAAATAACACCTCCAAGGAAGGGAAAAGATTTTGAACTGTTAGTGTTAATTAATTGTTATGACAGGCCAAATGGTAATATCTGTATCTTTTGAACATTATACATCTCAAATAAAAATTGCTAAGGAAACATGGGTATCGTATTTATTACTAGCTAGCAAAATCACAAGGGTAAAAGAACCGGCAATAAGTAATTTCGAGTATATATTAAAAATTTGTTGAAAAGTATCAAAATGCCACCGCAAGAATTTAGAAAAAGATTCATGTCACATAGAAAAGAGCCAATGGATTATTAGCACGGTTTTGGTTGTCATTAGAAAACATACCTAAATGAATGGGTGCGTGGAAAGAATGTCACATATTTTGATAAATTAAATAATTATTAGACATCGGTCAAATTAAGCGAATATATTTAATACCACCAGAAACGAGGGGATACTTTTTTGAGGAATTGCCGAGGATTAACACCAGAACCGCCATAGCTTTTGACCGCAAAAATATGAAAATATTTCCATTCGAACCAGATTTTTTTTTTAAAGAAGTTTAATACATATCACGGAGAAATATGTTAAATATATATCTTAAATAACTTTAAATAAAAATTCTGGTGTAAAATAAATTTTTATAACACTTGAGTAAATTTTCAGGCGGTTCTAGTGTTAAGGACGTGAATGTGTTGGTCAGGAAACTAGAGGATTTTGAGTCAGCGCTGAGATCATGTAAAACTGCCAAATTACATAATGTGCATATTAGCGTAAGCAGAGAGGAAAACTATAACAAATGGTGACAAAATGCACAGCAGAATAATATAACATGAGCCGAAAGGTGTGTTGATTCAAGAGTTATCAGTTATCATTGCAAAATTGCTGTTCATATCGCCGCAAAAATTACGAATAAGAATCAAACGAGCACTCAAGTACACTGTTAAAAATTTGCTTCTCATTGGCCAGTTATTCGAACGTTTTTGAAGAAAACGGTTACAAAAACGTAATTTAACGCTATTCTGACCACATTATTGCCCATATTAAGGTCAGAATAGAGTTAAATTACGGTTATACAGCCGTTTTCTATAAAACAGTTTGAATGACTGGATAGTTTGCTGCAACTTTTTAACAGTGTATATCACAGTAATGCGACTAGAAAAACTTACTAGAATGGCGAACAGAGAAGAAATTTTATGAATTTATCAAATACGGAAAACGGCTCCAAGACAAGAGGAAAGAAACGTGTTGTACCAATAAATGAGAAACTCACGATCAATTATTATATTTGGGAGTTAATGCTGTGAGTGTTGTGAGTGTTGATGGATCAAAAATACTGCAGTGAAATAGGCGCACCCGAGCTATGCCAAAAAAAATATCTGTATATTGACCTGATTGGCGAGAAGAGTCGAAGTCAATAGGGTTCTTTGATCACGAGATAGAAGTAGACTACGTGAAGTTATCAGATGATTTCCATGTAGTGTCGGGTTTGGACTGTTACATATTGTTAGATGTAAATGTACTGTTGGGATGCGAATTATGAGTTACAAAAGAAGTTTCAAAAGAAAGAATCTCGCCAAGAAAGAAAATACTGAGAGCGAAACCACCGTATACTGCATATATGTTAAAGCTTTGAGGCATACTGTTAAAGATAAAAAATGTGTGACCAATAAAACAAGTGAAAATGCAAGGATGGAAATAACGTAGAGGTCTCGTGAGGAGGAATCAAATGCAACAAGTAAGAAAAGAAAAAAGAAAAAAGCCCAGATAAACTGATAGCATTGACCTTACAGGCTATCCACAGTAATTTTATATTATACTCTTATTTATGTCTATTTATCATGAAATAGAACTAATTCTTTTTGAGCAAAACAGTAAAAAATCAGGGAAGTGCCTTATCAGAATAAACCAGTATAACAAATTTAAAGAAAATCAGATAATCCTGCATGAAAAATATATTTATATTAATTAAGAGGATTAACCCCCCTTCCCCCGTTTTATACTTAACCAATGAACCCCCAAATCTAATCAGGGAAGCGCCTTATAAGAATAATCCGGTACACTAAGTTTGAAGCAAATCGGAAAATTCTGCCTAAAAAACCCATTAATCTAAATTAAGGGAGGGATTAGCCTCCGTTTTTCCCTTCATACTTAACTAATGCACCCTCAAAACTAATCAGAGAAGCGCCTTATCAGAATGATCCTATGTACAAAATTTGAAGCAAATTGGATATTTCTATAAAGAGTTATCTCGTTGCGTAAGTACATACGTACAGTCGTGGAAAAAAAAAGTAAACACCCCCTACTAACTCCCCAACAAATTATTGTAGACGAAAGTTACTGGTACCGAACGATTGGAAATAAAGTCTACTTTTAAATGATGTATATAAAATTTGCTTAGGGAGCCATCTATATATTAAAACGAATAAAAACTTCATTTTTTTCAATGGCAATACCCAATTTTAACCAGATATTTCAAATCTTTGATTAAAACTATGCCTAGACACCAAATTTCAAGTCATTTGAATGATAAGTTTTTGAATTATAAACATTCAAAATTTAATGATTCTAATGTTAAATTACATTTGCATATTTTTATTTATATCTCCTGAAATTATGCTCCTAATGTGCTAATTTTTTGTGTAGCAATAATACTAATATACCCAAACATAAATACGTTGAATTTGCCGTTTTTATAATTTTATGATTAGAATTATGAATTATGAAATTAATATTCGAAAAAATTATGAATTGCAACCTACAGTTTTTTTGATGGATTTAGTTTTATTAAGTCCTGCTTTATGGAAAACCAAAATTTCACAATTTTCTTCCAAGTAGTTTTCAAATTATGCTTAAAAACGGCGAAAGGATGTTTTAAGGGACCGTCTGTGATAGAAGTGACTAGATATTTTGAAATTTCTTCTGCTGTCGTTAATCTTAGCAGGCTTCATTGACTGCTTGAGTGGTGCCTTAATCAAGGAGGTGGCTCTCTCGGTCAACAATGGAGTACGGAACTTCAATTTGGATACAGCCCTTAAGATATGCTCGTTTTAAAAGAATTAATTTCTGGGAAACTTATGGTACGAATTGCATAAAAATTTGTTTTTAGGCTAATTGAAGGGTGTAGAGTTTATTCATGCTGTCAGAATTGTATACTGCTATTGAAAAAACAAAGTTATGATTTGTTTTAATATGTAGATGGCCCCTAAGCAAATTTTATATACATCATTTAAAAGTAGACTTTATTTCCAATCGTTCGGTACCAATAACTTTCTTGTACGATAATTTATTCAGGAGTTAGTAGGGGTGTTTATTTTTTTTTCCACGACTGTACATACAGAACCTGCGGACACATTTGCTCTAGGGTTATGATAGACTGTGAGCTAAAAACGATTGAAAGAAACGAGGTATCACAATTAGTGCGAATAAGCGAGAAGAAAGAAAAACTCCAAGGACGTGCATGCGAAAAACCAAATAAAGGAATAATTGATAAATTAACTTAAAATACTGATTCAAGTAATTTCTTGAATGGAATGACGAAACTGCTAGCTGGGGACGCATATGTGGAAGACAGTCATATTGAGCAGAAGTAAAACAGAGAAAAGTTGCTAAAATTAGTAAAAGCCTACAAGCCAAATAAAAGGAAAGTTACTGAAATGAGAATGAAAATAATATTGACAGATGTAAAATCGATTTGTCAGCGACCGAGAAGACTTTCACTTATGCGAAAGATCATATTGGTCCACTAGTAGCCGCAAGTAAACTCCTCTTTACGTTAGTAGATGCCTTTACCAAGTTTATGCAGTTCTACCAGTGAAATACGCAAGAACACGAAACGTCTTTGAAAAATTAATCTTACAATAAACAGTATTCGTGAATCCCAGTAAAATAATATCGGACCGGTGATCAACATTCACATCAAAGGTATTTACGGCATACTGCGAGAAACAAGGAATTGAGCACGTAAAAATAACAACAACCGCAATGCCAAGGGAAACGGTCAAGTGTAAAGAATTCACAAAATTTTAATACCAGTTTTTGCTAAATTAAGCGAAAGAGACGAAACGAAATGGTATAAGTACGTACATAAACTCAAGATGTAATGGACAGAAAAATTACTAGGAGTACCAAACATAGTTATTTTGAACTAATGATAGGAGTAAAGATGTAAGATTTGAACGTGCAAAATATTAGAGTGTTATTAGAAAAAGAACATAAGAAGAACATTATAGAAATGAGATAATATCTGGTAGAAGAAGCAAAAAGAAATATTTTGAAGATACAAGAAGAAAATGCGAAGCAGCTCAACAGGAAGATAAAATAACAAAAAATATATGAAAGTGGAGAGATTGTAGCTACAGGGTGTTTCACAAAGAAACCCTAACTTTAAAAATCAATAACTCGGAAACGGTGATAGATAGAAACATGAAACCAGTGGTATGTTTAATAAAAAAATCGTAAGAATCTTATATATAAATCTTAAAATTTAGTTCAAAATAGCCCCGATGATGGCGCTGAGAGCGTTAAGAATCCTTGGGCGTGTTCAAGATGACCGCGCTCCTCGCGCACGAGCTCAGGAGACAGGAACATGGAGTGGGACTTTATCGTAGATGGAATAAATTTTCAGTACGTTCAGGAAAGGATCTTAGATTTGATTAATTATTGTGCTAATTATAAAGATAATCTGTTGCAAACGAAAGATGAGCTAGATAGCTGAAAAGAACAGAGCATTGAACTCGAGACTAGGGGTTATGGGTTCGAATCTTCCGCGCCCCAAATTGTGTTTATGATTTTTTCAATTTATTGGTTGCTTTATATTTTTCATAACAAATAAGATATTTTTGATAAAGATAAATTTTTATGTTAATAATACAGAAGCACATGTGAGTTTTTATCGAGACTAGGATGCAGATCATATTTTACAGTGTTAAAATCAACATGGAAAATATAAAAATAAAATGTAATAGATGTACATTAATTTAACTAAAAAAATCTGAACACATATTTTCTAGAAGAGATAAAATATATGGGGTTTGTCGTCTAGTTTTGTAGTGAATAAAGTATGATTAGAATGTTTATAAATTTTCAAGAATGTTTAAAAATTTTTAAAAATATGATCTGCATCCTAATCTCGGTAAATCTCACATGTGCTTCTGTATTATTAACATAAAAATTGATCTTTATCAAAAATATCTTATTTATTATGAAAAATATAAAGTAACCAATAAATTGAAAAAATCATAAACACAATTTAGGGCGCGGAGGATTCGAACCCATAACCCCTAGTCTCGAGTTCAATGCTCTGTTCTTTTCAGCTATCTAGCTCATCTTTCATTTGCAACAGATTATCTTTATAATTAGCACAATGATTAATCAAATCCAAGATCCTTTCCTGAACTTACTGAACATTTATTCCATCTACAATAAAGACCCACTCCATGTTCCTATCTCCTGAGATCGCGCGCGCGGCGCGCGTTTATCTTGAACACGCCCAAGAATTCTTAACGCTCTCAGCGCCATCTATCGGGGCTATTTTGAACTAAATTTTGAGATTTATGTATAAGATTCTTACGATTTTTTTATTAAACATACCACTGGTTTCATGTTTCTATCTATCACCGTTTCCGAGTTATTGATTTTTAAAGTTAGGTGTCCTTTGTGAAACACCCTGTATTTAGAAAATGCTGTATGGGGCAGGTACAAAAAAGTTTAAGTCCTTATACAGTTACCTCTCTAAAATCCAAAATCAAACCACCGATTCGACGTGAAAAAAATGGGAGAGCATGATGGATCATGTTAAACATCTTCCTCCGCCTAGTATATGAAACCCATGCCGATGAATTGCATGTTGTTTGTTATGTGATGTATCGTATTATGCGTAGTGTCTTTTGTACAGCATTAGGTCCGTAAAGTGAAACCTCCTTAAGTGTGAAGTTGGAGGCCTAAATACATATTTAACTATATGAGCAAAATTTGAAAATCCATTCCGTGGGTCACCGAGTCTGTCAGGATGACCGAATGTGCGATAATAAATAATATCCATCTATAAATTAATATCCTTACAAGATAACAAATTCAAGGATTTGATTAATAGATACAGGGTATTATATAGAAAGTATAGTCGGTGAAGTGCGAGTATTACCCGCGCAAAGATCGTTCCGTACAATGAATATATGAATTAGTAACTGGGAATTGCATTACACAAACATATCATTAAAAGTTGTTATCTAGGCTTTAAAAGCCATTGGTGCATATAGCAGGACACCCTTGTCTTTATGCATGTCCAGATTATCCGTGTCTTTAAGTGTTAATATCTAGGCTAATTACCGACAATTTTTTTCGAAAATCATTATCAACTATATTTTTATACTTCTGCGACGATAGGTACTTCCAACGCTCTTCAACTCCTTTGCTTAAACGCCCGCAAATCCAAATTTGAGTGTAGCAGAAAAATTATATTTTCTCAAAAGACTATGTGACATAGGGTAATCGCTATAGTTTTCTTGCAAGGTTTAAATTAACTTCTACTATCCATAATTTTTTCATAATTTTAACCCGAGAGTAGTCGCGTCTTTTTTCAGAACCCTATTAGTCGCGTTCGGTGTTTTTGCCGCCGGCCCACCGCATACAGAAAATGTAAAATAAGAAACATTTTACAATTAATATTCGAATATCACATTTCAATGAAGTTATACATTTGCAGTTTACTTAAATTAGAATTTTTATTCATGAGTTTTGGAATAATGGGAAACAGTAAAATAGACTGACATTAGTGATCGTTGCGCAGAGTTTTCCCCTAATTTCAGATTTGCTTGTAAAAATGTACCTGAAGGAAAAACAGAAATGCCTTATTACTTCATTATGGGAGTGAAGAAACATTAAAAGTCAGCTACATGGTAGTTGTAAGGGAATATGAGTTAGTATAAGAATAATTTATATGGGCGATAAAAAGACCGACACGCGACTGCTGCCAGGTTAATTTCAGTAGATTCGGAAATAGAGGGTCATATTTTTGCATTACTATTTCCACGATATCTCTGAAAATATAACACATAAAATTAAAAGAAATGTATTTTTGAGTTTGACCTCTAAATTTTTTTAAATATATTAGTGAATGTTTAATAGTCTATAAATATGTGGGTCAATAGCCTTTAGTACTGCAGCTAATTTGAAATTTCCACGTTCTACGAGTAATACGGCTGTGACAGACGGACAGACTGACAGACAGACACAGAAGTGATTCTATGATGGTTTCATTTTAAATTTTAAAGTACAGAACAATAAAAAAGCATACAAGAGGAGCGAAGAGAAATCACACGATGATTATAACAAAATTTTCTCGTTAAAGCAAGATTTTAAAAATCTGGAAGAATGAAGAGAGAGAATTTGGACAGTTATATAGCTTTATCTTATCAAGATGGATTTGAAATTGGATATATGCCAAACAAAGAGTTTGTGTCTGCATTCTAAGTAAATTCAAGCATTCACTTGTACGAATGTGTTATGTAATTGATATCTAAGAATTATCGTGATTAACTCACCATATTATTTGTTAAAATAAGTTATATATATATATTTTTTTAATAAAATTAGAAAATTAAGACATGTATTCATTTGTTGTTATAAAGTCAAGTCAATTTTTAATTAATAATAAGACCAAAATCTACATTTACATAATTTAGATAATCTACTAACTGAAATTGACATGACATCTCGTAGAATCTTCAAATGAATTCTTTTTAATGCGTCCATGGATTTATGATAAATGAAGGAAAAGATGGACTTAAGTTCAATTTTTTTTGTGACTCCCTTCCTATAATACTGCATGAAATTAAATATTTTTAATATTTTTCCCCACGTTAGACACACACACACGTTATAATTTCAGCTATATAGTTATTCGTTTTCAAATTTTGCGTGTTTTTGTCATATATTTTTACTATTATATAAAATTCAAATTTGCAAATGACAAAAGTAGGTGAGAAAAAAATATTGCATTAGAATATGCATTTCATGACTATTTTATGGATATTTTTAGTTCCTTTTAGAATTAACTATTTCCAAAATATCGTTTTAACCTGAAATATGATAAATGAAGGAAAAGATGGACTTAAGTTCAATTTTTTTTGTGACTCCCTTCCTATAATACTGCATGAAATTAAATATTTTTAATATTTTTCCCCACGTTAGACACACACACACGTTATAATTTCAGCTATATAGTTATTCGTTTTCAAATTTTGCGTGTTTTTGTCATATATTTTTACTATTATATAAAATTCAAATTTGCAAATGACAAAAGTAGGTGAGAAAAAAATATTGCATTAGAATATGCATTTCATGACTATTTTATAGATATTTTTAGTTCCTTTTAGAATTAACTATTTCCAAAATATCGTTTTAACCTGAAATGCATGTAGATTGTTTTTCAAACGAGCAGTTTAAACATTTAAAATATGCATATTAAATGAGGTTCACCTCCTTCTTTTCTCTCTCGGTATAGACTTTATTCAGGTCCTACATACAGTTAAAATATTTTTATGATGAGTTATTTTTATGCTTAATTAAAATTAGCTAAATTCCATATTTACATAAGTTTGCAGATTAACACATAATCCTTCATATATTTATTATTCCTCGTTTCAATATAATATTTCGATTTACTATAAAGATTATAAATAACAAAATAATTTTTTATTAATCGGAATTAAAATCACCACTTGAATATAAATGATTATTTTCACTTTCTTTTTGAAGTAACGTTTTACAAAATATTGTTTTTTCTTACATAACACTTGCAAATTTTGTAATTCAACTTAGATAAAATTAAAAAAATATATATTAACGACAATTTTTTAAATTATGTATACTTATTATTAATAAACTTAAAAACATATGTTTAGTTTTAAATTAACACCTTGAGGGGCGGTGGTATATCTATGAAACCACTTAATTTTAATTTCCAAATGCCACAATTGCACCAGAATTTTGGTTAAAAAAATTCGGCTTATTATGTATGTGAAATATTGCTTTTTCTTATTTACAAAGAAATTTGTTTACCAATTCCGGTGTCATTCTTTAATTTCAACATTTTAGCAATGGAATTTCTTTGCCCCTGAAAGGGTTAAAGCACATCCTTTTGAACTTTTTCTAATTTTCATTTTATTTTTCTGTGACACTTGGTTCGTTTTATACAGTAGAACCTCAATTATGAGAAGTAATTGGAACCGACCCTATTTCGGAAAATCGAAATTTTCGGATAATCGAGAATGCTTCAATTTTAAGATTAAGTAGGAATATATGGAACTAGGGGGCTCGGCCACCTGCTCGCTAACGATCGCCAACCCCCATGAATTGCTACGCAGTTCACATTGGGATCGCTACGCGATACCAGCTCGCTTCGCTCGCTCGCCACTATTTGTGTCAGATCTAACCAGAATGAGTGTTATCATAAATCATTACAACGTATTAAATTTACAAATATTTTTAGTATAAAAAAGTAATGGAAAACTTTGTTGAAAATGTTGGCAAAAAAGCCACCTCTGCTCTGTACAGTAAGTTACGCGTGCTAATACTTAGATAAATAAATAAATATTATTCTGACTCTGGCCATGAAAATACAATTAAATATAATAATAATATAGGTAATTTCTTACCTTTATCTTTCTTCATCAGCAATCCTCATTATACAGCTTCGCACGAGTATAAATCCGTCAACACGTATCCTTTCTTAGCTGTAGAGAAAATATTTGTTTTTCTAATTAATTTTATGAACACTGAAAGAAATGAAACTGACGAGTTCTCCGTATTTGTTGAGTAACATTTTAAAACTATATTCTATCTTAAAAAATACAAATGTTGCTGCTTCATATCGCAGCTTTTTCTTATATTAATTTTACATGTTATAGAAACTAACAACCAACTAAGAAAATAATATGAAATGTTTATAAGTTCCTTTCGATGATGTCGTCAGACTCTTGCTTCGTGCGTGGGATGATCTATAATCATATTTTATTCATTAATGTAATTGTTTATCTTGAGTAGGATAATTTAGCTAAAATAGAAAAGTTTGTTTATTACAGAATAGCATAATTTTGGAAGATATAAAAACAAAGTTGATTACGAAATGATTTACTGCTACTAAATTATTTAAGTATCATAAAGTTTTTGTGTCCTTGAAAATTATTGCTTGTTTAATGTTCCGAAAATAGATTACTGGCAATATCTGAGAGGGTTATAAATCCATCACCCTTCCTTAACCATCTCGGATGCATCCGGTAGTAGTTGCATGGATTCTCGATGTTTCAGGAATTGAGGTTTGGCCAGTGGTTTGGTCAAACAACCCGCTATCATATCTTGTGTTGGACAATAACGAAGATCTAGTATTCCATCTTCTTTCATCTGTTTTTTTTGCGTGGTAACGCACGTCTATGTGCTTGGTGCGTTTTGAGAATTTTTCATTTTCCACCATTTTGATGACGCTCTGGTTATCTTCGTACAGTATCACTGGTAAGTTTTGCGTTAGATGTAGGTCGTCTAACAGTTTTATTACCCAGGCAATTTCCTGTCCTGCACTAGCTGCTGCAACAAATTCAGCTTTCGCTGATGAGTAGGCAATGCAATTTTGCCTTTTTGTATACCACTGTATGGGACTATTTCCCAGCATGAATGTGTTGCCTGTTGTGGATTTCCTCGTTCTTGTGTCCCCCGCCCAGTCGGAGTCAGAAAAACCGATGAGTTGTGGTTTGTGATTTGTACTGAATGTGAGTGTGAGGCTTTTCGTGATATTTAGATAGTTTATTATCCGTTTCGCGGCGTTCCAGTCTTTTACACGTGGAGTTTCACACCTTCTGCTGAGGATATTGACTGCGGTTGAAATATCTGGGCGTGTAGTGTTTCCTATATATAACAACGATCCTATCGCTTGTCTGAATTTCGTATTGTTAGGCATTAAATTTTCGTCGTCCTCTAATTTGTGAAAACCGGCATCCATGGGAGGGCTTACAGATTTTGCGTGTTCTAAATTAAATTTTCTTGCGAGCTCTTCTATTTTTAATCTTTGATTCAGTTTATACCCATTTTCTGATTTCCTTATTTCCATGCCTAAATAGTGAGATACTTCTCCAAGGTCCTTTAATTCAAATTCTTCCTTTAAGGCTTTTATTATTTTTTCAATTGATTCATTTTCACCGCCTATCAAAATGTCATCTACGTAAACTATTATGTAAGTCGTAATCTTGTTTTCTTTTCTTGTGTATAGACATGTGTCCACGGTGCTTTGTTGAAAATTTAGATTTTTTAAAGATTGTTCGATCCTTTTATTCCAAGTTCTGGCTGCCTGTTTGAGTCCGTAGATGGATTTTTTCAGTTTACAGGCTTTATTTTCTGAGTTTTTCTCAATGTAGCCCTCCGGTTGTTTCATATAAATTTCGTCTTCTAATTCACCGTATAAAAAAGCTGTGTCGATATCTACGTGTCTCACGTTCAAATTCTTATATGCGGCTGCTGCCAAAAATGTTCTGACGGTTGTTTGTGACACTACTGGGGCGAAAGTCTCGTCATAGTTTTCCCCATATTTTTGACTAAGCCCTTTGGCTACTAAACGTGCTTTGTACTTTTGAGTGTTCCCGTAACTGTCTAATTTCCTTTTGAACGTCCATTTGCAACGTATAACCTTTTTGTTAGGTGGAGGATCCACTAATTCCCATGTGTTGTGTTTTCTCAGCGAATTGATTTCCGCTTGTGTGGCTTTAAGCCAATTTTCCATTTGTTTGGGATTATTTATTTCCAGTATTTCATTCCAACTAGTGGATTTTGTCATATCTACATTTTTTACATAACAGACATATCTGTCTGGTGGTACCCCCCCTGTTCGATCTTTCAGATCTTCTTGGTTCATTGGTCCGTTGTTTGGACGTGGTTGGTTCTTCGGTTGTGTTGTTTATGTCCGTTTCAATGTAATTTTTGTCGTCATATGATTTTTCTCTCTCTTTACTTTCTTTTAGGTTAATTTTGCTATTTTCTATGAATTTCACTGTTCTGCCAAATACAATTTTGTTTTCTTTAGTGTATACGCGATATCCTTTTGAGTTGTTATCGTATCCTACAAAAATCCCTTCCTGAGCCCTGTCGTCCAATTTTCCTCGATGTTGTTTATTCACGTATACGTAAGTTTTGCACCCGAATGTTCGCAAATAGTGTAAATTCGGTTTGCGATTAAACCATAGCTCAAATGGGGTTTTATTTGTCGATCTTGTTGGTAAGCGATTTTGTAAATGATTCGCAGTGTTAATTGCTTCTCCCCAAAATCTTTGTGGCAGATCTGCTTCTCTGAGTAGGCTCCTAGTCATGTCTAATAGCGACCTATTTTTTCTCTCCGCAATGCCATTTTGGCTCGGACAATATGGCACGGTTAATTGATGTTTAATGCCCCTTTTTTCTTAAGTAATCCTCTATCCCACTATATATGTACTCTCCCCCGTTATCCGATCTTATTGCTTTCGGATATATCCTGAACTGGTTTCAAACCATAGCTACATAGTCGATTAGTTTATCCTGAACTTCATCTTTATGTTTTAATAAGTATATTACAGTAAATCTAGAGTATTCGTCAATGAAAGTTACAAACATTGTTTTACCACCTATTGTGGGGGTCCTATCGCTGTGCATACCATTTCGGGACAGAGTGCATCGATCTTTATCAAATAATAATCTATACCCATTCTTTGTGGCTTTACTTACTGAAATTAAATTGGATTCTAGCTCCGGTACATACAACACTTCTTTCAACGTAATTTTATTTATGCCTCCATCGGATGTTTTTGTCGTGAATGTAGTTTCTCCTGTACCTAGCGAGTTTAGAGTTTTGCTGTTGGCAATTATGACCGTTGTTTTTTCGGTGTTATTTAATTTAGTAAAGTCATCTTTATTGTTTAGGATATGTGAAGATGAACCACAATCAATAATCCAGGTTTGTTTTCCTGCTTTGTCTATTAGAAAGGCTGCGTCGCTGCTTTGATCTGGTTTTGTTTCCGTTCTATAATTTTTCTTGTCTACTGATTCGCGGTCAGTGTTCCCTATCTGGTTATCCGATTGTTGATAACACAACGATGATGAGTAATGTTTGTTTTTGTATGTTTGTTGTTGTGTTTGTGTATTTGGGTGATTGTTTCGATTTTTCAAATGCCAACATTCTCTGTACGTGTGATTTCTCAATTTGCAATATGTGCACTGTTTTTCTTTTTTAAAATTATCATTTGGATATTTCTTTTGCGTTTTAAACGCTTTTGTTGAATTTTCACCCTGGTTTGTGTTTTCAACCCTTCTGTTGTACTCATCTGTTAATTTACTTCTAATAAATTGTCGTGTAAGCTCGTCCTCATTCCGTGATTCAAGGGCAGTGAACAAAGTATTATAACTAGGGGGTAGCGAACACAGCAAAAAAAGCTGAAAGATGGGAGTCGCTAATTGTTTCCCCGATCGCTGAGAGTTTGTCTATTAGTTCTAGGATGTATGTTATGTGTTTAATTAAGTTACCATTTTCTTGGAGCTTGGCTCCATAAAGCTTTCTTAACAAAAATATTTACTAGAGAGGTTCGCCCGTTCGTGTATTGTTTTAAGTGCGTTCCAAGTGTCTCTGGCTGTGTTAAGCCCTTTTACATGAACGATTTGAGAATCTTCAATTGACAGATTAATTATGGCTCTGGCCTTCTTGTCCTTTTTCTCCCAATCGGTTGTGACTGGCGTGGGCCTATCTTCGCTAATTACGTTGAACAAGTCTTCTCTAATCAGTAACATCTCAGTTTTGAATTTCCAATTGCTGTAGTTAATAGCGTTAAGTTTTTCTACAAGCTGTATCTCACGTGATGCGGCCTTTTTACTAGTTATTTTAGTTTTGTTGGTAAAGAGGAATTGCTGTTTTATTATTTTATATAAAACTTCTTATATATATATCTAGTTTTCTTCAATTGTTTAACATTTCATATATATCAACAAAAAAAAAATGCACAATATTTATTTTATCGTCAAATAACTGACGAACTATATTTTTCAATAATTTTCAATTTCTTTTTAATGTGCATACCTCTATGGCCAGTAGTTGTTTTTTTTCACAAATATTATTTATCTACTAAAATATTAGACTTTCTCAGACTCATAATCAAATTGTTGGCAAAAAAGCCGCCTCTGCTCTGCACAGTAAGTTACGCCCGCTAATACTTAGATAAATAAATAAATATTATTCTGACTCTGGCCATGAAAATACAATTAAATATAATAATAATATAGGTAATTTCTTACCTTTATCTTTCTTCATCAGCAATCCTCATTATATAGCTTCGCACAAGTGTAAATCCGTCAACACGTATCCTTTCATAGCTGTAGAGAAAATATTTGTTTTTCTAATTAATTTTATGAACACTGAAAGAAATGAAACTGACGAGTTCTCCGTATTTGTTGAGTAACATTTTAAAACTATATTCTATCTTAAAAAATACAAATGTTGCTGCTTCATATCGCAGCTTTTTTTTGTATTAATTTTACATGTTATACTTATAGAAACTAACAACCAACTAAGAAAATAATATGAAATGTTTATAAGTTCCTTTCGATGATGTCGTCAGACTCTTGCTTCGTGCGTGGGATGATCTATAATCATATTTTATTTATTAATGTAATTGTTTATCTTGAGTAGGATAATTTAGCTAAAATAGAAAAGTTTGTTTATTACAGAATAGCATAATTTTGGAAGATATAAAAACAAAGTTGATTACGAAATGATTTACTGCTACTAAATTATTTAAGTATCATAAAGTTTTTGTGTCCTTGAAAATTATTGCTTGTTTAATGTTCCGAAAATATATTACTGTCAATATCTGAGAGGGTTATAAATCCATCAGAAAATGTAAATAAAAATGTACCTTGGAAACAGAATTAATTTAAAACCTTAGGGAAAACACAATAAAAAATATTTTTAGTTAGGCCGATATGTGATCCGAGCAAGCAACATATAAAATTTGCAAATATTTTAATTCATAAAAAAGTAATTAAAAATTTTGTTGAAAATATAAATAAAAATGCATTTAATCAAAAGTTTGGAGCTGTAAGTTGTTGATCATCATTGAGAAAGCTAAGCGAACAGGAAATTTACGCTAAGCGAACAGGAAATTGACGCCCTTTAAATTTAAATGGAATGTTAGTGTCAGATGGGGTCCTTCTCCTTTCATTTTGCCTACAGTATTGAAAATCACGGCTTAAATTAATTTAAAACTATAATAAGACGCTATAAAATATGCTATGCATCACGCTATCGAACTGTATACAAAACGTATTCTGTATAAAACTGTGTCTAAATACAACCTTGGATCAAAAAGCTCATTCACTGAATTCCCCACGTCACCTTAAAAAGAAGCAATAGCAATTGTCATCCATGTGTTGCTCAAACGGTTTGCGTTAAAAGAAAGATTCTGTCTGGATTTTGATTTGCTGAGTGGGTTGGGACACCTGACCGCAACTTAACCACTGACAAACGTCGCTGTGGCTATTGCAAAATAGCAAGCTAGAAATACAGCCCTTTTTTAGCGCTATGTAAGAGAAATATATATATAGATCTTTCTTATTATGGTAACAAGCGCTTAATAAAAATAAAGCAATAACAAAATAGAAGCAAGTAATAATTACCTGAATTTTAATTTAAAAATTTTAATTTAAAAGTACCTTTTATATATATCACAAGGGTTTGAAAAAATGTTTTGTTTGTCGCAGTTTCGATTGCCTTTGCTTTGAAGCGCTGTCACGGAGTTTTTAAATATTATTAGTTCTCCAATACCTCACTCTCTCTGCCGTTTCAGCCGTGCCAAACCTTTTGTAAAACGTTCAAAAGCTTCAGAATAGGTAATTAGTCCGTTTTCTTCGTTACACTTTGCAGCTTAAAGGGAGCTCAAGTCAAATTCAAAGGAATTGTAAAAAAGGGGAAAAAAGCTTTCAAAATGGATTTTGCACACAAGGAATATGATATAAAAGAAAAGCTTTCAAAATGGATTTCGGTTAACCGAGAGTTGCGGTTAAAAGGGTTTCGGATATAAGAGGTTCTCCTGTACCTGATATCATACGCGAGCGTGTTTTGTTGACTTAGTAAAGAGAAGCTGTTTCCTATAAGAGAACAGTAAGCGGTCTGACGTTTACTTCTTAGTATTTAACCGCTTGGCGGGTATAATTTTTCTTCCCTTTTTCAGTTAGTGATGAAAAACTGATTGACACCAGTCTACGAAAATGCAGTAACAGATATTCTTACCAATGTCCATATAGGTTCCTGAAATTACAGCCCCCACGATTACTCTATTTTAAATTAGTCAATGTCATAAATATTGTATTATAACAATTATTATAACACACTAGCCACCCTTGGCGACCAGTTTGGTCTCCCTTAAATATATGTTAAGCATTGTATCAAGTTAATTTTATACTTAATTTAATTTACTTGCTCAATCCTTCGCCAAATCCGACGATTCTGATGCAGAAATCACGAACTCGGCATTTTTATATTAGCCGGGCCCAGGTGATAAATCGCCAAACATTGTTCCCGTCGTATTTTTTCGTATTTCATTTAAAATATAGTACTTTCAGTCATTATTTTTAAAATGCATAACTGTAATTTAAAACGGAAATATTTAAAATTTATGATTCTCAATTATTGCTTTAAAAAAAAGAAAAGAAAAGAAATAAATAATACCATAAACCATGACATTTAATTTCAACATCAAAGCTTTGCTTTAATTTACCACGAAAAAAAAATGTTTCTGACAGTCGCATGAAATGGACTATTATAATACTGAAGGCATGATGGCGATCGACCAATATTTGGCGATTTATCACCTGCTCCCGGCTAACATTAAATTGCCAAATTGGCCGCCTGGCATACAAAAAAGCGAAGCGGTCAACCCGGAACTGTTGATGACAGTCACATGACTTGAGCTTTTATTATATAGATTCCATATGAAATGTTCAAAGACGTCATATTTAGATATCTGGATGTCATGTAGTATTATCTATCATGAATTCGTCTAACACCATTTAGTATTCAATTCATTAAAAGAAACACATATTTATTCTGTTATTCGACAACACAAAAACAATGCAAGTGTATAATATTTTCTTCCTGTCTAGCTTATATTATAAAACAATAACATGAGTAGAATAAAAAAGACTACTGTAAGTTGAGAAATGTTTGCCAATTTTTTGCTCTGCCTGCCATTTTCATCCTTGCATACGACTAATTCGAAAGCATCGCTTTTAATGAATTTCAAAACTTTATTTGAATATGCATAATTCTTATTTTTTATACAAGAATGGTTTTCGGTGTTGTTAGTGGAAAATCTAAAAATAATTAAAACTTGTAAAAAATCTTATAGCTTAAAAAAAATGACCCATGTTCTTGCACCGGGAAGCATGTTTTGTAGCTCATGATGTCGCGGATGTGGATTTTTCAAATAATGTAAAACTACTTTTGGGATACTATAAGTGTTTAAATACACTGGTGTCCAAAATTAAGCACCAGTCAAAAAATGCTAATTTTCAAGTAAGCGAATACTCAAAAGGAAATAATATAATTCAAATAATTACTATCCCTACAGCACAACTAGTCCATATAGCATCTCATTCATGTCACACTTGGTCACAAGTGTCACATTCACTACGGTGAAACAAAATATAGGAAATTTCACACGTCACATTTTGAGTCTCAAATGATCACTATATGTGACTCCACTGATACGTCAATGTGACTGCTGCTTTGTAACGAGTCAGCAGGCGACTTTACAATGTAGTTACATTGTGACTCTCATGTGACTGTCATTTTTAGACTCAATTTTAAAGTCATCGTGAAAGTTGCATTATGATAAGTCACCAAATTATATCACATTATAGTCACATGGTGACTTTTCACAAAAGAGCATAATTGAGACTTCACAGTAGTCTCTATCACCGGAACGTCATAATGTGACTTTAATGTAATACACTGCTCAAAACAATTAAAGGATATTGCAGTTTTAGGTGGATTTTGTATCTGGTAAACTGTTTAGCTGATTGATACATGGTCGACAGACATAGTAGGTTATATGAGAATAAATTACACATGTTTGGCAGAAAAAAATGCATTTTATTGCGCATTTGTGTACTAAAGGAAAAAAACACAATTTGTGCATATGAGAAAAAAAGAATAAGAAAAGGTGTTTTCTTCAAAGAAAATCATTTTCAGTAGGGGGTATGGTTTCCACGGGCGGCCAGCAACGTTGAACACCTTTGAGGCATGGACTCAATGAGGCTATTAATGACGAGTTGTGGTATTCTGGCCCACTCTTCCAGAAGAGCTCTTTCCAGTTCTTGAAGAGTTTGTGGGGGTTGTTGGCGGCCAGAAACTCGTCTTCCTAGAGCGTCCCAAACGTGCTCGATTGGATTCATGTCTGGAGAACACGCTGGCCATTCCATTCGAACGATTCCTTCCTCGAAAAGGAAATCCTTCACCAGGTTTGCACGATGTGACCTGCAGTTATCGTCCATTAAAATGAAGTTATCTCCGATTGCTACAGCGTAAGGGACTACAATAGGTCTGAGGATCTCATCCCTATATCGGCGACCAGTCAGAGCTCCATCTCGAATGATGTATAGGTCAGTGCGCCCGTCAATGGAGATGCCACCATACACCAACACTCCTCCACTTCCAAATCTGACACTTTCGTGCAAGAACGCAGGATTATTCCTACTGCCACGGTCCCTCCAGATGAAAATACGCCTGTTATCCGGATGCACAGAAAAACGGGATTCGTCAGAAAACAGAATATTGCTCCATTCATTTCTCCTCCAGTTGACATGCTCGGTTGCCCACTGCCTGCGGTCGCGACGATGCCTTGATGTTAATCTAACACATACCATCGGTCGGCGAGCATACAGACCTACAGCATGGAGCCGGTTTCGGACAGTCTGAGTTGAAATCGTGGTGCCTGTAGCCGATCGAATGTGTTGTTGGAGAAGAGTAGCGTTCATGGTTCGGTGTCTCCGAGCTGTTAACGCTAAATACCGATCTTCATTGGGCGTTTTTGCCCGTCTACGACCTTGCCCTGGTCTTCGGCCTGAACATCCACTCTCCAAAAAACGGTTCCAGATCCTGGAAATGACACTTTGTGACACTCCAATGGCTTGCGCTACTTCGGCTTGAGTTTGGCCCCCTTCTAACCTACCAACAATTCTCAAAGCTTCTAAATCTGTCAAATGACTTCGCTGAGACATCGTACTCATCGAAACAAAGCAATCACTGAATGCCGATCATCCTTGTCTTCATTCTCTTTTATCCAGTTGAAAGTCAAATTTCATTCGCTGCCGCTGAAGCGACGTTTTTCACGTCGAACTCAAAATTTGCATACTCCACAGTTTGAAAACAAAAAAAATTTGCATTTGTGATTCTCTTCTTCTATTTTCGGCAAAAAAATTTCGTTTATATCTTTATTTTATATAAAACTTCAAATATCCTTTAATTGTTTTGAGCAGTGTATTATTTGGTAACGTATCACAATGCAGCGTTCACGATGACTTTGAAATTGACTTTGCAGATGGCAGTCAAATGAGAGTCACAATGTAACTACTTTGTAAAGTCACATGGTGTCTCGTCACAAAGCAGCAGTCACTGTGACGTTTCATTGGAGTCACATGTAGTGATCATTTGAGCCTCATAATAAAATGATGGAATTTTCTATTTTTTGCTTCACCGTAGTGACTGTGACACTTGTGACCATGTGTGACATGAATGAGATGTTATATGGACTAGCTGTGCTGTAGAGATAGTAATTATTCGAATTATATTATTTCCTTTTGAGTATTCGCGTACTTGAAAATTAGCATTTTGTGATTGGTCCTGAATGTTGGACACCAGTGTATTAATTAATAATTTAATAAAATTTATATCGAAAATTAAAAATAAGCGATAATAAGAAAAAGTAATGTATATAAATCGGTATAATATATATTCTAAAATGTATCCTTTTTATAATGCTAATATTTTTACTAAAAATAATTAATTTCGAGGCGCATTGCGGTACATTATTTTTTTTTCTATAAAAATAGGAAATACGGCATAACAGAAAGAAATCGAAATACGATTCTTCACAATAATATATCTCATTGTTCTGAATAATTAAATTTTTAATAAATGCTTTCATATCTTAAATAGCCCTATACCCTAAATAGACATTTAATCTAACATAAAAGCAGATAAACAAAATTTTAAAGTAAGGATTGAATTTTTGGATAGATATTTACTCAATCTACGTGCTTTTATAAAATTCAGCTTTAAAAACATTAATTTTCTATTCATAATTAGCGAAAAACTGTTAATTAGTTCTAAAGTTTACAAATTATGCCAAATAGCGATAAACCCGCCAAAACATTTTAGAAATCTTATACTTTTCTTTTATATTATCCTTTTGCATTGATTTCATCGAAGATAACTATGGCTGAGATTCAGATAGATTTTTCGCTGTTAGCGAAATGAGTTTGACCAATCAGAAGCCTGCATGTTTGAGAATATTTGCTGTTTGTGGATCCCGGCCTATGTCATGAAAGTTTTGAGTCATTTTTTTTTAGTGCCGTGGATGAAGTGCAATGTTTGTAGAAATGTAGGCTAGGATCCAGATAGATTTTTCGCTGTTAGTGAAACGAGAATCGCCAATCAATAGCCTGCATTTCTGCAAACAGCGAAAAGTTCACAAAAATGCAGGCTTCTGATTGATGAATCTCGTTTCTCTGACAGCCAAAAATCTATCTAGATTGCGCACAATGGAGGATATTCCAAATATGGGTTCGAGGCTGAAAAAGTCACGTGATACCAGTAATTTATCCAAGGAACTTCTATCTGATAAGAAGGGAAGATACTACTACTTTGCCTCATGAACCGTTTCATTGGCTAGCGGGGATTTACATTACACGTCTACGGAGACTTCCCTTCTTTACGATAGAAGTTTTTACCTTGACCACGTGATCAAAATGTAGATGGAATATCCTCCATTATGTTGAACACAATTTTGCATTTCCACATCCAGGTAGGGTATTAATTGTCATAACAACAATACATATTCGAAACTATTTAAGGCACTGATTCTGAACTCCTTTGCTATACCTTTCAATATTAAAGAAGTTGTTGTTTCCATAGTAACAGTACTTTTCTGTATTGCTTTCTCTAAAACACAAATATAGAAATTTAACAAAGAGCGCTCAGAATCAACACCATAACAGAGAGCCTTCATACATAAGAGTGGTGATATATGCACAGGAAGCATGCTCATTTCAAGTTTTTGCCGAAAGTATGGCTACAGCGTCTAGAATACCTTGTGTGGAAATATGCTATCCAAACAACGCTAAAAATTTGTATCCCTTAAATGTGCGACGATACTGCTAAAATCCCAAGTATCGATCACAGCGACATCTGCGGGATTTAGTATTACATTGTATAGACTAGCAATATCTTGCAGTTTGAGAAAATATCCTGAAGATGTCGCTGTGATCTGTATATTTCAGCAGCATCATTGCACAGTTAAGGGATACAATATTTTAGCACTTTTTAAAGTATTACAGGGATAGTCAATTTCCACACTATATATACAGCGCCTAGAAGATACAGTGTGGAAAACGGCTACAAAATAGTGCTAAAAAATTGAATCCCATAAATGTACAACGATGCTGAATAACAAGATGACAATAGTAGCGCCATCGTAGTGATTTAAAAACGATAGTCATTCTAAAAGAGACTCTTTAACCTATTTCACGTCATTCCTTAACTAAATTAGCTTATAACAGTCCAAAATATCTTATATTTATAGTTTCCGATATTTAACATTCTATAATTTTTGAAAACTCGTGTTTATATTGAAAAGAGTTACGAGATGGCGCTCGTATCAGCATATTGCCGCTGAGCATTGTTGGAGATTTATGGGATACAAGTTTTTAGCACTTTTTAAAGCATTATAGGAATAGCCGTTTTCCACACGGTATCTTCTAGGCGCTGTACTATAGCTCCGTTATAGGCCTAGATTATATGTTGTAGAAATCGACTATCCCAGCAATACTTAAAAAAGCTCGGAAATAGTGAATCCCTTAAATGTACAACGATGTTGAATTCCAAACAGTCATTTACAGCGACATCTGCAAGATATTTTTTAAAGAAGAAAGAGACACGTGTAATGCACCGCTATAGCGTCTAGAATACATACTATGGAATTTTGCTATCCAAGCAGCGCTAAAAAATTGTATCCCTTAAATGTGCACTGACGCTGAAATCCAGGGAGCTGATCGCAGCGACATCTGTGATATACTTTCAAATTTCAAAATAAACATCGTAATATTACAGCGGGCTTGACGCCAAGCACACAGGTCAGATGTATGTTAATAAAATGTAAAAAAAAAAAAAAAGCTACAGCGTTTAGACCAAATTATAGCGCCTATAATATATAGTTTTGGAAATTGGCTATCCCTGTAATACTTAAAAAAGTGGTAAAATATTGTATCCTTAAATGTGCTACGATGCTGCTGAAATATACAAATCGCAGCGACATCTGCAGGATATTTTCTATAACTGAAAGATATTGCTAGTCTATACAATGTAATACGAAAATCGATTTCGCTGCGATCGACACTTGGAATTTTAGCAGTATCGTCGATCATTTACGGGATACAAATTTTTAGCGTTGTTTAATAAAATATTTCCACACTAAGTATTCTAGACGCTGTTACCAAATCGTCATGAAGTTTTAGGAAATATCCTGCAGATATCGCTGTGATCGACTCATTGGATTTCAGCATCATTTGAAATTTAAGAGATCCAATATATTAGCACTTTTTAAAGTATTACTGGGATAGCCGATTTCCACACTATATATTCTAGGCGCTGTAGCACCGCGGTAGCCTGTCTTTTTCGTTTACCTCGGAGTAGATATAGATGAAGTCATTTGTAGCTGTTCCTAAACTGTGGCCAACAACATATAAGGCCAGTTCATAACGTCACACGGAGTTGATTATCTGTACACGGCAATGGACACAAAAAAATCGGCTCGCAGCTTTGTACTAATCATCGTGTAAAGATGATCCAACTCTGAGACTAACGAAAAAGACAGGCTACCGCGGTGGGTCCGATTCTTCTTTTTTTACAGACCGTTGGAGTCACGTGATGCTCGAATGCACCAAAGAAGGTGCGTGAAAAGAGCATCACATGACTCCAGCGGTTTGTAAAAAAAGAAGAATCGGACCCACCGCGGTAGCCTGTCTTTTTCGTTAGCCTCGATCCAACTGCGTGTGACTTTTAAACATCATGAACTGGCCTATTATGTCATTGGTCGCGCTAACACCCTCCCTCCTGCGTCCACCGTATGTAGCGGCATCTTGTATTGGAGACTGCTAAATGGGCTGCTATCGGTCAAAATCAAGAGAGAAAAGGGCAGAAGAGAGGGAAATAACTCGTTTTTTTTTTGGTAACTAGTTTTTCACACGGGAAGATTGACATGTCTGTTCCTCTCTTTTCATAACTTCATGGTGGTGAAATATGCCAAAGCATCCTAAATATATGAGAAAGTCTTGACTCGCGTCACGAAAACATCACACAAAGCAGGCAAAGCAAAGAAACAAAATCATTCATCGGCTCGTGAATATGAACGAGCCAATGAGTGATTTTTCTTCTTTGTTTTGCCTGCTTTGTGTGACGTTTTTCTGACACGTGTCAAGGCTTTCTCCAATATTTAAAGGGCGTTGAATAGGCCGGGATCAAGATAGATATTTCGCTATTAGCGGGATGGGATTGATCAATCAGACGTCTGCATTTTTCCGAACTTTTTGATGTTTGCAGTAAACACCGAAAAGCCTGCAAGGATAAAGGCTACTGATTGGTCAATGTAATTTTACTAACAGAGAAAAATTTATCTGGATCCCGGACATTAACTTTGGTTGGTTAAAACAATTTTGAATAAAATCAAATCAGGAAGCCAATGTTTGTTAACTTTTCTGGTTACTTTAATTGAAATCTTCCTCGTCTATTACTGAAAACTGAGTTACCGTACTTTGGACAAAAAATTGAATATGAGTACACGACTTGTGCATATGTCACCACTCTAACACAGTGTTGTCAGATGGGCTACTTTTTTTTAACTCAGATACTTGATTGGCACCACTTTTTTGAAATTGTAAAATGTGCCTTATTTAATGACATATTAATTAAGGCGAAAACAGTGGGAATTTTACCGTTTATAATAAGTGCTGGCAATCAAGAAATCTGAATTAAAAAAAAGTAGCCCACTGGCAACACTGCTCTAACATATAAATGTTCTGTGTTATGACCATGATTCTAAGTGCAGTTGGTTAAATTTGAGTATCTGGGCATTAGAGAAAGCAATAGTGGCCCACTGTGGCTGAGTGGATAAGACACAATGCCGCTAATCGCTTGAGAGCGTAGGTGGAAGCAGATTCGAATCCCGCCGTGATCCGCATGTGATATGATGTATGTGTTCAATAAATCAAACAAACAAACAAGCAAGCAATAGTGAAAGGTACAGTTGGCATGGAAACAACGACTTCTTTAATTCGTATAGAAAATTAATGAATAGTAGTAAATGACTCAAGTTTAAAATGTAGGCAAATGGTCTGGAAATATCAATGGCTCCCATCTAGTATTTCACAAAATTAATTTAATAGATTCACATGATGTATAACTTGATGCAACTCTTAACTAATGAAAATTCTGCAACAAGACTTATGTAGGTAGATCTTTTGAATGAATAATTCAGAATTCTGAGAACAAAACGAAGTTCTTAAGGCTCTTCCTCACACCCCCCTCAAAAAAGGAAATACGATAGAAAGATATAAGAATTTGGATAGCTTCAATATGTCTGTGATCTTTTGTCAGAGTTCAGAAAAAGAGTCTGGGCATAAAAAAAAAAAAAAAATTAACGAACGATAAGACTATAGATTTCAGGCAATTTTTAACCGAAAAATATTTAATTCTAATGTATATGCGGTTTTAATAATAGACTATTAAAGATAATCAATTTAGGGGAAATTTTATAGTAAATTAATATCCTCACATTTATGCAAATAGGTATGGATAAACAGACTTGAGTAAAATTACATATTTATACTTTCTTTTCTATAACACGATCTAAATGAAGATGAAGTTATATGTACAGTTTATATCTTTAAATTTTTAGATTTTTTTAATCAAAAATGTTCCTTTATTATGTCTAGAATTGCTAGATTTACAGATCTTCGATTCTTTAGATGCCTGCGGGTTTTCATTCTCGGATTAACCGTAGGTATTTTTAAAGGTAAATTTATTTTGCAAAACCGTCAGCAAAAAAAGTTAGAAAAAACAATTAACTGACAGACTAACTGTGAATGTATATTTTATTTCGACTCTGTTTTTTACTAAATTTTCAACTTTCGTAGAAAATTTTAAGGGGATATAAATTGAGAAAGACTGATACTTTGAAAGAAGAAATTGACTTTCCTTACTTTTAAATTATTAATCACTATAAAAAATGAATGATAGGTAAACAAAATGTATAATATTGTGTTTGCTCCCTGCTTATAAAGGCTATACAAGGACTAATTTTAATTTGAGCTAGTAGAATTATTTCAGTTATATATCATTTGTTTTAAAAAAAGAACTGATACCTACTAAAAAACAACTTTTCGAAAGTAAAAAATAAGCCAAGCAAAAAAAAAAAAAAAAAAAAAAAAAAAGAAAGAAAAAAAAAGAAAAAAGGTGAAAGTTGTGTTTAAAAAATAGTGTGATATCAAATTTCCAAGCTTATATTGCGGTACTTATTTAACATTTTTTGATAAAAATTTACCATATGTAAGTCGAGTACCTAAGTATGCGTTTATAGAAAGTCTTTTCTCCTTTACTAAATACATCATAACGTGTTTCTGAAAATTAATTTTTTTTAATTATGCATGATGGTCTTGGCGGCCATCTTTCCATATTTTACACAAATTTCTAAACACTCAAGCTCGTAACATATTTGCATTATTAAGAATTTCGAACTTATAGTTTTAGCTACAGACAGATAAATTAAGAAAGTTTTTTATTTTGAAAAAACAAATTGATTTTTACTGCTTTAACTAATTAATTAACCCCCCTCCGAAAAAAGAGAATCATAAGATGAAACCTGAAGTTACTTCAGCTTTATTTTTAGACACAAATTTTTAGGCACTCATTTCCATAAATTAAAAGAATAAAATGTATGCTTTAGTACCAATTTCGAACTTCCAATCTTAACAATGAACTTGTGTGCTTAGAAATTTGTGTAAAATATGGAAAGAGGGCCGCCAAGCCCATCATGCATAATTAAAAAAAATTAATTTTCAGAAACACGTTATGATGTATTTAGTAAAGGAGAAAAGGCTTTCTATCAACGCATACTTTGGTACTCGACTTACATATGGTAAATTTTTATCAAAAAATGTTAAATAAGTACCGCAATATAAGCTTGGAAATTTGATATCACACTATTTTTTAAACACAACTTTCACCTTTTTTCTTTTCTTTTCTTTTTATTTTTTTCTTTTTATTTTTTTTTTGCTTGGCTTATTTTTTACTTTTGAAAAGTTGTTTTTTAGTAGATAAGTCTTTACACAAATTTCCAATGGTTTACAACAGTAGTTTAAGAGATTTCGAGCAAATTTGTGTGAATATAAAAGAGACTTTAGCCTCTGTTATCACAAACAGTCGGATTTTCATTTTAAAGGATATTATAACACACTTCTACAAAACATGCTCAAAAGAGTGATATTTTGGGTCGTCAGTCGAATTCGAAGTCAGAATTGGGAAATAACTATGAAAAAATGAAGAAACTGAAGAATATTATGCTTTAATATGGTATTTTCAAATTTCAACGACAAAATCTACTTCAAACTTGTTAAAGACTTTAAATCTTTATGTCAATGACCAAAATTTGACATTGTATCCAATGACCTTGGTACCAGGGCACCTGCTGCGATTTTAAAATACACATGCCCTAAACCATATTTAAAACACTCTATTCCATAGAATGTAACATCCCCACCTTTGGAGAAAAGGTGGTAGGAAGAGTAGACCTAAATTCATTTTAGTTTCTTTTGATAGTTGTTTCTTTTGATATTTTAGTTTCTTCATTCTAAAATCGGGATGAAAAGAGAAATAAAAATAAACGGTCAAGTACGAGCATTACTCGCGCACAGAGGGTTCCGTAGAATAAATATATGAATTTGTAATTGTATTATAAAAAAAAAAAGTTGCTAAAAGAATACTAAGACTAAAAAACTATACATACTTGGGTTGGGTATAACTGTATATATTAGAAAAGTGTAAATGGGTATACCATGAAAGTTCAAAGAGATATGGAACTAAAATAATATCAAATATAGCTATTTGTATAACTATTTTTTAATATTATCCTAATCTGTTTATGATGAACTTAATTCGGTTCTGACAATAAAAGCAGTGCATAGTTAAACTTCATTTAGCATTTCATGAAACTAAATTCAGCGTAGTAATAACATTTATTTCCACAGTGTAACTAAAACAAAACGTTCAAATTTGGCATTGTGCTAAGCGCGCTTCGAATTGAGGTCTCAAAGTTGCAATGCCGCCTTGGTCAATGCCGTGTTTTTCCAGATATGTGTTTAATTAACTTTTTTAAAGTCACTCGAGGCGTATTGAGAGATACAATCAATGCAAACTATCGCGAATCCCACAGTATTTATGCGATTCATTCTAATTAAATCTTTCGAGGGCGATGCCCTTAAAAAACGGACACCTAATTTTAATTCCAAAACAGACAAACGTCACCAAGAATATTTAATTAAAATTTTCCTTTTATCATGTACGTGAAAATAAGCAAGTTCGCATTTTCTAATAAATTCGTTTATAAATTCTGGTGTCAGTTCATTATTTCATAAGTTTATAAATAGAATTACTCCGTGCCGGAAAGGATTAAGTGGTCGCAGGACTACTACAGCTTCAAAATTTAAGAAATTTTAATTTTTTTAGATGTTAAACTCCTATCTTTTCTGAATATTTTGATTGATTCCTTGAAATTCCCATTAGAACAGAAGTTTTGGCTTTTAGAATTATACCCGCTCAATAGCTGAAGCGGCGTTTCTGAAACTTTAAAGTCATTATTTTCTAAATGGCGTTTTTGGGGCATAACGCGCAGGATACCTCAAAAACTTCTGAATATTTTTTCATGAAATTTTCAAAACATATATTTCTTGTTAGTCTGCATAAATTGAACCTAAAATTTCCTTTTTATTGTTCAAAAAATATTTTTTAGGTGATTTTACTGTTGAAATTTTCAAAATTTTGTATTAGCTAAATGCAACATTGCATTAAAAATATAAAAATGCTTTAAATACAAATTTATTTAAGCTCAGGGAAATTATTACAATCTGAAGTATAAGTAAGCACCAAAATTTTCATCTAGTCGCAATATTTATGTTGTAATCCTGCGCGTAAACTGTTATGCCAATTTTTTTTTTCGACAAATGTCTAACAGTTTCGAGCCCCCTATAAATACTAATTCTGTATCTTGCAATTTTTTAAATACATGAAACGAAAGAACATACTTATATATTTCATCCCAATTAAAATTTTGTTTTAAAATCATATACATTTTAAGACATTAAATGCTGAAAATGGCCTTTTTTTCATTTTTTCCACTTTCTAGAGTCCCGAGACCCCTTAAATTAGTATGTTTTTAACAATTTGACGTTTATTGCTTTTATACTGTTACTGGACATTACATTACACACATATATCATTAAAAGTTGTTAACTAGGCATAGAGTACGCCGTCCTTGTCCTTGTGTATGTCCAAACTGACCGTACCTTTAAGGGTTAATATCGCGGCTAATTACCGATGATTTTTTTCGAAAATATTATCAACAATGCTTTTATTCTTCTGCAACGATAGGTATACAGCGATGCTCAACATGTTTTCTGAATGCCCGTAAATCGAAATTTGTGTATAACAGAAAAATGCTAATTACTCAAAAATTATGTGACCTAGGGTAATCGCTATAATTTTCCGGCAAGGTTTATATTAACGTCTACTACCTCTAATTTGTTCATAATTTTAGTTTCCGTAGATTCGGAATTAGATGGGGGGAGACATATTTTTGCGCTACTATTTCAACAATATCTTTGAAAATATAATACCTAAAATTAAAAGAAATGTATTTTTGAGTTCAGCGTTACAAAAGCTTTCACAGGATACCCCACATGATATACAAAGAAAAGATTTTTATTTTTTCAAGTGGCATAATTAACCCCTCTACTTTTTTACTAAATATATTTATGAATGATTATTAATCTGGAAATATGTGGGTCAGTGGTCTTTATTACTTCCCCGAATTTGAACTTTCCACGTTCCATAGTTTACGAGTAAAATGGCTTTGACAGACAGACAGACAAACGGACGGACAGACACAGGAGTGATCTTATAATGGTTCCGTTTTTACTTTTTAAGTACGGAACCCTAAAAAGGTTACCCGGGTACCCAGTCATTGACATAAGTGTTAAACATGATTGAGGGCAATCGAACGCGGGCAGATCGTGGTGGAAGTGATTATTGTGAATTTCTCTCGCCCAGCACCTAAGGAATAAGAAAAAAATAGCCTGTTCTCTGGAACAATTCGGAAATGTTTTTGAATGGTTGTCTTTGGAAAAATTATACTTTAAAAGATGTGTTTTTTTTATTAAAAAAAAAAACTAGTCAGATGTACCAATCCCAAAACTTTTTTTATCTCATACATGTCAATACTTCAAAATTCGCTATTATAGTGCCAAAATTAAATGGTAATCTATGCTCATCATAAGAATTCTAAAAATATGAAATTACGTGCATTAGTTCTTGAGTTATGACTATTACTGAAATCGTGTAAATCCAGAAAAGTGCAGCATAGTAGCGCCACCTATAGGGTGAATTACACCAGAACCTAATCACCAGAACTTATGTTAACGTCTAACTGAATATGCAGTTAAGGGGAAATTGGTGCATTAGTACTTCAGATAGAGCTAACGCGCAAATAATTGGAAATGTAGCATAGCAGCGTCACCTGTTGAGCGATTTACTCCTTGAGCGATTAAGCTCTATTGAGCGATTTAATATTTTGAGCAGCAATATTAATCAATGTATACTTGATTCGGAAGTTTGATGAAAATTCGTGCATTATTTCTTGAGATAGAGCTATTGAGGAAATCGTGCATGCACAGCAGCGCCACCTTTCGGGCAACTTACAGCAACACAGGGTCAGTATCATTTCATATCAAGGACTAACTGAATCTGAAGTTTGATGAAAATGTGTGCATTAGTTCTTGAGACAGAGTTATTGCGCAAATCATGTAAGTCCTACAAAATGCAGCATAACAGCGCGGGCTATTTACGCCAAACACCAATCAGCGCCAATTTATACCAGCGACTACCTGATTATAAATTTTTATTAAATTCCGTGCATTAGTTCTTGAGATAGAGCGTCCACAAAATTTGTGTCACATACAGACAGACAGACTCACAGACAGACATTTTATAAAAACATGTTTTTTGGACCTCTGATCCTTAAAACGTGTAAATCCGTCGAAAACCGGAAGTCGAAAATTTTCACGAACCCAATATTTTCTTCTTGTAAAGATAGAAGAAAGTAGAAAGTTAAAAGTCGATCGAAAAAATAGGTTTTATATTAAATTGTACATGATTAAATAACTTAAAAAAGAAACAAAAAAAACTTGATAATTTTTTAAAGAGAAATACAACTGCCAGTCTCAACTAAACAATTTTTCAAGATCTTAATATTATGCAAAATTCCATAAAATGGTCATGTTTATGTTATATTTCTGTCCCATTAACTGATTTATCATCAATTTTGGAATATTTTAAATACTCAATCATTAAACATAAATCAGTTGAAATCATTGCACGTGAAAATAAACCTTGTAACGATAATGTATCCTATAATATCCCCAAAATCTGGCATAATATCATAAAGTCATAATTCTGTATATATTTGCAATACTTTCAATTTAAACTTGAATCACGTTGCCAAAAACTTGAATGAAAACTTTGTTGAATGTGGTTCTGGCCCTCATGCGTAGATGGCGACCCTCGCGGTTTCTTCAATCAAACTTGTGATTTACTTGCACTCATTTCATAAATAAGTATTTATTTTCACTGGATGGTACTACTACATTTTTGTTGTCATATCTTTAGTCAATGTTCCACAAATTGTCTCTCGCACAAGAAGCCTTCATATCTGAGCTTTTAGCCATTTAACCATCATATTTTCTTAAAGACGGCTGTAGAAACACTTCGAAACGTAGAATTTAACTTATTAAAATTCGTGTTTTGTGTACCATTAAGCAAGGTTTCGAGTCTTTATATATTATATTTTATGGTGCAATTGCCCCGTATATGTTAATGTTTTAAGCATGTTCATCCTGTTTTTGTTTTTTTTTGAGGGGGGGGGGGGGGGGCAATGTCGTAGATTTTGGAAATTTTGTCACACTATTCGAAGGTTAATAACGAGTCACCCAATGACATATTAAGACTAACGTTAAACCGATATAAGTTTTCTTTACAAATCTACCGTCTGTATTTTAATATTGGCCCCCGATATGCAATTTCTTTCGGACAACAATTAAAATGTCGTCCATAAAAAAACAACGGTACGTTACATAAGCCAGCCATAAAACAAAGCAGATGTATCATTGTACGGTTAAATAATGATACTATCTACTTCAATTGTTAAAACTTCTAAGCATCGAACAGTTTCAATTTTTACACCACCGCACAGTGGGACGTTTTGACGATTTAGGTGTACAAACCTATTTCGGTGTTTTTTGCTGGTTTTTCGAATGTATAAGTAATAAAATACTCAAACAGTGATAAATATTTGGTTTATTTAACAATAATGTCTCAAAATAAAAATATAATGCAATACAAAGAATGCGTTAAACATACTTATTTTACTATTGTGTAAAAAAAATTTTAATACACACATGTAAGTTAAGATTTATTTCTTTTTTTATTTTTGCCTACTCAGAATTGCTTGAGAATTTTGTGTAGCCCTGTAAAAAATGCATAATTGCTATGTTCGTCAAATTATAATTTAATTGAAATGCCATCGGAAAAACACGTGTAGGCAAAGTTTCAACTCACTCAGATAATTGAAAGAGGTTTAAAATTGTCTCGCATGATTTGAACTAATCATTTATGAGACTCGGTAAACAAAGCGTAACTGCTACGTTCCAAGCGTAACCTTAAAAAAGGAATCGTCTGCTCATCTGTAGAAAATTTTCCCTTATCTCCTGGTAAATTCAAGCAGACACTACGAAATCTGTCGAGTATTTGCTGAACTTACCATAATTTATTATTCATTCTTGGTGGTTTACTTGCTGTGTCGACAAAATGGAATGAATTTATCAAATTTAAAAATCTGTCTTGTGGTATGCATATAACTCATATATAACTTATAAATAATATATGGCATCTATAACTCAGAGCAGAAACATACAGTTCGTTACATGTGCATATTATATATCTAATACTATCAATTTTAAATAGAAATCATGAGTAGTACAAACCTATTATTTGAAAATTATTTCGCTTCAAAATGTAATTAATAAAAAATAAAGTGCTAAAAACATAAATTTAAAAAGAATCACTTAAAAATAAAAATTTTATATATTAGGAATTGTAACTACTTTGGAAATGGTAAATGCCGGGCCAACACAATTGAGTGGGTCATTTGTTTTTCAACTTTTGTAAAGCTTAATTAAATTTATCAAGGACAAAATCAATTAAAATCTTAATAAAGTATATGAAAAGAAAATTTAAATGTAAGCAAATGCTAAAAATCATATTTAAAAGAAATTACGACAGTACATACTTTTTGTCTCTTGCTGTCAGATGATATAGTCTTTTTAAAAGCAAAAAATCTAACCCTGGATTGTAGTTTGTGCCCCTTAGTTGTATATTATCAAAACATCTGAAGCCAATTAACTCATATAAATGTGAAGATGTGGTTTTAAATCTCACAAAACAGGAAATAGCCTTTTTTTTTTACTTTAGTATCACCCACACAATTGTGTGGGATCAGGGCTTAAAGGGATATAGAACGCGATGACGGAGTTGAACACCAGTTCAAAAGAAGCCTTCCAGGAGTGTTTTCGGCAGTGAAAGGAATGGTCAACTAAGTGTGTGGAGGCGCAAGGGGGCGGGTACTTTGAAGAAGACTAGGGTCCCATTCCCGTCAGGTAACTTATATGTTTTTTTCGACCAAGGGTCGGATCCTTTTTGACATGCCACGTATTTATTGAATCTTGAACGTAAAAAATGAAACAGAAAAAAAAAAAAAAAACTTTAATGATTTTAATCTTTGTGTACTCAGGAGTGAGGCAAAATAGAAAGAGGAAAAGTCTGGGATGGAAAATGATCTATGATTATTTGTTGTTACAACAAGGCTACAAAAAAGTTCATGTAAAAAATAAACAATTTTAAAGATTTTAAAATTTTAGGGCTGGAGAAAAATTAGAGATCATTCTTTTAAATCATTGTTTCTTCATTTAATTACAGAGTAACAAGGCAGAAAAAAATTGAAAATCGAGCACTTTTAAAGATTTTAAGCTACATGTGCTCGGTGCTGGGGGGAGGAACTGCAAAACAAGAAAGAAAGATTTTAGAGAGGAGGGCAGATTTATGATTCATTATTTATTGTACAGTAAAATATGACAAAAATGGAGCAGATTGTGAGCAAATATTGTTAAAATTCTTAAATATATAGTGAGTTTTACTAATTGCTTAAAATCCCTTAAAATAAATCTACTTTTAGAATGCAACTCACTGTATCGCCTCTATCGTTCTTAATTTTAGCCATATTTGACTGGAATTTTTTATATTAGTCGCCCTAAATAGTGGACTACCAAATTATGAAACAAAAAATTTGGAATCTTTGAATCATGCGCAGTTAAAATTATTTCATACAAATGTCCATATCTCATCAAGTATTCAATATATTTATGTTTTAATTTGCAGTATGCAATTTCAACTGTTCTTCATCAAGTTTTCAGAAAATGGTGTACATTTTGGTTGAAAACTCTGTATACTATAAAGAAAAAACTTTTGAATTTTTTCACAGAAACGTTTCAACCATCACGAATATGAGTGCTATGCTTACACAAATGCACATGACCGTTAAACAGGACCCACATAGTAATTTGTTATACCGACAGGCTATTCTTAGCATTTTCAGTTACATGTTTAATCGCAAACATTATTTTATAATTCAATGTATTGGTGGTTCCCTAATTGTCCCCGCGATTCATTCTTCCCTGAAAATTATGAAGACAAACGTGTAATTTACATCCTAGAAGTTCAAGGAAATTCGTCAAGAATTTTGGTAGATATTCGGCATACGGTGTACAATCAAAATCATCCGATCACTGTCCCTTAACTTTTGAAGACCAGTATATTGCAATGGATTTTTCGGCCTCAGATCATAATGTAATGGAATTTGTTTGAGTTGTTCAGTAAAAAATGTATAAATGCTACACACTGCATGTTCAACACCAAAATTTCCATAGTAAACATCAATTACCTATATCAGTTACATGGTAATCCGAGTATATTTACGCGAGTTAGAGCATTGAAAGGCATACGAACAAGTAATCCTAATTCGTAAACCAACTAAGCTGGAAAATTTTGAAATCCCACATAAAGATAATGATGAGAATATCTGTGCTTGATAAGAAAAAAAAGAAAGATAGCTTCTCATTCATTATTTTAAAAAAAGCTTTTTTCTTACTAGAATAACAATTTATTTCGATCACACAAATTCTACTTAAAAACACTTGCCATCTCCTTACAACTTTGTGAAATTAATGACGAGAAATATACAAACAGACGTTTCAGCAGCATGTAATTTTCTCACGGCATTTTTAATTATATTTCCTTAAAAATGGACACTTTGTTTAAGTACCGCTACTTAACTTTATCCTCCGCTTAATGTAAAAACTTTTTTGTTGTTTAGCGCAATCTTTTCTTTACATATCTGCATTTGTCCTCTTTATATTAATTTATATATGTAATAAATTCTTATGAGTAAAAACAATGCTTGGATTAATTAACCCGGTATATTCACCTACCTGTAACGATTATTTCTGTCAAAACAATTATATAACAGTTATATAACTCTTGTTATTCTATTTTATAAGTATTAATATAATATATAATTTTATACCTATACCTTTATATAACTTTATACCTATTATTTAACTTTGTACCCATTTTTATTTACGAAAAAATTATGTACAGTTTGAAAATGGCTTTTTTATAATTAGAAATGTTATCACTGTGAAGTATTTTCATTAACTTTTTGTTATTTAATTAATTTTTTATCGCAAAGTATAAATGGAAAAAGGATAACAAAAAACTGATTTTTCCGATTGGGAACACTTCTTTTAAACAACTGCATAAATATTTCAGTATGCATTTCAAACTTATTTCAGGAGTTCTACATTTAAAAAAAAATGCACCTACATAGATAAACTTTTATTGTGATCGATTGTTGGGTTGTAGAAGCTGTTTTTTCCGGCAATATGATTCAAAACGTCTACTCCAACAGATTTCTCAGGGAGGTTTTCTGCCTTTCAAAAAAAGTAGAAAAAATGTGCGATTACATGGTTCTTAGGTGTTTGGGAATAAAATTGAATTATTTGTTTTTTTTTTAGAAACTAGTAAATTTTGATTTGGGAACAGTTTAAAAAAACATAATCATTTCTTCATTGCATAAGAGGAATTTAACTCAGGATAGAGATTCTCAACATGCCTACAGTTCTGTAAGCACCTGACATTTAGCCCTGATAAAATTCTATTGACACTTAGCAATTATCATGTCCATCAATCGCTTTTTTCTTCAAAAAAGTCCACCATTCTCTACATGCGTTACATCATGTGACTTTTGGTTTAAAAAGTTCTAATTGAAGTCACACGCGTAGAGAGGTTCGATGACATGATCGGATGTATTGAATATATCCACACCTCATCATGCAACATAGATGAATACTGAAATATTCTTCGATAATAGGCATAGTATCGTGGCACGTTCCACGGACATTCTCATAATTATCGGCCATGACATTTGTATTACTAGCTATATTGCAAACTTTGCTGTTGCATCACTATAGTACAAGTATAGTATAAAAAGTAAGAAAACTGTAGTGCTACCTATCGATAGTATATGTAATTATTCTTATAAAACTTATTTACTCTAAAATTTCAAACATTCTGCGCATTTCTGCGTAAACAGTATTGCAACTACAGTCTATACATTCCGAATTCGTTATTTCTTCTATGAGTTTTTGGAACATTGAAATTTATTATTTTCACTCATCAAGCTACTTTTGCCTTTTGAAAAACTTTACTAATATAAAGGTTTATAAAACTTGTTATTCCATCAATATTATTCTAAAAATATAAACAGTCTACCGTAAATATATTTTTAAAAGTGTTCAATTATGTTCTATGCACTTACTTTAAAGATATATATACAGGGTGTTCATAATTAAACGACCCTACTTTAAAGAAGTCTTCAGACAAAACTATTATTCATAAAGTTGTGAAATTTTGTGAAAGAAATAATAAAGGGATGGGAATTTGTTTAAGCTAAAAAATATATAAATAAAAATAGTTCAAAATTTTGCCACCAGGGGGCGATTTTTAATAAATTACACATTTAGCATTACGATAGATTATAAATTTTATTTATTAACTTAACCTTATTCTAAAGACAGCATTTTACGACATGTTCCTGGCATTTCACAGAACAAATTTCGGTCAACTATGTAACATGCTATCTTACGATTCCAGTCGTATCTGAAAATGATAAAAGTCATGCAGACCATGTTTGGTTATAGCAAAATGTGTTAAACTATCGTAAATGTATTCTAAATGTGTAATTCGTTAAAAAATGGCTTCCGATTTTATTTTTTTCACTCAAACAAATTCTCATACGTTTACTATGTCCTCCGGAAACTTTCTCAACATTCTGAACAATGGTTTCATCTGTAGACAACTTTAAAATAGGTTCGATTAATTATGAACATCCTGTGAATAAAATTTCTAATGTGTAATAACTAAATGTGTAATTTATTAAAAATCGCCATCTGGTGGCGAAATTTTGAACTATTTTTATTTATATATTTTTTAGCTTAAACAAATTTTCATCCCTTTATTATGTCTTTTACAAAATTTCACAAGTTTATGAACAATAATTTTGTCTGTAGACAACTTTAAAGTAGGTTCGTTCGACACCCTGTATGTATATATATATATCAATGCAAAAACCCTTGACGGGTTAAAAGTTTCTGACGCAGCACTTTATCTTATGCTCTAAGAATTTTAAATATGGAACTTAAAAATACTGATATCAAATTTTGAGTGACGTTATGCTATTTCTTAAAAAATATATTTGTATTTATTTCACCATTTTATTTTTGTTTTATTTATAATCGCATGTGCAAAAGTTATGTTCAACATGAAAAGCTGCATAAAATTTTATTCGCTGTTGCTTTATCATTTACATCTCTCATAAATTCAAAATATGTGTTTTAAAAGATATGATATAAAATTTAAGTGACGCCTTGATGTGACTTTAAAAGGTTTGTTTTTTAAAATTCAATTTAAATTATTTTTGACTTGGTTAAAATATTTTTTTACATCTACACAATACTTTTAATTTTCCAATTCACTGATAAATATATCACTTTAATTGAATCTATACTATGCATTGAAATGTATTTATTTCAATAAATTGATTTATCTTTTGTGTCACGCTATTCAAAATTGTGAGTAAGATTTATGTAAATGGTTTCTTTGCGTCAAACTATCCTTTTTCATACATTTCATGTAGTTTGGACACAATGACGCAAAGAAACCATTTACATAAATCTTACTCACAATTTTGAATAGCGTGAGACAAAAGATAAATCAATTTATTGAAATAAATACATTTCAATGCATAGTATAGATTCAGAGAAAGTGATATATTTAACAGTGAATTGGAAAATTAAAAGTATTGTGTAGATGTAAAAAAATATTTTAACCAAGTCAAAAATAATTTAAATTGAATTTTAAAACAAACCTTTTAAAGTCACATCAAGGCCTCACTTAAATTTTATATCATATCTTTTAAAACACATATTTTGAATTTATGAGAGATGTAAATGATAAAGCAACAGCGAATAAAATATTATGCAGCTTTTCATGTTGAACATAACTTTTGCACATGCGATTATAAATAAAACAAAAATAAAATGATGAAATAAATACAAATATATTTTTTAAGAAATAGCATAACGTCACTCAAAATTTGATATCAGTATTTTTAAGTTCCATATTTAAAATTCTTAGAGCATAAGATAAAGTGCTGCGTCAGAAACTTTTAACCCGTCAAGGGTTTTTGCATTGATATCATTACTTTTTTGAGGTTAGTGATAAAATGATTAAAAAAAAGATACTTATGGAATTTAATGCAGATTTAATTTTTACTATTTTATTACAATTTTCCTTATAGCAGTTTGTATATAAAAACAAGTGGGTAAGTATAATCGCAGATCGCACAGAGGGTTTCATTTGATATTCCTTTAAAAACACTTTATCCTTAAATTAATAAATCCAAAATGTTAATTTATAATTATTAAATCCTTACATAGATGGTGCACCAATAGTTCCAATTTTCATGGGGCAGGGAACGCACTCTTTTAAACAAACCACCTTCCAATTGAAGTCATCAAAAACCAAGTTGAATAAGCCAGACCCCGTTGTGTTGTTTGACAAACAGCAGTCTCATGTCCCCTCCTTCCCCCCTTTTTCAAAATTTTTCAGACCAGTACCTAAGAATAGAACCGAAATAATTTTTTCTCTTCAGAAATTACGATAAAAAAATAGTATGCAGTACTCATAAATTTACTTTAATGCTATATAGGGTGATTATTAAGTTAATTATAACGTTTGGAATCTGTTGCATTGATGTCCGAAAGGTAGTTTCTGAGTTATGGAAGCTGGACCCATAAGGCGCCATAGAGGGGCGAAGCCCGCTAGTGTCTATCATAATTATATCTGCCATGTGGACTAATTGCGATATTTAATCAAAATAGTCCCCCCCCCTCCTCATCCCCGGAAATATAACAAATACAAAATGTGTCTTTATAAACCTATCGTCAAATAGGTTTTTATTTCTTTTTCCCTAAAAAAAAACATGATTTTTATATCCGTAACGTAAATAGCGGACGAAGCCCGCTAGTTCCTATCATAATATATATTTTTAATAGTTTTATATAGTCTATAATAAAAATCAGACTTAAAATAGTCTAGTTCCATGAGTACTTGTAGTGTCAGTTACATGCTACGATTTTTGAATACCAGTATTTTAGAACGGGAAAATGTGACTTATTTTATCGGATATATCTCATTAATTGAATAAGGTGAAGCAAACTTTTTGAAAAAAAGGTAGCCAACAAGCATGGCAGTTATCAGCTATGTGACTTTGTGCTAAAGTCCATTAATTTGATCTGCTTTAAAAAGATTACGGAAGATTGAATTATAGTAGAACCTGGATTAACCGAGCTTCGATTAATCGAGGTTTCTGTTAACCGAGCCGATAACAAAGTCTGATTTTTTTTTCCTTTTGAATGAGCCTTAAAAATAACCACACTCTTTAGCTCACTGTCCGTGCTATACAGGCCCTTCTGCCCCCAAAAGCACCAAACTCCAAAGAAACATTGGACCCTGAGAAGTCAATAGCAAACAATGCTTTGTTTCCAGTGGCTGTGTGAACTTTCGTAATTTTTTCAATTTGCATCTTAAAATTTACTACTGGTAGTTGATTTTCTTTTTAAATTTGTTAAGCTGTGAAACAGAACTTTACATATATTTATTCTTATTATTTAAAAAAATCGTTCTACATATTTTTTTTAAATGAGATGTTAAATTCACAAGCACGGCGAGTTTTTACACACAGTTTCTATTAACCGAGATTTCCGATATCCGATGTACTAACAGTCCCAATTAGCTCGGATAATCGAGGCTGCACTGTATAATTAAAAAATCAATGTCGATTTTACTGTAAATGGGTTTCCCTTTTACTGAGGGATTTCAAGACCGAATCAGCTGATGTTAGTTGCTGTTTCCGTGCTCGATTAAATAAGATTAGTTAAACATTTGAAAATTACAAAATATAAAAGGAACTAAGTCAACAGAGTCTTTGCTTTATGGTATTTTTTAACAACGCTATAAGAAAATGATTTTAAATAAGAGATTTTAAATGTAACGTTTTAAATCTGACATAATTTTCACCAAACTTTCCTTTCTCTTTGTAACATTCAACTGAAAATATTTTTATTATTAGAAAGATAATATTATTATTTGCGCTATCTTAAAATTGGCAACTATAGTTAAAAATATCATCTCGAAATTTGAAATAAATCTCTCATATAAATATATTTTTTAATTTAAACTGTTTTGCAATATTATTATTTGGCCACTTTGGCCAATATGACGTAATTTCCTCCATTTAATACTTTTAACACATATCAATGAATTTATTATTTAAAAATTTTCTTTTTCTTTTAATATTCACGTGTAAATATAATTTTTATGACGTAATTTTCAATGTTTTCCTGCTTTTAATGCGTAATCATTTAATTCTAATTTGAAAATAATTGATTATTTTATAATTTTCTTTCATTTTAAGTAAGCATGTGTAAAAACAATTTTTATGACGTAATGTTTAATATTTTCCTGCTTTTAACACGTTATCATTTAATTCTAATTTAAAAGGATTTTTTTCTGTTTATAATAGTCACGTGTGAATAAATTTTTAATTTAAAAGATATATTATTCTTTGCGCTGCTTTAACAATTGGCAGCAATTTAAAATAACCTTTTCTAAAATATGTAAAAAATATCTCTGGAAATTCTGAAAATTTTAATTTAAAATTGAAATAAACCGTCAAAAAATTAGGCAAGTTAAAAACAATAAATGCACTCTGCAAACTTCTAGTTTCTATTGAATGATTAAATTGAATGAAAATGATTAAATCCCCATGTATATATTTTTTTTTCCTATGAGACTTTTTTATTGAGACAATTTTATCCAGATTTAACATTAAATATCTCTTAAAATAATTCTTCGATTTAAAAACTGTCTACTTGAACGTTTTTATCAAACATTTCTCTATAATACTACCCATTTTAATATTTTTGTATGCAGTAATTTTCTTCATATTTGCGAAATAGACCTCTAGTCACAAGAGATTCTTTCAAAGCGGCGAAGAGCATTAGTTTTTTTTCCGAATAAGAGACAAAATGTAGTACGCAATTGCGTCAAAAAATGGCGACACCAGAATTCTGATATGCTTATTATGTAAACTGTAAATATTGCAAAGTTAAATAAAAACAGTTGTCTCGGGGTTATCAAACTTCATTGATATTTATAAATAAAACATTTCAACTAAATTATTTATTACAAAAGAATTATTACATCACAATAGTTTTTATGCAAGGAAAATAATAATTATAATAATAATAATATTATGGATGTCAGTGATTATATATTGATTGACCGTCATAATAATAAAAAATGATATTATAAAAAGAAGAGCTGAAATGAATTATTTTTTTACGTTTCTGATCGTGTGATTTATATTCAAATAATAATTATTAATGTATATTTTTTGTAAAGTGATTGAAATTAAATATATTTATAAAATTTATGGTAATATTTTTATTGTTGAAAAATTGCCAAGAAATAATCATCATCAAATTGGCGTCATTATAATTGTAATTTTATTTAACTTAATAACAATTAAAAAATTACAAAGGAACTGAGAATAATGGTCAACAAGCAGACTTAAAAAAAAACACATTTACATGTGAAAACACGTACCAGGGAGTATCGAACTGCCTATCTTAAGATCAGTAGACGATGGCCCTTAACCACTCAGCCAATGGGAAGACAAAATTTTTCTCCCCAAAAGTGGTTAAAAAGAAAGCATGTGTATGAATACAGTGTCATGCATTTTCGGTGAAATTTCCATAGAATGGCGAAGAAATATAGTCCGATTTTTCATGCGCATTATAAAACGAACAAGAGTCTTGCTGGAAACAAGTAAATTGTTATTTGGTTCATCTGAAACATATTTATTTGATTTTTAAAAAATCGCCCGTGTCATTTTCGAGAGAAAAAAAAAATCGAATTATTTAACGATCGAGAGTTTTCCCAGAAAAAAGAAAAGTGTTATTCACCTCGCCTTAATCACATTTATATTATGTATCAATTTAAAAATAATCGTTAGAACCGTTTTCGAGATTTTCAAATTAGGAACTTCCTCGATATCATACCAACGTTTTCACTTTAAAAATGGCTATTTAGATCTCAAAATATACTGCACGTAGAAATGTAAAAATTTCAGTATACGATTAGCCTGCAGATATAAGACTGTTCTAGAAAATTCAGAACAATAAGACATATATCTGCTGAGTTATTAAAAGGCGGCTTTTCGCGTTTTCTTTGATGTCGAGTTAGCTGTATATATGAGTTCCGCCATCTACGAATTCTATGATACGATACGATACGATTTTAACGATACGATACGATACGATTTTAACGATACGATGCGATACGATTTTAGGCTTAAGGCTGCGTCACTCGAATACTACCGTCTTCCATGATATATATATATGTGTGTGTGATAGATAAATTTACAAGAAGATAATGGATCCATGTTTATTGTACACCAGGAAACTTAAACGAACCACTATATAATATTACTTTATGTAATTCTATTAAGCGAAGTCCAGATGACATTAGCAGGATAACTCAATCTCAGCATTACCACGTGCTCCAATGGTATTCACCTTTGCTACTTAGAAACAGACAAATTCCACATAATTTTCGCTCGTGGAGAATTGAATATATAGTTGAGAATGTATTTGACAGATTGTGAAAATCGGGGTTTAATTGGGAGAATGGAAAAAGGAAACTAAGCTTGTAAAATTATTAAACTTCGTATTTGATCTGGAACTTCCACATACCTTATATATATCATCATCATCAACAACAACAACCGTTTTCAATCCACTGCTGAATGTAGGTCTCCCTCAGATTTTTCCAATGTTTTCTGTCTAGTGCTTTAGTCATCCAATTTACACCGGCTACTTTTCTGATTTCATCACTCCATCTTATTTGAGGTCGTCTTCTTGGCCGTTTTACATCTCTGGGATACCACTGTAGGGTGTTTGTGCTCCATCTATTGTCTTGTCTTCTTGCAATGTGCCCAGCCCATTTCCATTTTAGCCGTTTTTAATTCTTTCAATGATGTCAAAAACTTTCGTCTGACTTCTTATCCAGGTTATCATTTTTCTGTCTCTTCTAGTTATACCTAGCATACATCTTTCCATACTTCTCTGCGTTGTTTGTAATCTTGTACCATCCGTTTTGTTAACGTCCATGTTTCTGCTCCATAAGTTAGCACAAGCAAAACACATTGGTTAAAGACCTTTCTTTTCAAACAAAGGGGCATGCTACTCTTCAGAATAATATTCTTCTTCCCAAAAGCACTCCATCCATTTCTTATTCTTCTATTGATTTCATTCATGATACTATTATCCGATGATATTTCCTGCCCAAGGTGCACATAACTTCGCACTTCTTTATTTTCAGTGTTGTTGTAGATAATTTTCTTTTTTGATGCAAATTAATTGAACATCACCTTAGTCTTTTCCAAGATTATTTTTAATCCCACATTAATGCTAGCTTCTGCCAAATCTTTTAGCATATTTTCCAATTCTTCAGGACTGTTACTGAAAATTAAAATGTCGTCATATATATATATATATATTATGTATCTTTAAATGATTTAAAATGAATATAAAGAAAATTCTACACTCATTTTATATATATTCTTGCACATTTTTTTTTTTTTTTTTACACGGAGTTTTGATATTCTGCACTGTGAAGATATGTTACGCATGACAAATTAAATCTTGTGTGCAAGTACCATGATCATAGCAGCAAAATCCTTCAAGTTCCATGAATTTCTATGCTTTGTTTTTTTTTTTCATTTTTTCTGCTGGTGTAATAATGCTCAAGGAGCTTTAACAAGACTCTAAGTCATAAAATATTTTACAGACAACTTCCTTCATTTTATGTATAATTAATTGTAATAGAAACACCATTATATATTCATTTTAAATGACACTCAAGAAGATTAATATCCAACAGTGAACGAAAAAAATAGTGAAAACAAAAACATCCTGAGGGAATTTTCTGAGGTTATTTTTTTCATTTTCTGATAATATTTTGACATTTTAAGTAACGAGGTATAAACATTTATAGTCTTTTTTCAAAGAAACTAAAATGTGTGTCAAAAAATAAAGTATTTTCTTCAACTCATAAAAGAATGATAGTAAATTTGGAAAAACGGATGATAGAAATTTCTCTTCACCTTTTCCCCAATTAACCCTTTATGTTCTGAAGGTACTTTTAAGTATCACTAAAGAAAATGAAATATAAAATTTATTATTTCGTTTAAATAAAAGTAGATCGTACCTTTTATCCAAAATCCTTTTCCGGATCACATTTAAAAAGTCCTTTCGGCATATGTCGAGAGGAAAAGGTAGCTTTCATATTTCTTGATTTTAAAATTTTGCAAATTTTACTCGAAGCTAATTTTACTCAAATTTTAAGAAGCTGCGACAAACCCGATAAGAGAATATTCGTCAGTACTATATTTCTTTGAGAATTGTTCCAAATTAGTAAGCTATATCCAAGTTGCCATTATTTATGGTTACTTATTTTTGGTCGCAAAATTTGGCGATATTTCCTCAACTGTCGCCAAGCTTGACGAGAATCTGAAGATAACGGATATTAATAATATTTAAGCACTGCGCGGCAATATTTTTATTTTAATGGCCGCCATTTTGAAGCCAGACGGAGGATGAAGTTGGCCAACGAACTCGGTCGACACATTCATATAATCTATGCACATACTATGTTATTCAAATCGGTTTATAAATGCGAGAGTTACAGTATGGCAAAAATCAGATTGTTTGAAAATGTCAGCTAGCCTAGAAATTCAAACTGATATATCTCAGCCACTTTTTTAAGATAAAGACAAAACAAAACATGATTCGAAATCCTTGTATTAAGGTCAAATTCTTAAGAAAAAAACATTTTTCAGTTTTTAATTTATTTGCACCGCTTTTTAAATTTTTAATGTATTAATATTTTTTTTAAATGGCCGCCATTTGTAAACAATATGGCGAATGAAGCTGGCTTACGAACTCTGTCGAGACACTGGTATGTGCTATGCATTAGTGTGGAGCGAAAAAAATTATTTTTTTTTTAAATCAAAAACGGGTAGGTGTCAAAAGTTGCCTTTACACTAGTACATCATCTACGTGCAATTATTACCGCTGAAAAAAAAATGGCTTGAGTCTGCGCTTTTGGTCCAAAAGTCGAAATTTTGGGTAAAATTTGACATTTTTTCAAAAAATTAAAAATTTTTTATAGAGATGGTTATTATTTAAAAGTGTTATTTAAACGTTTATTAATAATGACTTAACATATTTAAATGATAAAACGATATCTTTGTTCTGTATAACTGGAATAAAACTGACAACTTTTGGCGAAAAAAAAGGCGTTGCCACTCTGTTGTGTCATACAACTAATTGTTGTTTAGAATACAGCTCTTATGTAGTTGCTTTCAAATCTACCCAGGAGGTATCACGTGTAGATCGCTGCATTTCATGACACAACAGTGCATAGCTCAACCAGCCTTCCATCTGAGCACAATGTTTTATTTATATATTGAATTGTGATTTTTTATCAAAGACTGGTATACGTTTTCTATATATCAATCTAGTCCATCTTTTCTTTATATCCACAGACGTTGGGTAATGCTGCTGTAACACTCCTTCGCGTATATTTCTACTGCTTGTGTATGATAAGGTAAGCAGAGTAATGCAGTGGAATTAATGGAATCTATTCAGCCCTCTAGTATCTTCACCAAAATTGCATCCAGTTACTGCATAGTGATTGGGAGTTCTGTTCCTACAACATTTAGGTATTTCATCTTTGAGTATGCCATCCTTTACTCTACCTCTTGCATTTTTTATATGCTGATAAACTTGTTGTTTAATATGATGGCGATAGTCAGCGAAATTGCAATAAGATTTTGCTCTCGATGTGAAAAGCTACCATTGTCCTAAATAATTTTTGTTAGTATTTGTTTTTGCCGTTTTCTGTGATGTTTAGTAGCCGAGTACTTTCCCATAAATTTTTAGATCAATTTTTTAGATGTGGATTATATTTAGTGTAAACCATCCTGCGGCGTAAACTTGGATTACATACTTTGTGAGTGAACCAGACTCTGATGGTCAATCAGTGGTTATATAAAGGCGAATATTTTTATGCGCCTTTGTGAACCATCTTGTGTAGGACAAGTGTCTTGGGTTCCTATTCGTTAATTCTTCTGAGAAATACTTTGATGAAATAACCTTCCAAATGTCTAGCAGGTATTTCTGGTATGTGCTGAGTACCCTTTTCTCGATTTCAGGAAATAATGTTTGAAAATTACTCTCTACGGCTTCAGAAATTGAAATAAGAAGGGAATAAGCACGTGGACAAAGATTTTCCTATTGGTCCGGTGAATCCCTGTGGGTTAGAATCTAATTTTTACCAACGATCTTGTCTAAAAAATGATGCAGGAAAAATTCACTGGACTTGGTGGTGGCATATGATCAATTGTAATGGTTCATTCTAAACATGTCCCTCGCTGAATGGATGACAACGACTAACAGAATTATCCGCCTTCAAATGAGCACTGCCCATCAGAGTCTCTACGTTCACTCAGAAAGTACTATGTTATCCAAGTTTGGCCTCAGGATAGTTTACAATCAAATGTAATCCACAGCTAAAGAAGGGATCTAAAAACTCATGGGAAATTACTCGTCTACTAAATAACACATAAAATGGAATAAAACTACTACTAAAAAAGGTTATTTAGGACAATGGTTGATCTGCATATGCAGAGGAAATTCTTAATTCAATGCTCTCTGAAGATTTCCATCACATTAAACAGCTAGCTGCTCAGCACATTGTAGTTGAAAGATGAGAGTAAATGATAACATAATCAAATCTGAAATATCGACAATCAAATTTGAAGCGGATAATTATATAAATCTAATTCATTGGAAAAGTGTTGTGGTAACAGAACCTCTAATCAATGTGCATTTATCGGATGCAATCTTAGTGGAGAAAATAGACGGCTGAATAGATTATATTAATATCATCCGCACTGCATTACACTGTTTGTCTTCTCTTACACAAAAAGTAGAAAAATACGTAAAGGAGATCACAGCAGCAGCATCCAAAGTCTGTGGATCCAAAGAAGAGATGTACTAGGTTGATACATAGAAAACTTAGGCCAGTCTTTGATAAAAAAAAATCCGAATTCAATGTATAAATAAAACATTGAGTTGAGTTTAAATGGTAGGGTGGTCGAGCTATGCACTGTTGTGACATGAAATGCAGCTACCTCCACGTGGTACCTCCTAGGTAGTTTTGAAAGCAACTAGGTAAGAGCGGTATTCTAAACAACAATTATTTGTGTGACACAACAGAGTGGCAACGCCTTTTATTCACCAAAAGTTGTCAGTTTTGTTCCAGTTATACAGAACAAAGATATCGTTTTAGCGTTTAAATATGTTAAGTCATTAATAATAAAGGTTTAAATAACATTTTTAAATAATAAGAATCTCTATAGAATTTTTTTTAATTTTTTGAAAATATGCCAAATTTTACCCAAAATTTCGACTTTTGGACCAAAAGAGCAGACTGAAGACATTTGTTTTCAGCGGTAATATTGCACGCAGATGATGTACTAGTATAAAGGCAACTTTTGGCACCTACCCGTTTTTCATTGTAAAAAATTAATTTTTTTCGCTCCACCCTACTATGCGTACAATTAATTTTATCCAAATCGGTTCAAAATATGAGAGTTATCGCATGACAAAAATCATATATATATATATATGATGATAGTATAAGTCGCATTTGAACGGAGGTTGGTTTTGGGGTCTGGGGGTCGTGATCGGTGAAAAAAAAAAAAAATCCGGAAGTGCTTTTTGCCGTACGACTGCAATAGGTAGCTTTTTCCTTTTTGTAATGAAAACTACCTAAAAGCACAGCGAAACAGTCGAAGCTAAATAATTGTTAATGTGGTTACTTTCTCCACCATTTACAGAGGTCCCTTTTATCCTGTTAAAAAGTGTTATACGAAAACATACAACTCTAAAACTTTAAAACTCTTCTCCGTTATAGATAGGATCATAATACAATTATTTACATTGTTCTTATAAAAATTGTCAGATTTCCATAAAAGTATTTTCTGTTAATTTATCTAACTATTCTTTTAAATATTTTACAAAAAGTTTTTTTATTTTAGGAAAAGCTCTAACTACCAATTTACTAAAACAGTTTTGGCTTAAAAAATATCTAAAAATCAAATTATTATTGTTTCAGATATTTTCAAACATTAACAAAGAAAACTGAGTCGTTCAGTGCACAAATCGATCAACTCCATCAAATGAAATTTTTCAGTATAAACAGTTAAAGTTAATGTAACTATAAAAATTTTGTATCCATAAAGTATTTTTTCTCGGGATATTTTTATTGAACTCATTAATTTTCTTTTAATCAAGGATAACTTTTTATCACTGTATAAATATATAGAAATTTTTCAACGCTCCTTTGTTTAAAAAAGCGCTACTCAAAATGGAATTAGCTGGATTGCCTTCTGAACGCCGGAATTATTGAGGTGGAGAAATTTTTTTAATCAATAATTCGGGAAATAAAGAATTAAATATTTTCATACGAGTTCACTATGAAAATATTTTTAATTGATAGTAATAAATACATTTTTATAATTAATTTTTAATTAGTTTAATTTTAATGATAAAACATTTATTACATTGCTAACAAACAGTCAAATATTATCGATTTATGTAACAAAATTTAAAATAGCGTTAGTTTAAAGGTTAATATATATTTATCGATTTTTTTTTTTAGTTTCGTAGAAAAGAAGAATCATGCACCACTCATAGATTATGAATAACTTTCTAATACTAACAGAATGTTATTAGCAAATTTTATTTTTCATACAAGAATTGGAGATATTTAAATAAGCCATTTAAATAAAATGCAGGGTAAACTATTTTTTCCCGTAAGCCATACTGTAAAGGAGTATTTTTGTGTATCGCTGCAAACAAACTATAAATCTTACAGACACCATTTTGAATTGCGAACATTCTATAGTGAATCTCATTACCATACAAAAAAAGCATCTCAATCTGCTCTAACTCACCTCAGACAGACAGACAAACCGAATTCATAAAAAACTTTCAACTATGTTTTAAAGTTTATTAGTTGTAATTTTCCAACTGGGCAAAAAATGTCCGGGGCATGATCCGAACCAGGAATCTCTTGGCTGAAGTTGCAAATGATCTAAAAACTGAGTTATTCTGGACGAATCTGGTGCACCTAATTCACCCAGCTAACCTTATTGACCTTATTGCATCAGGTCTGATATATGAATCAGATCAACAGAATAAATTGAAGGTAATGGAGATTTTTTTCGCCTCGTTCGAAAATTACAACTCATATGATTTAATAAATAAAGACACAATCTTGCTTAATGGTACACAAAACACGAACTTTAATAAGATAAATGCTAATTTCTACGTTTCGAGCTGTTTCAACAGCCGTCTTCAGGAAAATATGATGGTAAAAAGGCTCAAAGTTCAGTGATGAAAGCTTCCTGTGCAAGAGATAATTAGTCAAAATTTGACCAATGATTTGAATACAAAATTGTGGTGTTGCCATCTAGTGAAAATAAATAATTATTAATGAACTGAGATCCAATGAATCAAAAAGGTCTATTTAAGAAACCACGAGTGCCGCCATCTACATATGAGGGACAAAACCACGTTCAACTGAGTTTTCATTAAAATTTTGGCTACATAATACAAGTTTAAACATAAATATTGTAATTAGATGTACAATTATGACTTTATGATATTATGCCAGATTTTTGGGATATTATAGGATAAATTATCGTTACAAGGTTTATCTTCACGTGCAATGATTTCAACTGATTCTCTAATTTTACTTTCAAAGGGGTTATTGCACAAAACTATAATTTTTGCTTCAGTAAAGTTAATATGGCAGACTTCATTAGCTAAGTAGAACCTAGAAAGAGCTGTATTCTGTTTACGATGTTTAATGTCTCTGCGATGCACCATAATCCTTACTGTTTTGTCATGACGATGTAGACTTTTTCAACATTATTAGATAAAGTGATAGGGATTTCATATATACCATATTTTTGATCCATTGGGATCCTATCGATGTTATTACTGACGATATCAATGAAGTAAGGAGGTGGAATAACGACCAACTTTATATTATATTTCTGTATGATCTTTTTTAGCTTTTCGAATATAGTGGGAATGTAGTGAAATTTTCTGTAGACCATAAGTTGATTATTATCCTGTCGTTGGCCTGAAGCGGAGCGCTGTACTTCTGAATTAACTTATCTATATATTTTGCTGGAAAATCATGGTCAAATGCTATTTTCTGTATAAACTCGACTTATTCATTTAATTGGTCATCTGAGCAGATCATAAATGCTCTTTTAATGAATGACTGAAATGCAGAGATTTTATATTGAAAAGGTACGTTTTTCATATGATCAAGATCATATGATTTATTTACCAATTAGTAGAATAATTATGTTAAAATTAACCTAGTGTTAACCAGCGTTTACTGGAGTTACATTACCTGCGATTTATTCTGTTGAGCAGAGTCATGTACGACCAGATGCTGTGATCGAATCCGGGCCCCTGGAATAGATCTCCAGATATTTAATTAAAAATTGTATATTCACCGATGCCGGGTTCATTTACGTCTCATGTTACGCCACTAGATTATGCGCTCATGAAGACTTTTCCATCTAGTTCTGCGGTAGCAACCTTACCGACTTATATAAGTGAGGGATGCCAAGCTGGGCATCGTCCTTGTGGTTTGGTGGTAGAGCACTGGAGATCTATTCCAGGGGCCCGGGTTCGATTCCCGGCTTGGACATTTTTCACTAAGTTGGTTTACGCCTTGTTAGCAATGTGATAATTCATGTCTTTAATATTATATTAATCATTTAACAATTATAATAATTGTGTTAAAATTAATTTAGCACGTTCTAAGGTGTCAAAATAAAAAAAAAAAAACGATTTGAAAACACTATTCGAAGGAAATTAACACTATTTTAAAGCACGTATCGACATGGAAAATCATTTTTAGTAAATGATTAGCATATTAAATAGAAAATATAGGTTATAGCCAAGTAAAAACATCAAAGCAATTACGAGCATTTCATTGCATTAAAAACCTTTTAAACGCGACGACATTTAACGAAAAATTCAAAGTTTCAATTAGTCTATCTTCAAAATCTTCTTATGTATAAACATGACATTTTGGATATTGATCAAACAGATTGTGCTTTGTAATGTGCTACCATTAGAAATTTATTATCCTTTTACAGAATTTGTCTATTGTTGAAATCAAAATAGCTCTTTTTTTTTACTCCATAAGTCATTGCGCGTATGATATCTTGAGAAAGTATGTATGGATTGTCATAGAATTTTGTAAAGATACTAAACATACATGTGTGTTTAAAATGAACTACTCTTAGGCCAAAATTATTTTATTAACTATATAAAAAAATATTTTCGTAAAATAAAAATAAAAAATTAATTTTTTTAATTAATAAAAATAGTTATAAATAAAAATATTGCCATTGTAAATACTTAAAAGTAGTTCATTTTAAACACACATATTGTTTGGTATCTTTACCAAATTCCATGACAATCCATACATACATTATTGAGATATCATGCGCGCAATGACTTCTGGAGTAAAAAAAAAAAGCTATTTTGATTTCAACAATACACAAATTCTGTAAAAGGCTAATAAATTTCTAATGGTAGCATGTTACAAAGCACAATCTGTTTAATCTATATCCAAAATTTCTTGTTTATACATAAAAAGGTTTTGAAGATAGATTAATTCAAACTTTAAAGTTTTCCGTTAATTTTCGACGCGTTTAAAAGGTACAAGACCCCTTAAGGGGCCGTCTATGATATCCCGAAAAGTATACTTTAAAAAAAATATATTTTACTCAATTTAATGAAACCTTTAGGCTGGTAATAGTTGAAACACATTAAACGAGTGAAATGGTTATTGTTAAGAAATAATAAATTAACAGAAGTGACATAGTCATTTCTGCAGCGTTTCAACAATCGAGTACCGAACATGAATTTGAATACAGCCCCTAAAATAGGCTCACTTTAATTTCTCTGAAACGAATCTTACTAATTTCATCAAAATTTTGATTTAGGCTAATTGTAGTTTGTAGAATTCATTTATGTTGTCAAACTTGGATATTACTATTGAAAACACAAAGTTTGGGTTTCTTTTTATATGTAGATGGCCCTTTAAAACATGTTTAGAGAAATCCTATAAAAGTAGACTTTATCTCCAATCGTTTGGTACCAGTAACTTTCTTTTACCATAATTTGTTGCAGAGTTAGCAAGGGGTGTTTTTTTTTTTTTTTTTTTCACGACTGTACTTTAATGAAGTCATACAGAATAATGTTACGTAAAACTGGAAAAAAGTTTTAACATTATGCGAAGGATTAAATAAAATAACAGTTCTTAAACGGAACGTGACATTTAAAAAATGTATAATTCAAAATACCCTAAAAAATATCGTGCAGTTGAAACGACTGTTTGTAAATTTCCCTATCATTAATTTCACAAAACTATAAGGAAATGGTATGTTCTATTAAGCAGTGTCTTCTGTAATAAATCGTTCTTCCAATAAAAATAAATAAATAATTAAATAAAAATAATTAAAATAATTTTATTTTTTTAATGAGAAGCTAACTTTCTTCTTTTTATTTTATAACGTATACAAATTCTCGACATTGTCTTTATGTGTGATTTTAAAAAATTTCAACGTAGTCCAAAAGTATTTACAATTATAATTTCTCTTACCGTCTGTCTGTCTGTACTCTAACTCGCTTAAATATACCCAGATGATCATGTAATTTATGTATCTTATTGAGGTTTATTATGGCATGTTCGGTATTAAAAATGAAGTGTGTAGCATCAACATTTCGCTTATAAGAGCACTAAAAAAAATTCCCTTTCTGTATGTTCAATGGGGAAAAAAGTTTGCAAAGTATTTTAATAGTTACTTTATTCCAAATACATTGAAATTGGTTTACATCATAGAGGTTTAGTATAAGATGCTTATTATATAACTAGCCGCCATTGGCGACCAGTTTGGTCTCCCTTAAATGTAATGCTAAGCATTGTATCATGTTACTTTTATTCATAGTTTAATTTACTTGTTCAATCTTTTGCCAAATCGGAAGATTCTTATAGAGAAACCAAAAACTCTGTATATTTATGTTATCATGATGCAGGGGATAAACCGCCAAACATTGTTCCTTTCGCATTTTTCCGCATTTAATTTCGTTTAAACTATAATCCTTTCACTCATTTTATATAAAATCCAGAACTTTAATTTAAAACTGAAACATTCAAAATTCATGAATTTTACTTATTTCTTTAAAAAAAAAGAAAAGAAAAGAAAAGAAAAATAATAAATGACACCATAAACTATGACATTTAATTTATATCAAAGCATTGTTTTAATTTACAACGCGAGAAATGAAAAATGCTATCTGGCGAGTTAAAAAATGCTATTGGCGATATTTTTACCCGTCTAACATAAAAGTACCAATAATTATTGGCGATCATGGTAACTTTTATGTTAGTTTTATTCGAAAAAATAATTTTGATTGAAAATGGTGGATGGATAGGAAGAGTAATTGTTTATGACAGTCACACGACTTGAGCTATAATAGCATAGATGAAATGATGGCGATGAAACAATATTTGGTCATTACTGACCTGCACCAAGTGTAAACTGGCCGCCTGGCATATAAAAAGCGAAGTGGTCAGCCCGGAACTGTTGATGACAGTCACATGACTTAGGCTATTATTATAGATATATGGATTTCATAGCACTTATTGTTCTTTTGCAGGGACGCGCATATGAATGCGTTTGCAGTACTGTATTTATTTCAGCAATGATTTCTAGAAGTGAGTTTACAATTTTTGTATATCTTGTTAAGTTTGACTAATATTTTTGCATTTTACTGGATGGTTATCAATTATATAGCTCCTATTCAAAGTACCACAGAAGCATTCGACTACATTTCTTGTTATTGTCGGCAATTGCGGAGGGGAATTTTCTACTGGTTTACGTGTTTCCTAACTGAATTAAATTTTGACTACTATGTAATATACCGGGTGAGAACCAAAAGTTTGTTAAAATTTTAAAAACTCATAAAAAAGGAAGAAATTATGATAAAGGAGTTCGGTTTGCAAGAAAGGGCTCACAAGGTAGTCGGATTTTTCTAGCAGAAAAAAAAATTGTTAAAAAATCAGGCGTAGAGTGCGCTAACGACCCGAAACAAAATGAACAGGTACTACGACACTACCTGGATGTGTCGTAGAATGTTCTGGAGGTTATGTTGAAAATTTTTTATTAGAAGAACAAATGAATGGAGCGTATTGCTGTCTTGTTCACAGTGTTTCGGGTTGTCAGCACCCTCTACATGTGATTTTTTAACTAATATATATATTTTTTGCTGCTAAAAAAATCCGACTACCTTCTGAGCCCTTTCTCGCAAACCGAACTCCTTTATTATAATTTCTTCTTTTTTTATGGCCCCCACCAGTGGCCGAGAGGTTCTGCTCTCGAAGCTGGTAGACGGGAGGTGCTGGGTGCGATCCCAATCGCGCCCGGCGGCCTAATCGTTCGGAGTTTTCGTGGTTTTCTTTAAACCTTGGATTTCCAATCATTAATACGGGTTAGGTTCCCTTAGAAAGACCCCCCACGAAGGGTACCCCCCTGGGCCTATATCCCTCGAGCAGATAATTGGCCGCAACGATCCAACCATCTTTTTATGAGTTTTTAAAGTTTTAACGAACTTTTGGCTCACCCGGTATATGCAAAATCTATAAATCATATACAGGTTTGCAGAAAATGTTTCAGATAATTTTGCCACTGTAGATGGGAATTGTTTAAGTTGAGTTGTGTGCTTCCTGTTTTACTAGACATCATCTTTCACAATATTAAACGTCGAAGTTTTGTTACATTATTTTTAATCTTTTGTAAAGTGTTTCGTAATTTATGCTTGACGCATGATTTTCATTTCTTGTTTTTTGTATATTCTAATGTAAATTTATCTTCCGTAGAAATAGGATAGGATTTCGAGATATGTCCGGCATGACAAAATAAGTTCCATGTTTTTTAATGCAAAATCGTTCAAGTTCCACGAGTACTTATAATTGTTCTTTTTTTTTTCCATTTTTTCCACTGGTGTAGTAATGCCCAAGAAGTTTGAATAAGATTCTAAGTATAAATTATGCATGAAAATATCTTAAACATATTTGTAGTGTTACGTACTTAAAAAGTAAAAACGGAACCATTATAAGATCACTCCTGTGCCTGTCTGTCTGTCTCAGCCGTTTTACTCGAAAACTATGGAACGTGGAAAGTTCAAATTGGGGGAAGTAATATGGACTATTGACTCACATATTTACAGATTATTAAACATTTACAAATATTTTTAGGAAAAATGTAGAGAGGCAAATTTAGTTACTTGAAAAAAAAAAAAAAAACAAAAAAAAAACCTTTTCTTTGTATATCGTGTGGAGTATCATGTGAAAGCTTCGTAACGTTGACCTCAAAAATACACTTCTTTTAATTTTAGGTATTATATTTTCAGAGATATCGTCGAAAATGTAGTGCAAAAATATGTCCTTCCCCATCTATTTACGAATCTACAGAAACTAAAATTATGAAAAAAATAGAGGTAGTAGAGGTTAATTTAAAACTTGCAGGAAAATTATAGCGATTACCCTAGCTCACACAGTTTTTGAGAAAAGCGCATTTTCCCGTTACACACAAATTTCGATTTGCGGGCATTCAGTAAAGGCGTTGAGAAATGCTGGAGGTACCTATCGTAGCAAAACTATAATGGCATTGTTGATAATGATTAAAAAAAATCGTCGGTAATTATCCGAGATATTAACACTTAAAGATACGAACGGTTTGGACATACATAATGAGAGTGGCGGCGTACTCTATGTGCCATCAGCTTTCATAGTCTAAATAACAACTTTTAATGATGCATTTGTATAATACAATGACCAGTAGCAGTAAAAGCAATAAGCGACAGATTGTTAAAAACAGACTAATTTAATTAGAATTGATCACATAAATACTATGGGATTCGCGACTAGTTAGCATTTTGTGGATATCTCAAAACGCCTCCCGTGTCTTTAAAAGTTAATTAAAAATCTATCTGGAAAAACGCGGCATGGACAAGGCGACGTTACTACTTTGCGACCAACTTTCGAAGCGCGCTTAGCAAAATGCCAAGTTAAAACTTTGAACAAGGATTTTGTTTTAGCTGCACTGTAAAAAGAAAAGATTATTACTATGCTGAATTTAGTTTTATGAAATGACAATTGAAGTTTAAATATGCACTATTTTTATTGTCAATGCCAAATTAAATTCATCATAAACAGATTAGGATACGATTTAAATAAGAGTTATATACAGGAAAACAATATTTGATATTATTTAGGCTTCATATCTCTTTGAACTTTTACGGTATACCCATTCATACTTTTCTAGCACATATACAGCTATACCAAACCCTATTTTTTATAGTTTTTTACAAAGTCTTATTTTTCTTTTAGTAACGATATTTTAATAATACAGTTAATAATTCATATATTTATTGTACGGAACCCTCTGAGCGCAAGTAATACTTGCACTTGACCGTTTATTATTTTGTTTTATGTTCACTTAATTGTAAAAGAAAAACCATTAAATTTGCATTTAAATGACATGCATGAAGAATAATGTCCAAGAGGGAGGGGAAAAAAGCAACCTGGGAGGATTTTCTATGGCTATTTGTTTTCTTTTATACATTAATAATTTTGACATTTTAAGTAACGATCCATGCAAATTCATAATCATTTTTAAAGGAATAAAATTTAGTTTATAAAAATGAAGTAACTTGTATTACAACCCATCATGGCCGTAACAATAACAGTAAAAAATGAAATTCAACTTACCATTTTAAATGGTAAGTATACCTTGCGTGATTTTGTTTTCGTCCTGCGAAAGATGTGATTGATGTTTATTAAATTCTACTAACTGAATTCACTCATAACTAAAATACTAGATCACTTAATCTTTTTAATTTCTTATACACCTGTAATACATGTTTTTCGCAGATTGATATTTGATAGCTTTCAAATTTTAATAAATGTTTTTATTTCATTTTAACCGCCTAAACTGCGGCGATACAACGCCGTTCCAATTTGGCACTAAAAAGGCTACATTCTAATGCTTCTCAGTTCGTTTCAGTTCAAACAGAAAATCTAATACAATTTAAGGGGACATATGACCCTTTAAAATCTTTAAAAAATCAATCGATTTTTTGTTTTTTAATTGATTTGACAGCTAATTTTTTTTAATAATTTGCCATAAACCGCATTAAAATATTCGTAAAATTGCGGTCGTTACAGCAAAAATTTAAATTAGCCTTGGTCTGTTTCAAGCGAAACATTTTTGTTTAAATTGATTTTTCTCAAAATCGGTGTTTTTTTACTTGCGCGCACAATAACTCCAAATGTATTAAAGGTAATGATTCGAAACCTTATATTTATCTTTAGATCATTTTCTTCAAATTGAACTAAAATCTAAGAAATTTAACAAAAATTATCGAATGTATGGGTGACAAAACTAGTGACAAAAATTATCAAAATTTTCATTTTTTTATTTTGAAAAAAAAAAAAAAAAAAAAAAAAAATTAGAATTTTTTTGCTTATTAATTAGATTTTAATCCATTTTATTTTTGTAATATTCTTAAACTTATATTAAAAGTTTGAAAGTTCTAGAGGGTACAGATTATTTTTAGTTATGCGCGCAAGCTATATGCATTAATTTTAAAAAACGTACATTAAAGAATAATTATTTTCAATTAATTATACGGTGTTTAATGCAAGTTATATATCATATTGTATGGAGAACATATTATAGTATTAACGAAAAAAAAAAAAACTGAGGGGATGAGTGCAAAAATGAGTGCATGGAGCCACTTTAAATATTTGTCTCTGAAATCAAAATTTTCATCTTTTTATAGAGTCATATGTCCCCTTAAAGTAAGTGTTAGTTTTGCTTCACTGAGAGCCTTTTTTTTTTTCAAACAGACGGGCTGCTCACAACAATTTGTTTAACCCTTTCAGGGTGCAGTACTGCGGCTGAAAAAATAATTAAATGATACCGAAATTTATGATTTTTTTTTTCTAAATGATTAAAAGATTTCTTTAACGTATATTATGGCAGTAAAATCTTATATAGAAAATTCTGCGTAGGACTTAGCAGTTTCGCTTTCAAATTACGTGGTTGCTGCAGCAAATATGGCATTTTAAAGGGTTAACATGAAAAAAAAAATTAAAAAAATTGGAAAAACGGACGTTGAAACTCCCTCATCTCCCTCTTAATTAAAAAAATCCGTTCTAAATATTTCCATGATAAATCAATATTAAAATATTTTTAATTTTTATTAATTTTTATAAAGCATATTTAATTAGTTTCGTTTTAGTAGCAAAAATATTTTAAATACAGTTGTATTAAACATTCAAATGTTTCTACCTATTAAAATAACTTTTTAAAAATCTTTGATCTTAAAAGATGAAATATATTTCTGTACTTTTATTTACAAAAATATATTAATTTTGATCAGAAAAACACCATTCCAAGAAAATTTATACCCTTTTAAGGCACCCAATGACATGCAAAATCACACTAAATAAAACATTATAGAATAAAAACGAAAACGTTGTTTTCAGCCAAGTTATAAAAGCTATTAATTCAATGCTTTTTTGCAATATCCCTTGTATACTCTTGAGATTTTATAATTGCAGTATGTTTTAGCACAAATAAAAAATTGAATGAGTTCTTTTTTAAGTGTAATTAAATAAATATGCAAAGGAAGTTGGTAGTCTTGAGGTATGTTTAAAAGAATTAAAATTCCCAAAAGTACATATTATTTTTTAAAGTTAAAATTTTAAACTGTGTAAGAATTTTTTTTATTATTCATTAATAGAATTGCTCATTAATAGAATTTTATTGAACCAAAAAGAAACATTTTGAAGCATCTTTAAGTGTAATCAAATAAAATATGCAAAGAAAGATGGTTATCTTGAGGTATGTTTAAATTAATTAAAATTCCAAAAAGTACATATTCTATTTTAATGTTAAAATTTTAAACTGTGTAAGAATTTTTTTTAAATTTCAGTAATAGAATTGCTCATTCATAGAATTGTATTGAACAAAAAAGAAACATTTTGAAGGACTTTTAAGTGTAATCAAATAAAATATGCAAAGAAAGTTGGTTATCTTGAGGTATATTTAAATGAATTAAAATTCCCAAAAGTATATATTCTTTTTTAAAGTTAAAATTTTAAACTGTGCGAGAATTTTTTGTTTATTCAGTAATAGAATTGATCATTAATAGAATTATATTGAACCAAAAAGAAACATTTTGAAGCAATTTTAAGTGTAATCAAATAAAATATGCAAAGGAAGTTGGTTATCTTGAGGTATGTTTAAATGAATTTAAATTCCCAAAAGTACATATTCTTTTTTAAAGTTAAAATTATAAACTGTGCGAGAATTTTTTTTTTATTCAGTAATAGAATTGATCATTAATAGAATTATATTGAACCAAAAAGAAACATTTTGAAGCACCATTTTTTTAATGAATATTTAAATTTTATATATAGCTTAAATTTTAAGTTAAATTGCATAGTTTTAAAGTAATTTATTTCTTCTTTTTTATGTAAGCATTAATTCACAAAGTTTTTATTTTCAATTTTATATTATATCATGTAAAATTAGGAGATGAACAGTCGATTATTAGATTGCGTATATATTTTCCCCAAATAATCCCAATAGAGATTCTATATTATTTATCGAACATAATAGTAGAAGATCTCAAGAACAAAGCGATGCAATTTATAATGTACCTCATCTGACACGAATGTGGATTTTTCAAAATAATTACATTTTAGAGAACTAAAACTATAATCATTAAAATTACTTTATAATCACAATGTGAACTCAATGTTTATTTCAATAAAAAGTAGTTGCATTATTTTTGGTACTTTTTTGTTTCAACAGCTTAGTCACGAGAGAAAAAACTGCCAGATTGAACTTGGCGAAAAACGAAAATTTTAAAAAGATATTTCGGGCAACCTTTACTTGCAATTTAAATATAGATTGTTATATATTTGTGAAATAACTATCAATAACGTATCAAATACACCATTTTTTTTAAAATATTTTCACCATTTATTACATACTCTGAGAAGCACATAACATATCACATAACATATTGTGTAATATATACAAGAGTTATATAACAATATAATTCAAAATACAGTGTTGTAAAAAAGGTTAAGACCACAAATAAAGGCATTAAAGATCTTAATTTAATGAAAAAACAATATTATTGCTAAATTATCTACATTAAGTTATACAAGTTTCGTTATTTGTTTTAAATTACGATAGTATACAGGGTGATCAGAAAATGAGTATACATTTGAAAAATTAGTAATTCACGGAATAACGTAGGTAGAGAGGAAAAATTGACACGCATGCTTAGAATGACATGGGGTTTTATTGTAACCACAAAAGATGTTTAAAAAATGGCTAACAGATTTTGCTTCATGTGATAAGAAAAGCAATAATTCACATAACAAATTATAACAAGGCAAAGACGATGTTCTACAGAAGAAACGCTCAACATGTCCGCCGTCATCCTTCAAAAATAGCTGTAGCTGACTGATAATATTGTGCACAGCACGGCACAGCATATCTGTAGTTGTGGTGAGAACTTGGCGTTGGATGTTGTCTTATAGCATCCCTATTTATGTTGATTGATCACGGTAGGCTTGCGACTTCACGTAACCTCAGAGCCAAAAATCACACGGACGGAAATCTGGAGACCTAGGAGGCCACGCATGAGAAAATGGTAGCTCATCACGCGATTATCACCAAACGACGTGCGCAAGAGTTCTTTCAGACGTTTAGCCATATGGGGTGGAGCGCCATCCTGCATAAAAATCGTACTTTCCAGCATGTTTTTATCAGACAGGCTAGGGATGATGTTATTCTGTAACATATTGGCGTACCTCTCACCCGTCACACTAACAGTTACAAAACCAGAATTACGCATTTCCTAGAGCCCCGATAACGGTAGATGCGGTAAATCCGCAACACACCGTGACTTTCTCGTCGTGCAATGGAGCTTCCACGAAAGGTCTAGGATTTTCGGTAATCCAAATTCTGCAGTTGTGGGTGTTCACAGACCCTCGGAGTGTGAAATGGGCTTTGTCGGTCCACAACACGTTAGACAACAAATCGTCATCTTCCGCCATCTTTTGAAACGCCCACACCACAAATGCTCTCCGCTTCACAAAATCACCAAGTAACAGTTCATGATGACGCTGAGATTTTGTACATCTAGCATTGGAGGTACGCCTTAGTGCTACACAAACTGTAGTGTACGGAATGCCAATGCGACATGCGACTTCACAAGCTCTCACTTCCCCATGCTTAGACATACCGTTACATTCTCCATTTCTTCGTGAACAGTCTGAGCAACATTAGCACTTGTGCTCGGTCGGCCACTATAGGGCCCATCGTCTAAAAAACCCGTGGCTTCGAACTTCATAATCATTCTCTTCACAGCTGCATTTGTCATAGGACCTTTACCCGTTCGAATACCCTTCCTATGGAGCTAGGATCGTAAAGCTGCAGTAGCAGATTCCCCATTATCATGGTAGAGCTTCACTAAAATTGCCTTTTCCGGTAAGATCAGCATGTTACGATTGCTGGTGCATCTGATTCTCTCTCTCTCATTACAGCTCCTTTTATACACGATTCTCATGCATTGTCACTGACGTTTTGCTGCACAGCGCCATCTGTCGGACATTTTTTCAACTTTTTTGTGTGGTTGTAACAAAACCCCATTCCATTCCAAGCATGTGTGTAAATTTTTACCTCTCTAACTACATTATACGGTGAATTGTTAATTTTTTAAGTGTATACTCATTTTCCGATCACCCTGTATTTAAAAAAAAAGCAAAAATTAATTTCTAGATAAAAAGATTTGGTGGGGAAAAGTTTAAAACAAGTATATTTAAAATATAAACTACACATGTGAATGATTTGTACATTGCTTTTGTTTGTTCCCCCTTAACTATCGTGAATTCCAAAAGGCGCTTTGGGAAGGATTTTGCCAGGCTTACATGTGAAAATGGGTATTTATTTCCTTATTTCTAAAATGACTTTTTTCAGTTCAACAATCGAATCAAATTGCTTTCTGTTGTCATAAATTTGAGGAACCATGATTCCCCACATTTTGTTAATAAAGTTTTATCTCAGGTCTTTTAGATGGAATGGCTAAAGCTTTGATGTTATTTCTAGATAACAAATCTGAAGCACCTTGTATATGTTGTAATAGCAGATATAACTCACTTGGTAAATCATGCCAGTAATATATTAAATCATCTGCACCGTAAAGGGTGAATATTAATTCATTAGTAAAAAATAATTTGCGCCATTTATTGAATTTGAGACATTGGAAGACGCGGACTTTAGTCTTGCATGAATGTGATGCAGTTGTAGTGCTTGCTAGGATTTTAATTTAGCATAATTCAAGCATTCGGCATTTTTTAACGCGTTTCTAACAGTTCTAGACGTTACTGAGAGTTCTAGAGAAGATTGTACAGAAGACGAATAAGCATAATCTTGAATCGCCTTTATAATAACGTTTCGTTTACAGAGGACTTATAGTTTTGTTAGCAATCTGCGTCTTTTATTTCTAGCATATTTCAGTGGATTATAAAGAAAATTGTACCCAATAGTTTTAACCCTTAAATGCCTGATTTTTCAAAAATCATTGTAATATTGTTTTTCGGCTTTCATTTTTTAAATAAATCATGGGAAAAATACTTTAAAAAATCATATTTTGTTTTAAGTATGGTTTATGGCTAAAAAACAGTTTGTTACTAATCGGCAATACTGGTGTTTAATTGAAAAAATAATTTCCCTTGATAAAATTCTATATTAAACACACAAGAATTTTAGGAACTATAATAAGAAATAAATTTTACTTGCTCACTGCAGGTCAAAATAGGGTATTTCGCAAGCTCTCAAACAAAACAAAAAGAACAAGTAGCAACAATTGAAAAAATAAATCTATCTTTATTCTTAAACAGCTCAAGTGTTGCCATCTACATGTTGAAAATCGATTTAATAATATTTTCAGAATGTATTTTATTGGCACCATTAGGTATTATAATAGTATTTAAATAGTATAATAAATTTCTAATAGTATTTCAGAGCCTAAATTGGGTATGTTGCCAAAAAGCAACACCAGGCATTTAAGGGTTAAATTTATTTGTTTTTATGGCAATTTTTCCTTCAGCCAGCCCGCAATCAGAAAAAGCCTATATTTTACCCTTTTTTTAGTCAATGAGCCCGAGAACCTCGCTCAAAACAGCAGCTGCACATCCCAAAACTTCAGATCGAACGACTACTAACCTATGAACATCATCACAGATGAGAGTCCGGCATAATATACTACATTCATGACGTCATCTCAATATGCTAGATTTAAAAGAAGATACTGGTACTAAACTTATTTCCATGTGTTATTATTATAAGATTTTAACACTTGTAGAAAAACATACTTTTTAACTTTTTAAAATGAATTAATTTCATATACACTGGCATCCAAAAGTTAAGGGACAGTGACTGGATGCTTTCGATTGTACACGGTTTGTCGAATATCTACCTAAAGTATTCACAAACTATTCTTGAACTTCTGGGCTGTAAAGAGCATGTTTTATTTCATATTTATCGGTAAAGATTTAGTCGGGAGGACAATTAGGGGGCTAATAATAAATTTAATAATAAAATGATATTTGCGATCATCTATGTAACAAAAAATGCTAAAAATGGGTTGTCACCGTGTTAAATAACTATTTGGGTCGTGTTCGACGTTTGTGGGCATTTGTGTAAGCATAGCACTCACATTCGTGAAGATGTTATTGTGTCTGTGAAAAATTCAAAAGTTTTTTGTTTATAGCATACAGTGTTTTCGACGAAATTTAACACAACTTTCCGAAAACCTGACAAAGAACAGCAGCAACAGTATACTACAATTAAAACATGAATATATGGACTATTTGATGAGATATGAAAATTTGCATGAAATAATATTTTAACTGCTGATGCGTGGAAATCGAAAACACTGTATGCTATAGACAAAAAGCTTTTGAATTTTTCAAAGACACAATAACATCTTCACGAATGTGAGTGCTATGCTTACACAAATGTGCACAAACGTTGAACTGGACCCAAAGAGTCATTTAACACAGTGGCAACCCATTTTCAGATTTTTCTATTACATTGGTGATCGCAAATATTATTTTACTAGCCACCCTTGGCGACCAGTTTGGTCTCCCATAAATGTATACTAAGCATTGTATCATGTTACTTTCATTCATAATTTAATTTACTTGCTCAATCCTTCGCCAAATCGGAAGAACAGATACAGAACTCCTGAACTCATTATTTTTATGTTGGCCGGGCGTAGGTGATAAATCGCCAAACATTGTTCCAGTCGTATTTTTTCATATTTCATTAATTTCATTTAAACTATAATACTTTCACTCATTTTATATAACTTTAATTTAAAACTGAAATATTTAAAATTTATGATTCTCAATTATTTATTTAAAAAAAGAAATAAATAATACCAAAAACCATCACATTTATTTTCAACATCAAAGCCTTGTTTTAATTTACCATGCGAAAAATTGTTTGTGACTGTCGCATGAAATGGACTATTATCATACCATGTAACAATATTTGGCGATTTATCACCTGCACCCGGCTAACATGAAATTACCAAAATAGCCGCCTTGAATATAAAAAAGCGAAGCGGTCTACCCAGAATTGTTGATGATAGTCACATGACTTAGGCTATTATTATAGAGACTAGCCACCCTTGGCGACCAGCTTGTTCTCCTTTAAACCTATGAGAAGCATTGTATCATGTTACTTTTATTCATAATTTAATTTACTTGCTCAATCCTTTGACAAATCGGAAGATTCTGATACAGAAATCATGAACTCGGTATTTTTAGTTTAACCGAGTGCAGGTGATAAATCGAAAAACATTGAACCCGTCGTATTTTTTCTTATTTCATTAATTTCATTTAAAACATAATAGTAAGTAAGTAAGTAAGTAAGCACCCACCCTGGGAACCCGCTTTTGGCTTATGGTTAGGTGTAACCCCCAAGCCCAGGGCAGGGAAAAGTTTTACTACCTACGGAACTCCTTGATTTTTTTTTTTTTTTTTAGTTTAGGCGAAATAACAATATTAGATATATGACAATTATTGACAGTGTTTGCAATAAATATTTACAGATGACCCCTATAATTACATTTGAGAGAAACATTCATTATTATAACATATAAATATGCATAGTTTTTAGAATTTGATATTAAACTTTTTTTTAACACAATTACCTACATATTTGCAACACTTTTATGTTATTTTTAGGATTCACAATACTAACATCAATTTAAACCATGTACAGATGTGATATTTGCAACACTTAAAGCTATTTTCAAGATATATGATGCAAAATTATTTTTAACTCTATACTAAAAATAAGTATTAAGGTACAAGATGCGAACAATAATTAATATTATGCACTATTATGAAAGTATTAGTAATTGTAGATAATAATTACCTACAAATTTACAGTACAATGATACTGTGTTTGAGATATTATGTAAGATAAATGATGCAAAAATTATTTTTAAATCTACACTAAAAACTTAGTATTAAGGTACAATATGCGAACAATAATTAATATTATGCACTATTACAAATTCTTTTAAGTTATTTAATATTTGACAATATGACCATATGGTCCTACTGAACACATCTTCTATTTGCCAAGTGTGATTGATAAACCGGACACGCAGTGGAATCCGCTGAATGTTTCCTATAATTAGGTAAGTGGAAACAATTTGTGCATCTATATTGCGAGGGAACTCCCGCAAAAGGGCACTCCGAAGTGCAGTGACCTCTCGAACATTTGGCGCAAATTGGCTGTCTCCTGCAGTAAGATGTCTGATGTCCATACAGCTGGCAATTGCCGCATCTAATTATTGGGCGAAAAGAACGAATATAGCACTTGTTGAGACCCACCTGTATAAATTTTTTATCCAATAGTTCTTGTGATGCTTTTGTTTCTAATTGCAATATGATGTGATGTAGTGTAGAATTATCCCTCTTTAGAATTTTCAATAAGGTGATGTTTTTATAAGATAAATTTTCTTCAAGATATGGTATTATTTCATTTGTAGGTACTGAGGATGGAATACCGGTGATTATTACTCTTTTGTAATTAGTCAACTTATATGTGATTTCTGTTAACTTTGTAATGTCAGGAGTGTTTTCTATCATTTTTAACAAATGTTCTGTATTGTCATCTGTATTAGATTGTATAATTATTGTATCTGGATTTCTGGCATTTCTGCAGTATATTATTGGAACTTCCTTCATTTTATTAAAGTGTTCGTTAAGTAATGCTTTGAGTTTTGGAATCCTTATGTGTTTAGCGGTTGTTCTAATTAATATTGCAGAATTAGACTTCGCCAAAGCAGGGGGAACGCCCGTTTTTGTGCCATCACCGCATTTCACTCCTTGACAGCCCCCACTAGAGTACTCCAGATTTCGCGTCACCAACTCTTCAATTTTCTGTAGTCTGTTGGATAATTGAATGAACCCTCCTTCACCATTTTCTTCTATTCTGTCATTTTCGTTATTTGCCATTATTGTTTGAGTTGCTATTGTTTTTAACTTAACTTCTGTTTGTATGATTTTTTCTCTAGTTTGTGATTTTAATTGCTTCTGTTGTCGTTTTAATTTATTAATTTCTTCTCGAAGGGTTACAATATTTGCATTAATTTGTTCTTTATTTTGTTCTTCCTTGACCAAAAAGTCTTTTAATTGTTTATTTTCTTTATTCAATTCTTCCAATTTATTTTCAATCTTTACTTCTGCATTCGATCTTTTTTCCATTATTGCTTGAGTTGTTGTTGTTTTTAATTTATTTACTGTTTGTGAAAATTTGTCTATAGTTTTTTTCTTAAGTTGCCTCTGTTGACTTTTTATTTTATCTATTTCTTCTTTAAAACTTTCTTTTATTTGTTCTTTACTATGTTCTACCTCAGTTAAGGATATTTTTAATTGTTTATTTTCTTGCTTCAGTTCTTCCAAATATTTCTCAAGTTTAATTTCCACTTTTGTACTTTCTTTGAGCTTTAATGACAATTCATCATTCTGTGTTTGCAGGATATCCAATTTATGTTGTAATTTTTTCATCTTTTCAGGAGAATCCTTATTTATTTCGTTGGAGTGTTGTATACGAAGTTTCTCATCTCTTCTTGCTTTAGAAAAGATTGTTTCGAGATATTTTTTAGCTTCTTCTGAGCTACTATTAGATCTGTTATTTAATAGTACATTGTACTCCTGAATGAGCTGTTGGATGGATAGTGACTCTAGCTGGTTTATGGATGGTGGTATTTTTAATGGAAGTGGTGATCCACCTAATGCATTTTGTATAATTTTTTCTTTGTTTTTTAAACGAGTCTCATTAATTTCTTCTGCTAGTGATATTGCAGTTTCCAAATTAGACTGCTTTCTTTGTTGGGTATTCTTGGTACTGGTAGTTTTTGATTTTAGTTTTTCTGGTTGTGGTATGGGATCATTCTCTTCCTTTAGTAGGATCAGAAGCTGCAGATGATTGAAGAACGGACAACTAGCCACACATGCTCTTCTGTTTTCTTTATGATTTAGTTCCATAATTCTGTTTCTTATGCTAATTATTTCTTCACTTTTCATTTCCCGATGCAGGTTTATTAGTTCAGTATTATTTGCTTGATAATATGGTATTTTGTTGTATTCTTTATAATGTATTGCTCTGATGTGTTGCAACTCAAATTCCAAAAATAGTGCATTTTTTCTTAATTGGGCAGCTCTATCACCCTTTGCTGTCTTCATACGATATTTTTCTGGTTGATATATATTATTTACAACATTATAACTTTGTATGTTATATACGCCATAGTATGGGCTCTTTGAAATTTCTCCCTTCTCCACAGCCTTGATATGTTCTAATTGATTTGTTAATAGGATCTTAAATTCTTCATAACGTTGTGGATAAACCGCCTCAACCTTATTTATCAACTGTTGAACAACATGACTCGTAATTAGGGCTGGTTTTGTCGCCGGAATAACTCCAGATGATTGGACGTCAGCCAATTCATTATTAGATGCCTCTCTATTTATTGTACTTGTTTTCACTACTGTGTCCATATCCAATCTTGTCAAGTTGACTGTTGGATTGATTCCTTTTTGATTCATTACGTATCTTGACATTACTGTAAGTCCACTTTAACAAGACTGCTTATCAATACTTGGGATTATTTTAGTTAACTAATTTCAATTAGTAATTATGCAATACTTCAAGAGAGATATTATTAAGAATGATCGAAGATACTATTAAAATGATTTTAGATACTACGTTCTACCATCATATGCCAGCCAAGCAATTTAAAGATGTAATATGTTTGAGTTATATTAACAGTTGAAGATAAACACATTAATTGGGGGTACACTAGACCCGCACCACATATCTCAGAAAGAAAGGGATATAGATAGAAAAAAGCAAAAACCGGTGGTCGTGACCACCGAAAATGACTAAGATAAAAATTAAGAGCCAAATAAGGGGAAAATTTTGAATAATAAATGAAATAAAAATAAAATAAAATAATGATAGTAAAAGTTTACTATATCAAAACAAAGAAAAGGGAAAAGTATGTGCATTTGCCCCTCGTGCCACAAAAACCATACACTCAAAAAGAGATATAAATCAATTGTACAATTCTCCCAATAACACCATACCCTGTCCAACTTTGTAATTCCGACAATCACAATCATAATTTTTTACAAGTAACAACAAATTTCAGTATGTGAAGATTATTACTGTGTTTGTGATCAAAAATGGTCTCCTAGTTTAATTCATCTGATATGATACAGGAATAATAGTGTGTTATGAATAATAAAATAATAAAATGAAATAGAGAACGAATTTACATATTTACACTCTCAATGTAGAACTGATGTAGACAATTACAACAACATTGCTGCAGCATGTATATTGCCTATCCAATCCCGATTTCCCACACTTGGACAAAATAAGGAACAGACATTGTAAGGGCTGACTGGGTGGACCAGAAAAATAAAAAGAATGTTAAATATTACACTAAAGTATGAAAGTTAACAGTACTCACCCGACGCTACTAGGGTCCCGCCGCACTTGCCTGAAAAGAAATATGTAGTACACAAGAGTATAGATGAATAATTATGATGTAAATGCGCCAAAAATCAGTGCAGGGACCAACCAATAAGTGCGAGAAGAAACCAAAAATTTAACCCAAGCAAGAAAAAAGATGCTATCGTTAAGGATAATGTGTGCTGAATATAAAAATTTTAAGTGGGATCAAGAATATGAGTAATACGAGATATCCCATTGATAAAAAAGTTGTCAATGTTAGGCAAGGAATTACGAGCAAGGTCAAAAATTTAAGTGGGATGAAAACTGTCGGCAACCTCTAGCATATTCAAGAAATATCTTGATAATTGAAAAAGTTGCCAATGTTAAGGATAATGTATGCTAAATGTAAAAATGTTAAGTGGGATCAAGAAAGTAATTAATACGAGATATCCCAGTGAAAAAAAAAAAAAAAAAAAAAAAAAAAAAAAAAAAAAAAAAAACAGGAGAATAACTCAAAAAATAAAAAAGTTGTTAATGTTAGGCGCGTTACGAGCCTAATAATATACGATGATACGAAATAATAATAATATACGAGCAAGGTAAAAAAAAAATTAAGTGGGATCAAAACTGACGGCAACCTCCAGCATATTCAAGAAAAAACCAGAAAATTATCTTAATAATTGAAAAAGTTGCCATTGTTAAGGAAAATCCTTAACAACTGGGAAATAGTGTGAAATATGGAATGGGATTGGTTAGAAAGTCAAAAATGACTAAAAAATAGAAAAATCCAAGTCTCTAGCTCAAATAGCAAAAAAGTAGCCAATGTTATAGTTAAGGGAGGGGGACAAAAAGTGGAGCAGAAGATGGTGACAAAAGTTGGGATAAAAGAAGAAATGAAAATGTGACAGAAATGTGACAAACTCTAAGATAAAAGCAATAGAAAAGTAGCGCCCCAAAAAACCCGTCCCCTACAGGCCCCCAATTGAGCTAGAGCTAAACGAAATAGTGGAAAAGACGGGGGGGGAGTTCACTTAGGTGGTTTGCAGTTGAATTTGGCGCAGCGAAAAACCTCTACGACCAGTATTTTTGAGATATTTAGCATTTTGTGCTAAAATTCTAATGGAGAAAACACCCATTAGAAACAAAATGGCAGTTTTAAGTGTTAAGATGGCAAACCTAATATTTAATTTTATATCTAAAAGTTGAAGATGACTACCCTAAACATGTTGCCACCGAAAAAATTTGTAGAATATAACATTTAGTAATTTCTTTTCTTTTTTTATGAATTTTTTTATGTAATAGCTTTATAGCAATGTGATCTTTAGTAAGAAACAAAATGGAGAATAATCTTTAACATCCCACATTTGTGTGATCTTTATAAGTTTTACCATGAGTGTACCTCTTAAGACTCTAAAGACTATAACCAACACTCAAAAACAAGTCTTAGATAAAACCGGTGTACTCTTCATTAGTTTAAGTTTTACCATTACCTTTCCCATAGGGAAAATACGTGGCCAAAAATGGCAATTAAAAGGTCCGTAAAGGGCTAAGTGGATATATCTAGAAACGCGGCACGACCCCAGAAGCCCAGCTAAACCCTAACAAATCCATTAAAAACCCTCATAGACAAAACCGGTATCGTTTTAACAAGTATAACTTAGATGAAAATTTCAAAAACATTGGCTGTCGGATAACTTGACTCTTATTTACAATAATCTGGCCAATCACCGTGTATTAAGCTAGTATGACATCAAAAATAGTAACTCAATTTTAAAGGCAGCCCATTCATATTATCAATTATTTTAAGACATTATTATTATTTTGCCCTTAATGAACACAGATTGTGTGTGAGCAACCAGTGTCCACCCAATCGCTTCCTTTCAGAAAATACCAATTTTAAAATTGAAATTAAAAATACTTAAAGAAATAAATTTTTAAAACAAATGGCACCGCTGAATAGCTCAAACGTAACATTAATTTAAAACTGAAATACTTAAAACTAGGGGGCTCAGCCCCCTGCTCGCTGACGCTCGCCAACCCCCACGAATTGCTACGCAATTCATATTGGGATCGCTACGCGATCCCAGCTCGTTTCGCTCGCTCACCACTATTTATGTCAACTCTAGCTAGAATGAGTGCTGTCATAAATCATTACAACGTATTAAATTTACAAATATTTTTAATGTATAAAAAGGTAATGGAAAACTGTTGAAAATGTAAATAAAAACGTACCTTGGAAACAGAATTAATTAAAAACCTTAGTGAAAACACAATAAAAAATATTTTTAGTTGGGCCGCTATGAGATCCGAACAAGCAACATATGAAATTTACAAATATTTTAATTCATAAAAAAGTAATTGAAAATTTTGTTGAAAATATAAATAAAAATGTATTTATCAAAAGTTTGGCGCTGTGATTTGTTGGTCAGCATTGAGAAAGCTAAGCGAACAGGAAATTGACGCCGTTTAAATTTAAATGGCATGTTAGTGTCAGATGGGGTCCTTCTCGTTTCATTTTGTCTTTAGTATTGAAAATCCCGGCTTAAATTAATTTAAAACTATAATAAGACGCTATAAAACATGCTACGTATCACACTATTGAAATGTAAACAAAACGTTTTCGCCTGTGTCTAAATACAACCTTGTATCAAAAAGCTACGTCACCGTAAAACGGACCAATAGCAATTGTCATTCATGTATTGCTCAAACGGTTTGCGTTAAAAGAGAGATCCTGTCTGGATTTTGATTTGCTGAGTGGGTTGGGACATATGACCGTAACTACCACTGAGAAACGTCGCTTTGGCTGTTGCCAAATAGCAAGCTACAAATACAGCCCTTTTTTAGCGCTACGTAAGAGAAATATATATATAGATTTATGACTCTCAATTTTCTCTTATTTCTTAAAAAAAAAAAGAAAAGAAAAAGGACGGACGAAAAGAAATGAAAAGAAAAGTAATAAATTATACGATAAACTATGACATTTAATTTCGACATCAAAGCTTTGTTTTAATTTACCTTGCGAAAAATTGTTTATGACAGTCGCATGAGATGGACTATTATAATTCTGATGATATGATGGCGATGGAACAATATTTTGCGATTTATCACCTGCGCCCGGCTAACATTAAATTACCAAATTGGCTGTTTGGCATATAAAAAATGAAGCGGTCAACCCGGAACTCTTGATGACAGTCACCCGACTTAAGCTATTATTATAGAGATTATTCAATTTAATATTAGACCCCCAGCTGTCATCCCGACTAAATCTTCACCGAGAAATATGAAATCAAGCATGTTCTTTACATCTCAGAAGTTCAAGAGCATTCTCCAATAATTTTGGTTGATATTCGACAACCAGTGTACAATCAAATCCATCTTGTCCATGTTCCTTAACTTTTGGAGGCCAGTGTATTATATCAGATATTTCTGTTTAAATTCAAGGTATATAAACTCATTTAGGAATTTATTTTAAACAAAAAAATTGGCTAGTAGTCTTAAACATCCTGTCCAACACTGTATATAAGATAAATATGAAATATAAGATTAGAAAATTAAGACTTACAAAGACAACTGTAACCATGAACTCATTGTTTATTTTGAGAGTGCCATATTAAAACTTATAGGTTTCATTATATAAGGATACAGATTTTTAGACACATTAATAAATATCCATCTCTATCATCAAAAAAGTAATAGAAACTACAAAAAAAATTAATAACTCAGAAACAAATTGAGATACAGCTTTCAAACAAATTGCATTTAAAAGTACATTTCTTTCTCTATATGACGGTGTAAAAGGTAATATTGTGGGATGTTTAGAAGTTTAAGAATGAAATTTCATTTAAAATGGGTCGTCAGATTTCTTGGAAATCTAAGAAATCTGACGATGGATATGCCTTTTCCCGAACAGTCAATGAAATGCTTGGATAATACGTAAGGTTCGGGAAATCTGAGGAGTCGCAGGCGATTTTTGCCGCTTGCAATTTTTAGTGTAATAACACTATTAATGTTTAATTCGTGGAGTACGTAATGTAGGATCAACTCCGTGCGATTTTTTATGGGTTAAATTTTAGTCTTTGAAAAAATCATTTTCCAAATGGTCGTTGTAATTTGTTAAATTGCTTTTTTTGTTTTTGTTTTTACAATGATTTTCAAGGACGATTTTTTTTTAAATCTATCGCGTGCAGCTCTGTTTAAGTCGGAAGTTTGTCCTGTTTGCACTTAAAACACCATAAATTGTTTAGCTATTATTTCCGACTAATAGTGCATAATGAAATTAAAACTATATCAATTAATAAATAAAACAACAAAATAGTATAAGTAAAACTTATATTTAACCGAAAAGGGAATGATCAATGCACTTAAAATACTAAAGTTATAAGAATAATAAAGGCTTCTGGCTGTAGCAAAATCTATGGCACTTACTTCGGTCATTAACTCCGGGCATACTTGTTTGCCTCAGTGTGTGTATTAAATTTCAAAAGTTTATTTGAATACATTATTAATATCTTTCATATAAGAAGGTTTTTTGATGTTGCTAGTGGATTATCTAAAAATATATATTAAATATAAGAAATCGATTACAGTTTTTGACTTAAAGAAAAAAAAAAAAAATTCACGCTTACATTCTATAATCTGAGAAACCGGAGTTGGATCGCTAAATATATATAATACAAATTTAGGATAATAGAAAACGAAAACTTTGGCTCGGATTTAATTACTTGAATATAAATTTGAGTTTTTAGGTTTTATTTCAAAGCCGTTTTTAATGTAACCAATGAGAATTTAAATTACACTGTTTGAATATACAGGGTGTGTACTGTCTGATTTTATAATTCAATAACTTGCAAATGGTGACAGCAATTATAAAATTTCTTCCAGAAGGGATTTGTCATGTGTCAGGAATTTTTTCCGAGATTCCTAATTTTAGTTTCAAATTACACTGCAAGAAATAGGCGCTAAATTAAGGCCCGCTATTTGGGCATCACACTTCTTCCAGAATTGATGCGAAGGAAAGAGATTAAATATATCGAGTTGGTCCCGAAAAATAAGATTGCACAGGCAACTGAGACACACTCCATATATTTAACCACCTTCCTTCTTATCAGTACTGGGAGAAGAGCGATGCCAAAAAATCGGACCTCGATTTACCGTCTATTCCTTGCAACGCCAGCTATCGCTGCTATTTGGAACTAAAAACAGGAATCTCAGCAAAACAACTGCCGACATCTCATATAACACCCCTGCAAGAATTTCTTTAATAGCTGTCACCATTTGCAAGTTATTAGGTTTCGAAATAGGTCAGTCCATTTACAGAAACCCAGTATTTTTTCCAAAAAGTAATTTTTATATTGCCATACATTAATCTATTAATTAAGGTAGGTATTTCTAAACTATTGAAATTAGTTTATTTCAAGTTTTACTAAACATTCTTAGAGTTTTGATTATTTCTGTAACTTGCGTTTAATACTTTATCCAAAATCACAATTTTATGCTTTATAACTTTAATATGTATGCTACCAAATGTTTGAAATTTGTATAACAAAATTTGTAATATATTTTAAGCGTCCCATTTTTGTTTTTAATTTAAAATCAAGAAAAATTTTACAAAATGTATACGTTCCCAGACGCAAATTCTTATCCAGCGAAATTTAAAAATTGATTTTCAATTCTCACTGCATCAGAATTTCAACAATCAGATAAGTTATTTGAATTCTATAACAATTTATTCAAATTCTATATCATAATGATTATCATTTATTGAGAAATGCATGTTGTTCTCTTTTATTACTATTTCATTTATATTGAGGTTTGTATGGAATAGATACGTCTTATCAAATACTGGTGCCATTTATCAGAATTCGAAAACGGTGTTATTGAAATATATCATTATCAGAAAGTTGTATGAAATTCTGCAGAAAATAAATAGCTTTTTTGAGATAAATCACTTATGATACACGGTTACGGGATCAGTAAGCTTCTAAAGTAATGCAACATGAAAGAAATGTGTTATAATTTTGGATATGTAGAGTTAAGTTAATAATAAATATTGAGGAATGCATATTCCATATATGTTCGAATATATATTATAAAGCAAAAACATGTCCGCGAGTAAAGGTGTTCAAGATAGTAACATCCAGAATAATAATTTTCATTCCAAATAATAATAAATTTCTTATTTTACAAATTTATTAACATCAAAACATCGGCCAGTTTAAATTAATACACCGTCGTATAGCGAAAAAAAATTTTCCTACAACGAAGTTTGTTTTAAAATTGTATATCAATTTATTCTTACTTAATTTGTTATAAAATAATTTTCAAGGGTCAATTTTTTAAGCCTAAATCAATCACATTCAGCTCGTACATGGAAGATTTACACCTTTGCACTTGAAACAATATAAATAGATCATCGATTGTTTCCAGCCCATTTACCATAACGAAATTAAAAATTCAACTTTAAATATATAGAAAAATAATGGAATAAAAAAACAAATTTAACATACATGCAATCGAACTACGCGCTGAAACACTAAAATATAGAGTCAAAAAGCTTTCTTTAACCCTTTCTTTCTTTCTAACCGATGACCAGGCCCCTACCTGCCGGGTTGCCCCAGCTTAACGGGTTTAGTACCTGGCATCGGGAATTGCCGCGAAGCGGCAATAAACCTGACATCATTGCCTCGATTGTCATCCTATTCACTCCGGTCAGACTGATCTCCGTGTCAGGGACCTGATCTCCGTGTCAGGGACTCAGAAGAATAAAATATCAAATGATTATTACTGAATCCTGATATCACAATTAATGGTAAGTAAGCGAAATTTGTAAATTTCTAGGGCTGTAGAGTTTGTATCGTTAGAAATGGACAATTGACATGCCATTTTCCATTTTATTTTATAGTTTTGCTTGCGTGGCGGCCAAATAGCATTGGCCAAGAAATCACGCCAATTACACTTTACGAATGCATGTCTGCTAAAACATTCTTACTTGTTTACATAGTCAATAAGTTGCTGTATCAATTCTTATAGTTGTTTGAAAAAAAATTCTAAAAATAAGTCTTAAAAATTGGTAGAACCTTAACGTGGCGTTATTATCCCAGGACACCTTATATAGTTAATATTAAAATAACAAAAACAATTAAATATATTTAATAACATTTACATGTACATACACATAAATGAATTTCATGTATTATTGTTAATTACATTATTTACCTTTTATTAATTTTACTATTAGTGTTATTTATCATTTTTGGCAATGTTATGCATTCAGTAAACATTTGTAAAATCAGCGTTTTGAGCGTGAGTCGATAAACAAGTTGAAAACTCTCAACTATTTTTGGCGATCTATTTCCTGTCCCGGATAATACTTAAATACCGAACTATGTGGTATGTTTGGCAGAAAATTTTCTTGCTTTAAAAATGGCTGCTAATTTTGCGCCGGGGTGTATCGCCATGGCATGGAAATATAGTACAATATGGTAGTAGTTTTAAGCATAGCAAAAGTATAAGCGCACTTATCTGTCAAGAAATATTAGCATATTTACACAATGTTTACGGAAATATTTAAGTTTGCAAAATCAGCATTTAGTAAAATCATTTTTTTTTTTTTTTTTTTTTTTTTTTTTTTTTTTTTTTTTTTTGTTCTAACCAGTTGAAACGAATTTTACCATATTTTTGATCTACATAGGCCGTTATCTAGTGCTCGATTTATTGTAGATATCAAGCCGTTACTGCCGCCTTCGAGATCATCCTTTATTTCGTTTATGATAAATGACCAGTAGTATTGTCGAGAATGCCGATTACAGAAGGTCATAAATAATTGCTTTTAAGGGGGTGCAGTACACAAAAATCTCCAAATTTCTTTAAAAACTTATATTGCGTTAAAAACTTCTTTGCTCTTTATGCTTAAAATGACGTTTAAATCGTGTTTCTATCTTAGTTAGAACAGGAAATATTATTCAGGAATTTTTCGTTTTGGCTTGGTTTCAAAATCTAGCTTTCAAGCAATGGTTGTCATGAAAACGATTTCAAAATGAGACCTCCTCTATGATGGCTTTTATCACCATTTCTCGTATTTAAATCGTTATAAGTCAAGAACCGTTAAAGATAAATTGTCCAAACTTGACACATATTTTTTCAATTGTTTTACTTTAATTTTGATTTAGCAAATTAGAAAAAAAAATATTTACTTTTGAAAAAATGATTTTTTTTTAAAAGTTACACGATTTAAAAAAAAAAAAATACTTTAAATATATTTATTTTTTTAAAAAATTAATATTTAAAAAATGCTGAATCTGAATTAAAACTTATATATTTGTGTTTATTTAAATGAAAAAAAAAAACTGAAATTCTACAAATAATATTTCGAATTATAACGATTTAAATTATCCCACTTTTTTAATGAATTTTAAATTTTAAATTAAAAAAGATCTATGAGAAGTTTTATCATGTGATTTTGTTTACAAATAACGTGGTTAATCATTACAAAAATCTCAAAATTTTAACTAAAATAAATAAAAATTATTTTAAATTGTGTCCCGGACTACCTTAAAAGTATCAATTTTTTTTTCCGAAATTGAGATTTAGATTTTTGGTTTTCTCATAATCGAATACCGCATATTTCATGAAAATCATCGGAATTATTCTCGATTAATAACATCACCTTAAGTAATGAGCATGTTTTAATCATAGAAAACGACGAGTTTTCTAGAATGAGAGATGGCCAAATTGGTACAAGAGTCAAGTTTTGTGAAAATAGTTAAAGCCGTTTTCAATGTATAGCAAAATTTTCAACGCTGAGTTTGTCTTAACCTGTCAAAACGAACTTTTCCTAATTCGAGACCTTGTTAGTTCGCTTTCAGGTGGCGAAACTCATATAGGAGGTATGTTTCGAGTAAAAGGCATGAGCATTTTTTTGCGTTATTGCAAGTAGAATTTTCAGCGCTGAGATAGGGAATTTTATTGAATTACTAACTAGATTTTTTTGTTGTGCACGATTTAATACAGGAGGTAAGTTTCGTGAAAGTGGTGTAATTCAGGGTCTTCGCTGCCACTCGCTATTTTGTAAAATCGCGCCAAAATGCTCCATTTGGCGAATAAACGAGCAATCAAACTCGCCAAATTTCGAGCGTTGCTTTTCTGCATTTTATGAGTATTTGTTTGTGTAGTCTGCCAATACAATCGAGATACCTTTCCGCGTTACTGAACGATTGATGTCGCTTTAACATGTTCAATCGCAACTTGCCATTTATATTGCTCTTCTGACTCAACACTAATTCAGTTTAGCAGCAGCCAAAGACACAGACAGGTTTATGCGATAGGTATTTCTCTATTGTCAGTTAATCACTATCTGTGCGCCGCACAGTGGGACGTTTTGATATAGGTGGATAAAATCCATTTTCCAATTATCTCGGAATTTGACAAAACCGCGTGTACTGGTAGCTGAATGTCTGTATTTTCGAGAATCGTACTAGTTTTGGTGTAAAAAATGAGAGGTGCCGATTAATTGTGGCCGTAAAGTAGCCATTTGCGCAGATGGATTGAGGGAGTTTCAAAAGTTGCACTAGCTTCCTAGTCCAGGCAATAGAGACCGTATAGGGGTTCTACCTAGCAAAATTCATGGTAGTTCTGGAAGAAGGCTTAGTATATGTTTTTTGGGTCGCCGAATCCGAATTTTTAACTTCCCACTAAAATTTTCCCTGGCAACACCCCCAAATTTTGGTAAAATGCCCCAAAAAAGGTTTTTATTAAAAAAAAATCAATTTTCTATTGTTTTAGGGGAAAAGTATCTAGAAATTCAGAAAGTAGACAAAATTTGCAACATATTAGTTATATGACATTATGACTTAGGATGAAGGGGAAGGGGGGATCTGCCTTGGAACATGCGCACGGTGCTGCGTGAACTAAGTTGCGCAATTCCACTTAACTACTCACACGTTTACATTCGCCCTCCCATCTCCCCTCCGAACTTTCTCTATAAGGTTTACTTTAAGTTTTTTGGGTCGCTGAATCCGAATTTTTAACTTCCCCCCCGACTCCCGCACCCAAATAGTTGTTTTTAACTTAAATTTCTTATTGTTTTAGGGGAAAAGCTTTACAAAATTCAGAAACTAGACAAAATTTGCAACAAATAGGATGTATGACATTATGACGTAGGATGAAAGGGGAGGGGAGGGCTACTTCTGAACATGCACTGTGACGCTACGCGTACTAAGTTATGAAATCCAGGCAATAGAGGATTTTATCTGGAAAAATGAATACTAGTTCTGTATTTCGACTCACTTTATATTTTTTGGGTCGCTGAATCCGAATTTGTAACTTACATCAAAATTTCACCCCGCAACCCCCCAAAAAATTGATTTTTTGAAAAAATTTGGTTTTTGAGATAAGCGCGCGTGGAATGTTCCGAGGCGGCCCCCTCTCTCCACGTTTATTTTACGTCATAATGTCATCTATCCCATTTGTAGCAAATTTTGTCTAGTTTCTGAATTTTGTAATGCTTTTCCCCTAAAACAATAAGAAATTTAAGTTAATAACAACTTTTTGGGGGGTTTTCGGGGGGGAAATTTTGGGGGTAAGTTAAAAATTCGGATTCAGCAAGCCAAAAAACTTAAATTAAACCTTATAAGGAAAGTTTGGAGAGGAGATTGGAGGGCGAATGTAAACATGTGAGTGGTTAAGTGGAATTCCTCAACTTAGTCCACGCAGCACCGCGCGCATGTTCCGAGGCAGATCCCCCTTCCCCTTCATCCTAAGTCATAATTTCATATATCTGATTTTTTGAAAATTTTGTCTACTTTCTGAATTTCTAGATACTTTTCCCCTGAAACACTAAAAAAATTGATTTTTTTAATAAAAACTTTTTTTGGGGGGATTTTTACCAAAATTTGGGGCGATTGCCGGGGGAAATTTTGGTGGGATATTACAAATTCGGATTCAGCGACCCAAAAAAAATAAAGTAAGCCGATTCCAGAACTACCATTAATTTTGCTAGGTAAAATTCCCTTTTGCCTGGACTATCCTCTAAGTTTGAAAGCACATCGTGACTATTCTGTTTTATTTCAAATCCCGAGTTTGCTGGTGTAATGTCACACCTTTGTCGAGGTCAGATTTAACCCATTTTTGTTTGAAAAAAGCGATATTAAACCCGCCTTACCGCTCTTTTCAAAGGCTGAAATTCTGGATGATCCTTGATGTTGTTTACAAATCTTTTCTTGACTTTTAACAAATTATTCATCATTATTCAGCAATAAGCATTTTTAAAAATCAAAGTTTCATTTCTAAATTATTAAAAAATTAAACAAACTCCTGCAGATAGCTGCATATCAGTAAGTTTTTATTAATAAATAAGCATCATATTAACTTCCACTGCATATATGTATGTTTAGTTCAAATCTTGCAAGTCAAATTTAAATCACATTTAATTATCCTATTGAGCCAAAACAATGAATACGTGTGTAATTTGAATGACAATAGAACATTATTATGATTTAAAGAACGTAGAAGTTTGTTTAGAACACTGTTTCCTCAGGGCTTCACAAAAATTTGGATTAAAAATTGCAAATTAATTTTAAACCAATTTCAATAATCTGATTGAGCTGAAACTTTGCTCAGGATACGTAATTTTGCTTACAATGCAAAATTATTATAATTTATGAAATTCAGCAGTTACGCTTTTTTACAGGGCCACGTAAAAGATTAATTCAAGTATTGCAAGACAATTTTAAAGCACTTTCAATTATCTGATTGAGTTCAAAATTTGCCTACATGTGCTTCTCTGATGACAATTCTATTAAATTATAATTTGACGAACGTAAAAGTTATGCATTTTTTACAGGGCCATACAAAAACCGCGGAAAGATTGTTGCTAAAAAGCAGAAATTTAAATTAAATTTCTACAAAATTGCTATAGGTTATTGAGATACACAATAGCATTATTTAAATTGAAAACAAAATGCGTCGCAGTTCTATTTCTTTTACAGAGACACAAGAAAAAATTCGAATACATTACCGTCTATATGCAGAAATTTTATTTCAAATTGAATAAAATTTATATAGGTTATTCTTACAACAGCATTTTGTCAACCGAAAATAATTTTGGTAGCATTTATATGTTTTACTGGGTACCACAAAACATTAAAGTTTTTTTAGTATGATTTTATTTAAAAAAAAATATTTTTCAGAATGACTACACAAATTTCTCGAGAAATTCTGATTATGCAAACATACAAAAAAGAAATTAATGTTAACTTACATGTGTGCATTAAATTGTTTTTTACTTAATTGTAAAATAAGTATGTTTAACGCATTATTTGCAATGCATTATACAGGGTGCCCACTAAAGTCCTTCCAACGCTCTTAATTAAAGAGCGGTTGCAGCTATACTCATAAAAGTGGTGTCTCGGTATAGTAAAGTGGCTATGCTCTACCAGATGATATCGCTTCCAGCGTCACCCGGTGTAAAACACCTAGACACCACGTTTATGAATATAGAAGCAGTCGTTCGGCAGTTAAGAGGGTGGGAACGGAATTTAGTGACACCCTGTATTTTTATTTTAAGACATTGTTGTTAAATAACTAAATATTTATCACCGTTTGAGTATTTTATTAGTGATGCATTAAAAAAAATCCCAGCAAAAACTAATTTAACTTCAACGAAATAATTTTGTCCACCTAGATCGTCAAAACGTCCCGCTGTGCGCCGCCGGTAAAAACACAAACAAAATAACTAGCATCAATCGCCAAATGCAGAAAATTTTTTGCTGGAATGCGGTGTTGAAATTACCCATTTACCGTACTATTTATTAATTGTATGTAAAGTGTCATTGGCCGAGCAAATTTTTTGATCGGTTAAGAGTCGAAATCTGATAGCAAATTTTAGTGTATATTGTCACAACAGGTAAATCAAAGATATGTCTTTTTAACACTTTCCAACAAAGTTGAAAAGTGTTTATGACTTCTGTTTGTCTGTCCGTCTGGCCGCTTGCCCACGCTCTAACTCTCGTAAATGTGCTCGGATCATCCTGAAATTTTTGGATGTTAGTGACCTCTACCATAGCACGTTCCCTATTTCAAATGATACCGATCAGGTTTCCGATACATTGCGGCCAATGGGAAAAAATTGTTTCAAATGATTTTTAATGGTGTTACACATTTTCAAACATAGTAAAATTGATATTTATTTATGAAGCCCAGTAAAATATGCATTCTGTTGAATATGCGGTGCAAAGAATAGTTATTTGTTCATTTACAGGGCCACACAAGAGAATTCCGTTCATAATGGTATAGGGGGAATTGTTTGCGGTGTATTTGAAAGATTTCAGATACTATATTGTATCCGAATTACTGTATATTAGTACTGATTGCTCGAAATGCATTTTTAATTATGATATGCGCTTTTTTCACTATATTTATGCATACTATAAAGTGCGTATAAATACTATATTTCATATACAGGGATACAGAAATGAATTCGAAAAGGTTACTGATAATGAGCATAAATTGCTTAAAGGTGAGTTTGAAAGGAGTTATGCATTTTTATGCTGAACTGAATTTAGTTTACTAAGAAATATTTGTAGAATATAGATAAATTATATACAGGGCCACGCAAAGAGAATTGCCGTCAATGGGTGATAATTTCTCGAAATGTAATTTCAGTAGTTTTAAGAGTGTTTTAGTTTGAATTAAATTTTAGCTAAATAGTGGCATGTAATAAAAGTACTAGGTAAACAACAGAGCTGTACAAAAGTATTCAAGTATGTTTCCTTCTATTAGTTTAAATTGCTGAAAGATGAATTTCAACCTGTTATGCATTTTCTTGCTAAACTTAATTTTCCCATTATATAGTATATACAGGGTGCAATATGCTATCTATCGCCTACCTTTAATATCTCAACCGTTGGTCGTAGACGTATAGTTCCAAATACAAAAACGTTTCAAATGAGGTAAATATTCATGTTGTGGCATTATTTAAAGTAAAAAATCAATTTGAAAAAAATTACGAAAACTAACGTTTATACGTTCCCCCAGACCCTATAGTTATATTTAGTAAAAATTTACACATATCATAACATATATAACACAAAAAGTTTGACATCTGTACTACAAAAATTGAGAGAGTTATTAAATTTCAAAGTTTGAGATTTTTGCACATGTTTTTGTCTTTCATTGAGGGATCAGTTAAAAGATGAATTAAAGTAATTCGAGATCAAAATCAGGGTGCAATGTCCTTTTTACGGCGAAACCACCTTCAGCCGGTATCGTCGGTACTTTTGAATGTTCGACCCATAAAAGTTAGCTCACATTTTTTGATGAAATAACCCAATTTGTGATTCCCCAATTTAGGGATACCGGCTAAAGGTGGTTTCGCCGAAAAAAGGACACTGCACCCTGATTGTGATCTCGAATTACTTTAATTCATCTTTAAACTAATCTCTTAATTAAAGACAAAATCATGTGCAAAAATCTCAAACTTTGAAATTTAATAACTCTCTCAATTTTTGTAGTACAGATGTCAAACTTTTTGTGTTATATCTTTTATGATATGTGTAAACTTTTACTAAATATAACTATAGGGACTGGGGGACTGTATAAAAAGTTAGTTTTCGTAATTTTTATAAAATTGATTTTTCTCTTTAAATAATGTCACAACATGAATATTTACCTCATTTGAAACGTTTTTGTAGTTGGAACTATATGTCTACGACCAACGGTTGAGAAATTAAAGGTTGGCGATAGATAACATATTGCACCCTGTATATCAACCTACAGATCAAGTACAGGGCTATTCAAAAGAATTGGAATATATATTTGGCTATGGACGGTAACTACTGGATTCAGTTTTTCAAATATTTTATGCGCTTTATAAAATGTTTGCTTAGTTATCTTATTTACCTTATTTCCCTAAATAATGAAGTTTTGTTAAAGCATTCGGGAAGTGTTGGAAAGTGTTTCATAATCTATGCTTAAAGCGTGATTTTTCTTTCTTGTAAATTTTTATTGAGACTGATAAACGAATATCTGAAACATTTACACATTTAGGAAATATTTAGAATGTTTATTTTTAATAGTCGGGGCGAATAGTTGAATTTCTATTTTACAAGCAATTACAAAAAATTAGGTTATTTTAGAGCATATAGAAAAAATGGGATACAAGAAGGGATTAAACATAAATTTTTCAGTGTTTCACTCCCAATCTATTTTGCCAACGTTTCTTTTCATCTGGTTACTGTTTTTTATTTCTTATTCGCCAAATTGCTAATCTTGGCCAAAACGGCGAGAACGCTGGTCTAATCATTTACAATATCATCCGTAATCGGGAAACTTGCTTGCTTGTTTAATAAGTATGATATTATACATGAATTTCGGACATAATGAAATCGGTTTCATTTGAACTCTGTAACTTCAGTTTGAAAACTGGAGACGTTACCCCATGCGTTAATATTGCTTGATGGCATTTCTGTACTATTTAACACTTACATTCTGTTCCATTCCCTTGGTGATTTTTCTAAATATATAATCGGTTGCAAAATCGTTTCAAAATGGTTTGAAAATGGATAAATACCTTAGTTGTCGGTTAATTTGTTCGAAAATGTATAAACATTTTTTGACACTGGTTTTTAATATATTCGCAGAATGCGAGCTGAATCGGATATAACGTTTGCGACAGATCGTAAACTTTCTGACACAAAAACTCAAATCATGATTATACTACTTTCCTTAAACTTCAAAGAAAAAGAGAAGAATGTAAATATTAGTTGTTCATACGTTAAATAAATAAAATAAAATAAACTTATATTTTATACATTATTAACAGGCATTTCATACAGTTTGAAGTACATTTTAAAATAAAATAGAACATCATCTCCTCTTACTTTTGGAAAATTAATGGATTCGAAATCTATGAACAGACGCCGCCTCTGCAATAAATTTCCAGGCGGTACTCTGAATTACATTTCAGTAAAAAGACACATTTCATTTAATTACAGCTAATTTATTTAATCCTTAAGGGAAGTAAATTTACATTTTTCTTGCATTATTACAAAGCTTTTAATTAAATTTTTGTGAATTTGTTTTGTTATGTTACTTCACATTTGTAATAAATTGTTTTGAGAATAAATAATACAAGGTATAGAAATAATAATAAATATAAAGTTTTAAATTCATTCAACGGTGTTTTAAATCTAAAGACAAACCAACATGAACCAGATTTATTTCAAAATAAATTTTATTTAATTAAAAACAAAATTATATAAAACATCTTTATGTCCACAAGGGAATACAGTTATTACAGAATACAATTTTTTAAAGCGATCCTGGTTATAATAATAAGAATTTTAATTAAAAGGAGACAGTACATTTTTTAAATTGTCAAAATATCGATTTTTTTACATCTTTATAAAGGTTGTCGTATTCTGAATAAGTTGATACCAATCTCTTAACTGTGTGATAATTATTTTCTGAGATATTAGGGAAAATGTGGATATCTCACCTTCATTTCCAATTTAAATGCACTGCGACAACTATTATGGCGGCTTGTTTACATTTTGTTTACTCTTTCACGCTATCGCAACATTGAAAATATGATAAAATGCGTCAGTTGTTTTTAGTTAAATAACTTAAATAATAAGAAATCTTTAAAATATTAACTTCAACGTCCACTTTCGCCAAATCTGTTTCCTTTCTTGGCTTTGTTATGAAACGTGATCGCAAAATTGCTTAGCTGTTTAGCTATCAACCGCTTAATATGAAACAAAATTGTTTTTTTCCCCTAGAGCAATAGTTTTCTGATTTTATAGTAGTATTCTACTTCTTAGTATTTATTAGCATTTATAATGAATGATAAAGATCTGCGAAATGTGCTTATGAAGATCATCAATGAAAGAGTCAGTTTAATGTCAGTCTCTATATAAAATGCGATGATAGAAATACTGTAAACTCTGTCTAAGGTGGAATCGGTCGGGACTGAGAAAATTTTCCGTGGTAGACAATATTCCGGCTTATGCAAAAGAGCCCCCCCCCCCCCCCCAAAAAAAAATGCTCAAATCGTATTTTTTTTTTTTTTTTTTTTTAACCTTCGTAACTTTTAGTAATGTTCATTAAAACGGAATTTTTAATGAACTTAGATTATTAAATTTATTGTTTTTAATAATTTCGAAACACATATTTGAACACAAAAATAAATATTACCAATAAGAAATTGCTCTAATTCTGAAATTTAATGAAAATCATTTAATTTAATCAATACAATTACATACTTTATATCTCGCATGGTAGTTTAAAAAATCAAAAAAGTAATCCTTTATCGATGTTTGTTTTTCTTTCGGTTTACCATGCATTCTACACTAACGCGTAAGTCTGTTATTATCGGTATTATTTTTTTTTTTAATTTCTCTGTACAAGAAAAATAATTTCGAGGTACCTAATTCTTCTCAAGCCGTCCTGTTTGAATTGCACCGTTGTCTTCAACGTTTTCAGAAGAGTGGTCATCCTCATTTGCTTTCCTAAGACAACGGTTAGTCTTTTCAGGCGGCATTTCTGAGCAAAGTTTGGCAATCCGTTTAACAGCATCGAAAACACTGATATATGACCTTTATTTTCGCAACCGTTGGTCCTAGATGCATATTTCCAATTCCAAAAATTGTCAAAATAAGGTGCAGGTTTAAGATAAAAAATGTTTGAAGCGAAAAAACAATTTAATGAAGAGTTACAGAATCTAATTTTTTATACGGTCCCCCGGTCCTATAAGTTATATTTAGTAAAATTTCCCTGTTACGCTGGCAAGTAAGGCAAAAAAAGTCCCGTTATTCTACGATTGAAATTGACCGAGTAATATCTGTTTAAAATTGGAGTATATTTTTTGCTGCATATTAGGGGTCATTCACAAATTTAGTAGAAATATAATTTCGTCAGATATATTAAAGAAATGGTTGAGAGTAAAATTAGCATTGTAATATAAATTTGAAATCTTTAATCATTCTGACATATTACTGCAAAATGTACAATTAGTACTGAACATTATAAGATGATAAAAATAACAGATTTTTGTTAAATAATAGGATGAAAAACAACAGCCTCAACTCTTTACAAAATGATACATATTTTAAAATGCTGTTAGATTACACTGTCTTTCAAATTTTGGGTTGTGGCATATTTTTTAGCTTTTGAAAATTGATACTTACGAATTTTTTAGCACTGAATCCGAAAATGGCCTTCATTTTAAACTATCACGTCAGGAATTTTCTCAAATCGCAAATTTCAAAGTTAAAAAACTAAAAGTTAAAATTGGTCCCCCCTCCCCTCCCAACCTCATCGGACCCCTGAGCTGTTTAGCTGTAAGAAACCCAGTATAAGCCAAAAAATTGAATAAATTATTGAATTAAATAAAAGTAAACTGAATAAAAAAAGTCTTACATCTATTTTATAGTATAAGATTTTTCGCTATTTTTTAACCTTGAAATTTACGATTTGCGAAAAGTCCTGACATGATGGTTAAAAGCGAAGGTAATTCTTTTATTCAGCGATAAAAAATACATAAAACGTAATTATAAAAGTTATAAAACACAACCATCGCAGGTTTATGTTATCTAATCTAAAACTCTTTCTTAAACTTGTTGACGGTAATCTATCCGAATTTTTTTTTTTTGTGTGTGTTATCCTCTAATATAAGTATGTATAAGATGGTAAGCGTCGAAAATCATAATAATATTACATTGTCATCTGATTTAAGTCAGTATGCAAAATTTAACTTCTATCGGACATTTGAACTTGAATTAAATTCGAGTACAAATTATAAATATAAACTGGAAAGACGATCGTTCCAAGTTAAATAAAACCTTATGAAAATAACATAATTTTTGTTAAAAGAAATCATAGCCTCAAACCCTTACAAAATAAAACATATGTTAAAATACAATTAATTTAACTAATCTGAAATTTAAGTAAACTCAATCGTAATAGTTGTACGATTTCTTTCAAAGCGTAGACACCTTGAAATAAGTTTAAGTTCTTCATATACGACCCCTTAAAGCATGGCTGAAATCATCTGTTTTGATATGCAAAAAAGTGGTATAAGTCATGAATTTCAAAGTTTCATAACTCTGTCAATTTTAATGTTAGTTGAATGGGACTTTTTTTGTCTTACTTGTTAGTGTCACAGTAAATTTTTACTAAATATCACTTATAGGACCGGGGGACCGTATAAAAATTTAAATTTCGTAATTTTTTAATAAAGGTTTTTCTTGACCCAAATCGCTTTAAAAATAATTATTTACCTTATTTAAACCATTTTTATAATTGGAAGTATGCATCTAGGACCAACGGTTGCGAAAATAAAGGTCGGTCAGGTTATACGTGGACACACTGTATAATATTTTTGTCAGGGGGGTGGCAGAAGAACAACCACCAAAAGACGCAATAATCGACCGCAACAGATATCTTTTGTAGCAGGTTTCAGCATTTTAATAACTCATTGATCCATTAGTTGTGTCACTGAAGTAGTATCTGCCGGAAGAAATTGTAAATTTATATTCAACAGTTTGATGTCGGCATGACAAGGTGCATTATCGAGGAACAAATTTCATTTTTCACTTTCTTCAATCATTCATCTATTGAGCTCCTTCAGTCACCCCTCCTTTAAAACAATCGACAACCAGTATTTTTTCTGAGATCTCCAGGTCACAGGCTGCTTAACAATATTTACATTCTTGAAACATAACGTCGTTTTCAATTTCCAAATCACTAACTTTTTTTATAAACTGCCCTACAAATTCGCAAAAAACGAACAGTGACACGCTCGTTGGAGGTTTTACCTCAGCGGCATTAGCTTCATCTTTTTACAAGGGACTTATTTGGCACACACGATAATATAGTACAGTCTCATCGTAATGATATACAGTAAAACCTCCCTAAAGCGACCACGTTCCGCTCCAAAAAATTGGTCTCTCCGAGAGGTGGTCTCTTAATGGAGGTCATTTTTAAATCTAGATTTTAATTATTGGGAAAAGGTAACAATTAATGTTACTAAAATTTATTTTTCACATTAGGAAAAAATATGAAAATTTAAGTATCAGAACAAAAGTTAATTACATAAGTTAATCACCGCAAACTTTAAAAAATGAATACATTGACATTTGCTTTGATTTTACGGTTTTATATTTTATAACCTTTATTTCCAAGTCCTTTCAAAGATCAGTAAATAAAAACATTTTTTCTTTCTTTCTTTTTTTTTTTTTTTTTTTTTTTTGGACGGGAAGAAATAATGACGATTTCATTAATTTATCTATTTCTTTGAGAGTTTCCTGACAGAATAGGGCAGAGGAGTTTATTGACCGTCATTATTAATTTGTCATCACAGTTAAATTCATTGCCTAAAAAGGCACAAAGGGGTTTAAACACATAAAAGTTACCAGGATAAAAAAAAATTCTAAACTTAGTTTAGAAGTTTGTTGAATAATACGCTTTCCGGAATTATTTTTGTAATAAAACCTTCTTCAAGCGACCGGGGAAAAACGGAATTTGTTTCATTATCTTCAAAGAAATGGGTCGCTCATAGAGGGAGTCCAACTAGGATGGTCTCTAAATGGAGGTAAAATTAGTATTGAGCGTATGGGAATAAATTTCGTTTCATGAAAAAAGGGTTGTTCAGGGGAGTGGTTGCTTAATGGAGGTGGTCGCACAGGGAGGTTTCACTGTATGTCCTTCTTTTGATACCTTTCAATCAGTAGATGAAAGTTTCCTTTCCATTAACGAATTTCATGCTGTGGAACATCTTTCGGGTGTCAGCAAGCATGCTTCATGGCAATGTTGTGTAGATTATGGAAACCCATTAACCATTCACTGGAAGCTTTAAAACCCATTTTACCTATTTTTTCGCAATATAGTCCAGATGTCTGCAATATTTTCATTCTAGCAACCGAAAAACAATCCACAGCACGTTTCCTCTTTCTATTGGATGTTTTCAACTCTTTCTTTTTAAGCATCATAAATTTGAGTTTACCAAAATTAAACCTAATACAAAGATCTCCCACAGAATAATTATTTTTCTTTTAATTTGGTAACTTCGGCTTTATCCTGCAGCGATTGAGTATTGAGTTTAGATTTTGAAGCCACTTTTACGATGCACTTACTAATATCCTTAGACAAGATAAAACGACGAAGAACAAATAACCCGTGCAATGATCGAGTTTTCTGAACACGCGATGTATTGGAATGAAGCATACGTCAATCGAATAACGTTTTATGTTTTCAATAAAAAGGTTGGATCTTGAGTTGTAATAAACTGCTCGACGATGACGATCTTTCGTTGATTGCTTTGACTTGAAAATCAGTTGAAAACTGAAATTCTGAAAGTCTTTACAGATAAATGAGAAATGCTATTCAATTTCTTAGTACTGCTGCAATACCTGCAAATTTGAATTTTACACTCAAACACGCACACACAGACAAAATAACTTCGAGAATGAGAGAGTAAGCTGTCATTTTGAATTTGAGTAGAACCTTAAAACATAATACAGTTCTTAGTAAAATACTTATATTCATAAATGTGCATCCTTTTAATAATAATAATTTTGACATGCAAATTTATATAGGAAAAATGATTATTTCATTTTTTAAACGCAATTTCGTTAAAATTTAAGCAGTTTCTAGTTATTTAAGTTAACTTTTTTTGAACTATCACGGTATTTAATTAAAATTCTCGGCATAGTGTATATGACGTATGTATATCGGTTTTAAAGTGTCATAAACGGAATGCTTTTCATGTTTAAAATATTCTTTTTTCCGCCTTATGCAAAATTTTGGTTTTGGTGGGACCTTAAAAATATTTCCGTTTCCGCGTTAGACAGATTCCGGCTTATGCAACAATAATTAATGTTATTTTCTATGGGTTCGCCGGGACTTGAAAAATTTTCCGCGGTAGACAAATTTTCGGCTTGCACAGAGTCCGCCTTAGACAGAATTTACTGTATATCCAATAATGCAATCTTATAGAAAACTGAAAAGTAGTGAATTTGATAGTGATTTTATTTTAAATGACAGTTTAGGATGGATATTTATTGATATTAATCTATATAATTATACCTATATAATGATAATAACCCAACGAAAATTCAATATCAGATGTAAAGAACATATGGCGGATATAAAATATAATAGAGGTAATACTGCTTTATCCCGGCTGAATGAAATAGAGAACATTAACATACTTTTAATCGAGAGTAGAATAATCTACAGGTCTCATTTTTATTTGCAATTATTTGTAAAAGAGTACATTGAAATTTATTTAAGAAGTTTAGGAGTTTGTAACGATGCATTATCTTTTCGTATCCCGAATTTATGGGTTGAATGGTTGGTCAATTTACGGAGTCACGACTTAGAGGGAACACGTGCGATCGCGAAAATGTAGGACTCGTTATATGATTACTTGTTTCGATGATTTATTCCATTTTTCATATGCATTGTATTTGTAATTTTCTCTTATATCTTCTGATGACGACTCACTAAAAGAGTTGAAACGTGTCAATATAGATTTTTAATTTATTTTTAATGTATTTTATAGCGTCTTTTGAGCAAATAAATATTTTAATATTATGATATAGTTATTAATAGACGTAATTTTGGCTTATTACTTGTACTTATTTACATTTGAGTCGAAACTCGTCGAATTCGACGAATGAAGATGTTTAAAAGAACTGTTTGATTGAATTTATATATAAAAAATAATACAAACAAAATTATAATTAATGATCAATGTCATATTGGCTGTCCTAACTCTTAAAGCAAATATTATTTTTAACTAAAAATTATTAATTTCAGCTTTTCAAATTATTTAAAAGTAAATTTTTTTTCTTATATTAGGGGACTCTGCCCACTAAAAGCTACGTTCGCCAACCCCTGTTCAGATACCACAGAATCTAAAACACGCTCATTTGATTCGCTTTAAAAAGACGAGAGAAGTTTGAATTATAATGATAAAACCTGTCGCGATCTCCCTGTAAACGTGTTTCCATTCAATTCCCATTAATTGCGAAAATTTAAGGCCAAATCAGTTGCTGTTAAGACATCGAATGGTTGTTTTCGTGTTTGATTAAAGAAGATCAGACAACATTTGAAAAGAAGCTAAAATAAAATGAGTTATGAAAAGAGACTTTGCCTCTCGGTATTTTTTAACAGCGTTCTAAAACGATTGACATAATACAATACAGACATTTTAAATATATCGTTTTAAATATGATCTAACTTTCAATAAAGTTTTCATTCCCTTATTAGTATTCACATGAAAATACTTTTGTTTTTAGAAAGGAAATATTATTATTCGCGGTATCTTAAAATTTGGAACATTAATTAAAAAGTCCTTCCTGCCAGTGCCGGGAGGAAGATGTAGCTTTCATATTCCTTATTTTTAAAAAGCCAACTTATATTATTCAAACACACGAAGCTCAATTAAGTGGAAACCGAACGTAGGAGATTCAATACTAATTTTTATCAATACTAAATCATTATGAATGAGAATTTCGCGAAATTAGTCAGCTTTATCCAAGCTGCTTTTATTTAAAGTCACATATATTTGGCTGCCAAATTCGGCGATTTCTTAAAGTGCCTGCCATTTTAAGACAACATGGTAGATGAGGCTAACCAGTGAACTTGGTCGAGATCTTAGTAATTGCTGTGCACATGCTCACTCATATCGGAATCGGTTGATATATACGAGTGCTGTCGCAGCCAAAAAATCAGATTTTTCAAAATGTCACCCACTTTAGAAATTGAAACTGCTATATCTGAGCCATTTTTTAAGATAAAGACAAACAAAAAATGCTCCTGAATCCTTATATCAAGGTCAAATACTTAAGAAAGAAACCTTTTTCAATTTCTAATTTTTTTGCACCTCACTTTAAATATAATTTTTTTTTTATTTAATGGCCGCCATTTTGAAACAAGATGTCTGATGAAACTGGCCAGCGAACTTGGTCGAGATATTGATGTATACTATCCACATGCCTTCTTCCATCGAAATAGGTGAATACGTGTGGTATCGCGTGACAAATACAAGATTGTTTCAAAGTGTTAGCCGTGATAGAAATTCAAAGTGCTATAATTCAACCACTTTTTAAGATATAAACAAAAGAACAAATTTTCAGAAACAAAAACTGCTCCAGAATCTTTGTATCAAGGCCAAACACATAAAAAAAATCTTTTTCATTTTTCAATTTTTTAATACCTCATTTTAAATTTTAAATTACATAAAAAAAAAATGGCAACCCTTTTGAAACAAGATGGCGAATGAAGCTGGCCAACGAACTCGGTCGAGACATTAGTATGTACTATGTACAGACCAAGTTACATTCAAATCGGTTCATAAATACGCCTGTTATCGCGTGACAAAAATCAGGTCGTTTTAAAATGTCAGCCACAATAGAAATTCAAAATGTTATAACTCAGCCATTTTTTTTAGATGTAGACGAAACAAAACCTGTTCCGGAATCTTTGTATTAAGGTCAAACACATACAAAAAAAATCTTTTTCATTTTCCAATTTTTTGGTATCTCATTTTAAATTTAATTTTTTTTTAATTTTTTTAAATGGCCACCATTTTGAAACAAGATGGCGAATGAAGCTGGTCAACGAACTCGGTTGAGTTATTAGTATGTAATATGTACACACCAAGGTACATCCAAATCGGTTCATAAATACGTCTGTTATCACGTGGCAAAATTCAGGACGTTTCAAAATGTCAGCCACGCTAGAAATTCAAAATGCTAGAACTCAGCTATTTTTTAAGATATAGACGAAACAAAAACTGCTCCCGAAGCTTTTTATCAAGGTCAAACACATAAGAAAAAAATATTTTTTCAATTTTCAATTTTTTGCTACCACATTTCAAATTTAATTTTTTCTTAAAATTTTAAATGGCCGCCATTTTTAAACAAGATGGCGGATGAAGCTGGCCAACGAACTCGTTCGAGACATTGGTCTGTACTATGTATAAACGAAGTTACATCCAAATCGGTTCATAAATACGCCTTTTATCGCGTGACAAAATTCAGGACGTTTCAAAATGTCAGCTTTGCTAGAAATTCAAAATGCTATAACTCAGCCATTTTTTAAGATATTGACGAAACAAAAACTGCTACGGAGTCTTTGTATAAAGGTCAAATGCATAAGAAAAAAATATTTTTCCATTTTTAATTTTTTGGTACCACATTTCAGATTTTAAATTTTTTTAAATTTTTTAAATGGCCGCCATTTTGAAACAAAATGGCGGATGAAGCTGGCCAACGAACTCAGTCGAGACATTGGTATGTACTATGTACACACCGAATTACATCCAAATCGGTTCATAAATACGAGAGTTACAGTGTGACATAGGTCAGATATATATATATATATATATATATATATATATATATATATATATATATATATATCAATTTTGAATGGAGGGTGGTTTCGGGGTCTGGGGGTCATGATCGATGAAAATATACCAAAATTTTTTGAAATCGCTTTCCTCCGAACGGCTGCAATAGGTAGCTTTTTGTAAAGAAAGCTACCTAAAAGGTCATCTTGAAATTTGAAATTAATGTCCCGCAAAGATATATTTAAATTGTTTGGCAGTATTATTATTTGGCCATTTTAAATGTGACGTAATTACTACAATTTACGGCACTAAACGCATATTAATGTATTTATTATTTTAAAGTTTCCTTTTTTCTTTTAATATTGTCGTGTAAATACATTTTCATGACATAATTTTCACTATTTTCCTGCTTTTAACACGTACTCTTTTAATAGTAATTTTAAGGTTTTTTTCCGGTTTTAATAGTCACGTGTAAATAAATTTTTAATTGTAGGGATGTATTATTCTTTGCGCTGTTTTTACAATTGAAAACTATATCTATAATAATAGCCTAAGTCATGTGACTATCAACAATAGTTCCGGGTTCAATAGCTCCACTTCGCTTTTTATATATCAGATGCCATTTTGGTACTTTAATGTTAGCCAGTCACAGATGATAAGTCGCCAAATATTACTCTATCGCTATCATTTCATCTATATTATAATAGTACAAGTCATGTAACTGCCATAAAAAGTTACGGGCTGATTCCTTCGCTTTTCTTATGAAAGATTTCCGTTTTGATTAAAAAATCAATTTTTTTTCGAATAAACTACATAAATTTTGCTATGATCGAAAAAAATTCTTGTTACTTTTATGTTAACCGGGTTCAAATCTCAACAATAGCTTTTTTAACTCGCCAGTTAGCATCTTTTTTTCGAGTGATAAATTAAAACATTGCTTTGAAGCTGAAATTATATGTCATGGTTTGTTGCATTATTTAATATTTGTCACAGATGTCATATATTCACTTGTTTTGGCGTGATTTTTGTTTACGACAATTTGGCGAAAACCTCGTTTTCGAATACCAGTTATATATGTATTTTAAATTATTTTCTATTATTTTTAAAATGAAATAACAATAAATAAATAAAGAATAATCAATAACTAGAAAAAAACAACGTATATAATTTTAAAAAAGTAAATAACAGTAAATAAACATTTATTAATAAATAAACAACAATAGGCGGGTTACCATGTCAACCAAAATAACGCCAAATTTGGCGCCAATTACGTACCCCGGTGCGTATATGACATCTGTGCCTAATATATTTCGTTTAAAAAAAAGAAAGGAGTGAAAGCCATTAATTTTGAATATTTCGTTTTTAAATTAATGTTTTGTATTTTAAATAAAATCAGTGAAAGGATTATATTTTAAATGAAATTAAAAAAATGCGAAAATGTTTGCGATTTATCACCTGCGTACTGCTAACATAAAAATACCGAGTTCTTGCTTTCTCTTTCAGAATCTTCCGTTTGGCGAAAGATTGTTCAACTAAATTGAGTTACGAATAAAAGTAACATGATACATTTCTTAGCATACATTTAAGGGAAACCAAACTGGTTGCCAAATTATTTTTTTTTAAATGACCTTTTCTAAAATGGAAAAAAAATATAGTTATATAAAAATTTGCGTTGCCATCATTAGAGAAAAGTGTTAAAAAATAACAATATCTCGAAAATTAATTCAAATTTAGAAATTCTAATACCAGTTTTGAAATCTGCAGATCAATACGGATTTTTTTTTGTTGTTGTTGTTGTTAATTTCACAGCACAATATTCTATATTTTAAGAGAAATCGCCATGAAACGTAATCTGTCGTTTAATCAGTCGTTTCATAAAATCGTTTGATAAAGTCGCTTCATAAATTCGTTTCATTAGGATTTTATATATATAGTGTAGACATAATCGATAACATGCAATTTAGATAACAAATAATGAAGTAATTGAGATTTTGATCCTTGGTATTACGTAATGAAAAATCAACGAAAATTGCGTGACTATAACACAATCATAATTTCTTTACGAAATAAATTTACTCATTTAGATGCATTCGAATAAAATAATTAGTTTTATCAATGTAAATACTGATTTCATTTTTACTATGACGACATTTTCACTCACTGAAGCGCTCTGATCGCCTCAAAGCTGTTACATTTCAATATATTTTTTCATTCCTCTTAATCGGAGTGTCTCAATCTCATACATAATTTTTATTTATATCATGCAGGGTTTTTACCAAATTTAATGCTAGTTTCAGAAAATTTGACAAAATGTTATAGAAATAATACAGTGCAATTGGAATATAAATATATTAAATATTTGATGAAATATGATCATTTGTATGAAATATTTTTTATCTGCGCATGCGCGCACGATAAAAAATATTTTTAAAGAGCAGTCAAATGTCTTGAAAAAAGAACAGTCAAATATTTTGAATATTCAATAAGATATCGACAATATAGTGAGTGAATATTTAGTTACTCTCTAAAAGCTGTTGAAAGATAACGGATTTTTCAAAAATTGTCTTCTTTATTGCTTGCAGCAAAGGAGTTTGTACTTTCTTAATTAACGAGTACTTTGCGTAAAGAAATTATAAGATCACTTTGATTTTGAAATTTATGAAGTAAATAAAGGTTCTAATTATAGTTTAAACACATGAGATATCAAAATAGAGCATATTTATAAAAATTAGTTTGCAATAATTTTGAATAATGCAATAAATAAGTATGTTAAGAAAAATATGAGCAATTATTGAGAAATACACTGTTAAGAAATTAAAAGACCACTTGTCTAAAGAAAAGAAATATGTAAATTAATACAATATTGGTTCTCCATTCTTCCTTATAACCTCAAATACTCTGTTTTTCATAGAAGTGACCAGGTGATTAGTAGAGATTCAGAAATATTGTGCCATTCTTTTACAATGGCTACTTCTAGTTCATTTTCACATAAAAACTGTTTGTTGGCATATACTTTGCGACTTAATACGCCCCAAAGATTTTCCATAGGCTTCAAGTCTGGGCTTCGACTTGGCCATGACAATTTTTTTTAAAAATTTATAAACCATTGCTGGGTGGATTTAGACACATGGCAAGAAGCATTGTCCTGCAGAAACATCCAATTAGTACCACCTAAAAAAGGTCCAAACGGTATCAAATGATCAAATAGCATAGCCTGATATTGCATAGAGTTCATGTGACCCGAAATTCGGCTTAAATTACATATAGTCCAGGCATTAGGTGCTCAAAAAGGACAAATAGGGGAAAGTTTTGGTGTAGTTTTGATATTTGGTGCCTTTATGTTTTGTGGGTCGCTGAACACGAATCTGAAGTTTGCCAACAAAATTTATCCCGGGAAACACGTTTTTTTGGCCAAAAACAGGAAAAAAACGGGATTTTCTTTGTTTTTTCCCAAATAACTTCAAAATTATACATTTTACGTAAAAGTCCTCAGTACATAAATTAAAGAGGATAAAATTTCCTACATTTTATGTATTAAAAGTTTTTTTCTCTGATCTATGGTTTAGCCGTGACAACGCCACAAAAATGGGAGTGAAAATAAAAAAATTCAGAGAAAACGGGAATTACGCCGCTGTACGTAGATTTAACATGAAAACTGACCATTTTACACAATAATTGACTATAAATTATACTGAATATTATATGAATGACTACATTTTACAATGAAGTTGCTGATAATAAATAGGACGACTCATTATGAATCATTATCTATACTCCTATTATAAAGAGGAAAAAATTGTTTATTTGTCGGAGATAAGCTCTGGAACTACCGAACCGATTCCAACAGTAATGGTATCAAAATGATGGTGTTAGTCCAACTTAGAACATAGGCTATATCTTATGTCCGTGCCACTACCTCAAAGGGGGTGTAGGAGCAAAAAACGTTCTAAAAATGCGATTTTAGCGTTAATGAAGGGCTAAGAAATATGAAATTTTGAATATTAGTTACTTATAAGATATAAATGATGACTAAGAACAGTTCTTAAACAATTCAAAATTTAAAAGGGTTGAAAATGCACAAAAAGTGTTCTAAAAAACGTTCTAAATCGTAGTTTCTACACAATCTCAGGAAATACTAAACCGATTTAAAAAGTATTGGTGTCAAAATTATGGTGACAACGCTTGCTCCAAGACAGGCTATGTTTTATGTCGGTCCCACTACCCCAAAGGGGGTGTAGGAGCAAAAAACGTTCTAAAAATGCGAATTTAGCGTTACTGAAGGCCCTAGAAATATGAAATTTCGAATATTAGTTACTTATAAGATATAAATGATGTCTAAGAACAGTTCTTAAACAATTCGAAAATTAAAATTGGTGAAAATGCACAAAAAATGTTCTAAAAAACGTTCTAAATGGTACTTTCTATATAATCTCAGGAAATACCAAACCGATTTAAAAAATATTGGTGTCTAAATGATGGTGACAACGCTTGCTCCGAAATAGGCTATATTTTATGTTGGTGCCACTACCCCAAAGGGGGTGCAGGAGCAAGGAACGTTCTGAAAATGCGAATTTTGCATTACTAAAGGGCCTAGAAATATGTAATTTGAAATATTAGCCACTTATTAGAAATAAAAGATTTCTGAGAACAGTTCTTAAACAATTCGAAACTTAAAAAGGGAGAAAATGCGCTAAAAGCGTTCTAAAAAACGTTCTACATGGTGGTTTCCACACAATCTCAGGAAATACCAAACCGATTTAAAAAAATAACGGCGTCAAAAGGATGGTGACAACCTTTGCTCCAACATAGGCTATGTTTTATGTCGGTGCCACTACCCCAAAGGGGGTGCAGGAGAAAAACGTTCTAAATTGCGGTTTTTGCGTTCCGGAAGGGCCTAGAATCGTGAAATTTGGAATGGTATAGTTAATTAGAAGATATCAATGATCTCTAAGGACATTTCCTAAAAAAATCGAAATTTAAAAGAGGTCAAAATGCGCAAAAGACGTTGCAAAAAACTTTCTAAATTGTGATTTCTATGCAATCTCAGGAAGTACTGAACCGATTTCAAATATAATGGTGTAAGAAAAATGGTGACAGATCTTGCTCCAAAATAGGCTATATTTTAAATCCTTTTGCCCTACCCCAGAGGAGATGCAGGAGCAAGGTCTAATACTTTGAAGTATGGCTTGGTATTTACTTACACGTTGCAACTGCTTTCTAAAAACAGTCGAAAGAGAATTCCAAATTTAAAAAGATAAAGTGAACGAAAAGCGTTATAAATTACAATTTTTATGTAATCATATCAAATACCAAACCGATTAAAAAAATAATCATGACAAATTGTTGGTGACAGAACCTGCTCAAACATAAGCTATATTTTATATCTGTGCTACTACCACCAGAGGGTTGCAGGAGCTAAAAACTTTCTAAATTGCGATTTCTGTAATACTGAGAAGTATAGAAACTTTAAATATGGCATAATAGTTACTTATAAAATATAAATGCCCTCGAAGGACTGTCGAAAATAAATTCGAATTAAAAAGGGGAGAAGCGAAAAGGAGGCGCGAAAAGCATTCTAAAAAAGTCCTAAATTACGATTCATATGCAATTTCAGTGAATATAAACCGATTATAAAAGTAATAGTTCATCAATAGTAACAGTCTCTGATCCTACACAGGCTATATTTTATGCCGATGATTCTACAACCTGGGGTTCACAGGAACAACAAACGTTCTAAAAAAGGCCTTTAAAAGCTTTCTAAATATCGTTTCTTTGGAATATTAGGAAATAACAAACCGATTTCAAAATTAATGTTGAAACATTAATGGTGACAGTTCCTATTTCAACGTATCTCTTTTTATTGAGATAGGTGGTAGGACTTGGAATTTGACATGATAGTTATTTTCAAGCTGTAAGAAGATGGTTTCTAAAAAATTCAAAACTTCAAATGAATACTGAAATAAGCGTATTAATTGAGCATAAAAGTTTCAAAATATTTTCTAAATTATCATTTATTTAATTATATTTCGTTTTATTAATTTAAGTCTCATTTCTTCCTAATGCAGTGTAATAAAGATGTTTAATCAAACTCTGTTTTAAATAGTAGTTTTTAAATTATTCCTAAAAGTAATAAGTACCTTTTAATAAATTAAAATATTATCTTTTAATAAAGTAAAAATTTCGTTAGTACCTTTTAATAAAAATTAAACATATAAATATCACTTGGCATATTTCAAATATTACGCGAGCAAAGCCGCGGTGTTTGCTAGTTTAATTATAAACATGTACATTAGTAAGTACATTTATTTAAAAAACAAAAAAATATTATTTCCGCTTTCTTTTACTTGAGGGTCCCTGCTTTTCACCGACATCTACAGCATAGAAAATAGACGTATAGAATTAGTGGGTGTTTTTATTACTACCAACAGTATAAAATAAATGTTTTTTTAATAAAAAATATTTTATACCTTCTGGCATGACTTTTTCTTGACATTTTAGTTCAAGTACCATTTTTTTTTTTAATCAAAGACAGCAGAATTTAAGTTAGCCACATAAATAAACTTTTGCACCATTATGCAACGGCAACAAGAATTAAAATGCAATTTAAATGTGAATTTGGTTCAAAATATTTCGTTTATAGAGGAAACTTACAATGAAGAGCACATGAAGTTTTGCAAGAGCAAAATGTTTAAATTTATGACCAAATTTGGACAAAAATTGCCAGTTGTATGTAGATATATCGGGACAAAATCATTTAAAATATATTACTTGGCTTCAAATTCTGAGTGGTTACAAACTGATCCAGACAAATTCTCCAAACTCAGATTTGATACAATGCAAAACATAATGTAGGCATTTTCTCATGATATATTAATCATGATATCTTATGATTCCTTATCTTTACATAAGGTTCCTGTTAGGTTTCCTGTAAGGTTTGTGCAGAAATAAATATGAATATACAACAGAATATGCAACACAGCAATTTTCATTAATTGCTGTTGAATGTTTGTCTCGTACCTTAAATTTTAGAAAAAGAAATTTCAGAATTTGTTATAATAATACAAAAATAGTTTTATCATTTTAGCTTCCATACCGTTAAGAAAGTATCATTAAAATTATCAAGAAGAACGTAAAATCATGCGCCAATCAGATTATGGAACATTTTTGAAAGCATTCGGGCTACTATAATAAAACTTCATAGTTTACTAACGTGAAAAACGGTGTCTAAGTAATAATTTGTGAAACATATAACACGTTTGAAAACAAAATTTCAACCAAAATCGAAAAAATAGCTGAAAATTTTGTAGATCGCTGTATATGAACTATAGATTTATCATATAATTCACAATATGCTAAAATTTAGAACTGTTAGTGAACGCATAGCACAGTTGAAAATTCCTCGTTAGCAATTTCCGGCAATAAGCGGGTATATAGTTGTATGTAATATATAATTGCAGGTATAGTAGTCTTGTGCAACCCTATATATGATTTATAGAATTTATACACGCTAAATAGTATGCAATTTTTAAAATTTAAAAAGTGTTCCACAACTGAAAATGCACTTCCATCAATTATTGTTCATACAGAGAAAAATATAACTGATTTATTTTGTGTGCCCCTGTATATGAAAGATCAATGGTACATCATATTCAATAGTAAGCATGTTATAGAGCACCTCGGAGATATATATCAATTTAAATACTTTTGAAAAGGTTTAACATGAACAAAATACACCACAAACAATTTTTCTCCATAGACCGTAATGTAACATAATTCTTTTTAGTGTCCCTGTAAATGATCGATAAATACTACCCATACCATATTCTATAAGAAATCATCTTGTACTGCACTTCATAGATATGTATATAAATTTCAAAGTGTTTGAAATTATGAAACATTATTGAAAAAAAAAAAAAAAAACACAAACGATTTTTCCCCATAGGCCGTAATATAATGAAATATTTTTGAATGACCCTGTAACGAAATTATGACTGCTACATGCAACATTTTACAATACCTAACATTCAATAGTGAATATCAGTAACATTTTTCAATGTCATGGCGGTGCGACTATATTGACGCCAAAAATATTTTTTTTATTTTCACACCCATTTTTGCGGCGTTGTCACGGCTAAACTATTAATCAGAGAAAAAAACTTTTAGTACGTAAAATGTAGGAAATTTTATCCTCTTTAATTTATGTATGGAAGACTGTTCCGTAAAATGCATAATTTTGAAGTTATTCTGAAAAAAACAAAGAAAATCCCGTTTTTTTCCAGTTTTTTGCCAAAAAAAAACGTGTTTCCCGGGATAAATTTTGTTGGCAAACTTCAGATTCGTATTCCGCGACCCAAAAAACGTAAAGGCACCAAATATCAAAACTACACCAAAACTTTCCCCTATTTTCTACCAAATGACTGGACTAATAATCCATGATGCCTAAAAGCTCTCCAAACCATTACTGATCTTCCTTCCATTTGTGACTGCAGCATTGTTTCGGATCCTTCCTCAAATCATCCCAATATGTGTTTATATTCCTTCTGATGTTTTCATCTGAAAATATCACTTGTTTCCATATCTTGTCCTATGACATTCAATTTTTAACCCATTTCAGTCTTTCTTCTTTATGTTGTTTCATTAACCCCTGTTTTTTCAACAGTTTCATACATTTTTCATTACTATTTGATTCCAGACTCTTCCAAACTGTTTCGTGTGAGATTCTGTTTTTGAAAAGGTTCGAAATTTCCCGCATTGAGAAACTTTTTTGAGTTGATAATCGAAATATTTGTCGATCCTCTCGTGCTATCAATATTCTTTTTCGTCCAGATCGTTTAATTTTATTTGAATCCTTTTCTCTAATTATTTCATTGTAAATGGTAGTTTTAGAACGCTTCATTAACCGAGCTATTTCTCGTTCAGATTTACCTGCACACTTAAGCACACTTTTACCAGCAAACCAAATTTTTCTTACTTCTGTCGAAGACAACTCTTTACTCCACGGCATCTTCAAATATATCGTAAATAACACTGCCTACTCCTGCACCTTTGCTTCTCGGGAATACTTTCAGGATATACAAACGCGTACGTTTAATAATGATTCTGATGTGACGTATATGCTAATTTCCTCAGGTGGTCTTATAATTTCTTAACAGTCACCTTATTTACCTTTTTAAAAAAATAGAAGATTTTAGTAAAAAGTAAATTCAATTTTAATATAATAGTTATAACAGGAAACGTTCTACGTTTAATTTTAAATACGCAAGCTAAAAATTTGCATATTGTGTCTTCTTCTTCAGAAAAGCACCAATTCGTTAGTGATCTTATAATTTCTTAACGCGCTGTAGATTTAGAAGAAATACTTAGATTTTGATACTTCTTTTTTTCATGGAATAGGCTCGTTCTGGTTGTTTTCCAAGAACTAAAGGACCAATAAAAAACGAAAAAAAAAGTAAAAATTCAGCTCAGTATATCGGCGGTTTAGGATAAATACTACTTACCTTGAAAGTAGTCTTCCATGTAAATAGATTTGGGTCAATCCATTTCAAGTGGTCCAGCACTGGTTGCTCGACCATTTTTTAAAAATCTGAATTTTTTTGTACAACAACACTAACATGATGGAAGTTCAAAATGGCTATTATTTTAATTTTATTAATTTTTGTTTGTGCATGGCGGCCATCTTTGTTTCATCGTCTGCAGCAATTTTCTCACAAGAAGGGTTTACGGAATTGTAAATAATTCATCGTTTATTTATCCAATTCAATTGCGGATTAAAGCAATTTGTACAGAATACATTGGGCTAAAAATCTGGTAATAGAGTAGTTTCCGAAACTAACTGCTTATTGGTAAAATTTAATCATAAATTTCCCATTTTTTTCCAAAATTTGTCCGTTTACAAGAGGAAATTTTTCTAGCAAGGAATACTATCAACGTGACATATTTTTTTTTTTTTTTTTTTTTTTTTTTTTTTTTTTTTTTTTTTTTTTTTTTTTTTTTTTTTTACAAATAGGCTGAAAGTACTTGTACCCACACGCCGAGTTCCAGATCTGGGACTTGCTTTCTCTTCGCTAAAAAAAATCCCAATTTTTTCAAAAATGGCAAAAATCGCACTTGTCAGGCTTTGATATCTCTGGTGGGGCACGAGATAGAAATTTGAAATTTTCTTTTATAAGAGTATTGTATGGTAGTGTTATGCACAAGAAATTTCAAGATGGACATTTGACTACAAGCTGAGATATGGCAAGGGCAACATGTCAAAACAATACTGCCAAACTATTGTTTTGTTGTAGTCACAGCTAAGTATTTATCTCAGAGTGTCATTTAAATTTATGTTTTGGATTATCTTTAAATAATAGTAACAGAAAATAAAGCCCTTTGCAAAATTTAGCAATTAATTAAAAAAATAATTATGCCTAAGGCCATACATTTTGTATGGTCTCAGTAATTTTTGTTGTAAGTAATTTTTGTAACTAAAAGTAACCTCAGCACTTTTACATAAAGAAAAAAAAAAATTTTTATACAAGACCTGAGACAAAAACAACATAGGGAAAAAGAAAAGCTGTTAATGTTGTCATACTTGTTGAGACATGATCAAACGTGTCAAAACACATTCTTGCTTGTTGGTTCAAAAACTACAATTTTGATCTTTCTCAAAATTTTATTTGTAGGAACCAAGTCTTGTCATCTCTTGATAACTTGATTAAAGATTTTGTCCCTGCTGGTTCATAGAAATATACTTTGAAATCACTATGTGCAAGTCTCAATTCATTAATAATTCCTAGCTTACTTATGAAAAAATGTGATTTTTCTGCAGTATAAATTTTGAAAAGGCTTTGGGTATCTTTACTTTCTGAAAATTACTTGAGGCTGATGCATGGTAACATCACATAATGTTTCATTTACAGGAACATACTTATGGTAGGAACAAGTTTCAGGGACTGGCAAGCAGCGTTAAAATTGTGGTTTTTAAACCAACAGTAGGCAATGTGTTTACCAACAGTAGGCAACCAACAGTAGGCAACAGTAGTCAAGAAGCAGGAATGTGTTTTGACACGTTTGATCATGTCTCAACAAGTATGCCAACATTAAGAGCTTTTCTCTTTCCCTATTCTGTTTTTGTCTCACGTCTTGTATATATATATATACAAGACAATGTAAAAGTGCTGAGGTTTCTTTTAGTTACAAAATTACAACAAAAATTACTGATACCATACAAAATGTAAGCCTTAGAGATAATTATTTTTTAAATTAATTGCAAAAGATTTATTTTCTGTTACTATTATTTAAAGATAATCTAAAAAATAAATTTAAATGATACTCTGAGATAAATACTTAGCTGTGACTACAACAAAGCAATAGTTTGGCAGTATTGTTTTGACATGTTGTCCTTGCCATATCTCAGCTTGTAGTCAAATCTCCATCCTGAAATTTCTTGTGCATAACACTACCATACAATACTCTTACAAAAAAAATTTCAGATTTTTATCTCGTACCCCACCAGAGATATCAAAGCCTGAAAAGGGCGATTTTTGTCATTTTTGAAAAAATTGGGATTTTTTTTAGCGAAGAGAAAGCAAGTCCCAGATCTGGAACTCAGCGTGTGAGTACAAGTACTTTCGGCCTATTTGTAAAAAAATTATGTCATGTTGACAGCTTTCCTTGCTAGAAAAATTTCTTCTTGTAAATGGACAAATTTTGGAAAAAAACTGAAATTTTATGCTTAAATTTTACCAATAAGCATTTATTTTCGGAAACTACTCCATTACTAAAATTTTAGCCCAATGTAGTCTGTACAAATTGCTTTAATCCGCACTTGAATTGGATAATTAAACGATGAATTATTTACAATTCCGTAAACCCTTCTTGTGAGAAAATTGCTGCAGACGATGAAACAAAGATGGCCGCCATGCACAAACAAAAATTAATAAAATTAAAATAATAGTCATTTTGAACTTCCATCATGTTAGGGTTGTTGTACAAAAAATTTCAGATTTTTTAAAAATGGTCGAGCAACGAATATGACATTTTCTGGACCACTTGAAATGGATTGACTCATTTCAATATATTATTTTTCTTTATTTTCATACTTATTTCACTGTACTTATTTCAACATTATTTAATATTTGCTATAATTATTATATTAATATATAATTTATGCTTTTTTAAATTTTGCCAATTTTATATGTCAACAAATTTTTAATATTTTCACATTTTGAAATAAAAGGTGAAGAAATTTTCAAATTTTTTCATAAGTTCACATTTCTATTTCACTAAGTTCAATATTTTTATATTTTGCTGTACAGTATTTTTCATTTGAACACTACATATTTTGAAAATAGGCGAGGAAATGTTTTTAAGTTTTTCATGTTTTCAAATATATGTTGTGTTTTCTCTATAATTATGGTAAATATTTTTTTCCTATGTTTATGTGTAATTTCCAATATTATATTTGTAAATAAATTTATATTTTTACATATTTTAATTTTATATAAAAATTGAAAATTTGTGCTCAAAGACTTTAACTAAAAAAGCACAAACTTACTGACCAGAGGACTTCAAAGCCAGAAAATTATGGTCAATATTTAAACTAATTATTTTATTACTGTGTTTTCCCATATATTTCTACTATTATTATTGTTTATGTTTATTCAGCTTTTCCTTATGTTTATATTTCTTATATTTTATATCATTATATTTTTCAAGTATTATATGTAAAGTTCGGTCAGGTTGTCCCAAGAGCCATATCCCAAACTTCGATATTTTAACATAAGAACTTAATATCTTTAAAGTTTTCCTTAAAATTTCCAACTCAAAATTTAAATTTTAAATATGTTTTCCAGCAGCGAAATTCAGCCCTCATGTCTTAGCAAACATAACTTTCACATTATATTTATTTTAAATTTTACTTTAAATTTAAATTTAACTTTAACACTAACCTTAATCTGTAACGTTGCACAGTGAAAGCCTTTCTTAGCTAATTTTGTATTCACCATTTTCCGGGGTGAGTCCCCCCAGATTTTCAGGCGAATCTGGGTGGATCTCTTCTTGGAGGGGGGATGTGAAAGGATAAAAACCCATTAAAATGCAAAATTCCAAATTAAATTTCAAAAATTTAAATTAAAATCCGGAGTTTCTTTCTCCTAACTTAAAATCTCATTCTAAAACCAGTTTTACCCCTTGTAACTTTGTTTCCCAGTAATACATCTTATTACTTTCAGATACCATTTTTGGGCGATCTTTCAGAGTAAAAATGCTGACGTTCGGAATATTCTCATTCAGTTGAGGTTAGCCGATTCCCAGGCCGGCCAAGCCCAGGTCTGGCATCTGAGCCTGGGCAATCAATCAAAAGCTAATCAACCAATTAAAGAAATGTTCCTCCCAAATTTACAACTAAGCCCTCTGTTGGAAAATATAATAAACCCCAAGATATTAGCTAACACCCGGGCCAAAAACTAGAGAATTTACAGATTTGAGAAGCCTGTCAAACCTACGGCCATGTAGCGCTCTTAACATAATCAATGTAACGGGCTCGAGGACCTCCGACCGGACTCGCGAAACGGACTGTAAGATGAAGTACCAAATAAATGATTTCGGTCTACCAAAAGGTTCCCGAGTCCAATTATTCCACAAGTAATGTCACCTCAAGAAGTCCTTACATATAAACACCGGCGATACGACGGTCAACTGATGTGAAGTGAACGGTCGCGACTACCTCTATACAAGTCCGGAACGCTCTCGATTTATTACATACATATATTGTACAATATCCATATATTCGTATGTTACAGCGATATACCATTTCGTGCATTTTATTTTAGAGGTTGACCTCAAACATTCTTCTTCTTCTTTGATTTTTTGTTGGCCCTTTAGTTGTCCTTCCTATCAAATCGCCATTGATAAATATGAAGTCGATCCTATACTTCATAATCCTGAAGTTCTAGAAAAATCCGAAAAATATATCTTTAGATATTTGACAAAATGTCTAAAATTGAAATTTTCCGGTAATTAATACCCAAATAGAGTATGTACTATTAAATATTTTTTATAGTAATTACAGTATAAGCACATTCTGAATGCTTGGATCTGTGATTAAATACTTCTCTCCATTTGCATGTTATCTTGGCAAATTCCGTCGATTCGTAAATATGAAACAACATTTATTCAATAAGAATATGCATAAATAATTCATGAAGATTTCCCAAACTTCAAGAAAACAAAGTTCCGAAAGGAAGTTTTCGCTTCCTCGATATGAACTAATGTGTTTAATTAAAGAAGGAATATATTCATGTAATATACGTTTGAGAAACATAACAGATTTTCATCTTGACGTCTAATGCAGAAGAATTCAAATAAGGATAAAGTTCAACGGGAAAATATATTAACATTGCTTATATGTCGCAATCAACTTATCACTATACCTATATCGAAACAGATGAGTAATTTATTTGTCAATTACAGTAGAACCTCGCTAATCCGAAATTTCGGTTAATCCGAACCGATTTTATTTTTAAAAATTATACTTGAATGGTATAATTTTAATTAACTGAAGAAATTATCTTGCGAAAATTTCCAGATTATAGGATGAATATCGGGAAAACGTGTAGAAGTTAGAAATAAACAAAAAAATGGCAGTAAGGTATGCTTTTTTATTCTTTAAACAGCTTGAATAGAATTAAAAAAAAAAACTCAATAATGTAAAAGTACAACATATGTACACGAACATAAAATAAAAACGTGCACCGTAGGCCTATTCGTAGAAGCCATCTTAAAAAAATCTCCTATATCAGTTTGTTTCCCAGTCACTATAATTTTTTTTTTAATGCAAAAAGTATTTATTTCAGAATATAAGATGTTATTTTTCCTTTCAACAGTTTGATTTTGCAAATTGTCTGCAGAAATGTTTTTACTTTCTTCCTCGTCGAAGTGGTGACTGAGCTATTTATAGGCTCGTGATTATGAACCATTTGTAATGTGGGTTTATTTAATTCCTCATTCTGAAGCTCCATATTATATTATAAACATCAGGAGTGATTAAATAAAGAATACTATTTTTTTCCGAAAGTTGTGCCGGACTATCCAGCACGCCGGATTTTAGGATGCCGGATTGGAGGATGTTTACTGTTTTACTGTGTTCTTATAACTTTTATTTTTTAACATGTCCCATTTTCTTTTCTATTTTTATCCGAATTTTGGGTAATCCAATTTTTTTGTAATCTGAACAGGTACTGGTCCCAATTAGTTCGGATTAGCGGAGTTCTACTGTACATAAATTATATGATTCAATCTAGACTCCCCGGTTTACAGTATAGAGGTGAAAACCATTTTTTTATTATAATTATTATATTTTTAAAATCTTTCTTTTTTATATTTAATATATTTCTTTGGATTACCCACTAACAACACCAAAAAGCATTCTTTGTGAAAAATATACATTATATCTTCAAATAAAGTTTTGGAATTCATTAAAAGATATATTCACTTTAGCCGCATGTCAGGAGTAAATAGCTGATGAAATTGTTAACAATTTCGCTACAGACAAAAGCGTTTTTAATTCTCATAATTACAGTGGGTTAGTTCGATTACATGTCTGTTAAATTGGTATTTTATTTATATTAGTTTATTTATTTACTGGTGAATTTTATTTCGTTATGGAATCTTAGCCAGAGAGGAAAGCTAAGCTATCTACATTATTTTGAGCGGAAATGGGTCAATCTTTCACAATCCCCGCATGCCATGGAGATGATATAATTAAAAAAAAAAAAAAAAACATGCTTGAAGTTTATTTTTAAAACAATATAAATAATCAGTAAACTGTGATAGTGTTTTAAACCAAACTGCATTTGAAAGAAAAAAAGTTCTCTATTCTGCGGTGTGAAAATTTAAAATGTGCGATGTTTAGAAGTTAAAAAAATTACAACAATGCGAAAGTAAATCTTCCGGTGTTATCCACGAAAAAAATGGCGCAACTTTCCTCACAGATACTTTTGGTTTTGATAATATAGACACTTTTCAATTTTTACGTCATTTTATGTAGCATAAAATGGTTTTTGTAATTGAAGATTCGATATTCTAATCGATTTTTCTGTCACTTCCTGATAGACTAGAATTATAAAAAAATATCTACATAACAATAAAGTATTTTAATATTTTTAGAACAGAACTGTAATTTTAAGGTCTGCTTCCGTTAGCCGGCTGCATATGATAAATAGCAAAAAAAAAAAAAAAAAAATTATGGTTACAACTGTTTACGAGTTATAAAAACAATGGAATTAATGATGCGCTAAACCACTATCTCCGAAATAAGCCATCTGGCTATGAAACTGCAGCAGCGAAATGTTTTTTACACTAAAAAGCAGGGTTGGCAAGGATTATACCAAGTGGTTTTAACCATGGTTTAAACCAATTGTTTTTTTTAGAACAAATATAATATTTTCTCTTTTCTGTAATTTAAGTGTTTTAAATTATTGATACAAGTAATTTCTACTTTTAACACTTCATCTCAGCAGTTGACATGAGACATTATAAGCCTAGGTCATGTTTCTAAGCATGCAGAATGAAAATTAGCATGTGCTGATGAACCTGTCTGTTACGCTAACAGCAGTTAATAACAAAATACAATGATCTTTAAGATTTTGGTCAAGTTATAAAAATAAATTTTCTGGATTGGGGAAGATTATCCTTAAAGAATTTAAAAGAGTAACTTAAGATATGAAGTTGAACAACACAGCTTGAAAAATTTGAGTGAAAAAATTTCAACAATACCAATCAATCTTTTCTGTTACTTGCTGCATCTAATGGCCTAAAATGTTCACTTGGGCACTTGGAGTTATCACTCAGAAAACAAAATAACCAAGAAGCATTTGGATATTTAAAAAAATAAAAATAAAATAACAACCACAGAATAATATATTTATGAAACTGCGTCAAATATTTATTGATTTTTATATTATTAATCAAAAGATTCTTCATACAATTTTCAAGGTATCAATGTTTCACTGTATAGAGCAGTTTACTTTGAACATGAGACATCTGTTACTAATAATGTTTTAATTAGAAATTATTTTAATTTTCTACATAATTGACTTAACTATTTCATTTGAATATTTTCAAATGAAGTTATATTACTTATATAATATCCAAAACTGTTTCTTTTATCAACTGATATGCATCTATATGCAATAGGAAATGATATTTAATAAACCTCGGTATAAACCAAAAAAACCTGGTTTAAAACAAATAAACCGTTTTTTTTTTTGGTTTTTTAGAAAAAATTGGGTTTTTTGCCAACCCTACTAAAAAGTATAAAAATTATATACAGAATAAAGAGTATAATATATATTTTTAAAATACTCTTTGATGTATTTATAATTTAATATTAATTAGATTATGATTATACACTTTAAGAATTGAGAATTGAAAGTTTATATAATTCTTTTTTTTTCTTTACCATATTCATATCTTGAAAAAAGAAACAAAACGACAACTATATATTATTTTTCACATTTTTGGTGGCATTACCTATACTATTCCCCTATTGGCTGGTACCCGTGTTTTCCTGTTTTCCCATTGGTTAATGAACTTCTCAGTTGAATCCGCTTATACTCTATATAAATGAGCAAGTTTCCAAAGTCATTCTAGAAACTAGTCTGCTGATAGTTTGCATATTCTGGCGTTTTTAACGTTGCTTTTAAATTTATATAATAACTATAATTTTTGAGATAAGTTTATTAGTTCGCGCTTGCTACCAAGCATCAATCAATATTGCTTTTCAATAATCGAGGTCCACGCCTTATTATCTTATTATAGCGGAAATATTTTAGTACTACATCAATTGTAGTCATGAATATTTAAATAAGTATTGAATGCTCATAAAATATAAAAAAAAAAAGAGAGAAAGAGAAATAGAAAATACAAGAGGTCATAATTAAATTATCATAGTATGAATGAGCAGAAAACTATTTTTAAATTTTATTTCTATTTATAAAAATACTGTAAAAATCATAGGAACATTATTCGTAAATAAATTAGGACTTTTTCGAAATAAATTTGTTTATTATTTCTTTTTATTTGAGTTAATGTTTTTTGAATTTCTCGATTAAAAAAAAATATATATATTATGCCATTACCAATTTTACTCGATTATGCAAATGTAATAGATGTTCATAATGAACAGAACGAATGTTTTTATTAACGATACTTGGCTGACATAATTCACTCTTATTTGTTTGACATGCAACATTTACATGATGCTGTATTTATGCCTCGGATAAATGAAACTATCGCTGCAGTTCTCAGCCATGTCCACCAAATAAGAGTGAATTATGTTACCTTTGAATATGATAATAGATGTTGTTTATACTTTATTAGTGTGTACCGTATTTTATGGAAGAAACGCCGCGGCGTTTACGAGTTTAAAAGTTAATTTTTTCCAAGAGCGGCGTTCACGCCATGTGCGGCGTTTACGATTTTTTTTAAATACCAGCTGAGTTTCTTAAATTTAAAAATTCATAAAAATATTTAAAATCGGATTTAAAAATTTAAGTAAAACTTCAGACATCTTAAGATATTAAAAACGAGGCATCCTACACTACTCAGAAGACTTTGATTAAAGTTAGGTCAATGTGACGCTGTTGACAAAAGTAGCGTTCTGATGGATGCGGTATTTAAAACGGGTGCGGCGATTACGATATTTTTAAGCTTAATTTGGCCAATTTGAAGAGTGCGGCGTTTCTTCCATAAAATACGGTAATAAAATCTTTACACTGATTAAACAATAGTCTTAGTTCATGCCAAACGCTGTAGCAATATAAACGCACTAGTTTACTGCAAAACAGTTTTACCTGTGCGTTAAGGCAGCAGTGGTCTAGTCTGAAAAAATAAAACTGAGTATACACACGCTCTTACGAACTGTACTAATGAGTGTCGTCGACCCCATTTACTTCAGAATAAAGAAAGCTATAGTCTTGAACGGGGTCTTTAAGTACAGTAAAATAGGTATGCGCTAAGTGAAAAAATAATCGAAAACTTCTGATTTATGATAAAATGGAAGACATCACCAATTTCTTCGTATGTAACATTTTTAAAATGTATTTTAATCATTCTATTGCAAAATACATCGCTAATTCTTTTGAAGATATATTTTCTATTGTGCAAAAAAATGTGTCATTTCATACATATGTGATGAAGATGAGGCATTTTAAAAGTAGGAAAATGTAAAAATAAATAAATTAATTAAAAACTCAGAGAAAAATAAATTTGGTGATCATAACCCTGATGTATTTAACGGAAATGGATACAGTAAAAGGCATCCTTCACCTCGGAACTTTACGTAACTTTGCCAGAATAATCTAGGGATGTGTAAATACACTTAAAAAAAAAGGATTAAAATTCCTATTTTCGTCATTTTTTCAAAGTAAATTGTAACCAGCACCTTTAAATCTTGATCAGCTAAACTATTTTCTCGTTGCACGTGCTTTTCTCATTAAAATTTTACATACGTAAAATTGTACGCGTTTGAGTATTTCGGTCGTGTGTACTGGTTTTGCATATGCAATTTATTGCGTAAGCTGCTATTTTGAAGGAAAGTTTATTGTTCTGTATGTAAGCCCTTTGAGAATTCTGAGATATCTTGATTTTAATCCTCATATTACCACAGAAATCTAAGTAATAATAGAGATGTAGGATGCCGTAAAAACGGTTTGCAATATGAAGGCGGTTATCGCTAAAATTTAAATGCTCTAATTCGACTCAAACAACACCATAGATTAACATACAAGATCAGACATTTCCACAGAGCGTAATAGTAATGCGATTGCGATCTCAGCGCCTTTAGTGACAATGGGGAAGAAACATACCATCCTTGTAATATTTTTGGTATTGAGCGTCTACCTTATTGTGATCTATCTTTTTTTAATGTTGCATGTTTACTTTTTCAACAGAATGTTACACCGATACATGAACATAGAATAGATATTCTATTCTTTATATCTAATATCTATTCTATGTTCATGCACTGATATATATATATATATTGTACGTGATGGGTGAACGATTTAAGTGCAACGAAAAACAAGCTAAAATTTTCATCTTGAATATTATGCGTCGAGTAAATATGATATAATTGGATTTAGAGCTACATAAAGTGATGGTGTAATGTAAAAATATACGAAATATTGCACTCTACAAGTCCCAGAAATTTTCATAAATATTCCCAATTGGTAGGAAATTTTTTACAGATAATGTTTTACTAATTTATGAAGTTTAATGTATTTAACAATCGTTACAATATTTTTTTTTAATTTACGCATTTTCACTTTCTCACAGATAAAATAAAATGATTGTTTTTAATGTAAATAACATACAATCAGTTCAGCAATATTTATGATATTAACATATAGAAAATAATAAAATTATAGATAACGAAAAATTCCTTTTTACAAATTTTTAGAATTATATAAATCTAAATGTTAAAATAAAGCAAAACAGAAATACTGATAAAATTGTATTCGATGGGAACAAATTAACACAATACCCAAATTTAATTTCTTGCAATTTTATCTGATTAACTTACATATTTACGTTTTCAACAGTATTTCCTGGGGGTTTTCCTTTACATTATTATTATAATTTTAATTTTGTAAGTTAAAGCTGAACGAACAAATACAAAAAAAAAAAAAAAAAAAAAAAAAAAAAAAAAAAAAAAAAAAAACAGCGACCCAGCTAAATAAATCAAACATAAATAAAATATCGGCTGCCTCTTGTTCAAGAAAGAATAGATATTCAAAACATAGAGAGTAAACATATATCATCAACATAAGTAAATTTCGGAGACTTGTTAATTCTTCCCCATTGTCGGTAGTGACGCTAGTACTATTGCCATTACAGATTTTGCCGCAAATGTCCCATCTTGTATTTTAATCTATGAACAACACAAGCACGTGGACGAAATTCATTGGACGGTGAGAGGTTTTCAAAGCGAGCCGCACATGGACTATGAAGCTATGAGGAGCCACAAGTATTTGGACTGAATTTTGACCGGTTTTAACCGGTTTCAGGGATGCATTTTTTATCATCATGCAGTTTCAAAACACTTCATCCACATCTTTTTCTTACCTCCGCACGGATAAATGCGTAAATGCACGGATGAATGATTTCACACAACATTATTTTTTACAGTTTTCTTATCCCTAAACAGCTTTTCTGATGTTATTTATAAACAAATATATTTTCGTTTTTATATTATTATTACGACAAATTTCGATATCGAAAACGAATGTCTGTATAACTATTTTATGATAAATGTGTATTTCTTTAGATAATTTAAAAACTATATCCTTTATTGTTTTATTGAACCTTAATCTATATTACAAAAAAACAAACGTGTATGTACATAAAGTTGATGTCATTTTGATGTTGGCAACATCAGACGGTTAAATCTCGCTTCAACTGGAATTTTTTAAACTTCTAAACATAGCATCTTTTCAACTATTACACCATCAAATAGAGAAAAAAATGTACTTACAAATGCAATTTGTTTCAAAACTGTATGCAATTTGATTGAAAACTGTATCGCAATTTACTTATTTTTTTATGGTTTCTAAAACAATTTTCAAGCATGATTTTTTTTAAAAAATCCATTTATATGGCTTGCAGACGATTTTGAAAGATAAATCTGCTTAAATTAATTTAATATAAATCGTTTAGCATTTTTTTTTTTTTTGATGTTCCATAGCGAAGTCAAAACATCATCAATAAAATAAAATAATATAGATAAAACACAAGTTTAACTGACGTGTAATCGAACTACGCATTTAAAAAAAGGAGGTTTAAATAGACGGAGCCGTCATAAATGATGTCACTTGATTAGGTTCCTACCACTCTCTCCTAGATAAGCTAGAAAGCCTTGACACGCGTCACGAAAAGATCACACAAAGCTTGTAAAACAAGGGGGAAAATCGAACAACTTGCTCTTGCATGTTTCGGTTTCGTTGGCTAGTGGAATTATTAATTCTTATTTTGTATTAATAATTAATAATTTCACGAGCCAAAGAAAACGAAAAATTCAAGTTGTTCGAATTTTTTTCTTTGTTATCCGTACTTTAGGTGACGTTTTCGTGACGCGTGTCAAGGCTTTCGTCCTTATCTAGGGGGCGTCGTTTCTAACCCCTCCCGCGTGCACCATATTTAGACGATTCTTGCACTGGAGACTGCTGATTGGACTGCTGTAACTCAAAGTCAAAAATGGTGGACGCCTGAGAGAGGGAGAGAACTCGTTTTGCCGAGTCAAAGCTTTCCACGGTCCGAAGATTGATATGTTTACTCACGGAGTTCTAAGTAACATTGGAGATGCAGCACGCTGCAAAAACGGTTTGCAATATGAAGGCGGTAATCGTTCAAATTTAATCGCCCTCATTCGGCCCAAACAAGACAATCGTGAACAACGGCTGAATTTCATTGGACGGCGAGAGGTCTTCAAAACGAGCCACACACAGGCTCTGTGGGGCCGCAAATATATTGACTGAATTTTAATCGGTTTCAGGGCTGCATTTTTAACATCACGCCAAATCAAAACATTTAATCTCTATCTACCTCTTACCTTTGTGATGTTTTCTCTCTCTTTTCATAGCTCTCATTTCATATCTTTCTCCAGTGTTTAAAAAACCGAAATGATCAGAATTAAAAGAGACTCCTGCAAGTAACAACCGAAATGATCAGAATTAGAAGAAACTCCTGCAAGTAACAAAATTTTTGAGTATTTCTTCGGCTCCTGTGAAAGTATCGCTTTTAATAAATTTTAAAACAATATTTTAATGCAAAATGGATACCTTTCAAATAAAAATGCTTTTGGTGTTGTTAGTGAACAATCTAAAATAATATACATTAATATAAAAAAATAGTATCTCTTATATTTTGTTACTTCGGAGGTCCTTGTTGTCTCTCATAATTTTAATTATATGTTTAAAAATGTTTATTTTTCCATTTGCGTGCGTACGCGTTGGGTATGGAAATCTGTTCGAAATCGTCTGACAATGAGATTTTCTTATTTTTAATTAGAATTATTTTTTATTTATATTGAAAGTAAAAAGCTGCCTATAACATGATTTATCACTTTCATTGTTTTTTAATACGCTTTTAATACAGTTGTCTCTTTAATATATTTTCTTTTGAATTTGAAGAGTGGTGTTTAACTTTGAAGGTTATTTTCAAGTTTCTCTTCCGGCGAAGATGAAGAGTTTGTTTTTATAAATAAATTACTATTCAATATTTTAGCCATCCAATGTTACATTTTATATTCCTGTATGGAGAAAATAATAGAGAATTGTTCAAGAATTAAAAAAAATATTAACAATATGAATTTATATGAATTTTTAAGGAAGAAAGAAAAGAAATAAAACAAAAAGAGAAAATTCTAAAAATCGGGAATGAAGTTTCACGAGGTAGTGCTTCTGCACAGTTTACAGTATTAAGTAAAATTGAGAAATATAAAATAAATAATTTATTAGTGATATGTTCAATCTAATATTAATAATACGCCTAAAAACTTATCTATTTTGAAAAAAGTATTTTTAATTGCATTTTGACAGAAGATGTCAAATTGTTTAAACATGTACATTTTAAATATAATATGGAAATGTCTCTAATCATCAAAGTCATTCCTCATTTTAAAACGAATAAAAAATAACCATAAATAACCGGATATATCAACAAAGCTGTAATTAAGTAAAATCGATAAATATAAAACTTTTCAAATCCAATTAAAAACTACTTTGAAGATTTTTAGCTATTGCCATTATTTTAAATAATGAGAGAAGACTAATTACTTCTGTAGGAGTATAAACATTTAAAACGCTCAAATAAGGAGCTTAAAAATGTTTCCGACAAGATTTTATAACAATACATGCAAAGTAAAAATAAAAGACAAAACAGTCCTTTATAATTATTTTTAGAAGTAAATATGAAGATTCTCAAACGAACTAAATATTTAATTAGAGTCACTGAAATTCCAGATTTCAAGAGGTAATTTATTTACGTAACATTTCTAATACTTTTAGAACGTTATTTTAGATGACTGAATTTTTCATGTTTATCGAGAATTTATGCTTATTACGACAAATAATTTGTTTTCAATATTTTTAAAAAATAAATAAATTTTTTTATTCATAATAGAGATAATGACGGTTTATCGTGCAGTTTTGTTTTATATAAATTCATTTATTCAAGATTAAACTATTGAGAAAAAATTATATGTATTATTTGGAATAATGTAGGAATGAAAGTTGAAATAATGTGATACAAATGTAGAAAATATCTTTAATTTTGACTTCACAGATATAAAAAAAAACGAAAGTAAATAAACTGTTGTTGACACAGGAATTCAGAAATAATAAATATAGTCTAATATGGTGCATATAGAAGCATTAAATTTTATGCATTTAGAAAACTATTTAATTAAAATTGTTCATTGCTGGAAAAATGGCTGATGTAAATATTAAATATTTGCTATTTTAAGAAAGTGTATCAGATGCATGATATACACATACACACACACGCGCGTGCGTATGTATATATATGTAAAACAATGTAATTTTCTTTTGTTCGTTTTTGAATATTTTTGTTGCATTTTGCATTTGATACTATTTTTATCGCCCACGTTGACTCTTAAAATTTATTGATTACATTTTGTTAGAAATGCATAGAATGAATACACCTGCCTTTTATATGCATTTATTTTTGGCATTTTAGTATACAATGTTTATCTGAAATGCTTCAACAAGCTTAGAGGGATGATAGTACTCATGAAGACGCACAAAAAATTCAATGGAACATAGGGTCGCAAATGACATTTAAAGGATTAAAATCGAGAATATGCGTCTGGAAATGAACAAACTGAGACAAGAAAGAAACACTGAAGAAAATTATTTATTGAACCGAATAAGTACAACACAGCTCGTGATGTCCAGAGAAAACAAATATTTTACAACAATTGATCAAAGTGTTGACCGCCGACATTATTACACAGAGTAAATCTAGGGAGGAACGACTGGCGGACACGCTCGAAGACTTCGGGAGTTTCCTGGATTTGCATACGTGGATTCCTGCTCAGTGATTTGTTTGGATTTCTTCCAAGTTTTTGTTATATCTTTCTGACCGGATAGGCACAAAGTGAAAGGAAACCCAGATTAGTGCTACTAGCCAGTTCTGCAGAAAAACATCATGCGAGATTTCGACATTTTAAATAGTTTTGCGATTTTCACCCATTAAACATCATTGGCGACTCCATGTTCCATTGCATTTTTTATTCGTCTTGATGAGTACTGTCGGAGTTACCTCTTAGTCCGCACAACTTCGAAGAAAATCCTTATTATTTATATGCTGCCACCACCGATATGATTACGTGATATCGGTCATGCACTGAGAAGATTGTTTAAATGAAAACCAACGCTTTCAATTAACTAAATTAACAGTTTATTTACACACTATTTACACAACAACAAAACACTATTTACACTTACAAACTCGGATATAGATGATCCGGTTCAACATTAAATTGAATACAGTAAATGTATTAAAAAAATAATATTGTGTACTGTTAAACTACGTTAAATCACTCTCACTCTACACACGTTAAATTAGCTTTCCGGAGATCAATCTCGATCTCCCAACAAATATGTGCTCTAAGCCTAAGCTCTCCGAGCCTCACTCAATCCTACGCTCTATCTCTAAGAGCTATACACAGTGACTACCTTGCGCTTGGCGCTCTCGGCTCCAACTGAACCCTAGGCTCTATCTGTAAGAGCTCTCCCCAGGAACACACGTCCACTTTGCGGGCTACGCTAAAAAACTGACTATCTCAGCAGAAGAGACTGCCTTCCAGCAACCCCTTGCTACTTCTCAACGTAACCCCTCAAGGCTCGCATTCCAAGCTCCTTTTCTCGTTCGTGGAATGTCTTTGTCTCCCCATCTTCAACAGACATCTCAAAAGTTTGGACAAACCCCTCTCCAACTATCTTTTTTCTCCTTCATTCCATCTATACATTTTCACCGGCTTAGATCCAGTTTTAGACAATGAAAGAATATTATTTTGAAATTCCAGTACACAGACCATACAATATATAATATATGTATTATATATTGTATATAAATAACAGAAATAATATAGAACCCCAGTTCTAATGGCAGATGTTTCTCAGAACCTGACAAGTACTATCACCCCCTAAGTTTGTTGAAGCATTTCAGATACACCCTGTATATATATATATATTTTAAAATCAATAATTGCTTTTCACTATCTATGAAACATTTCTCGTTCCTTTGCTATTCAACATATACTTTCAAATTCATTAAGGTAATGGCTTATAACTACGATTCTGTACCACTATTAATTTTGTTGTTTGACATGTATTATGACAGGATATGTAAAATATTATTACATGAAACCTTTAAATAAAAGGTTCGGTCAATTTTGTTATACGCACATATACGCTATTTTTGAATTTTTATTTCAAATGTGTTATAAACACCCGTGTTCAAAATTAAGCGAATTTTCAGATTTAGTAAATTATCTCAATAACTACCGGACAGATTGTAATGGAATTAGGTATGTACATGTGTTGATATAATTCATGCGTAAGACTCATGAACGACAGAAGGTATTAAACAGAGTTTACAATATTGACCCAGAAAAAAGGTTAATAGGGGTTATGATCCCTTCTCACAGTTGTACAGCTTTCGCAACTGGAAATCAAACTGGAAATCAGGCAGCTTACGAGGCCCTGTGGCAGTCAGTCTCACTCCTCCAGCAACGCTGTTTTCAGACCCTGGGTGGTTCTGGGAAGTGAAAAGAGAGTTCTAATTGTCCTCCCCCGACCGTTCTAGACATCCTCTATAGCCGTCGTTCTCAACGTGGGGCGCACGCCCCACAGGGGGGGAATTTGAATTTTTAGGGGGACAATTCCAATTTTTTTACTCACATATTTGCTGCTCATGTTTTTGTAAAAGTAATGTTGTAGAATATCAATAAAACCGATACTTGCAAAAGTAAAAAAAAAGTATTTGTGTTAAATTTTTAAAATTTTCCAAATCAAAAGTTTAAAATAAAATTAAAATTAGAATATTTATGTGAACATTTATGTATAACAGTTTTTTTTTTGCTTCATTTACAAAAAAAGACAGATAATATTTCTGGTCATCAATCAATTTTATGATTTCTCGCAACTTTTTATTATTACATATTACATAGTTGCCAACCTCCCGATTTTTTTAATACTAATATTTTTATGCAGAAATACTTGTTTTGAACAATCGCACAATTTCTGGAATTAAATAAAGCTAGCATTTTTGTAAGAATTCCCTGGTACTCAAAAAATAGGGAGGTTGGAAACTATGCGGTTATTTATTGAATAAGACTTTTATTTGAATCCCCTCTTCTATATGTCGAATATAAAACTTTTACACGTAAAATAACCTAACCCTTTCAAGTACAGTGATCCCATGGAGAGACAACCTAAATTTAATTCCAAAATTACAAACGGTGCCAAAAATATTTTACTTAAATTTTGCTTTTCCAATGAAAGTTTAGAATTACAAGTTTTTACTTTCTAAGAAGTTCGTTTGTAAATTCTGGTGTCAGTCAATCATTTCATCATTTTATGAACAGATATTTTCAGTGCTGGAAAGGTTTAAAGGTATATCTAAATCTGATTGTCTTCGACATATTTTGTCTAAAAAATATTTGAAATATCTCATTAACGGGAAAGGGAAAACGGGTTTTGATGAGGAATAACATGGCTACTTAAAATTGATAAAAAATAATTAACTTGAAATTCTTATTGTGCATTGTGCTATTCATAGAAAGAAATTTTAGTTTCCAAAGCTTTTCGATCAACTCTTAGTAAGTCACTAAAATGAATTATAAAGTTTCAATGTTATAATTATTAATGCTAAATATGGGAGTTTCAAATAATATCATAAGACGAAACGCAATTTTTCCTCTTGATTCAACATAAAATATATAATGTGAACATTAAAAAGGCCCACAATCTTACTTAATCAATCTTATTACGCATCCACTATAAGAGAATCGATAGAAATCCTGTGTAAAAGCAATCAAGTATGTAACGACGCCCTATCATACAATATCCCCAGTTTGTGGTTCAATATCCTGAAAATAAATCCTGAACACTTGAACAAAGTGATGTAATAAAATTTAAAGTATAGAAGCTAAATATTTTTTTCTACCCATGGAAAGTGACGTATGAGAAACAAAGTGATGTCATAAAATAAAACGAACTGCAATTAATAATAATAATATATATTTCCTCTAATTAAATTCAATCCAAGAAACTGCTACTGCTACTTACTTTCAACTCCAGTAATTATTGGCTCTCTCGTTTTCAAAACAAAGTGACATATTTGTATAAATAAACAACATTTAGTTATTAAGATATTCTCTGATGATGAGCCTGGAAGGCTTGAAAGTACTAAGAAATTTTTAAATAAAATGTATATTTTAAACTTGTAACATCTTTTTCATTACATTAGTCGCCTTTTAAGTAAGATTGTGGACCTTTTTAATGTTCACATTATATATTTTGTGAGAGTCTCTTCAAGCATTTTGTGAAGATAAAAATGCATATCATTTTAATACTTTAGTTTAACACATAGGTAAGTTGGAAAAGAGCAGTAAAAGTCTTTTTTGATACAAAGGAAAAGTTGTATAGCCTCATTGCATTTATAGAATTATGGTAAGAAAAATTTGTAACACAAAATTCATCTTTAAAAAAAGTTAAGATGTGTGAATTGAATAGTTATTGTTAAGGCTCTCTTAGACTTCCTCAATATGAATAGAGTTCACTTTTAAATAATAAGAGATATATGTTATAGAGTGTATGTGGGGAGGTGGGACATCGGGATTTTATAGATGCTTTGGTGGAGCGTGGCCAATAAAAGATTAGGAACCACTGCTCTATAGGGTTTAGATCCCGATATCAGGCTAACAAATCTATCAAGCGAATATCCTCACTTTTGAGGAATTAGTCGACTAGATGAGCTCTATCTGCCCGAGCGTTGTAGTTCAGTAAGATGAAATCAGTGATCCGTTAAAAGTCTAAATTGTGGTAACAAGATACCATCCCTACAACTCATACCAGTGACAGAGCCTTTGCCAAACACAGATAGGGGTGCGCGCCCATTCAACATGATGCCTGCCCAGATCATCAAACCTACTCTGCCATAGTGGTCACTTTCTCGGACGTTGGAAAGCAGAAAGCAAAATCCTTGTTTACTCCAGATGAAAATACGTCGAAAATTAGTATTTTGCCTTAAACGAGACTCATCAGTGAATAGAACGGTCCCCCATTGACCCATTGATCCCAGGTCGAAAGTCAATGATCTCTACGTCAAGATAAAGGGATTCTCTTGTGTGCAGAAGTGAGCAGAACGCAAGCAGCAGTGTTATTGTAAACAGCCCTTCTACAAACAGTAACCCTTAAAATTCGACTTCCTGTGGCCGCATAAAGTTCATGAGAGAGCTGAGAAGCTGTTGCACTTCTGTTATCCCTCTCTGTGATGGACAAATAGTGATCTTCATTGGCCGCCGTGTGTCTTGGACAACCTTGCCTAAGCTTTCTCTCTATAGATCCAGTATCCTTAACCCTTTATGTACTGAATTATGAATTCATGAAAATTGTATCTTCTAAAGCATTTTGCGCGAATTGTTTAAACTACATTAAAAGATTTAAATAACCATTTAATTAATTTTAGAAGGATTTTAGAAGGATTGAAGGATTTAGAAGGATTAGTTAAATCTGAATTTATAGGGATTTTGTGCAATATTTATAACCCCACTGAAATCTTTTATTTTAAATATTTTTCTTAGTGTCTTGTAGAATTAAGAAATGTATAAATATAATGTTCTTACAGTAGAAATATAGAAATATTTCCGAATTGAAAAATCCCCCCCCCCCCTTTCCCAACGCCCAGAAAGCTGAAAAGATGCAAAGCAAAAGAAATCATCCTTTTAAAAATATTTTTGTTTAGTGTAACCAATAATGCTTTTGGAACAAGATAAAGTAATGTATCTATAACTCATTATAAACTGTATTACAACTAATCGACGCATTAAATGAATTTTATAAGAAGTTATTTTAATGGTACTTACAAGTACCGTGAGTAGATAAAAGGTTAAGCTGTTTCCATAAGTTGGACACGAGGGAGCTCGTTACATTGTAGTCGCTATGAATTTGCATTTGAGACTACCCTGTTTCCATTCTCCCCGTGATTCACCTCTTCGTTCCATCATCCAAACGTTGGAGGTTACATTCTTACTGTTTGCTTCTGAATTTCGTGAAATATTTCAAAACAAGTTCAAGATATTCGGCGAGGTGTGCCAGTGAACAAAACGTGAAAATTGCCACGCTCGATTGTAAAGATTGTTCCTCTACTCGCTCTGCCCATACACACGTGTACGTTTACGTATTCGACACTAAATAGTTGCATCGTTGTTTTGAAGCAATAGTTTTACCATTCTTTAAGTAGTTTTAAATGAAATTCGTCGAAATATACACATTCTCTTAATTTTAAAAATGAGTGTATTTATAACTATAATGTGTATGTGCGTATAAAAACCTAATACCTATTTTACAGATTGTCATTTTTTATATATTTCAGTTGAGAATTTTAAGAGAATTTATATACACAGTTTAACAATGTACATTTTAAATGAAGATTTACCTTTTCAAAGTTTCCGATTTTTTCCACACAAGATTACAAACGTTTTTTCGTTGTATTATTTAAATTACACTTGCATTTTCGCTAATTCCTCTTTTTTTTTTGTCAAAAACATGCCTCAATTACCAAACCTCCCGAGTATACAATAGATGGCGATAAAAGCTTTTAAATGAATTAAATTAACTGCATTAATATAATTGGCAACAAAGAAAGTTATATGTTTTACACTTTTAGTTTTTTACACAATTTATCATATCAGTGGTTGACTTACAGTTGTTTTAAATTTCTACAAGTATTATTATTATTATTATTATTATTATTATTATTATTATGATCAATTCTGAAAATTGCAAATTTTCTTTTGCAAGCAAATTCAAATGTCGATATATGTATTGTATTTTTTAAATTCTCTGAAGCATAAAGAAAATTTAAATACTTATGAAATGCTTAATAAATCATTAAGAATGTTAGAGAAACAATGGTATTTATGTATTATATGTGCCCTGAAGAAAACAAATGTACCAACAATGTCGCTAATTATACTAATTACAGTAACGACAATTACATAAGTTCACTTATAGTTAATTTTTTTATTGTAACTTATAGCTTATTTTTTTTATTATAGGTCATAATTTACAATTCTTTGTTACTTATTTATTAAGGTTCATAGTTCATAGTTTTTGTTATTAATGTTTTCTAGTTATTTATTTTATTTTTGTAATATTTACCATTTTTATTAATGCTATCTAATAATGTTTAATTACTGTTTTCAATGTGTTTAACGACGATAAACATGTTTGGAAATCGACAGCCATTTTTGGTGACCTATCTTCAAGGCAGGAATATTACGTAAGTACCGAAAATATTTTAAAAACTTCCTCCCACTTAAATTTATTTTATTATAAATTTATTAAACAGAATTATTTTATTTGATTATTCATTTTATTTATCAAACACTATACACAGATATCCAAGATAGATCGTACAACTAGTAAACTGAAAAAAAAAAAAAAAAAAAAAAGCAATTTAATAAATTACAACAACCATTTGGAAAATGATTTTTTCAAAGACTAAAATTTAAGACATAAAAAATCGCACGGAGTTGATCATACATTACGTACGCCATGAATTAAACATTAACAGTGCTATTACACGTAAAATTCCAAGCGACAAAAATCGCCTGCGACTCGTACGTATTATCCACCTGAAACTTGCGGATTATCCAAACATTCCATTAACTGTTCGGGAAAAGGCTTTTCCATCGTCAGATTTCCAAGAAATCTGACGACACATTTTAAATGACATTTCATTCTTAAACTTCTAAATATCCGACAATATTACTTTTTACACCGTCGGATAGAGAAAGAAATGTACTTTTAAATGCAATTTTTTGACAGCTGTATCTTAATTTGTTTCTGAGTTATTAATTTTTTTTGTAGTTTTTATTACTTTTTAATCATAGATACTTTTAATCACAGAATACTTTTTAATCACAGAATAATAGAATACTTTTTAATCACAGAAGGTATCCATCTCTGTTGAAAGTAAAGGGAAATACAGATTACTGTATAGACCAATCAGAAAACGAATAAAATGCGGATTAAACCAATAAAAACCTTCAGATATTTTTTTGATTTCCTACCCTGACAGAGAACAATAACCATTTTTCCAAATGGTTAATAAAAAATATATGTAAAGTTACTAAAATGTTTCTAGGAAACTGGGATTCCTAGAACTTTTTATGTAATGGCAACAACAAAACTTCATGTAAGAGATAAACGTCTTCACTGTAAGTAAAAAAAAATCTGTAAGGTTATTAATAACTTTTTAGGAAACTGGGATGCCTAGAACTTTTTATGTAACTGCAACCCGGGTTACAGATAAAACTTTAGTAAGATTATTGTAATTTTAGTAGATTCTTTTGTAAAGCTACAGAAATCTGTAGGTTTACAAAAACTAGTTTTGTAAATTTACATCTTTTTATATACAGTGTACAGATAAAATTTTATTAAGCATGCAAACTTTGCTAACTTTACATCAATAGAATTACAGATTTTTTAAAGTGTATATGAGATAGTAGTGCACACTAAAACAAGCAATTTTTATGTAAGAAACTATACTCACTATTCATTTATTCAGTTAAAAATGCACTGTGGCTTATTCCAACCTGAACATTTTCATAAATTTAACAACATCAAACATAATTTAACGAAATTTGCAACATTCTTCCATTCTTTTGTAAGATATTATACACAGGCGGGTGTGAAATTAAAGGAAAAAGAATGAACATTTACGTAACTCTAACTATTATTACGTATCCAACATAGGAAATCCTTTACCTGTGGTTTATTCAGTTGCATTGTTTCAGGTAAAAGAGATGATGCCATTATCAAAAGATCGTCTGAGTGAAAGCTGTCGGCCGGATTTTTCCAGGATAGCTAACTTAGGAGAGCACTGGCAGCTTAAACGAAATTCTTGGGTAATAATTCCTACATGGATACATTTCACTCCGATGGATAAATTACAACAAGTATTATTTCTGTACCAATCACTGTGGTTACACTTGAATAATTAAGTGTAATTACGAATCCGACGATGATCGGAGTTCCATTGTCTTTCTATTAAGAATAGATATCGATATCGATATTATATCGATGTATTATGTCGAACTGTTTCAGATAACAGGGCAGATATTACCAAAAGGTTATCTGAGTGCAGCGTGTCCTTGGAATTTGTCCAGGACAGCTTAGTTAAAAAAAAAAAAAAAAAAAAAAAACATTATCAGCTTAAGACCATGGTCCCGTGTTAGAATTCCGGCCAAGACGTTTTTTCACTCAGTTGTAAAATTTACAACGCGTCTATATGATTGTGAAGCTAAATGCATGGAACATGCACAAGATCTTTGATTTGTAATCTCTGACAGATCTTTAAAATGAAGAATATCTTATTTTCCTAAATAAATACAGAAGTAAAAAATTAACCTTTTATAAGCATTCGATGTTTATCTTGAAAATCACGCCTTATTTGATGGTTGCAATTCATATTTTTTTTTAAATGGAAAATGCACTGCTGTTTTTAAGCTTAGTAAAAACCGCAAGCAAGTGAATTAATTAAAAAACATACAATTTTTCTTCTGTTTTTTTAATACAGTGTAACAGAAAAGAAAAATTGAAAGATTACTTAAGCTGTATTTTTACGGACTTTGAAGTGATTTCTCAACGTATAATTGTAAATTAATTAGAATCCCAGCAAAGAGAAAATTGCTGGCCAGCAGCAAGATAGGTGCTGACAATGATGGAGAAGTGCTGGCTGATGGTCTACCACTGCATGACCACTGCTGGACAGCTTCAGTCAACTTTGCTGTTGGAAATCATCAGATAAAATTCTGGTGGGCATCCATTTTATCTCATGCGATGTCCCACCACTACATGGAAGTGCACGAACTTTTGCAGTATTATTGCTGGGAACCCTTACGCTAGGTGGCGCTGCGAATATCTAAGACATTGCGTATTTGAACACAAATCTGAAATGAATATCTTAACACAATTTAAGCTGTGAAGCTAATTTTTTTTGAAACTGTAAAAAATATAGCACCACTGCCACCAACGAAATAAATAAGTAAATGAATAAATAAATAAATTCTTTATTTCAACGCACTATTTTTTCTCCTTAAATCTGGTTTTACTAGGTTACAAAGGATTTCGGTTTTCATAATTTACGCAGTTCAGAATCAATAATAAAAAAGGCGTATAAAATATATAGGATTTCTATACAATACAATAATTTCTATACCAGTTTAAAGATTGGGAACGTAAATCACAAAAGAAACAAACTAGAAATAGTGTAATGAGAGCTTGAAAACTACGAGCAGTCGTAGCGTACGCTGAAAGCACTTTTTCATGTCCGATCACGAAAACCAAACAGCATCGAGCGCGGTCAGTACTTGGGAGGGTGACCACATGCAGTTCAAATATTTCTATAGACATTTCTATTATAGACATTTCTACAGATATGTCTGTAGCTCTTGGTGAATCTAGCTTATAGAAAAAAGAGCCATAATTATATAATACTTTGTTTTTTATAGAATTCTATAAGAATTTTTTGTAAGGGAAATTGATGGGCCAGCAAAGGAATAGCAGTGGGATAGGTGCTAGCACTGCAGGAAAAGTGCCGTTTAAAGTAATGTGAGGGCATACCAATGCTGGCCTGCTGTTGGCCATCACTGATGGGCCAGTTGCATTCGGCTCGGACACTTTTCGACAGGTTTAAGTAATGGCACCCTTGCACTTTACCGCTGATTGCACTGCTGGCTGCCATCTTTTTTCCAGTTGATGGCCCACTGTTTCTTTCTTTGCTGGGATTATACAATTAATTGATAAACGCGAATTTTTTTTTTAAATTTTACAGTCCTTTATTGTTTATTTAAAATTTATTTTCCTCTTTTTAGCACTTAAAATGTTTAATTATTGCAATTTTGCAGTTAATTGATATATTTTGTCGTGCGTCTAAGCGTGAAATGAAATCATTTGTTACTTCAACTCATATACATGTGTACAAGTGACAGATAATTTTAGGCTATCGCCAACGGCGGGCTAAGAGAAAAGTTCTTTTAAATTAATGTACTCATTTATAATTAAGTTCTAACAATATCAAAATGTAGTACTGCCATCGGAAGCATACCTGCGAGCAGGATTTTTTAGCTCTCAATCTATCAAAGAATAAAAGCTAATGTCGTAGCAGGTTCTGTATGTAAGTATATATGCATGTATGTACGTACATATGCATGTATGTACATATGTATGTACCTATGTGTGTATTTAACGCGATAACTGTTCACAGGAATATCCGATTTGCATCAGATTTCGGATATAGGTTCATTCTGATCCGCTTCCATGATTAGTTTTGGGTTGTTCATTGATTAAGTATAAAGGAAGAGGATGGAGGCTAACCCCTCCTCTTAATTTATCTAAATGGTTTTTTCATGCAGAAGTATCCGATTTGATTCAAATTTGGTATACCCGTTTATTCTGATAAGGCGCTTGCCTGATTAGAATTGGAGGTTCATTGGTTAATTTATAAAGGGGGAAAAGAGGGAGGTAATCCCACTTTATTTAGCTAAATCGGTTTTTTGTTGATCTCTTTATTTTTCTAGGAGCATTATTCTTTGAAACTAGCCGCCTCTGGCGACCAGTTTGGTCTCCCTTAAATGTATGCTATGCATTGCAACATGTTACTTTTATTCATAACTTAACTTATATGCTTAATTCTTTGCCAAATCGAAAGATTCTGATAGAGAACTCAAGAACACTTCGCTATCATCGCAGCATTTCGATATTTTTAGTTGAGTTGTATTTTTTTTCGGAAAACTGCTTAGTTCACTTAGAAATTTATGCTTCTTGTTCGTTTGCTTATCAGTTGCAATACGTGCACTAATCAGGAGATTTTTAAACCTTTTAAGTAATCTTCCGTAATTGGGTCCCTAGCCAAATAGCGTATTTTAGCTAATAAGATTTATTCAATGAAATTTTTTAACTTTAAGACTTTAATAATACCCACACTTACATTAAGACAATATTGTTAATAATATCTTTTTAGAGTTGTTCTCTATTATCCCGTCAATCACTTCGTATGAAAAAATAACTATCGCCAAACTATTCGCCAAACGTCCAATAAAATAAATGGACACCTTCAGTTAAAACACTTGAAACTGATCTATTGTACTAATGCATCATCACATTAGTTGAAAGTTTGTACTCTTTTAATATCATGACGTCTCCGTTTAATGACGCAATTGATATTTTAATTACAGAAAAACTAATATCTGTAAAATATAGTTAAAAATACACATAAATGTCGAATTAAAAATCACTTCATGACGTAACAAACACGTGAACGAATCTGACGTCAAGTGAATGTAACGTAAAGATCATTCATTTTTTTAAGTGTTTAATTATTGTTTTGTGTAATTTTAGATTGCTTCATTATCAGTTACCACTTTTAGTGCTCTTATTTAATAAAAGTATATTAAATCACTGTTTTGAATGCGATATTGACAAAGGTTTGGCTATTCGCAATCATGTACGGTTATCTATCCTCCTGGAACCGGTTAATACATAAATATCAAATTGTTTGACTAAGCGATTTGAAATGTCATTCATTAAATATTATTCCATGAGTTGGGTTTGTTTTTGAAGAAAATATCGTGAAAGAAGTTGAATTGTGTAGCAATTTACCTAACAGAATTAGATGCTGAACATCGATTGGCTTAAAGGCGTGAATTATTTTTGCACAAAATTCATTGTAGCAGAGCTTGCTGTGTGAACGATTACCTCCATAAATTAATATTTTTTTCCGTTCAATGAAGAACGAATCTTTTGTGTTTACTTTGGTGGAAACAGATATAGGACTGTCAATGTCACTTCAATTGAAGTTATCTCAGAATAAATAGATATTTGAATGTAGCTAATCTCTCAAACATTATAATTTTTTGAATACGATCTTTCTAAAAGTGTAACTTTATGCTGTTTTATCCTGTTGCAAACTGTTGATGACAGCCAAATGCTTTGCGCTTTATAATAATAATCTATATAATATTTGGCGATTTATCACCAGCGCCTGGCTAACATTAAAGTACTAAATTGGCCGCTTGGCTTATAAAAAGTGAAGCGGGTAGCCCAGTACTATTGATGACAGTCACATGACTTACGCTAGGTAATAGTGCAATATACGATTAGTGTGAATAGCCTGTGATCTCAATGCCATCAGTTTAACTGGGAACTTTTATTTATTTAATTCTATAATTCTAGCCTATCAGGAACAGGATGAAAAATCGATTACGAAATTCAAACTTTACATACAAAAACAACGATGAATTAGATAAAAGAGTGTAAAAATACATTTAAATAAGAATATATGAAATGTAATATAAAATGAGGTAGGGAAATGTTTATCTTACTTTTTACAATTTTTATAGATACGTAGAAAAATTCTATAATGTGTGTCGACACCTTGTTAAAAAAGTACGATTTACTGTCCCCCTTCCATTCTCCCAATTAAGCTTCATTTCTCAAAAACTGTAAAATCTATTCTCAAAGACATGCTCCTAATTCCATACGCAAAACTTTTACCAAATTTCTATAATTCTGTGTAGCTAGTTTGAGTACCATTGGACTACGCGATAACGTTGACCTTGAGATTCCAACCTACTACTTCTCATTAGGCTTCTGTTATTAGAATTAACCTAAAATACCTTTTTAATAGTTTTTCTTTAATTTTTCTCGCCAATGTATCAGGAAACATAGTATAATTGGGTAATTTTGGCAACGAAACAGTGATGAACTAGACGCTTGGTCTTTCTGAATGTAATTGAGAAAGCATACAGTTACACTTACCAAAATATTGCACACTTCCCTGATAATAATAATTGTACTTGCTGCATTTGGGATTAGAGTATTTGGAAGGTGAACACGGATTTTGTTTCCTTAAGAAAAATCACTACATACATCCTCAAAATGCTGAATTGATGCTGTATTAAAGAAAGTTTCTACAGAAAAAGTACAAAAAATGGCTTTCATAGTCTAACATATAAAATAACTAAAATAGATAAGAAAATTTAATCTTTCCATTTGCACTCTTTGTAGACTTTTAAAATTTATATTATAATTAGGCATCAAAAGAAATAGTTAAGTTATTGTAACAGAGAGAAGTATCATCAAGATTGTAGATAGGCATAGCAGCAAAAAATCTACACCGGTCATCAAAATTAAAAGATAATGAGAAGAAATATGCTCACTAAGTTAATGTTGCAACCAATGCCCAATGCTGCAGTTATTTATGTTAATTAAATACTATAGAACTCAAAATTGCACTTCCGACACACGTTAGCGTCGGAAATATGCAAATTAGATGATTGACAATGTGGTGTGCAATGGACGTGTATTGAAATTCTGGTTTGTAGTGTTGTTTAAAATGAATGTGATGTCTGAGTGTTGTCAGTATTCATTAGTTATGGCTCAAATGCATTATTTAAGTTAAAGTCAAAAGTGGATAATAATTAGTAGAATCGAAGATGGTCTAAAACAAATGGAGGTCGCACAAGATTTGAATATCCCTGAAAGTGTCATATCAAGAGCTTCGAGCCGCTTTTTAAGCTCTAGATCCGTTGATAGACAGCCTGTGCAAGGGAGACCAAGATCAACAACTGCATCCGAAGACCGTTTTTTGTCATTGTAGCTCGAAGAAACCGCGAAGAGACTACAGGATATTTGGTTTCAGACCTTCAGGCTGCCACAAGAAATCGAATTAGCCGTTATACTACTGCACGGGAGCTTAACGAGGTTGGGCTATATGAGAGAATACAAAAAGTTTGTGTCTCACTCACTCCATCTTCCCAAAGGACACGTTTAAACTGTTGCTGTCGTCATGTTCAATGGAGCCCAGAAGACTGAGATCGAACGGGGTATTTAACGGACAAAATAAGGGCAAATCGCGTCTTCCTTCATCTCTTCAGATCAAAACACGCCTAGAATCAGTGTTCAGACTATATCTGGACTCGTCAGTAAACAATACTTGAGCTCAGTCTTCTTGCCTCCATTGAACTTGACGAGGGCAACAGTTTAAACGGGACTCTTTGGAAGCTGGTGTGAGAGGGACACGAACTATTTGTTTTCTCGCTTACAGTCCACCATTGTTAAGCCTTCATGCAGCAGTAGAACGACTAATTCGAGTTCCTGTAGCAGCCTGAACGTCTCAAACAGAATCTCTTGCAGTCACTTCGCGGTTTCTTCGAGCCACAATGACAAAAAACGGTTTAAGGATGCAATTGTTGCTCTTGGTCTTCCTTGACGAGGCTGTCTATCAACGGATCCAGTGCTTAAAAAGCGGCTAGAAACTCTTGATATGACACTTTGAGGGATATTCGAATTTGGGCGACCCCATTTTGTTTTTGATCTCCCTCGATTCTACTTTTGACCTTAACTTAAATGATTCCCTTGAGCTATAACTAATGAATACGGATCACATTCTGACACCACATTCGCTTTAAACAACTCTACAGATCAGCATTGTAACATACGTCCATTGCGCACCACACTGACAATCACCTAATTTGAGTATTTCCGACGCTAATGTATGCGCGGAAGCGCACGTCTAGAGTCAGTGTCCAGACTATATCTGTACTCGTCAGTAAAAAATACACGAGCCCAGTCTTCTTGCCTCCATTGAACCTGATGAGGGCAACAGTTTAAACAGGCCCCTTGGGACGCTGGAGTGAGTGGGACACAAACGTTTGGTTTTCCCGCATACAGTCCATCCTCGTTAAGCTTTCGTGCAGCAGTAGAACGGCTAATTCGAGTTCTTGTGGCAGCCTGAAGGTATGAAACAAAATCTCTTGTAGTCGCTTCGCGGTTTCTTCGAGCCACAATGACAAAAAATGTTTTCGAATGCAGTTGTTGCTCTTGGTCTGCCTTCAACAGGCTGTCTATCAACGGATAAAGTGCTTAAAAAGCGGATCGAAGCTCTTGATATTACACTGTGAGGGATATTCAAATCTTGGGCGACCTCCATTTGTTTTTGACCTTCCTCGATTCAACCAATTATTCGCCACTTTTGACATTAACTTAAATTATGCCTATGAGCCAAATCTAATGAATACCGATCACACTCAGACAACACATTAACTTTAAACAACACACTACAGACCAGAATTCCAACATACGTCCATTGCGCACCACATTTCCAATCATCTAATTTGCATATTTCCAACGCTAACGTATGTGCGGAAGTGCAATTTTGAGTTCAATAGTATTTAATTAACATAAATAATTGCAGCATTGGGCATTGGTTGCAACATTAACTTAGTGAGCATATTTTTTCTCATTATCTTTTAATTTTGTTGACCAGTGTATATAGTAAAAATATCGACTCATTGGACGAAAAAATATCGACTCATTGGACAAAAAATTTCGATTTTGAGATTGATGTTAGCATCTTTATAGATATTGATAAATCCCGTTGAAATAAAACAATACATCGATACTTAGAAATTAATATTTTGTATGTGAAAAACAACATTCAAATTTGTCTTGTACATTTATTAATCAATGTAACTACACTGGTTTAATAACTTTTTAATGAAATATTTAGTTTAAAAAAACTCGTTATTATCTTTTTTTACATAAAATGGCTAAGAATTTTGGGTGATATGAAAATATCATTCACATAGTCAGAACTCCCATTATCTAAAATAACGTGTCTGCTCGTAAACGTGTTGAAGATACTTAGGCGAGCTTTGTGTTTATCATATCATCATATCATCATATATATTATAAAGCAGTAAGATCTAAAAGTTCCGCCCGAATGTTTTCAAAAACTACCCGGTGGATTTTTTTACAAATAGTGTCATTCGATAGAGAATATTCACGTGGTGGTTTATGAGTAAAATATACAGGGATAACTATGATTTTTGGTAATAAATTTCGCATTTTATTGTTATTTTGAACGAAAAGGTTGCCAGAGGTTATTTTTTGGCGACAAATGAATTGAAATCGATGTATCCGTTAGAAAATAAATGAAAAAATAATTACTAATATTTAATTGTAAAAAAAGAAAGAAAAATCCATTTAAATGAGGGATTGTGTTAAAAAACGAATATATTTAATTTAAAGCTAAAAGAAATATTTGTAATTTAATTTAAACCTGAAAGAAATATTTGTAATGCTTAAAAATTAATTTAATGAGAAAGATTACAATTGATACGCAATATTTGGCTCATTATCGTTTGCGTTAGATTATAGAAATGAATTTGAAAATTTGATTAGATGAATTTTTAATGACTTTTGTTTTCCTTTTGTTCTTTTCTTTTTCTTTTTATCTAATTGCCCCATCACGTAACTTATAGAAGAAACAAGCAGATGTAATTGTGAGTCACATGTGTAATTATTATTTATTTCATTACGATTTTTTATTTTTACCAAACAATGTGATTTTAAGTCAAAAATGTGTAAATGTGACACTAGTTTGAGGATATTCTCATAAATGGTGTTTTTTCAAGTGAACGAGATCTTTTTTTGAGTACATTTTTATATTCAATTGTAACTTATATGGATATCAATTAATGTTTTAAAAATGGAATCAAATACTTAAATTTTAGTGTGAATTTCTGCCACACATACATATTATAAAATAATTTCATATTTTTTAAAATGTTTTTCACCGTAATTCCGAAAGTATGTGATATTTATAAATTGAACTCAGATCAATGAATATTATCCATTTTTTAAGCAAATATTATCTATTGTTTATTTTATTTTTTCTTAAGTCATATCGCCAATATCATTTATAGGAAAATTCATACCTTCGAAATCTAGGAAATAAAGATAGTTTTTAAGGAAATTTATACAATCATGCGTTATTATTATCGAAAAATTAAACATTTTGAAAAAAAATTTGCAAGTCTTCTGTAATTCGTCATTTCTTCTTCGTCTTTCTTCGTAATTTCTCCTCTGTTATGTAATATTTCAAATGATATTGGACTAATTTTCGATCATCGAGTCACCGCTAAATGGCATATCTATATAGTATCGCTAAGAATGGATTTTCTAAAGTAGCACCCCTAACGGCGTTTTTGCAATTAGAGGGAAACAATTCCTTAAAAGTCGGATATTATAATTATGCGTCAGATGATAGCATAATTTAATGTATTTTTGTATGCTGAATCGATTGGTGCCAAATAAATTCTTATAAGTCCGACAGTTCATGACATTTTTCATTTTTTTCTAATTTGGTTGTGTCTTTGGCGTCTAAACCTCAAAATATCTAACATTACATCCGTTACTCTAGCAGCGAAAAAAATTCAAATTAACTCTTTTGGATAAAGAATAAAAACGGCTCACTGAGTTTGAAAAAAAAATACGAACATCTTAATGAAAAAAAGTGGTACTACTCAGTTATCCCGTTGACCAATTTCGCCAAATTATATAAATCGCCAAACCACTCGCCAAATTACATTAATTGACATAAGTTGTATTTTAATAATGAAAGAACAAATAAATTAGTATAACATTAATAAAAATACAAATAAAACGTCGAAATAAAAATAACTTGATGATGTAAGCACGTGTAACGTCTTTGAAGTCAAGTGAATGTGATATTTACGATCAACCGTTATTGGCATTTAATCTTATAATTTGGCGATAGATTTTTGGTCGACGGGATAACTAAGTAGTACCAAAAGAAAAAAAATAGTGATTTTATGTAAAATAAAAGGAACAATTTTACTAAGAAATTAGTCTCATAGAACGAAAAGGTACTGCTTAGATTTTCCGTCGACCAAAAATCTATCGCCAAACTATAAGATTAAATGCCAATAATGGTTGATCGTAAATGTCAGATTCACCTGACTTTAAGCAAGTTACACGTGTTTACGTTACAAAGTGATTTTTATTTCGACGTTTTATTTGTATTTTTATTAATGTTATAATAATTTATTACTTCTTTCGTTATTTAAAATAAATATTATGTCAGTTTGTATAATTTGGCGAAATTGGTCGACGGGATAACTAAGTAGTACCAACGAAAATATTTAAATATGAAAGCAATGTTTGTAACGACTTAAAAATTATTTTCAATGAAAGAAATTGGAATTGGAAAAATATTTGGCGATTTATAATTTGCTCCTCGATAAGAAGAAAAAATGGGTACATTTATAACAGCCATGCGCAGATCTCGCCAATAGCGTTTTTAAAATTGCCAGTAGCAGTAGTTACATTTTTCGTATGTAAATTAAAATTAAAAATAATTCTTTGTTTTTAATTATGGAATTATTTCCTGTTATTGTTTGTCTTTTCAGTTTTTTAAATGGAATTAGTCTAAGGCATGCATTTTAAATGAAATGAGTGAAAGGTTTGTATGTTAAATGAAAATAATAAATATAAGAATATGGTATGAAAACAATCTTTGTTGATTTATGAGCTGCGCCCGGTTAACATAAAAGTATCACAAAAGCCACATATTCACTTTTCTTTGGGCTCATAAGAATGCAAGTTAACCTTCCGTAATCGGATACTTCACATATTGGTGTATTAGCTAGAATGTTGAAAGCATCGTTTATGTTTGAAGCGAAAATTTCACGATGAATTCTATTACACAAAATCGCATCATCATCATCTACTACATATTTAAAACGGAAATTTGCATTTGATTCCGATTGTTTATAATACTTTGATAGGATATACCACAAATGGTGGTACAGATGTCATATACGCCCGATATTGGCGAGATTTTTTATTGATGGTAATTTGGCGAAAACATAAACAGCATTAACAACAACTTCCAGGTTACCATATCAAGCAAAATAACGACACTTTGGCGTCACTTAAGTATTGTTGCGTATTGCAATGTTTCTGACATTGGCGTCAGAAAAAAATCGAGCCTATATGGGGCATGTATGACATCTGTGCCCAAGTGGTTAGGTAATAATTTTGGAAAGGTTTTAGTGTATACATATTGTTCAACGCTACTTAGTCATAGAGCAAAAAAAAAAGTTAAAAAATTAAGTGAACCTGATTATGAAAGAGTTTAGCCTTTTAAAAAAAAATCTACAGAACGTATTTTGATACAAGTGATACTGTTACATGACTTTTAAGGAATGGTGTTAGTATATAACATTTCATTATATGTTGATTAGTTATAGAGCTATTAATTCCTGTTGTCATAACGGTCTCACTACCCTACCAAAAGTGCATTGTTAGTTAACAACTAAAAGAATTACTTCTTAATAGCTAAATTTTGTCCAACGCTTAAGGTAATATTATATCACAATGGCGTTCGCATCGTTTTCAGCAATGAGTGAGGTCCAGCAGAAGGTCCATATTGTTTAAAATGAAAGTTCAAATTCACCAATGTTCATTTGGAAAAATTGACCAGCGCAGCGGGCATAGCCTGCTAGTATATTATAAAGCAGTAAGCTCTAAAAGTTCCGCTCGAGTGTTTTCAAAAACTACCCGGTTGATTTCTTTGAAAATTGTATCATTCGATGGAGAATATTTCTCCGGTGGTTTGTGAATCAAGTCTACAGGGATAACTATAATTTTTGGTAATAAATTTCGTATTTTATTTATATTTTCGACAAAAGAGTTGCCAGTGATTATATTTTGGCGATATTATCGTTGATTAGAGAATAGAAGCGGCTATATCAGTTAGAAAATAATGTAAATATCTCGTAAAATAAAAGAAGAAAAAAACTGTTATTTATTTAATTAAAAAAAAGCCTTATAATGAGAGATAAATTTATAAAATGAAAATATTTAATTTAAACGTGAAAGAAATATTCGTAATGCTTAAAAATGAATTTCAATATGAAATATTTCCAGTGATACAATATTTGGCAATTTATTGCTTGCGCCAGGTTATGAAAAATGCAACTCAAAAATTTGATTACATAAAATCTCAGTATTTACTTTTTCATTATTTTTTTAACTCAATCTCCCATTATGTGTCTTACAAGAGAGACTAGCGGAAATAATTCTAAAAATGGCTGTACTTGTGAGATGCAGGTTACTTTTTATTTTTTATTTTTATTTTTACTTTATTACTTTTGTCGCCAAATAATGCGATTTTGAGCCAAAAAGGCATAAACGTGACTTTAGCCGGAGCAAAAATGGTGTCTTTGTAAGTTATGAGAGCATTTTTAGGGTTAACGATTTATATTCCAATGTAAATTGCATAAATATCAGTTCATAATATAAAAATGGATTCAAAAATTTAAATTTCAGTGTAAATATTTGTTACACACGCACGTATTTAAAAAAAATATTTAACTTCACATATTAAAAAAAAAAATCACCATATTTTTCAACGGAAAAATGACGGTTTGTTTTTTTCCAAACATGTGAATTTTATAGACTCGAACTCACATTACTGAATATTTATCCCTTTTATTTTTCTTTTACAATATCGCCAATTTCGTTTATAGAAATATTCACTGCTTCATGAGTTATGGACTAAAGTTTATTCTTAAGGGGATTTATGCAATTATTCGTTATTACTATAAAATAAACTCAACATTTTGAAAAAAATAAAATAAACAACTGCATGCTAAAATAAATTTTTGATATAATTTTTAATTCGTCATTTCTTTTTAATGTTTTCTGCATATCTTCTATTCTTCGTACAACTTAATTATCCCGGCGACCAATTTCGCCAAATTATGGAAATGGACGAATGTTGCTATTCTAAAATTTTATGATAGGAAAATTAATGATTTTAAATTTAAAAAATCACTAAAGAATACGGTTACTATAATGATGACGTTCACTTATGGCGTCGCGACATACCAAATATAAAATTTGTTTTATTTGGATAATTTCGGAAAAAAGAATACTAGGTACTACTTAGTTATTCCGTCGGTCAAAAATCTATCTCCAAACTATAAGATTTCCCAATAATGGTTGATCGTAATTGTCGCATTCATGTTTACGTCATCAAGTGATTTTTATTTCGACATTTTATTTGTATTTTATTAATGTTATACTAATTTATTTTTTCTTTCGTTATTTAAAATAAAATTTGTCAATTTGTGTAATTTTGCGAGTGGTTTGGCGATTTACATAATTTGGCAGAATTGGTCGACGGGATAACTAAGTAGTACCGAATACTAATAGTTTAAGTATTTGCGTACAGAATTATAAATTAAAACATAAACAAACAGATATTTATTTGTGAAGAAAATGCAATTATTTTAAATGTAATAATTGAATTTTAAGAGACACAATAAATATCAATGATAATCAGAAATAGTAAGGGACCTTATACTCTTTATTTAGTCAGGAAACGTAGACGGATATAACTATAAACATTCATGCAAAAATTAGATATAGGCTTGAAGTAGGGCGAAAAAAAAATCAAAATTTGCAGTAATTTTAAATAACGAAAGGACAAATAAATTTGTAAAACAGTAATAAAAGTACAAATAAAACTTCAGATTAAAAAGACTTGATGACGTAACAAACACGGGTAACACGTGGATGTCACATTTACCATCACCCATTATTGGCATTTAATCTTACAGTTTGGAGACAGTTTTTTGTTCGTCGGGATAATCAAGTAGCTACTTATTTTTTTAGGAAGGTGTTTAAAAAATATTGGACTAATTTTCCATAATCGTATCACACGTCAAATGGAGTAATTTTCTATAATGTTGGAAGATTCATTTATATTTGAAGACTCGGGAGGGTGAACCCGATTACAGAAAATTAGACGGATTTTGTAATTAGTTATTATTATATTTATGTTTTTTAATTATAGAGTAAACGAACAAAATTCAGTATTATATATTAGTCATTTTCTGTTATTGCAATATCACGAGAAAAGCAATAATTGCAATGTACGGAAAAACTTTGTATTGCCAATGCATGGGAAAATATTTGTCAATTTATCAGTTAGCCTATATAAGGAAAATACATACAATTCTGATCAGATAAAATTTAGATCATTATAAAGCAATTTCGTCTGACACACAGTCCTATCAATTAATATTTGTGACAAATTAACGATTATTTTCAATATCGGGGTTACTTAAGCAACATATTGTAGAAAAATTTAATTTTAAATATAAAGGAAATAATAAGCCTATTTACCTCGAAGCGTTTTTATACTCATTAGACAAATGCAAAGAAAATCTTCGGTTCAAGTATTCACCATACAGATTTTTACTAAAAAATGTGAAAATACTAATGATATTTATCCTTGTCGCTTCTATTTAAGATATGGATTTTGTTGGTAAAAGATCTATAATTGTGTCAATAACAATTTGACATAATGTAATGCTGTCTCGCGAGTAGTTAACTTTGATTTATAACTAACTCTGTGTTAGATTCGTAACTATATCTTTGCAAAAACTTCTAACGTTTGACGTCAGCCTTGGCTTAATACGATTGCGGAAGATTAGGAAGATTTTATCGGTTGCAAACTAAATGTTTATTTTTATACCAGTATCAGTCATCGAGATTGTTTTCAGATTAACGGTTACATGACTGCAACTGTACTGCAATTGTCGATAAAAGGAAAATACAATGACACTGACGTCCTTTTAATTCTGTTCAAAAAATTCAGCTTTAAAATTCCACGTTTTTTATGCTCAATTTTTCTTTTAAATATGATGGTTAAACACCATGTTTTGTGTGGAAATAATATGTTAAACCATTGTCGGCATTTTCTCTTCTCGAATATAAAGATGGAAAACTGTAATAGACCTGTCAGGAGAAGACGTATATTGCGAAATATAACATAATGCAGAGTGAAGTTGTATTCAAGCTGTTAGAAAAACACATATAGTCAAACTGAGAGGTCCGGAGTTCAAACGAATGTGAATCACACAAAAATTATTTAAATTCAATCGTCAATCTGTGCAATCATTGTAATGTTCAATATATTTTAGTAGTGTGGTGAATAAAGAATATTTTAATTCCTGTTGCCATAACGGCCCTATTTCCCTACAAAACTCTAAAATAAATGATCAACTAAGAGTTGTTTCTGAATAACCCAACTTTTGTCCAACGCATAAGATAATACAACAGCGCAATGGCGTTCGCATTGTTTGCATCAATGCGAAAGGACATTTCAGGTGAAGATCCATGTTGCTTTAAAATACAAGGTCAGATTGACTATTTCGTTTGATTTGAAGTTCGTTGGCAAAAAAAGACCAGCGCAGCGGGCATACCCTGCTAGTTCGTTTATAAATTACTCTGACTTGTAGTTTGTTGTATTTTTAACAAATGTGTTTTTGTGGTAATTTTGTTTGCATAGAGAAATTTTTTATTACTATTTAACAGGTAAATTTATAAAATTAATATGAATCTTTAAAGTACTGTTCGGAGATATATAACCAAAATACATAAAATGATCGTAAAGAGCATCTTAAAATGAAATACAGGGTGTCCACTCTCAACGGTGTGTCCAATGGCTATTTTCTAAACCGTTAGTCAGAGGTACAGGGTTCCAATTATGAAAATGTTTTAAATGAGGTAAAAAAATACTTTAAAAGTAGTTTTGATTAATAAAAGCATTTCTTAAAAAGTTATGAAATCTAAATTTGTATACGGTCCTCCTGCCCTATATGTGATATTTAGTAAATATTTTCTTCTATTACACTAACAAGTAAGACAAACAAAAGTCCCATTCATCTAATGCTACAATTCATCGAGATATGAAACTTTGAATTACATGACTTATGCCAGTTTTCTGCATCTGAACACATGTAAGTTTAGCCATGCTTCGAGACATTGTACACAAAGTGCTTAAAGTGTTAGAAAGATTTATTTAGCGTGTACATTTCTACATTACAGCAAAAGGAAGACACTCCGAACAAGTTTTAAGATAACTTTAATTTTTATTAATTAAGTTTTAGATTAGATGAACTAATGGCAATTTAAAATCTGTATCATTTTGTAAAATACTGCGACTGCTGTTTTTTATCATTTCATTTAACAAAATTTCTGTTATTTTTTTTAACTTATATTTTTAGTTCAAATTACATATTTTTCTTTAATATGTCAGAATGAATATAGGTTTCAAATTTATATTATAATGCAAATTTTACTCTCAACTATTATTATTATAATTTTTTATCTGACGATTATTTATATATCTAGTAAATTTGTGAATGCCCATATTTCGCAGCAAAAAAGTTGCTTCAACTTTAAACAGCTATTACCTAGTTAGTTTTAATCGTAGAATAGTGGGACATTTTTTGTCATGCTTTTTAGTGTAATAGGGTATTCTTTACTAAATACAGGGTAAGTCAAAATGAATATAGCGATTACAAACGGCTATAACTATTTAGTGGAAAAGAATTTATCGATACGATTAACACAGAATGTAGACGAAACTTCAAAATTTCTTTACGTAAGGCGCAGGTGCAGTGAAGCGGAAGCCTACGCATGCGTGAGTTGAAACTTCGCAACGACAAGAAACCTGTTTATTGCAGGCGTCTCATTAGTAAAAATAGCGAGTGCCGTGCAGAAAGCCTTCTGCATGTTAGAATATAACAAATGTGATCCTGTTATCACAGTGAGCAAGATGGAGCACCCCCACACTTTTGAACTAATATCTTAAAAAGCGTTCGATCGGTTGAAGTGGAGATACCAACGATGCTACTCTTGGCCACCAAAATCTCCGGACTTGACACCCTGCGAATTTGTGCCTCCCATGCCCAAAACAATTGTAGAACTCAAAGTACGCATTTGTAATGCGCTTGTGTCGGTGACTGAACAGATGTTTCAGAATGTATGGCGTGAAATGAACTACCGCTTAGATGTTGTCCGTGTGACCAAGGGATGTCACATAGAACATCTATGACGTATGTATACAAAATTTTGAAGTTCCGTCTACATTCTATTTTAATCTTATCGATAAATTCTTTTCCATTAAATAGTTATAGCTCTTTTGAGAGGCCCTCTAAATGAAACGTAAACGTGACACACTTAATTTTTAAAACCGAACATGCCTTGATAAAGGCCAATAACATATATAAGTGTCAATGCAATCTCGACTATATTTACGCGAGTTAGAGTACGGACAAACAAACAGACATACCGAATTCATAAAAAAAATTCAATTGTGTTTAAAAGTGTTTAAAATGCTTTTCGGACGGGTACGGGTGTTTCTTGAAGAATTTATTAGCCCCGATATGCTATTTCTTTTCTAAACAAATAAAGCATCGTCTCAAAAAATAACATTCCGTTGTATAACCCAGCCGTAAAACAAAGCAGATGTATCATTGTACTGTGAAATACTCAACTGCAATTTTTTAAACTTCAAAGCATTGCACATTTTCAATTTTTATACCTTCGTATTGGGAAAATAAAAGTACTTTTTGATGCAATTTGTTTGAAAACTGAATCTCTCTCTATTTATTTTTGAGATATCAATTTTATTGTAGTTTTTAACGCCATTTGTCAATTTTAACAACTCAAGTACTCCCTCTCTGTAGACAGTAAAGAAAAAATATTTGGAAAATGGTAATTATATCTTTTTGTTGCCATTTTGCCATAGCTAGTGAAAAAAAAAGTAATTAAAATACGTGCTATTTTGAAAAAAATATAAAGGAATGATTTCTGATAAAACATAGATCTATTATAAACTACATTTAACTTAATTATCTATATTGCAAACAAATCAAAGTATATGAGTCATTAGATAACCAATTTTGTTTTTGTCGAGTTTCTTGAGTGACGACATCTGTATTTTTAGGATTTGTATATTATTCAGTGATAGTGACGTCCTATGAATACTTTACTGTAGATGTTGTTTAAGACTGGATCGCAAATGAGGAATTCTTCAGAGGATGCGAATGACGTCATTTTATATAAAATAAAAGCGTGTGTTTTAAGTCTTAAAACTGAACTATCTATCTATCTATCTATCTATCTATCTATCTATCTATCTATCTATCTATCTATCTATCTATATATATATATTATCGGGGCGACACTAAATTGTGAAAAAGCAGAATTTTTGTTTTCTAGTTGTATATTTTCCTTTGAGGTTAAACTTTTCTTCATTAAGAAACGTTTGTTTTATTCACTTTTCATGATAACTGTCAAGTATTTATGAATTCGGTTTTTTAAAAAATCTGTATGCCTGTCTGTCCGTGCTCTAACTATTGCCTATTTCGGATTGCCATGCAACTGATATATAATAATTAGGTTTACAGTGGCATATTCACTATTGAAAATGAAGTGCGTAGTATTTATAATTTATTAAAAGAGACAGTCAAAAATATTTCGCTACATTACGGTGTATTGTGAAAAATCATTTCAGGTTATTTAATAATGTTACACTATTTCAAACACATTGAAATCGATACATATAAGTGAAGTTCGTTAAAAGATGCTGAACGTAGAATCTTGTGCGTGCATTTAACGTTCATTTACAGTGACACTCAAAACAATTCCGTTAACGTACTGTCTATGAAAAATGACTGATGGAAGTGCGTTTTAACTAGTGGTAGGCGTTTTTAATAGATAAATTGCTGAAGGGGAATTTACAAGTGTTCTATGCGTTACCTTTTTGTATACTTTGTTGCATATTTGGATATAGATCATACACAGGGCTGCACAAAAGAATTTCAGAATTTTTCCGACTGTTGATGATATACGTTTTCGAAATTGTGTGCTTAAACATTATCTTTCACCTTACTGAATGGTGAAGTTTTGTTAAGGTATTCTCGTTGCCTTGGAAAGTATTTCATAGTCTATTTTTGACGGATGCTTATTTGTTCTTGTTTTTTACAGTGTTGTTGGAATTACTTTGTTTTAAATTATTGGAAATTTATTCAGTATGACTAATGACAAAAAAATGAAGAATAAGAAGAACGACAATATACTGCAATAAATTAAAATCGATATAAGTATTACAGTTCAACCAGTATAAAACTTTTGATGTCTAAATAAAAATTATTTTGTAAATTTTAGCTAGCTAAAATTGTCTAGAATGCTATGAGTGTACTAAATTATTTTTCGTGACTAATAATCATTTTAAACATACTAAAATGGAGTATAATAATGCTTCTTGTTTGATTTATGTAATGCGAAGCTTCCGGAAGTAAAAATAAGGCATAAAAGTGATCCTTTAAATTTTTTCCTGAAATTATTTAAAAAATCTAGTAAATGTTTAATTACTGAAATTCCATGTTCTGAAAACTAATTTATTTATGGAAATTTTCAATACTTTTATCTTGAAGATAGATTTAGATCGTGCATGTTATGTTTTAAATAAATGATTATGCTTAACAATAAATCTTTTTTCTCTACTTAATAAAATAAATATTTGTCTTTGTCCATCGCTTACGGATTTTAAGAGTACTAGTTTATTTAATGAAGATTTAATTATTTAGAATAATGAGAAATTTTGATTTTTTTTTTTTTTTTTTGCAATCTATAGCATCTGATAAAGTGTAATGGATGTAAAGGATGTATTTCATTTTATATGCGCTTCAGAATTAAATTTTCATTCGAAAAAAAGTTTACCAGTAATTCTAAAATAATTTTAACATAAATTCATAGATCTGCATATTAAATACATATATAATGTTACCGGCCAAACCCGATTTTAGGCCGAACTAGATTGGCCTAGGCCAAACTTGTTAATCCTAACGCGCATACGATAAACTAGTTTTTCCTAGGCCAAACTAGTTTATCCTAACGCCCATAGGATAAACTAGTTTTTCATCGGCCAAACTAGTTTATCCTAACGCCCATATGATAAACTAGTTTTTCCTAGGCCAAATTAGTTTGTCCTAACGCTCATAGTAATAATAGGATAAACTAGGATAAACTAGTTTAGCCTGCTATTCATTGGTCTCAACTAGTTTATCCTAGGCCAGTTCAATTTGGCGTGCATTTATTGATCCTAGAGACCGCTTTGGCGTCAACCTTCTAGTTTATCCTAGGCTAATCTAGTTTATCCTAAGCCAATTCAATTTTACGTGCTTTAATTGATGCCAAACAATGTTGATTACGCTCACAAAAGAAAAAAAAAAGAAATAAAGAAAAGAAAACGAACTCATTCAGATTCTAATTCCGTTTCTCAAAAATGAGTCAAGTTCACGCTCAAATTCAAAAATTTTCAAACCAATCCACTCAAATCAAACACATCTATGGAAGTGAGCGAAGTTCACTAAAAACTCGTTTTTTTATTTTCTATTTTTTAAATATAATAGAAGTTTAGCGTTCAAATTTACATAATTTTGTGAGCTAGTCTTTTGGTTATTCGATGTAAGGGTCTTTACGGGCCCGGCAATTTTCCTTCCCGACACTCGATCCCAGCTTGGTTTGGGGATTATTTTTTTCGAGAGGTTCGGACCGATATGGACTGGAAATAAATTTTTTTCCGGCTTAATTCGAGACTGGACTGCATTCTTCTTGAGGTCTCCACTACCAGAAATTTTCAGTCCAATTTCCAACCCAGGTCATATGAAAATCATTTGGACCGGCAGGATCTCTGGTCTGTTCAGTAAAAGTATCAGTAAAATTTGGGCAGGGCCAATTTTTTTTTTTAAATCGCTATTATTAAACAATTAAAATTTTTACATATATTAGCCCCGATATGCTATTCCTTTTTGCCAGCAATAAAAGTGTCGTCTCTAAAAAACAACATTCCGTTGTATAAGCCAGCCGTAAAAAAAGCAGATGTGAGTGTTATATGTACGGCTAAATACTCTACTGAAATTTTTTTAACTTCTAAGCATCGCATATTTTCAATTTTTATATCGTTGTATTAGAAAAAAAAGTACTTTTAACTGCAATTTGTTTGAAAACTTCATCTCAATTTATTTTTCAGATATTAATTTTTTTGTAGTTTTTAGCACCATTTGTTTAATATTGGCAACTCACGTACTCTATTTCTGTAGAAAGTAAAAGATAAATAGTTGGAAAATAGTAATTATTTTTTTTGCTGCCATTTTTCTATAAATACCGGAAAAAATGTAATTAAAATAGTCCTATTTTGAAAAAATATAAATGAATAAAACATAGAGCTATTATAAAATATATTTAATTTTAAGTATATATTTTAATATTACAAACAAATGAAAGCATATGAATCATTAGATAGCCGATTTGTTTTGTCGAGTTTCTTCAATGACGACATCTCTTTTTTTGGATTTATGTATTATTCAGCGATAGTGACGTCCTATGAATACTTTACTGTAGATGCTGTTTAAGACTGGATCGTAAATGAGGAATTATTCAGCGGATGCGGATGACGTCATTTTATATCAAATAGAAGCGTGTGTTTTAAGTCTTAAAACTAAAATAAGTTTTGTACTATCTATATTTATATACATTTTTTTTTCATTGGGGGCGACACTAAATTTTGAAAAAGCAGAATTCCTGTTTCTAGTTATTTTTATTAATTTTTTAAGATGAGTAGATGCATTTTTAGGTAATAGAATTAAAGTACATTAAAACCTGAGAAAAATAACCTGCCTATGATGGAATCCCGTGTTTAACAAAAATAAGTATGTTGATCTATGTAAAATGAGGATATTAGTACTGGTAAAAATAATATAATGCATTTACAACAGAGATGAACCTTCTAATAAAGGAACTTGCCTATAATGGATTTTTCTTCTTTTCTATGCAATTCCGTCTTAGAGGATTTTATTGTATAGAATTTTAAAATTTTTTAAATCTCCAAGACATAGAATGAGAATTAACGGTATTAATGATTCTATTGTAAATTATATTTATTTTTTAATGAATCTCTGTTTGTATGTAAATATCTCAATAATTACTAATAGCATTAATTTTTTACACGGCTTGGAAACTTGAAAATCTGAAAACATTTATATAGAAAAACCGTCTAAGACGGAATCACATAGAAGAGAAAAAAAACTTCGTTATAGTTAAGTTCCTTTTATAGCAGGTCCGTCGTCTCTAACAAATGTATTATGTTTTTTTGGTACTTCTTAGTTATCTCATCGACCAGTTTCGTCAAATTATATAAATCTCCAAACCACTCGCCAAATTATACGCATTGACATAATTTTTATTTTAAATAACGAAGGAACAAACGAATTAGTAAAACATTAATCAAAATACATAAAATCGTCGAATTAATGGTTTTATTGGCCATTATTGGCATTTAATCTTACAATTAATTAATTAATGGCAACCATTATTGGCATTTAATCTTACAATTTGGCGACAGTAATTTGGTCGACAGGATAACTAAGAAGTACCGTTTTTCTCAAACGGATTATTATATCCAATTTGCACCGATTAAAAAAAGTTCCGTTTAAAACACGATTTCGTTATACACAGATTCTTTAACAGGTTTTACAGTTCAGTATCCCCATCCGTATAAATGTATATGTACTACTATTCTTTAAAGATAATTTTAATTGTGGAATAATGGTAGTTTAAAAATATATGTGTTTTAGGTCAAACTGGGACCGGGACTTCGGCGGATTTTTGAAAATTCCAGATTTCTGAAGGAATATCAAATGTACTTCTGATATTCTTAATGGTGCATTTATTCATATTTGATTCAAAGCAAAGTGATATTTATGTGATAAAAGAAAATCAATGTTTTTTTTTTATAAATATTTTTTTTTCACTTAAATATCACTTGACTTTGAATTATTTATGAATAAATGCACCATTAAGAATATCAGAATTACGTCAGATATTCTTTCAGAAATCTGGAATTTTCAAAAATCCGGCGTAGACCCGGTCCCGATGATGCGGGATTTTTGAAGTTATACTGAACATAATCAATCCTCTAAATTCCTCCTCTCCTAAATTTTATGATAACCTCTCATCCACTTCTTAGGTCTTCCAGCACACAGTATGTCAAATGAAACATATTTTGTAACTACCGGCGGCGGTGAAATCGGGAAGATAGGGGACAGTATCCCACTCCCCATCGAATAAAATATATTATACAGGGTGACGGCAATACTACTTTACACAAGGTTGGCGCCGGAGCGGTAGTTGGGATCAATAAAAGAACTTCAAATTGCATTGGCCTAGGATAAACTAAATTGGCCTAGGATGAACTAGAAGATTGGCGCAGGGGCTGTTTTTGGGATTAATAAAATCACGCCAAATTGAATTGGCCTAGGATAAACTAGTTCGGATCAATGAATAGCAGGCTAAACTAGTTTATCCTATGAGCGTTAGGCCAAACTAGTTTGGCCTAGTACAAACTAGTTTTTCCTGTGGGCATTAGGATAAACTAGTTTGGCCTAGGAAAAACTAGTTTATCCTATGGGTGTTAGGAAAAACTAGTTTGGCCTAGTCCAATCTAGTTTGGCCTAAAATCGGGTTTGGCCGGTAACATATATATTTAATTTATCGATAATTCAAAATTCGTAACATATTTTAACTATATTGTGAATTAAATAAATATTCTATCATGGATTTATGATAAAACTAGCCAAAAAGAGAAGTCAGCACTAAGAACTTTAAATGTGCTGAGTCGCCATTAAAACATAACAGTTTGACATGGTCAAATCACACAGACATGGCTGAGTTCACAAGACACAAGGAGTTCACAAGACATGGCTGACAAAAAATACAAGTTGCCAAGATGTGTTTCAGGTTATCTTTTTACCATTAGAATCATGTGTTGCTCTTTTCGTGCATCTGCATTCCTGCTTTTAAAACAACCTGCGTCACAAACAGCCCATCATGTGACTCAAGAGGTTCACGTGTAACGCAGTTTACAGCTGATATTCAAAATATTAGAATAATTGAGAAAAAGTAATAAGAACAATTATTTTTTATTTATTTATTTTTGATACTAAGTAAGTGCAATTAAATTTCTTATAAATTAAATCGGGAATGTTTAGATAAGATTTTAACATTTACAAAATATAAAATACAGTACAATAAATTAGGTATACAGCTTTCTGAAACACATCAAAATATTAGAATAAAATTTAGATTGGTTCAAAATATTAGAACATTTTATTTTACGCAACAATATTACCTTATGAATATGAAGTAAATGGTAGTTAACATTTTGTAGCATCCCCTTTAGCTTTCATAACAGTGTACAATCGACCTTGCATACTATATACAAGGTGTTTACAAACATTTCTTCAATATTAGCCCAAATAGACTTTATACGTGCCACTAACTCAGTTTTACATGAAGGAGGATTTTCTTGGAGTATTTTCCTCCTTATACACCATAAGATCTGATGGGATTAAGGTCTGGTAAGTTTGGTGATCAAGAAAGTACCTTAATGTTGCGTTGGCGGAACAAATTCTTAGTTGACACCGATGTATGCGGTGACCCTAACTCTTGATGAAAAATCCCAAACTATAACACTAGCAGCAAATTTTACGGAACGTTTAAGGCAGGGGTGTCAAACTGTGGCCCGCCGGATACCACTAAAATTTTAAAGAAATAGTCGACAAGTTGAATCGCAGCAATTCGACGATTAGATAAGGCAAAGATAACTGTAAAATTTTAGTGGTATCCGGCGGGCCACAGTTTGACACCCCTGGTTTAAGGCATTCTTTATCAAATGCTTCTTGCTTCATTCTCCAAACTCGAATACCTTGATTACCATATGAAACATAAAACATACTTTCATCACTAAATAACATATTTTTCATCTTCTTCGCTCCATAAACGTCTTGATTTACACCAATTCAATCGTATATGCTTTTGGTTTGCAGTCATGAGAGGTTTTGTTTTCGGTACAGGAGATTCAAACTTAAATTTATGAAGACAATTTAATGTTGTCGATGTAGAAACTTCAACTACTTCTTCTTTCCTTTTTCGGTGCAAGAATCGCACACTTTTAAAACGGTTTTTCTTAACTATACGCTTCAGTTTCCTGTCATCTCTAGCAAATGTTTTTGGTCGCCATTTTGGCGATTATTTTGGAATTTTCCATTTTTTTTACTATTGGGTTAGTATTTTACTAACGCTTGATTGCGAACAATGTAAATAATTCGTTATATAACATTGATTTTTACCGTGCCGATACAAATCAACCATACGAAGTTTATTAGATTCACTCACACAACCCATTTTAAGAAGAAAAAGCAAGTAAGCTGCAAAAAGAATACTGATTTAAAATAAAATCGTCTGATTTTAATCAATGATGCCACCAATTATGAATTGGTGATAATTAAAGGAGAATTAATGTGAAATATTCTAATATTTTGAACCTCTTGGATAAATATTCTAGTATTTTGACTTTGCAAAATAATTTTTTTTTCAATTAATCTTTTCAAAAATGATATTAATTTTAAGACAATAAATAAGTTTAATCAACAATAAGTTCTTAATAAAAATATCGTTTGCATATTTGCATTAAAAGACATTGAATTACCAAACGATATTTTCAATTTGTAAAAAAAAAGTACTTATTCTAATATTTTGAATATGAGGTGTAGTAGTCGACCTTTTTCATCAATCAGCTTCAGTCTCAGTTGTGGCGATGAAATGAGAAAGACACTATTTCTTGACGATTTTATCTGCAGCGGCTGATAATTATCCTATATTTAATTGTTTGTTTTGTATAAGTTTTTGTAAATATATTTTTAAATATAGTTCCATATTAATCCTGAAACAAGTCTCATGGTCATCTTTCCTTCTATTTTAAAGTGCATCGTGTCCAAAATCTTTACACTTTTAAAAGACCTTAAAACAAATATTATATCCATTTCTAAGTGCGTTCGTAATTATATAAATACTTATGTCCGCATATATGTCTGTATTTTTCGTTTATTTTACAAAGAACACAAAATAATTCAGCTGCATTAACGACTATGATCAATAACTGCTGGAAGGTTGATTTTCTGTTGTGCTATGCTATTTTAAATATATTTAGTTTTTAGTGTGTTATGCCGCGCGCTTAATTTCTATAAATCGTGTGCCGTACTACACGAAAGGGTGGATTTGGGCAGGAAATTTTGAAAAAGGATTTTTAGCTCACAGGTTGTCGAAGCCTGAGAGCTAATGTGACCGCAGGTTCTGCAGGTACGTAAGGCGATAATACTTGAGAGAAATATCCGATTTGCTTCAAATTTTGCGTACTAGTTCATTCTAATGAGGCGCTTCCCTCAATAATAATTGGGGTTCATTGGTTAAGTGTAAAAGTTGGACGGGGGCTAATCCCGCTTTAATTTAGATAATTGGTTTTTTCATTGAGAAATATCCAATTTACTTCAAAACTGGCATAGCGGTTTATTCTGATGAGGCGCTTCCCTGATTAGATTGGCAGGCACTTTGGTTAAGTATAAAGGGGGGGAATGAGGGAACTAATCACCCCTATTTAATTTAGCTAAATAGCTTTTTGTTGATGTCTTTATTTTTCGAGGGGCTTAATTCTTTGAAATAAGAGTACAATACACAATAAGTGTGAATAGCCTGTGAGCTGAATGTCATCAATTTAACTGATGGGATGTTTTCTTTTATTTTTTATTTATTGCGTCATGCGATTTCTAAAATGATTATTTAGTTATTACAATTTCATTGCTGAAAAATTAATATTTCTTAATGCTATGTTGTTGGCGGTGAAAAGTGTTTCATAATCTATGAATGATGAATGATTTGTTTGAATGATGCTTTGTTTTGTTTTCTCAGAAACATTCTTTGTGATTATCCAGTTTGTGATATTGTTTAAAAGCACAAAGGATTAGGCGCTTTTTTTTATCGTCATTGTCCTTACTCAACGTGAGGTAATGACACCCTTCCAAGTCATTGTTGAGTGGTTATGTCTCAAATTGTGTCGTTTATGTCTGGCTTTAAATCAGAAATAGCTTAAACACCTATTGTTACAACTTCACATTGGAGTTAATCGTTACGTGAAAAAGTAGCATTTCGATAAACCTTGTAACTCTGACATCACTGTAAAATCCCATTGAATGATTGCGTTATGTGGATCACAAACTACAAAATCCCATAATTAATGTAATCTATTCTATAAATTACCCAATCTTTACAGAATCTGGTTTAATACTTAATGATACATGCAAAAATAACAAAAATAGTATTAATTTAAATGCTAATGTTAATGCTCTTAATTTATCATATTTGTCTTTAAAATATGCTTGTTGAATATAAAAATGTTTATTTGAAAGAAAATAGCATCTGAAACAACTATATTCGACATTGTGAAAACTGATTAATGCCTTTTGAGAACTACGTGGATACATTTCCGAAAATGATTGGCTGCGACAGAAGCTTTGTTTTTATTTATTCTTCTTTAAATATTTAAAATAAATTCTCTTCTAATATTTCAAAAGATAAAGAACCCCATTTCGAATCATTAATGGCCAGGAAGTGGTTATGATATATTTTCCTTCGTGGTTACATTAATATTTACGTAGTTTAAGATACATTTGTCATTTTTTAGAGTACACTTAAAAGAAAAAAAATTAATTCACATTTTTTGTGAAAATTAAAATGCAGGTAAATAAATATAAAAGGTTTCGTGGCAGGGCTTTGTAATAACACCAACAAAAGGCAAAATACTTCGAACTTTACTAAAACTTAAACCTAGATATACAATAGATTATACACCAGTGGCAATTAGCAATTCATTTTGGTTTATATATTTATATTTATACATGAGTTTTAAGTTTGTTAGTGTTAGAATAAATGTCTCAAACATGTTCACACAATTTTTCAGTTAACTTTTATTATGAAGATGTTATTAAAATTAAACATAGTAAATACAGTATTAAATTTTCTTTTTAGGTGCGTTCATAATTGCCAAAACGTCAGTGAAGGCTTACTGTGGAGACACGAAAAGTTTTGGTTTCCGTTAGTCTGTCTATTCCGCGATAACTGCTGCAAAAAGCATCCGATTAGCTTGAAATTAAGTGGGTATGTTGGTGACGTACCTAGATTCAGCTGTATAGTTTTTTTGTTATATTTGGTTCATTTGTTCGGAAAATATAGAATATTTTATTTAGCGCAAAAATGCTTTTCTATAGCAATTCAGACGATTTTTCCATTTTTATATGTTGAAAGGAAATGGCTCATATGATTGAAGGATTTAAATGGTAAATTGTGGATAATAAAATTTCCTAATTAGAACCATTCATATTAGTTTGAAGTTTTGTGTATACATTTCTCAGAGTTTTTAAATTCGGTGTATACCTTATGGAGGGATTTTATATATGTGTTCCAATAATATCAAATATTTTCTTTTGCAAATTTTCTTTTTTTAAATGCACATACTTCATTGTTTTAATGTTCTTTTAACTGTTACTTAGCAACGGAACTACACCTAAAAGTATCATAAATGTGAAAATATGTGTAATTGTTTGGAGTCAAATCAACATCAAAAGGGATGAATTAATGCCTTTTGCGTCTTTACATGTAGATGGAATTTACCCCAGAAATAAAGAAAGGCTGTGTTCAATTTATTTTGTTCAAATATTTTTCTTTTAAATTAAAAAGTTCGTTATTTTCATAAGGAATAAATTGACATTTTTCTATAAAATTTAGAAATTATTTTTTTTACCGTTGACAAGAAAATCAGATCCCGGAATAATAACTTATCCTAAACAGTTAATTTTGATTTGAAAGATTTTCATGTGCACGAGGAAAATGAAATAAAAAATAGACATGAATACGTCTTCATATTGGAAATAAAACAAAAATACGAAAAGAAGGTGAATTTGACCTCATATTTAAAAAATAAAACAAATACGCTTTGAGGTTGAAATAAAAGGGTCTTGTGTTATGATATTAATTCTTCTTATTAAAAAAATATGTTACCACGGTTTATCGTCTGCACGCGGCTAACAGAAATGTTTAATTTTTAATCGAAAATTTTAAGGAGAAAAAATAAAAACTTTTGAAGATCAAATAAATAGTAAATATCAAAATTATGCACCGCAAAATTATCGCTGTCGAAAATGACGTCATTGTATCGGGAAATAAATATTATCTTTCTTAAAAACCAAGCATTAAATAGATTGTCTGAAAAAATATTTTTTGACGAGTGTTACTTCTTAATGCCGTCACATTTCAGAAAATATGAATGAAAATTATTTTATTTTTAAAAGAAAATTACATTTTCGTTCATAAAATCTAAACTTTTAATACAATTGCCTCAGTGTAAATCATTTTCTGTCAACCAGTTTTGAAAAATAAAGCTCGGAAGTGTAAAAAGAAACTTAAGATTTACAATAATCATTAGTGCAATCAATAAACAGTTATATATGTAAATTTAATTAGACCATGGGGGGTTCAGCGGAGCTTCGCCCCCTTATGAAATCTACTTTATTATGTAAAAAGATGCCAGAATTAGTAGCTCATGAAATTTTTAAAATATTCTTACATAACAACGTTTTTAATTTAACGCTTCTGATATCTGAAAACTTCGTATTTTTTTTATTCTTATAAATAATTAAGTTATTTGAAAACTTTAAATTGCGGTTTGCAGGAAATTGAATATTACCAAAGTGTGTTTAAAAACAATGACTTGCAGAGCTGACGTTGAGGCTCCTGATCTGCAGATTTACTAGTTATATAAATACGTAACACCTATATTCGTCTGGTCCGTTCGTCTGACTGTCTTTCTCTCGGTCTGACGATCCGCGTATAACACCGCAAAAACTACGCAACAGAATGTTTTGAAATTTAAAATATATAATTTTTGCGTTATTTTGTCGAGTCATTTCAAATTTTATGAAAATCAGATCGTCAATTACAGGGATCGTCAGAAGAATTCTGTTACATTACAACAAATGGGAAAAAATAGTTTCAAGTGCATGTGATGTAACACCCTTTCGAACACAATGCAATTTATATGCATTTATGAAGTGCACTTAAAATATGCATTCTGTAGAATATGCGGTGTAAATAGTTATTATTAATTTACAGGACCACACAAAAGTATTCTGTTACTTAATTATATAGGGAGAAACATTGTTTGGGGCCCATTTTAATTATGTTAAACTACTCGTATTTCCCATATAATGAAATTGATATACGTTGCTGAGGTTTACTACAAGTTACTTCCTGTATAATAAAAAATGCATAGTATTTACAGGGACACAAAAAAGATTTTGTAAACTATGCTATATCCGAATTACTGTGATTGCTGGAAGAACATTTTTATTTGTGATATGGCATTTTTAGTTTAACTAAACCTTTGCATATTTCGTATTGTGTATAAAAGCTGTAGATCATATACAGGGCTACCCAAAAGAATTCGTAAGGGTTACTGAGTATGATCGAAAATAGCTTAAAGATAGTTTTTAAATGAGCTATTCATTTTTACGCATATATTAATGCATTTAGTACACTAAAATACGTTTTTATAATATAGATAAAATTATATACAATGCCACGCAAATAATTGGGTTCAAGACCGTCTATGGATGATAATCTCTGAAAGTGAGAATTCAGTAGATTTAAGCTTGTTTTTGTAGTAATTAAATTTTAACTAAATAGCAGTGTGTATATAAAGACAGTAGGTAAAATACAGGGCTGTAAAAAAGTATTTTAGTATGCTTTCGTCATTGGTATAAATGGTTAAAAGTGAAATTTCAATCTATTATGCGATTTTAAATTTTCCCAACGTTGTTGAAAATTCTTTGTGAATTCAGTTTGTCTCTCCATCTTGCCGTCTGTATGTCTGCCTGTCCGCATATAACAGCACAAAAAATACCCAGCCGAATGTTTTGAAATTTAATATATATATTCGTTGCAGAATTTTCTCGTATCAATTCAAATTTTATGAAAATGGAATCAAAATTTAAAATAATGTTAATAAAAGTTTTCATCATTCTATTAAATCCCATCATACGTAAATAATTCAATGACATCACATGATGGGTAATGTTTTTAGGTTGCCATGGTGATTACGTCTTATATAAGATGGAGTCATTATTTCCGTTTTGCTGAATTATATATATATATATATATATATATGTGGAGATTTCGCAAGCAACACCTGCATTAGACTGAGTGTCTCCGTATTTTCCGCTTCGAGATTAAAAAGGAAACGAGCCTTAACGAAGCTGTGTGAAGTGGAAATGCAGAAGAGGTAAAGAGAACGAAATGAGTTCGACGACGGAAGGTTTTGTTAAAAAAGGAACAGAACATATTTCGGAGAAATAAGATTGAATATTTACACGACGTAAGAAAATCTCAGAAATATATTCAACGACGTCCTGAATTATAGACTTTAAGCTAATTAAAGAACGAGAAGAGTGTTTATATCTGTATTTTTTATCTGTGTGTTCGTCCCAATAAATGTCAGTGCTCGTCCTAAAAGTGAGTTGTGAGTTATGTATGGAGTCTCACCTCCATAAATTGGCGTCAGAAGTGACAGTTAACCCACCAATATGATTAATTAGAGTTATTCATCCTACATATTCAAGCCGGATATTCTTCTAACGGTGAGTTCATTGCTATTATTTTGATTATGAAGTTAGTTGAGATACATGAACTGGAAGTTGCGTTTAAAAACGAACGAACGCATAAAATTAAATTGCTGCATAAATTCCTATTTGATGCTGACGGTGATCGCTCTAATAGAAAGCGAATACGCGATTTTACTGGTTTCGGTTTTCAAACCGACAGCACCGAATTCAAAAATAAAATAACTAAAGTTCAAACTGATTTTTCATTAAATGATCTGATTACAGTGTGCAATCTACTTTGTATTGATAATGAGGGATCTTTAAACGATCTCGCAACCCGATTAGTGACATACCTTTCAGACTTGACCTTACTACAAAATAATATTATACAAAATGAAAGTGACACCGACTCGTAACCCGAACTGCCTTCAAATAATATGACTTCAAGTAATAACACTCAATTATCAAATTTTGACAAACAACAGCAATTTCCAGTTCAAAGTTTTATGCCATCGTCTATGAATTTTACTGATATTGAAAGTGTAATACAGTAGACGCTCGATTTTACGAACTCGTTAGGACTCATGCAATGTGTTCGTAAAATAGAAAGTTCGTAAATGGGAGTAACATTAGTTCAATGGGATGATGGTTGGGACCAGTAAATCGGTTCGTAAAAACGAAGAGTTCGTAAAAAAGAGGTTCGTAAAATCGAGCGCCTACTGTACCTCCTTTCGATGGTAGTTCTTTTAGTGATATAAACGTGTGGTTTAATAATTTTGAGGATGTTACTAATATGTTTAATTTATCTGACTTTCATAAATTCATATTTTGTAAAAGATCATTACGAGGAAAAGCCCAGTTATTAGCACAAACAGAATTTCATATTAATTCATATGACAAACTTAAACAACTCTTAATATCAGAATTTAGCACCACTTATAATTCTGCCGAGTTACATGATATATTAAATAAACGAAAATTGCAAGAAAATAAATCAATAGAAGAATATTTTCTTATCATGAAACAAATATGCTCGCGTGGTAAAATCGAGGATTCCGCATTAATGCAATACATCATAAATGGTATACCCGACGCGGTTTTCAGAAAATCAATGTTATATGGATGCCAATCCATTGTAGAATTCAAGCAAAAGCTCAAAATTTATGACAAAATTCGACATGACTTTGAGAACACTAAATTTCGTAGTCAAACCTGAAATGCCAATGAAAGAGAAATCCTTTCGACCAAAATCTGATCTTTTTTGCTTTAATTGTGGTTCCAAATAACCACAATTAAGCAATAATTAATTTGGTATAACAACCAGTAATACCAAAATCATACAATCACAGAACACTGACGAACATATACAGGCCATCAAAGAAATTTTGAAAACAAAGCCATATGACAACTATTTCCTTAAAAATAACGTTCTCTATAAAAATCATAAAGGTATCGATCTGATAGTTGTGCCGGATGAAATGCAGCTAAATGTCATTAAACACGTTCATGACAAAGGACATTTTGGCCGTAAACGCTGTGAAGAACTCCTTAACGAAGAATTTCTCATCCCTAATATGTCAAATAAAATTGATAAAATTATAGCGAATTGTGCAACATGCCTTTTGTATAATCGCAAACGTGGCAAACAAGAAGGTGAATTACATCCCTTACCTAAAGAAGAGACTCCTCTCCAAACCTACCACATTGATCATTTAGGCCCTCTTGAAACAACCAACAAAAATTATAAACATATTTTGTCTTTAATAGACGCATTTACTAAATTCGTCTGGTTGTATCCATGTAAAAGTACTTCTGCTACCGAAGTTATATCAAAACTACGACAACAAAGTCATACTTTTGGCAATCCTTCCATTATCATTAGCGATAAAGGTCCTGCATTTACAAGCAAAGAATTTGCTGATTATTGTCAAGATGAAAATATAAAGCACGAGACAGTTACAACTGGCCTTCCCCGTGCCAATGGTCAAGTAGAGCGACTCAATTCCACCATAATTTCTGTAATCTCTAAAATGTCCAAAGACGAACCGACCAAATGGTTTAAACATGTTCCTAAAGTTCAACAAGTCATTAATTCAACTTACCAAAGAAGCATTAAGAGAACACCATTTGAAATATTATTTGGTACAAAAATGAAACAGAAAGAAGATGTACAAATTATTGACCTCTTAAACAGTGCAGTCGAAGAACAATTCATGAAAGATAGAGAAGAGCTCCGTAAAGCAGCCAAGAAGAATATTCTGGAAATTCAACAAGAAAACCGCAAGCACTATAATTTACGACGTAAGAATGTAAGTACAAGCTTGGTGACCTTGTAGCAATTAAGAGAACCCAGCAAGGACCAGGTTTAAAGTTGAAATCTAAATTCTTAGGTCCGTATAAAGTAATCAAAGTGAAGTCTAATGACACCTACGACGTAACGAAAATCTCATCAACTGAAGGACCGATAAATACTAGCTCCTGTGCTGAATACATGAAACCTTGGCCTGACGAAAACTGAAACTTAAAAAAAAAAAAAAAAAAAAAAAAAAAAAATAAATCTTTTCTTTCTGTGTCCTATAAACATTTTACAAATCACTGCTTTCAAAGAAATTTCTATAAGATGTTACGCTACTTCAACTATGATGTGCAGATTATTTTTTTTTCTTTTCCCCTAAGAACAGTTACTGGTTTTTGTTTTTTGTTTTTTCAGATTCTATTTTACCACATGTCGCTGCGGCAGCTCCAGATGTCAGGACGGCCGCTTGTGGAGATTTCGCAAGCAACACCTGCATTAGACTGAGTGTCTCCGTATTTTCCGCTTCGAGATTAAAAAGGAAACGAGCCTTAATGAAGCTGTGTGAAGTGGAAATGCAGAAGAGGTAAAGAGAACGAAATGAGTTCGACGACGGAAGGTTTTGTTAAAAAAGGAACAGAACATATTTCGGAGAAATAAGATTGAATATTTACACGACGTAAGAAAATCTCAGAAATATATTCAACGACGTCCTGAATTATAGACTTTAAGCTAATTAAAGAACGAGAAGAGTGTTTATATCTGTATTTTTTATCTGTGTGTTCGTCCCAATAAATGTCAGTGCTCGTCCTAAAAGTGAGTTGTGAGTTATGTATGGAGTCTCACCTCCATAAATTGGCATCAGAAGTGACAGTTAACCCACCAATATGATTAATTAGAGTTATTCATCCTACATATTCAAGCCGGATATTCTTCTAACGGTGAGTTCATTGCTATTATTTTGATTATGAAGTTAGTTGAGATACATGAACTGGAAGTTGCGTTTAAAAACGAACGAACGCATAAAATTAAATTGCTGCATAAATTCCTATTTGATGCTGACGGTGATCGCTCTAATAGAAAGCGAATACGCGATTTTACTGGTTTCGGTTTTCAAACCGACAGCACCGAATTCAAAAATAAAATAACTAAAGTTCAAACTGATTTTTCATTAAATGATCTGATTACAGTGTGCAATCTACTTTGTATTGATAATGAGGGATCTTTAAACGATCTCGCAACCCGATTAGTGACATACCTTTCAGACTTGACCTTACTACAAAATAATATTATACAAAATGAAAGTGACACCGACTCGTAACCCGAACTGCCTTCAAATAATATGACTTCAAGTAATAACACTCAATTATCAAATTTTGACAAACAACAGCAATTTCCAGTTCAAAGTTTTATGCCATCGTCTATGAATTTTACTGATATTGAAAGTGTAATACAGTAGACGCTCGATTTTACGAACTCGTTAGGACTCATGCAATGTGTTCGTAAAATAGAAAGTTCGTAAATGGGAGTAACATTAGTTCAATGGGATGATGGTTGGGACCAGTAAATCGGTTCGTAAAAACGAAGAGTTCGTAAAAAAGAGGTTCGTAAAATCGAGCGCCTACTGTACCTCCTTTCGATGGTAGTTCTTTTAGTGATATAAACGTGTGGTTTAATAATTTTGAGGATGTTACTAATATGTTTAATTTATCTGACTTTCATAAATTCATATTTTGTAAAAGATCATTACGAGGAAAAGCCCAGTTATTAGCACAAACAGAATTTCATATTAATTCATATGACAAACTTAAACAACTCTTAATATCAGAATTTAGCACCACTTATAATTCTGCCGAGTTACATGATATATTAAATAAACGAAAATTGCAAGAAAATAAATCAATAGAAGAATATTTTCTTATCATGAAACAAATATGCTCGCGTGGTAAAATCGAGGATTCCGCATTAATGCAATACATCATAAATGGTATACCCGACGCGGTTTTCAGAAAATCAATGTTATATGGATGCCAATCCATTGTAGAATTCAAGCAAAAGCTCAAAATTTATGACAAAATTCGACATGACTTTGAGAACACTAAATTTCGTAGTCAAACCTGAAATGCCAATGAAAGAGAAATCCTTTCGACCAAAATCTGATCTTTTTTGCTTTAATTGTGGTTCCAAATAACCACAATTAAGCAATAATTAATTTGGTATAACAACCAGTAATACCAAAATCATACAATCACAGAACACTGACGAACATATACAGGCCATCAAAGAAATTTTGAAAACAAAGCCATATGACAACTATTTCCTTAAAAATAACGTTCTCTATAAAAATCATAAAGGTATCGATCTGATAGTTGTGCCGGATGAAATGCAGCTAAATGTCATTAAACACGTTCATGACAAAGGACATTTTGGCCGTAAACGCTGTGAAGAACTCCTTAACGAAGAATTTCTCATCCCTAATATGTCAAATAAAATTGATAAAATTATAGCGAATTGTGCAACATGCCTTTTGTATAATCGCAAACGTGGCAAACAAGAAGGTGAATTACATCCCTTACCTAAAGAAGAGACTCCTCTCCAAACCTACCACATTGATCATTTAGGCCCTCTTGAAACAACCAACAAAAATTATAAACATATTTTGTCTTTAATAGACGCATTTACTAAATTCGTCTGGTTGTATCCATGTAAAAGTACTTCTGCTACCGAAGTTATATCAAAACTACGACAACAAAGTCATACTTTTGGCAATCCTTCCATTATCATTAGCGATAAAGGTCCTGCATTTACAAGCAAAGAATTTGCTGATTATTGTCAAGATGAAAATATAAAGCACGAGACAGTTACAACTGGCCTTCCCCGTGCCAATGGTCAAGTAGAGCGACTCAATTCCACCATAATTTCTGTAATCTCTAAAATGTCCAAAGACGAACCGACCAAATGGTTTAAACATGTTCCTAAAGTTCAACAAGTCATTAATTCAACTTACCAAAGAAGCATTAAGAGAACACCATTTGAAATATTATTTGGTACAAAAATGAAACAGAAAGAAGATGTACAAATTATTGACCTCTTAAACAGTGCAGTCGAAGAACAATTCATGAAAGATAGAGAAGAGCTCCGTAAAGCAGCCAAGAAGAATATTCTGGAAATTCAACAAGAAAACCGCAAGCACTATAATTTACGACGTAAGAATGTAAGTACAAGCTTGGTGACCTTGTAGCAATTAAGAGAACCCAGCAAGGACCAGGTTTAAAGTTGAAATCTAAATTCTTAGGTCCGTATAAAGTAATCAAAGTGAAGTCTAATGACACCTACGACGTAACGAAAATCTCATCAACTGAAGGACCGATAAATACTAGCTCCTGTGCTGAATACATGAAACCTTGGCCTGACGAAAACTGAAACTTAAAAAAAAAAAAAAAAAAAAAAAAAAATAAATCTTTTCTTTCTGTGTCCTATAAACATTTTACAAATCACTGCTTTCAAAGAAATTTCTATAAGATGTTACGCTACTTCAACTATGATGTGCAGATTATTTTTTTTTTCTTTTCCCCTAAGAACAGTTACTGGTTTTTGTTTTTTGTTTTTTCAGATTCTATTTTACCACATGTCGCTGCGGCAGCTCCAGATGTCAGGACGGCCGCTTGTGGAGATTTCGCAAGCAACACCTGCATTAGACTAAGTGTCTCCGTATTTTCCGCTTCGAGATTAAAAAGGAAACGAGCCTTAATGAAGCTGTGTGAAGTGGAAATGCAGAAGAGGTAAAGAGAACGAAATGAGTTCGACGACGGAAGGTTTTGTTAAAAAAGGAACAGAACATATTTCGGAGAAATAAGATTGAATATTTACACGACGTAAGAAAATCTCAGAAATATATTCAACGACGTCCTGAATTATAGACTTTAAGCTAATTAAAGAACGAGAAGAGTGTTTATATCTGTATTTTTTATCTGTGTGTTCGTCCCAATAAATGTCAGTGCTCGTCCTAAAAGTGAGTTGTGAGTTATGTATGGAGTCTCACCCCCATATATATATAATCGAAATAAATTATGTATTAATACATTTCTGCATAGCAGTGCACCAAGATCTGAATATTTATAAAACTTCGTTATGGGACGAACGTACATTATTTGTATGTTTGACGTACAATTTCCGACTTGTTAACTTTACCAATGAGATGAAAACTAAATTCAAACTAAGATACAGTTTTAACATTTGGTCAAAGGCAAGGATTTTACAATTTCATACTTACAATGGAACCAGTTTTGGTGCTGCTCGCACCTAGCATTGAGAACTTGTGCATTTCAAAGCCCTATATTACGAAGTTTGAGAATCAAAAAAATTTTTCTCTTAAAGTAATATTCCTTGATTTTACAGCAGTATAACTTTCTGAAAATGCAATTTTCGAGCCCACTTATCGGGCTATTAACATCGAAATTTTTTAACGAAAATCATTTAAAAATAAAAATTAGTTAATAATAAGTATAAAATATTGGAAAAAGTTTTAAGATTCCTGCAAGAACCCACGAATTTGATTTTGAAAATTTGCAACATTATACTGACAATTTTAGCGGAGGAAAACTTTTTTTCATAGGGGGACGCTTTTTATCATTAGTACACTGTTAAAAATTTTGCAGCATTCCGGCAGGTCATTCGACCGTTTTTTGAAAAAACGGTTTCATAACCATAATTTAACTATATTCTGACCATAAAATGGGCAATAATATGGTCAGAATAGTGTTAAAATTACGGTTGTGTAACCGTTTTCGGAATAAACGGTCAAATGACCTGCCAGAATGCTGCAAATTTTTAACAGTGTAGAGCTTCCCGACAACCCTAGTCAAATGTCATAGCTGCTTGTCTTGCGTGAGGAGTGGTTTCGATTGTAATACCTGACCTAATTAGCTACTGTAAGTTTTCTAAATTGCGTAAGAATATTAATTTACTTTATGATTACTTCTACCAAAGGACCATTTAATACAGCAACATTTCATTTTAAGCGTTCGAAACTTTATTCCGTTCGATTTCAAAAGAAAATAGCTTTCTTATTTCGTATTTCCCTAAAAATATTTTTCAATGATCTTGAAACCTTTCATAGAAATATATTTACCATTTATATATTTATCGTCTGCATAGTTAAAAAAAAAACTGAATTCTTGTTTCTTATGCTATCCATTATCAAACAAATTGCAATCTGATATAATTCTAATATGTATTGTACATTTAATCCCCGTATAAAGCGGATGGAAAAATTGTTGTGCCATATATTATAAAATAGTAATAATAATAATAAATTAAAAGTGTAAAAAAGCATATAAAATATTATTTTTACAGAGAATTTTTATTTGTTCTCTAACTTTTATATATCGGGCTACAAAATGCACCAGGTCTCGATGCTAGGTGCAAGCAGCACCAAAAGTGGTTCCCTTGTTTGTTCGAATTACGTAAAATTACCAAGGGTGCAGTGTATAACAATTTATGCATACTTCTTCTTGTATAAAGCTTTCTTAGAATACAGGATTTCTGTATTTTGCGTTGTTTTTGAAGAGCTATATCAGTCATTCGTTGTACTGTAATTAACCGATAAGTGATATTATATAAAAACTACACTCTGAAAACTACATTGCGTAAAAAAATATGATTTTATAGAAATTAAGAAATGATTGATTTTTTGATACTAATAAAAAATAAATAAAATTCAGAGAACTAGTAAAATTCTTGGATTAGAATCATATAACTGCTAAAATACATAAAGTCGAATATTTAATTAGTTAAAGTTGAATATTTTCTCAATGAATATAAAGATTCTGAAAAAATAGTTTGCACAGTTAAGAAATAAATTTCATCAATTGATAGATGTATTTCACATCAAAATTTTTGGATTATTCAAGCGCCGAGAACTTTTAAGTTTTCATCTTAACATTAAAAGAGAATGTCTGCATCAAATCCTCATTAAAGCAGTGAAAGATGCAATCAAAAGAAGAAATTGAATTTCAGAATTTTCTTTCCAATTAAATAAATGGAATAATTAGGATATTTCTAAATTTTGTTTTAACTATTATATAAAAGAATTTTAATATTTCAGTAATTTCTTGACCTCAATAGGCTTTTTATGCGGTACAGAGCAAAGACGTGTTAAAAATTTTGAAGAATGTTTCCCGCTTAAAATATTCTTTATACACATGTTAGAAATCGAATGGGTAATTTTGAAGCTGTAGAAGTAGAATGAACTATGGCGTGAAAAAGGTGACGGAGATTTAACGCGTTTTACTCAGAACGGAATTTAAAAATGAGTTCGCACTCTAGCTCTTCTAATTTTTAGCTCACAGGCTATCAAGGCCTGAGAGCTAATGTGCCTGCCGGTTCTGTATGTATGTATGTATGCATGTATGTACGTAACGCGATAACTCTTGATAGAAGCATCCGATTTGCTTCAGGTTTTTTTTCTACGTTCATTCTGATAATGCGCTTCCCTGATTAGTTTTGGGGGTTCATTGGTTAAGTATAAAGGGGCGGAAGGGGGTTAGTTCCCTACCCTTAATTTAGATAAATGGGGTTTTGTTGCAGAATTATTTTATTTGCTCCAAATTTGGTATATACCGGTTAATTATGTTAAGAAGCAGCCTTGAATAGATTTGGAGGTTCATTAGTTAAGTATAAAGGGGGGAAACGGGGGCTAGTCCCCCCCCTTAATTTAGATACATGGGTTTTTCATGCAGAATTATTCGATTTGCTCCAAATTTGGTAAACCGGTTTATTATGTTAAGGAGCTTCCCTGGTTAAATTTGGAAGTTCATTAGTTAAGTATAAAGGGGGGAAAGGGAGGCTACCCCCCTTAATTTAGATAAATGCGTTTTTCATGCAGAAATATTCGATTTGCACCAAATTTGGTATACCGGTTTATTATGTTAAGAAGCTGTCTTGATTATATTTGGATTTTTCATTAGTTAAGTATAACGGGGGGAAATGGGGGCTAGATCCCACCCCTTACATTAGATAAATATGGGTTTTACGTGCAGAATTATTCGATTTGCTCCAAATTCGGTATGCCGGCTTATTATGTTAAGAAGCTGCTTTGATTAGATTTGGATGTTCATTAGTTAAGTATAAAGGGGAGAAAAGTGGCTAGACCCCCCCCCCCCTTCCTTCACTTAGATAAATGTGTTTTTCATGCAGATTTATTCTATTTGCTTCAAATTTGATATACCGGTTTATTCCGATATGGCGCTTCCTTCATTAGATTTGGAGGTTTAATTGGGTTTATAGAAAGGGGGAAAGGGGGCAAGTCCCCTCTCCTTAATTTAGATAAATGGATTTTCAAGCAGAATTATCCAATTAACTTTAATTTTTTTTTTCTTTGTTCATTCTGATAAGGAGCTTTCCTGATTGGATTTGGAGGTTTATTGGCTAAGTATAAAACGGGGAAAGTGGGGCTAATCCCTCTTCATTTATTTTTTGAAATAAGAGCATAATATACAATTAGTGTGAATAGCCTGTGAGCTCAATGCCATCAGTTTAACTGGCACTTTTCTTTTTATTAATCAATCATCTAGAATCTTTCTGACACTTTCCAACGTAGTTTATAAATTGAGTTTTTATGTCAGCCCGTCTGCTCATCTGTCCGTGCTGCCCTTGCCCGCCTAAATATACTCGAATTGTCATGCAATTCATATACGTTATTTACGTTTACCATAGGATGTTCAGTATTTAAAATGTTGTGTGTAGCATTTATATTTGATTTACAGGGACTCTCAAAAGTATCTCGTTACATTATGGTATTTAGGGGAAAAAACATTCGCGGTCTATTTGAATGATGTTACAATATTTCAAATATAATGATAATAATATGCATTACTACAATTTAATACCATATACTTACTGTAGAATATGAAGAGCATATTATTTATCGTTCATTTAAAAGAACACGCAAAATATATTGGATACAATACGGAAGTGTACAGTCTATTAGTGATAATTGCTGAAAGTGCGTTTTCAGCTATGATATGCGTTTTTAAGTTTAACTAAGTTTTGCGCACTAATAGGTATGTATAAGAGACAGGGGACTGGGAAATACGGGGTATCATATACTGGACTGTACAAAATATTGCAAATATTTTTTCACCTATTGATAAGAATTGCTCACGGTCTTTTCGCCCTATTATATGATTTGTGCTAAGCTAAATTTTAACATGCTATTTAGAATTTACATAAATGTATGGATAAAATATAGCACAAAAAGAATTGAAGTACTTATTCGGCTATGGACGTGGACAGTAGGATGGAACTTAAATATGGTAAACAAAAACTTTTTTTTTTAAATATGTAATAGTGAAAATATTTTTCTTTTTGGATGGATAAACTTTCGGCTGAAAAGGTTTTTTAAAATTAATTTGTTTTCTGGTTCCTCAAGGACGTCATAGTTTTACAATTTCAGTATGAAGTAACTTAAAATAAACAAAAGGGCTCTTAGCCCATATCTGCTTATATTAAGCAAATACTACGCAGAAGTCACCACGAGGAGATGTCTATGTATCGGCTTGCACCCTCCTTCCCTCCCTTTGTTATATTAGCTATTCTACATACTGGCACATAATACTTCTTAGTATCAAACTTTTTCATTACATTGAGGGACTTCAAGTTTCCCAAGATCCAGAGATTTATATCCAGAGACGATTGACGCAGCTTTCGTGACAATTTTGACACACCTTTCCACTGTTTGAGTGTGATAGGGAAAACCTAAAATCAGGTGTTTCCCCTGTTTATACTACTTTTTAAATTCTTTATCCGATAGGTCCGTCAAGACAGGATGTTCCGTTAGTTTACACTGGTTCCAATTAATTAAATGTATGTATTCGGAACCATCAAAGTTAAGGAGAGGAACTTCAAAATATTGCCAAAAGTATATTTTCATCATTGCTAAAATACACATTTCTCTGAATGACTTGATCGATGATATCTTTATATTGTTTTTCGAAGTACATGAACATTTAATCATTTCCCACAAATGAACAGATACATTCTTTGAAGAAGCTAAGAACTTTATGTTTAACCACATATGACTACAAATTTCAATAAGATAATCAGTGAGAAACTTTACATTTTCAGAAGAAGTTTTATAACAAGCATATAAAAGGAAAATTTTGTTGGCTGTTGTTAACCAACCAGAATAAAAAAGTTTCCTGGGATTTCTTTTCACTAATTCTTTCAGGAAATATGCCACTTGACAAATTTCAAGGTCCGTACTTAAATCATCAAAATTAAATTGTTCTAGCTATAATTCCATTTAGCTATAGTGTATAACTTCCATAAGTTAGCACTTTTTAAGTTGCTTTCCTATAGGGCCAGAAAATCCTTTAGGAGCCGTTGTTTTACCATTGAGATGTTGAAATAAGTGTCTAAAAGAAAGTTCGTTTGCATGTAGTCAACAAATTATCCATTGTAAAGGTTTTTTCAATAATTGAAATTTTGATAACTCCAGATTTCATCCTGTATTAAAATGGTTTCGTCGCACGCATAAGTTTCGAAATTGAAATGTCCATCTTAGTATTTAGAAAATACACCAAAATTTTATTGGCCGTATTAAGAGCAGATGAAGATATATTCTGATCCTAGTTTTTCAACTAAGACCAATCTGTTATTACTCCGGTTCTTTCAACTGCTTGATTATCAAATTCATAGTCAGCAGAACTTACGATTGATCTATTGCCTTCCAAGCTACCTTTCTTCAGATGGGGAGAAATTCATGAAAACATCACTTTTCTTATTTTAAAATAACTTTTTCTTCCTTTGATATTTCTTTTTCAAGACTTGCTACATTGTGGATCACTTTCTAAGTAGTTTTTATATCGATTGATTGTATTGACATCATTTTTTCCTCTCTTTGGTCTTTGAGAAAGTTACGTTCTTGTTCTTATACACGACGGTATCTTGTGTATTTACACATTATTATTATTGTTATTATTATTATTATTACGATTACCTAAAATTTTACGGTTTCATATTGTATGGGAGATTATTCTTTTTACAATTAATATATTTTTTCAAATTTTCGCATTTCTCTTGATAGTCTAAATAATTTTTATGATTCGTGTATCAGAAACCAATGGAATTGAAGTTCTCAACGATACAATTATACTTGTATCAGCAATTGCCTTAGGTATTTCAGAAACAGTGTGTTCAAACACAGTATTAGCAGGAGTTAAGGTACCATTTTTTATTTCATAACATAAGAAATTAATTTTATTTTGAAGAAGGTTACATTTAGATGGATTAAGTTTTATATTTTACATTCTGCATAATTCAAAAATTTTGGTAAAATGTTGTAGACGTTCTTTCAAAGTTGAAGAGAAAATAATTATGTCATAAAAAAAATAGCAGGCAAATTCGATTTTTTGTTTAGTAAGGATTCTTCTAATGGTTCTAATTAATATTGGGTGACCTACCTTTACACCAAAGGAGAGAACATTCCATTCTACCAGAAATTCACTGGCATTGCTCTATTTGAATTCTTTTCCGGCTTTTATTTCGATTTGGTTTCACAAGCACATATTCTATCGATTAATATGCTATTCCAAGTATGTGTAAACCATATTGAAAAAAATACAGTGAAATACACCAATCACACATCACCAACCCGATAATACAAAAAACCTGAAGTCGTAATATGTAGCTACAGTGGAATACCACATCGTGAATTCAATGGGTGTTCTCACTTAAATATGAAAGAAGCTGCATTTTTCATCAAATAATTTATTAGACTTCACGTATCGGCGAACATTTCCACCGGGTGTCCAGTTTTACCCATATTTGGGCCATGTTACGTCTTAAGCATAGAATTAGGATGTTAGATTATTAGAGAAACATATCGAATTGAATAAAAGCTCACCCGGTGACATGGATTTATCAGGCAAGACAGAAAACATACAAATTCTGCTCTCTAATGCTGTGTAACCTCGTTTTATACTAGCAATACACCCAAACATATGTAAACGTGCCGTAGGGACGCGCGAACGGAATTCAAGTTAGGGGGATGTCAGGGGGACGGTGAGCCTAGTGACTGGTTGAAAATGTTGAGCAAGGTGGGCAATTCATGACGTAATGCACTGTTAAAAATTTGCAGCATTCTGGCAGGTCATTTGACCGTTTTTTCTGAAAACGGTTTCACAACCGTTAATTTAACACTATTCTGACCATATTATTGACCATTTTATGGTCAGAATACAGTTAAATTATGGTTATGAAACCGTTTTTTTCAAAAAACGGTCGAATGACCTGCCAGAATGCTGCAAAATTTTTAACAGTGTGTCGAAACCCTTTATCGGCGGCGAATAATTTAAAAGGTGAACAGATGGACGCGGGAATCCTTCTCAAAGGTTGCTGGGATATCGAAGAATAAATTTAATAAAATAAAAACATGGTATTAAGAAACATTTTAAAGAAATAAAAATTTATTACCTCAAGAATGAAGGAATAAAGTAGATTTGGGTTTTTTTACAAAGAAGTGTCGCTTTTGACAGATTAAGGTTTTCAGAATAAGAAATGCAGAATGCGCTGATTTAAGGGCATGGGATTAAAATATAATTGATATTTAAGATATTATTAAAAGACAGGGAAACAAGGTAGATATTGTAAAAAATTGGAATAATTTAATTAAGGTAATTAAGGCGAAATATTTTTGTTATTAAATATGTATATATTTATTTATAGAGACTGTCAAAGGAAAAACGTGTCCATCAGCGACTCTGACATCATCACGTTATGGACAACAATAGACGATATTAAGTGACACAAACATATGTTGGTTTGTTGATTGGTTTACAGGACATAGGGGAAAGAATTTGTTAATTGAAAACTCTGATGGACTCACTTTTTTCATCTTAGGGTATTTTTTCCCCCTAACAAATAAAAAAAATCTTTTTTATGTAAAAAATACCAATTATGTATTCAAATAATAAAGATTTCACATTTATTAAAAGCTATGCTATGTACGCAGAAATAACTAAATCTTTAAGCGTAATTAATTTTAATTAATACTCAAAGGAATTTCAAATTACATCAAAAAGCAATTAAAACTGCATGAAACAAGCATAAAATTAATTTTTAAACTTAAGCTTAAAAAATGTACGTATGCAATTAATTAACTTAATTTAATATCCACATAAAAATTGTTTACACCAGAGAATAAGTAATTACACTGTATTTTTTCCATAAGAAATGAATGAAAAAGTGTTCTTGGAAAACTAATCAAGTAAATGAAAACAAAAAACAAAGCATTCGAACAAAATGAACGTAATCTTTTGGAATAGATTAAAAAAATCATTCATTTTTGAAGTGTTTTATAATATTGCTATTCATATCAAATTGAAACAAATCACTTCTTTTGTTCTATAACATGGAATTAGAGTTATGCGAGTGAAAATTTACAAATGATCCGAATCCGAAAATTCCATTAAAAACTAACCTGTTACCCAATTCGAACCAAATTTAGCGCAGATTTCAGAAAACTTAACCAAGTGAAGTAAGAACAACATAGTATAATTAGAATATAAATATATTAGATATTAGATTCAATCTGAGCATCTGTATGAAATGTTTTTTTTACTGCTCATGCGCGAACGATATGAAATATTTTTTTTTTTCTCAGGATTTTGTATCCAACTCTATAGAGCTACTCATTTATTAACAACGGTTGAATATAGGGAAAATTCAGAAAGATATTGGCGACAGTCAGAATTGGCTGAATTTCAATTGCTTTCTAAAAGTAGCTGGATGATCAGGGATTTTTCTCAAATTGTCATTTTTTAAGAACTATTAATTTATACATTAGTTCTTGGAAAAAAACCAAAACAAGCATATTTCAACATAGAAAAAGATTTGCGAAAATCGAAGCACCCGTTTTAAATGTATTCGTTGACGTTCCTTAAATACTAATTCCTTCGTCTACAACCAGTTATTAAAAAAAAACAAAAAATTTTCAAACATCCCTTATTATTCTGCTTCTTTACAAAGGCAACTGAAATTCATTTTACTATATCGCCGACATCTTTATGAATTATCAAGATATACGCCTTCTCTTTTTTTAGTTGCTCTATAGCGTTCACTTCCAAATCATGGAATAAAATCTTTGGTAAATAGCGCATGCGCAGTTAAAAATTATTTTATATAACTGCGCATATTTCGTTATACAGGGTGTCCACTCTCGACGGTATCCAATGGATTCCTAAACCATAAGTCATAGACATATATTTCACTTACAAAAATGTTTTAAATGAGATAAAGAAATATTTTAAAAGCGATTTGGGTCAATAAAAACATTTTTTTTTAAATTTCGAAATTTAAATCTTTATACGGGCCCCCCGTCCTATAAGTTATATTTAGTAATTTTTTTTTTATTACACTGAGAAGTAAGACAAAAAAGTCCCGTTCATGTAACATTAACATTGACCGAGTTATGAGACTTTAAAAATGCATGACTTATACCACTTTTCTAATGAGTTTTACAAATGAGTTCGGCCATGTTTTGAGGGGTTATATACCAAGTGCTTAAAGTATTCGAAGAACTTATTTCATGTGCATTTACGCTTTGAAAATAATCTTACTCTCAGCCATTTTTTAATATATCTGACGAAATTATATTTCTACTAAATTTGTGAATAACCCCTAATTTGCAACCAAAAATACGCTCCAACTTTAAACAGCTATTACTCGGTCAACGGGACATTTTTTGTCTTACTTGTCTTACTTATACTTTAACAAAGTATACTTTTTCAAATATTGTTCATTTACTTCAATTTTTTATTCATATCCTAATTGACCTCGTAATCAAATCTTCATGAAAAAATATGAGGTCAAACTTGTTCTTTATTTTCGCCAAAGTTTGTGATGTACTTCTTTAAATATTCAATAAAACGTCTAAATTGAAAATTGTCCCCCGACTTTTGGTAATGTTACCGTATCTCTAGGGTACTATGCAATAAAATTGAATAATTGGTATTTATATTTAATTGAAGTTGAAGGAATAAACTTTCGTTGATTATAAAAACGAATAATTCATTTGTAACAATTTGCTAAAAAAAAATATTTAAATTTGGATCTCTAATATTAGTGTCAATCAGAAATCTATAACGGTAATAAAAACTTTTCCCAGTAACCCAATGACTATCCAATAATTACCAAATAACATAAAAACAAAATTAAGATTTTATTTTTAATTGAACTTTAACAATATAAGAATCAACAAAGATACGCATAATGATACTTTTAAACAATTAAGATGCATTACAAATAGTATTGAAGTCGTTCAAAAAAATTTGTATTTCGATCAACAAATATGTAAAATTTCAAGATTAAAGCACATTAATGTAAAATATCAAAGGACAGTTAAGTAAATTTTCACTACATAAGTAACTGTTGTAGTGCTAATACTTTTTTATTAAATGTATTTTGTCTTTTCTCGCCAAAATGAAGGCATTACTAATTAAACAATTAAATCCTAATTCAAATAAAAAACAGTACTCTCCTGCACCTCAAAGATTCTGTGTAAAATTACCGTAGTACAAATTTAGGTTAGCCTTAAGTATTTTTTAAAAAGAAGAGATAATTACTGGAACGCAACAAAACACACGTTTAAATTGGAAATGCAGTTCTTCTATTTGAGAAAAGTTGCGTGTGCCATGTTAATTACTTTCAGTTGTACTTTCTAAAGAAGAATTATTTGCATCATAAGAAAATAAAATTGAAATTTTTGCAAAACAATTTTAAATTCTAGCAATTTTATTTTTTTTCTTCTAATTATATTGGATAATGCAGTATTTAAATGTTCCCAATTTAGTGAAAATTGTTTCTCGTAAGACAATTTTAAACTTAAACTTAAAATTTAAAACTTGATTTCAAAAATATTTTTCTATTTTTTTTTTTTCATTTTGGCACAATAAAGTATATTTTCGAGATAGAAAAGTAACATATGATACAAAAACACTTAAAAAACGAGAAAGAAAAAATCATGCATCAAGCATAGATTACGAAACACTTTCCAACACATTCAGAATAATGTAACAAAACTGCACCGTTTAAAAAATTAAAATATTACGTCTAATTCAACCATATGGAAATGCATAACACATTTTAAAATTCAATTTTAGCTGTTCACATCTACATTTGGAAAAAATTCCGAATTTTTTCAGCAGCCCTGTATACGATATACAGATTTCAATATCTATTAAATACATGCATGCCAAAATTTAGTTCACTTAAGAAATACATATACTATTGAAAATTCCCCTTCAGATATGTCCTCTAATAAGGAGAGTGGTACGTGAATACTTTTGTGCAGCCCTGTATATAAGGTATAGAATTCATATATAACGAGTAACATGCAAAAATTAATAAATTTAAAAGCACATTCGGAATTTTAAAGCGCTCGAGCAATTATTACTCAAAGAGAGTATTGTAACCGATTCCTTTTGTATGTCCCTGTAAATGAATAAAAAATGCTATGAATGACCTATTTAACATGATCGTAGTGAAATTCCGTGATTTATATCAGTTTTAATACATTTGAAATAGCGTAATGTCATTAAAATACTCTACAAACGATTTTTCCCCATATACCATAATGTAATGGAATACTTTTGAGTGCCCCTGTAAATGAACTATTAATCCTACATACTTCATATACAACGCCAAACATGCTTTGATGACCCTAAATAAGCTTTATCAATTGCATGAAAATCCCAGTTTATTTACGGGAGTTAGAGCGTAGGCAGACGGCTAGACAAAGCGAATGCATAAATACTTTTCAACTTTGTTAGAGAGTGTTAAAAGATGAATAACTAGACATACGCTTTAAATAGCTAGCTGACTCATGCTTTTATATATGGGCTTTACACAGTGATTGAACTTGTTATTCTTGTAATATAATGTACGGTTCTTAATGAAATACTACAACATCCCTAATTTTAAGTTTGTTGATGTGGATGTTGTTTCTCAGCTGCCATCACACCCAAGATCTCCAGATCTCTCGATATGAAATTTTTACATATAACCTTGAGAACCCGAAAATTCTATTTAAAATCAAATCGAAACCTGAAAAAAAAATTCGTCATCCCGAAATCCGAGACGAACCGGAAATGTAAGAAAATTAATCCATATTTTATTACCACTGTCTGCTACAAAATTCGCTGAAGTAACTAAAGGCCATACACCAAAGTACCTACAAAAAATGTATAGAGTGTTGCGTCCTGCGCTGCTATAGTTGTATAGAAATCGGTTGGGTCTGCATTGAAGGTGACAAAAAAAAATGAAGGATAAATTAATTTTCTATGTTTTGTTTAACAATTTCGGGTACTTTTTACACAGATTGTGCACTATAAGAGATTTATTATAAAATATAATGTGCCTATCATTTATCTACCATTACAGGGAGACACAAAAATTCGCTTACAGCACGATCTAATGAGTGGTAATTGGAAATGCTGTGTTAATTGTTCAATGCATTTTTAAATTTAACTTTTTTTTGTATAATACAATGTCGATATAAATTACATAGATTATATACAAGGTTGCAGAAAAGAATTCGTGTACAGTTCTGTTTAGTGACGGAAATAGCTGAATGGGAAATTTCAAATGCGTTTTTCTTTTAAAAACTTAGCTAAATTTAGGCATGCTATGCAGCATACATACAAATCTACAGATCATAAAGAAGCTGCAGTATGCAAATTGGATATTTTTCTTCTTGTATAATGTAACTGCTAAAGTAGAGTTTTCAAATGTTTAATGTGTTTTCCAAATATCCAGTTTTACCAGATGCCATCTTTCTTCTTACACTGTTAAAACATTTGCAGCACACCTTCCAGTCATTCCAACGATTTTATAGAAAATGAATACATAATTGTATTTTCTGCCCATTCTGACAAACATAAGACAACAAACATAAAACTAGGGATGTTGTAGTATTTCATTAAGAAATGTTAATGTGTTTTCCAAATATCCAGTTTTCCAGATACCATCTTTCTCTTTACACTGTTAAAACATTTGCAGCACACCTTCCAGTCATTCCAACGATTTTATAGAAAATGAATACGTAATTGTATTTTATGCCCATTCTGACAAACATAAGACAACAAACATAAAACTATGGATGTTGTAGTATTTCATTAAGAAATGTTAATGTGTTTTCCAAATATCCAGTTTTCCAGATACCATCTTTCTCTTTACACTGTTAAAACATTTGCAGCACACCTTCCAGTCATTCCAACGATTTTATAGAAAATGAATACATAATTGTATTTTCTGCCCATTCTGACAAACATAAGACAACAAACATAAAACTAGGGATGTTGTAGTATTTCATTAAGAAATGTTAATGTGTTTTCCAAATATCCAGTTTTACCAGATACCATCTTTCTCCTTACACTGTTAAAACATTTGCAGAACACCGTCCAGTCATTCGAACGATTTTACAGAAAACGAATAGATAATTGTATTTTCTGCCCATCATGACGATATTTTGGCGAATAATAGGATCGAATACACTTTATAATATAGTCAAGTGATCGTTAAAAACGTTCTAATGACACACTCTCTGAAAAATAAAAAACCGGTAAATTTATGATCGTTTGCCCTTCAAATATCACGGGCAATAGCCTTATTTGAGGAAAACGGTTTGATCCATTAAACAAGAGGCCTTATCCCTTAGATATTTAGAAAAGTAAGGGTAATCCACATATTCTTACAGATCTATTCCTTCTGATAGCAAAAATACGGTACGACCCTATACATTTTCCTCCGCTAGTGTGTAACCCTTCATTTTAGCCGTGTTTCGAAACATAATGTCACTTAACCGTGACCGTAACATATTTTTAATCCTCCAAAAAGCGATTCTGTGATGATTATCTATTGTGCTACGTGCTACGAAACAGTAAAAAAAAAGTGTTATTGTGTTTTAAAGTGCATTATATCCCTAAAATTACGACTGCACAAAATGATCGGCGTGGATTTTTTTTACGGGGTATGACTGGAAACTATTCTGAACACTTCTGCCCGTAATTTTAGAGGGATATCTTTAACAGTGCAGTTTGTGGCCTATTTTAGCAGTGTATTAAAGGATTTTATTATAGTATTTTAACCGCGTTGGAAAGTGCTTCATAATCTATACTTGAAGCATGATCCTGCTTTTTTGTTATTTATTTGTGGACAAGACAGTTTAATTCTGTTTTTCTGTCAACTTAATCGTTATCTTACTTCTGTATGTAATCATAAAAATAATTAAATTTTTTCGTAACTCTATTGGTGCATTAAAAAAGAATTTTTTTCCGTGAGAAACGAAAAAAAAAAAATTCCTTCATACTCACATTCAATTACAATTCTAGTTAAGAATAAACAGTTAACTTACAAAATATGATAATATTGAATGAATCTTTATATAAAATACATTCTACCGCAGTCTTTTTTCTAAACTTAAATTAACTAATTGCATAATTTTAAGAAAACAAAACGAAGTAGTTAAAAGTCTTTGTAAAGTTAAACTCTATCGAAAATTTTAATCTGCACATTTTTTTCTCTTCCGCTAAGCGATGCATATAGGTTAACAAAAAGAGTATTTAAAATAAAAGATAAAATGCAAATATATTTCACATTCATTAACTTTACAGCTTTCGAAAGTTAATAAGCATGAAATTAATGCTGTGATATTTATATCGACCGAAAGTCCCAAAGGATTCAAACAATTTTAATTCTTATGGTATTAGTAGATTTTTATGCAGATTTAAATAAAAATGCACTCACGTATTTTTCTACAAATATTTTTTCAAAGAATTTTAGAGCTTAAAAAAATACACACACATATGTACATATACCTGTCTATTATTGGAAATCATGCCTTTTTTAACACTCACCGAAATGCTTGTAAAATTTTTATCAATTCAGTTTTACTGTCTGTTCATCTGTCTGTCTGCGCTCTAACTCGGGAAAGAATACTCTGATTGCCATGTAATTTATTTATGTCTTTGAGGCTTATCATTGAATGTGTGGCGCTTATAGTTCGTTTACACGGCACTCAAAAGTATTTCGTTACATTATGATTTATGGAATAAAAATCGATTTCAGTGTATTTTAATTATGTTAAAGTATTTTGAACATATTGAAGGTGATATAGATCACTGAGGAATATTAAAAGATGCCTACTATAAAATGTGGTGCGCAGAACATTTATTTTTCAATTGAAAGGACACAGATAAAAATCCGTTGCTATGTTATTATAGTATATGAGAAAAAATTGCTGGAAGTGCATTTTAAGTTATAGTATGTATTTTCAAATTTAGCTAATTTTTAACACTTTCCAAAAAATTTAAATGTGTTTATGCATTACGTTTGTCTGTCCGTCTGGTCGTCTGTCGACGCCGTAACTCCAGTAAATATACTTGTATTTTCATACAGTTGATAAACATTATTTAGGGTCATCCAGGCATGATAAATCGCTAAATATTTCACTATAAGATGATTACGATAGAATAGGGTATTTATAGTATTTATCGTTCATTTACAGGAACACATAAAAGAAATCGATTTCAGTACTGTCTTTGAGTAATAATTACTTAAAGTGCGTTTTCATTTTCGGCATGCGACTGTAAATTTAAATATTTAAATTTAACTATTTCTTTGCATTTTGCTAGTTGCATATAAATTCTATACCTCATAAAAGCGTAAAAAATAGCAACGTTAAAAGCACTAAAATTTTAAATTTTAAGCATACCGGTTTCGGTAGCATATAGCATACCTTCCTCAGTGCTAATGATGGCGGAAATTTGCTCACACATATAGGAGAGATGGGAATTCCAGTTAAAGGTTTATTGACCAATAGGAAACAGAGGATTGCAGGCAACAGCCAATAGGAAAAAAGGTGGGAAATGGAACCGAAGTAGTGAGGGGGGGGGGGGGGGGAATTAAGAGAAAGAAGTTTTTATGTAATATTTCACACAGTCTGATAATGGGGGGAATAGCGAATTCACAATTAACAATATTTTTTATATTTTTATAAATATGAAATGCTTCAAGGAAGTTCTTGTATAGAAGTAGGTTTAGAGATTATTTTAACCGAATTGAAGTCAAAAGTATGATTCATCTCCCAGCAATGTTTTGCAATAGAGGATTTATTGATTTCTTGTTTTTTAATATATTGTTGATGTTCTTTGATACGAAATTTTAAGCAGCGTTTGGTTTGTCCAATATAGGAAATGCCACACCGGCAATTAATACGATAGATACCCCATGAATTGGATAATTCAATAGGATCTTTGAGTTTGGAGAGGGTGAATTTATTGGTAGGGGCAAAAATTATATTGAAATCATATTGTCTAAGAATTTTAGCAATGTGAAAGCTTGATTTAGAAAAGAAGGGTAACATAATGCTAATATTGGAAAGAGTAGAAGACTGAGGAGAGTTTGAGGAACGAAGATGCTGAAGTTTAAATAGAACAGTGTCAATTATAGAAGGGTTGTAGCCTCTGTCAATCGCAATGGATTTAATGTATTGAATTTCACTATTAAATGACTGAGAATCAGAGCAAACATGCATGGCACGATTTATAAAGGCATAAAAGGCGGACATTTTTTGGCTTGGGGGATGACAAGAACGAGCATGGGGTGGCAAAGAAACAGCGAAGCTTTTGCGATAGACAGAAGTAGTGAAACCGTTTACAGTGCGAGTGACAAGGGTATCCAAAAATGGGAGAGAACTATATTGCACCAAGCTCCTACGTGATAATTATTCTATGCCTCATATACAGGGCTGCACAAAAGAATTCACATGCCTGCCTCCTTTCCGTGTTTCTCATTATTAGCGGAAATTGCTGAAAGAGAAATTTCAATTAAAGTATATATACGTATTTTTTAACTGAACTAGCATGCATGCAGTTAATAGATACAAATCTATATATCATATACAGTGCTGCTCAAAGTATTCGGATAATTTTTCCGATTGTAGATGGGAACACCTGAAATTGGGTTTTCAAGTGTCCCATGCGTTTCCATATAGTTGAACTAGACATAATATTTTAATATTTTAAACGGCGCAGTTTGGTTACATTATTCTGAATGTGTTGGAAAGTGTTTCATAAACTATTGTTGAAGCATGATTTTTATTCTCTTTTTTTTTTTTATTACTTGTGTGTTTAAATTCTCTAGATCATAAACAGGGCTGCAAAAAATAATGTGAGTACATTTCTGCTTATTGACGGACATAGCTGAAAGGGAACTTTCAATTGTGATATCAGTTTCCTAATTAAACTATATTTTCTCATACTATGTAGTACATATAAAAATCTAGGAATCATATATAGGAGAAAATAATTCCGATATTTTTTTCAAAGGACAAACGTGTCACTCTAACGTATCCGTCAAACTAATGTGATTTTGTGCGATGCAACAGAAGACAATTAAATTGAACTTTTTCTACTTTTTTTTGCAATTTTGTAATTTCTAAATACCGCACCTTTTCAAGTTTTACAACGTAGGATAGTTAAATAAATGTACAGTGAAACCTCCCTGTGCGACCAACTTCATCAAGCGACCACCTCCCTGAACGACCATTTTTTCATGGAACGAAATTTATTCCCATAGGCTCAATACTAATTTTACCTCCATTCAGAGACCATCTCAGTTGAACTCCCTCCATGAGAGACCGATTTCTTTAAAGAAAATGAAATAAATTTCGTTTTTTCCTGGTCGCTTGAAGAAGGTTTTATTTAAAAATTAATTCCGGAGAGTGCATTATTCAACTAACGTCTAAACTAAGTTTAGATTTTCTTTTTTTTAATCCTGGTAACTTTTAAGTGTTTTTAAGAGTTTTTAAGTCCCATTGTGGCTTTTTAGGCAATGAACTTAACTCTGATTGCAAATTAAGAATGACGGTCAATAAACTCTTCTGCCCTATTCTGTCGGAAAACTCTCAAAGAAATAGATAAAGTAATGAAATCGTCATTATTTGTTCCCGTCCACAAAAAAATACATTTATTTACTGAACTTCGAAAGGTCTTGGAAATAAAAATTATAAAATATAAAACTGTAAAATTAAAGCAAATCTCAATGTATTCATTTTTAAAACTCTGCAGTAATTAACTTATGTAATTAACTTTTATTTTGATACTTAAATTTTTATATTTTTTCCAAATCTGAAAAATAAATTTTAGTAACATTGTTACCATTTTTAAACAATTAAAATCTAGATGTAAGCATGACCTCCATTAAGAGACCACCTCTGGGAACGACCCAATTTTATTGGAACGGTACGTGGTCGGTTTAGGGAGGTTTTATTGTACTTTCAAATGCAATTAATTTGAAAAGTATATCACTCTGTGTTTGAAAACTGTATGCAATGTACGCACTTTTTATTGTTTTTAAAATAATTTTCAACCATGCATTTTTTTTCAAATTTATCTCTATCGCGTGCAGACGATTACGAAAATACACCCATTTGCACTTACATATAAATAGCTCTTCACTAGTTTACAGCTCATATTCCATAACGAAATTAAAACATTCATCGAACAGTAAATAAATAAAAAAATATAAATAAAACACAAATTTAAGACATGTAATCGATTTTTGCGCTTAAAACCCTGAAATATAAGCTATCAAAAATGCTGATTGGAAATAGAGATCTTTGGTGATTTCTTCGGCTGTTAACTCCTGACGCGAGGCCAATATGTAAATATCTCTTTTAATTCGTTTCAAAATTTTATTTTAACGCATTATTGCTATTTTTCATTTAACCCTTACCTGCGCGGAGTAATTCTGTTTATAGACTGGTGAAATAATGAGCTGACACCGCAATTTATAAACTAATTTATTAGAAAATACGAACTTGCTTATTTTGACGTACATTATAATAGGAAAATTTTAATTAAATATTCTTGGTGCCGTTTGTCAGTTTTGGAATTAAAATTATGTGTCCTTTTTTAAGGACACCACCCTCGAAAAAGGATTAAATATGACTTTTGGTATTACTATTGGGCATTCTAAAAATATATTAAATGTAAAAAAAAAAATTATATTATAGTTATATAAAAAGCAGGAGTCCCGTACGAAGTTTTCTCGCCGTAATTTTAGAGATTATTTGCTGATAAATTTTTTCACTAATTTTTATTCGCTGCATTTTTTCTATTCAAACAACGTGTTTTAATTAAACATAAATAGACTACATCGAAAGCCGCTTGCGGAACCTTTCGAAAAATTTCCGATTCATGTATGTGCCTTTGTATGTAAAGCGAAAAAGGATGTTAACATCAGAAATAATATACACTGTGTTCACTAAAGTCCCTTGCCACCCTCTTAACTTAGGAGCAGCTGCCATTATAAAAGTGGTATCTAGGCATAGTAAATTAGCCATGACTGAATGAAGTCGCCTACGGCGCCACCTGGTGGAAGACTGCAGAGTTAGCATTCCTATGTCTAAAACAGAAAGTGATAAGGCAAAAACGTGATTTACAAACTTATACAGCATCATCGATTTAGTACGAAAAGACAACTTGTGAACATTAATGCGAAGAATAGATCGGTTAAAACGCGCATTAGTTTTCTCGTAATTTCCTAACTGTGAAGTGGCAAAACGCTCTTACAAAGAAAAAAAACCCCTGCTAGTTAGGTATAACAATATGCATTTATTTGAGAAGTTCAATCTTCTCACTGTCAGTTGCAATGCACATGCACATTTGTCCGAAAGATAATCATTTCTCCTTCAGTTCAAGTTTCGTGACGTCACAGTGTACAAAATCCCGAAAAAACAAACGCGAGTTTTAACCCTTCTATTCTTCGCATTAATCTCCATAAACTGTCTTTTCGTACTAAATTGATGATGCTCTACAACTTTTTAAACCACTTTCCCCCCCATCTCTTTCCGATTTCAAGATAGGAATGCTAACTCTGCATTTTTGAACCAGGTGGCGCCGTAGGTGTTTCATTCAGTAGCGCATGGCTACATAACTATACCTAGACACCACTTATATGAATATAGCAGCAGCCATTCCAAAGTTAAGAGGGTGGAAATGAACTTTAGTGGGCATACTCTATATAACAGATGCGAGAAACCACATTATTATTATCAAAACATTTAAATTTAATAAGTAAGCGATTTTAGATAGAACAGTGCATATTAACAAAATGGCCGATTGCATTAACAACAGGGTTTGTACAGAAGTAAAGAAATATTCAAACGCGATCCTATATATATATAAAAAAAAACAAGCTCTGAAACAAGAGGTTAAATGGTCTGGCCTAATGCGCAATTATATCAAGATTAATCACACTGAATTAAATCCATGTGGTAGAAAGTTAAAATTAAATCCGTGTGCTAAGTGGTAGACTTAAAATCAGAAGCCCGAACTACCTTTGAGTCCAATTGTGTCACGCTGCACAGGCCTTTTATATTTTATAGAACTAGGGCGCTCTCCCCCCTACGAGCTACTCCCGCCAACCCCAGTACATTGGGGCGGTTTGATGATATAGGTAGACAAAATTCATTTTTCCGACAAAAATGCGCGTGCAGATAGCTGAATGTCTGTATTTTTGAGATTCGTATGAGTTTTGTCGAAAAAAAAATTGAGGTTTCGATTAATTATGAAGGAAAAGAAACAGTTGGTTTAAGGGAGTTTCAAAAGTTGCACTAGCTTCCTCTAAGTTTGAAAGCACATCGTGACTTTTTTGTTTTATTTGAAAGCACGAGTTTGCTGAACATATGTCACAGGATTGTCAAGGTCAGATTTAACCCATTTTTGTTTGAAAATAAGAGATATTAAATCTGCCTAACCATTTTTTTCAAAGGTTGTAATTCTGGAAGATTCTTGATGTTGTTTAAAAATTTCATCTTGGCTTTCAACATATTATTCAGCATTATTCAGCAATACGCATTTTTTTATAACAATGTGCCATTCCTAAACTATTGAAATTTTTTTTTAAAAAAATCCTGCAGATGTCTGCAGATCATCAAGTTCTTATTAATAAACGAGCATCATATTAACTTGCAGTGCATGTACGTATGTTTAGTTCAAATCTGGCTAGTCAAATTTAAACGACTTTTAATTATCCGATTGATCCGAAACAATGAAAACATGTAATTTGAATGGCAATACAATCTATTTATATAAAATCCAAGTCTCTGTGTGTCCCTCACAATTCCGATAGGACTGCCTCATTGAAATGAGTAATTGTTGAAAAATACTAATGCAGAGTTGCCACAGTAGCGCCAAATGTTGGCTAAATTGGCTAAATATCGCCAAATTTGGCGACAAAATAAGTTGTCATGTATGAAGCCAATTTGGCGATAGCTGGCTAATTTGGCCAAATTCCCATTTAAAACCATTAATCTTTCGTAAAGCTGACCACCGCAATTTAATTTAAACTCCGCTCTTTAAGAGGTTTTTTTTTTCAAATTCTATGAGTGAGAATTTAAAGTGTAATATACGAAAATGTACATCTTTACATCATCATCCCGACGCCACTAATAAAATAATCATCGATAGACGACGCTGTACTGTCTGAGCTCCTAACTGCGCGACTTTAATGTGCTTTAGGTATTTTTCCAGTATAGGTGCATTGGCGTAGAAGGAAATTTGGCAACACATTTTCTGGGAACCTAATCACTGACACTCATTTTTTTCGATATTTATACGATTTATTGGCACAGATGTAATATACGCCTCATATTGGCGCGATTGTTTTTCGCCTCCAATTTGGCGAAATCATCCACAGCATAAGCAGCAACATCCGGGTTATCATATGAAGCAAAATAACAACACTTTGGCACCAGTTAAGTACCCGTTGCGTATATGACATTGGCGTCAGAAAAAAAATCGTGCCGATATAGTATATGACATCTGTGCCGATTTATTTAACATAAAAAAAACCATTTATCTAATTTGATACAGAAACAGAAGTAATTTGGGCATAAAAAACATCAGTAATATACATATAAAATACATGATACTACTTAGTTATCCCGTCAACCAAAAATCTATCACCAAACTATAAGATCAAATGCCAATAATGCATTATCGTAAATGTCACATTCATTTGACTTTAAGCAAGTTACGCGTGTTTACGTCATCAAGTGATTATTATTTCGACGTTTTATTTGTATTTTTATTAATGTTATACTAATTTCTTTGTTCTTTCGTTATTTAAAATAAAAATTGTCAATTTGTCTAATTTGGCGATTTATATAATTTGACGACGGGATAACTAATTAGCGAAATTGGTCAACGGGATAACTAAGTAGTGCCAAATACATTTCTAAGCAAACAAAAAAGCTCATCAAGTTTGTTTTCATAGCTGTTTATATTATTTGACAAGAAATCTCTCTTTCTGATGCCCGAATTACACCAAGCTTTTAAAAAAAATGCCAAAGCCGCTATAGCGGAAAAGTACCAAATTGTCTCTTATTTTGCGCTATCTGCGCTATAGTTTGTACTATATGCATGGGGGGGGGATTAAATATTAAAGTTTCTATAAAGCAGTATAAGACTAAAAAATTAAGAATAAAATAAATGCAAAATAAGACTAAAACAAGAAAGAGCCACTTTCCAACACTTCCTGAATGCTTTAACAAAACTTTGTTATTTAGGGAGATAAGGTAAATAAGATAACTAAGTAAACATTTTAGAAAACGCATAAAAATATTAAAAAATTGATTTCAGCAGTTGCCATCCATAGCCAATAGTAGCGTTATTACACGCCACTATTTAGCTAAAATTTAATTTAAACTAAAACACTCTTGAAACTAGTAAAATCACATTTCCAGATATTATCATCCATAGACGGTTATGTATCCAATTCTTTGCGTTACCCTGCATATAATTTTATCTATATTCTACAAACATTTCTTAGTAAAATAAATGCTGTTCAGCGTAAAAATGCATAAATCCTTTAAAAACCACCTATAAGCAATTTACTTCCATGCTCAGTAACCCTTAAGAATTCTTTTGTGTAGCCCTGTATATGAACTACAGCATTTATACACACAGTATAGTATGCATAAATATAGTGAAACATAAAAGCGCATATCATAATTAAAAATGAATTTCCAGCAATCATCGCGTATGTACAGTACTTCAGAGAAAAGTTTCTTGGCAAGAAAGAAGTTTCGCAACGTATTTTCTGAAAACTTATTTACTGTTTCATACTCAAAAGCAATTTTTTCCATATGTATACAATCTATCTATCTATATTATAAAGGACAAACATATCTGTGCGTAATGGTTTTGCAATTTTCACGACTGCAAATTTTTAACATCGCACAGTTTCAATTTTTACATCATCGTATAGGGAAAAAAATGTACTTTTAAATGCGATTTATTTGAAAGCTCTATCTCAATTTATTTTTGAGATATTTATTTTTGTATAGTTTTTAGTACAAATTTTGTAATTGTGGCAACTGAAGTACTCCATTTCAGTTAAATTAAAAGCAAAGGGAAAATAGTCATGGTTTATTTATTTTTATTGATTATATACTTATTGATGCCATTTTCACATTACAAATAAAAGTAACCTTTTTTTCTAATTTTTGAACAGAAAATGACGTCAGCCAAAAAAAAAAAAAACACGCATTCTTCTTCGTAGATGAAAAGATTGCGGAAGATATTTCAATATTTTTAATTACGCTGATACTGAGTTTGAGACGCTAGGAAAAATGATTCAGTGAGTAAAAATGATGTCATATTTAAAACAAAACGATCATCTTCTTTGATAAAACTAAATATTTTAACAATACTAAATGGCCAATACTATGGCAACTAAAGGCGAATTTATGAATGATAAATTTTCGCCGGTACGGAGATTAGAACTCAAATTTTATGCAAATGTTCACATGAAAAGTTGTATCGGACGAACGTGACTTTGTTTTGAAATACATTCATTAATAACGTATTGCGCATTAAAATACTTTAAAATTGTGAATTTGAGTGATGCGTATGTAAATTTTGAGAATGTTAAAATTTAGGTTTTATGGGGAGGGGGGGGGGGATTTTATGATGTGACAAAGCGAAATCCTTTTTACTGATTTTTCATCCCGTAAAAACAAACGTAAGAGCCTCAATCGATATGTTCAACATAATTACTCATCTTCATTACGTATTCTAATACAGTTTAATTTTGAATAATTTAAGCAGTTGAAGTTTTTGAAAATAATATTTTGGCAATTTTATTTAAAAACATTATTTGTTTTAAGAGTTAGATAACCAATGCAAGATGAATTTTTTATTGTGATTATTCTTGTAGGTTCGATCTAACAGTTCCATTCTAAATGTTTTAATTCGTCGAATTTCGACGGGTTCCAACTCGTTTATTTAATATAAAAAAGCTATTTATCCATTTTTATAAAGAAACAGAAGTAATTTTTGCACAGATGTCATGTACGCATCGGGTTTGGCGTGATTTTTTTCTGACGTCAATTTGGCAAAAATCTCGCTTTCGAGTACCAGTTACATATATATTTTTTAATTATTTGCTAATATTTTGAAAAGGAAATAACAATAAATAAGTAAAATTTTAATTAATAACTATAGAACAAAACAGTTTATATAATAAAGAAAAGAAAAGAAACACTTTATTAATTAATAAATAACAATAGCCTGGTTACAATATCAAGCAAAATAACGCCATTTAGGTACCCCGGTGCTTATAAAGACATCTGTGCCGTAATTTGTATATAAAAAAAATTATCATATATATTTAGATATTATTTTTTATGTATATTTTTTATGTATATATTTACACGTATAAACAAAAATAAAAGTTCATTAGATTTATTTTCATAGCTGTTTATATATTTTGGCAACATAACCCACTTTCTGATGCCCGAATTGCGCCAAGCTTTTTTTTTTTTATATGCAAAGTGCCCTTTAGTGGAAAAGTACCTAAATAAATAATTAATAATGACAAATACATGTATAAACAAAAATAAAAGTTCATCAGGTTTGTTTTCATAGCTGTTTATATATTTTGGCAACATATCTCACTTTCTGAAGCCCGAATTGCACCACGCTTTTTTATAAAAATGAGCTATAAATGAAAAGTACCAAAATAAATTCGTAATAGAAATAACCAATCACATAAACTAAAACATTTTAGGAACAGATGTCATATACGCCCCCATATTGGCGCGATTTTTTCTGAAGCCAATGTCATATAAGCAACGGGTACTTAACTGGCGCCAATGTATCGTTATTTTGCTTGATATGGTAACCCGGATGATGTTATTTATGCTGTTTATGTTTTCGCCAAATTGGCAAGGGAAAAAAATCACGCCAGTATGTATATGACATCTGTGCCACATTTTATTTCGAGATCAAAGCATTGTTTTTAATTTCGATTAAAAAGTACATATATCCTAGGATAACTTCAGTTGGAATTAGGTTGATAGCTTAATATCTCATTCCATCAACCTGTACAAACAAGTGATTCATTCATCGTGAACCGTAAAAAATATTAAATCTTTGAGGTAATCATTCACAGAGTAAGTTCTCAAAGAATCAATGGAAAATATTCTTATGACGTCATAGTAGGTAAAATGGCGGCGGTATCGTTTGTTTATGGTTTGAATTCAGAAAGATTTTATTTTGCAATGTCTCTTAGTTACATTACTTTATTGTCATATTTATGAGATCAGAACAAAGCATATTTTTTCATTATTTAGTTATTAAATAATGAAAAAAAATATAAATGCGTGATTTGAAAAAAATGAAATAATTTTCTTTCTTAATACTAAAAAATAACGTTGACGTAAGAGAGGGTTTAAGTTAAATAAGTGTAACTGTTTAATTCTGTTGTAATATTCAAAATAACTGTATTTATTAGATTTCAGTAAACAACAGCAGCGATTAAGCTTTGAAGTTAGAGGAATTACGATGTCATTTCAGGACCTTTCTTTTGTAGAAGCTTTTCTAAATTCCATATATACATGGAAACTCTTCAGTGTTACAAATATTATTCCTAGGACTGACATAACATCAGAACGGCCGGAAATTTTACACAAGATTTTTAAAATTAATTTATATCAGAAATTTTATTAAAAACTTGTTACGTCTTTGTTATAGCGGCCCACACAATTATGATTATGACAAGTTGTAGCCAACTTCGCCAATGCATCAACCAAGATCGTGAAGCACACATGTATAATACCATTTCATTAAATCGTATACGATATTTTAATAGTTTTTACCCTACTTCAAGTGTGTAATTTATTTATTTTTAAGAATTAACAATCTAAATTGTCCAATATATGAATTTAGAAAAAATGTAAACAAAGATTGAATAGACATGACCGCAAAAAGCCTCAAATCCGCACAACACTTGGAACTAAACTGCGCAGATTAATGGTCTTCTACTGTACACAGTTTTCATAAATGTGTTTAATTCTATAATTGTTTAATTCAATAATTTTCATCTATCATTGCGGAACATCCCAGGAAAACTCATATTCTTACACATGAGTTGTAAATATCTTTATATCTAATTTTCCGCCATTTTTGACGGGCTACCTTTCTAGTATTATTATAATTTAAAGAAAGTAGAAGTTTGTTTAGAATACTGTTTCTATAGGGCTTCACACATATTTTGATTAAAACATGCAAGTTAATTTTAAACCAATTTCAATAATCTGATTGAGCTGAAACTTTGCTCAAGGTATGTAGTTCTGATGACAATGCGATATTATTAACGTAGCAGCTGCCCTTCTTTTACAGGGCCACATAAATGATTAGTTCTAATCTTGCAAGACAATTTTAAACCACTTTTAATTATCTGATTGAGCTGAAACTTTGCTCAAGGTATATAGTTCTGATGACAATGCGATATTATTAACGTAGCAGCTGCCCTTCTTTTACAGGGCCACATAAAAGATTAGTTCTAATCTTGCAAGACAATTTTAAACCACTTTCAATTATCTGATTGAGCTGAAACTTTGCTCAAGGTATGTAGTTCTTATGACAATGCGATATTATTAACGTAGCAGCTGCCCTTCTTTTACAGGGCCACATAAAAGATTAGTTCTAATCTTGAAAGACAATTTTAAACCACTTTCAATTATCTGATTGAGCTGAAACTTTGCTCAAGGTATGTAGTTCTTATGACAATGCGATATTATTAACGTAGCAGCTGCCCTTTTTTTACAGGGCCACATAAAAGATTAGTTCTAATCTTGCAAGAATATTTTAAACCACTTTCAATTATCTGATTGAGCTGAAACTTTGCCTACATCTGTTTTTCCTATGACAATTCTATTAAATAATAATTTGACGAACGTAGAAATTATGCATTTATTACAGGGCCACACAAAATATCGCGGAAGGATTGTTGCTAAAAAGCAAAAATTTTTATTAAATTCCTGCAAAATTACTATAGGTTATTGAGATACAAAATAGCATTTTTTAAATTGAAGACAAAGTGCCTAATAGTTGTATTTCTTTTACAGAAACACGTGAAAATTTTGGATACATTACTGTCTAGATGCAGAAATTTTATTTCAAACTGAAAAAATTATATAGATTTTTTATTCACTCAATAGCATTTTTTTAACCAAAAATAATTTTGATAGTATTTATATCTTTTACAGGGTACCACAAAACATTAAAAAATTTTAATGTAATATTATTTAAAAAAAATTATTTTTCAGGATGATTACACAAATTTCTCGAGCAATTCTAAGTAGACAAAAATACTAAAAAGAAATAAATGTTAACTTATAAGTGCACATTAAATTGTTTTTTAATTAATTGTAAAATAAGTATGTTTAACGCATTATTTGTAACGCATTAAACAGGATGCCCACTAAAGTCCTCCCCACCCTCTTAATTGCAGAACGGTTGCAGCTATAGTCATAAAAGTTGTGTATAGGTATAGTAAAGTGGCTATGTGCTACCAGGTGAGACAGCTTCCAGCGCCACCTGGTGCAAAACAGCTGAGTTATTAGCTTCTCGTTTAATCCTTCATTTTAGTCTAGTTGAAATTGGAGCCTTCGCCTGTTCAATCTTGAAATCCCAATGGTGGCCAAGTGGTTTGTTCGAAATAGTCGGGAGGTTTTGACATCTTTTTATGGTTTTAAATATCTTGTATATTTTATTTTTCAATGTACACTGTTATAGCATATTATTTGTACATATTTCTGAGTTTTAGCTCATTACTTAAAAAAAATTTTTTCAATAAAACAGAAAAATTTAACAAAAATTATTAAAAATATCATTCATCATTATTTTTTACTTGAATTAAGAATTTTCTTTTAAATTATAAAAAAAATTAAACGTTGAAAGTACCATGTTTCATATTCTTTAGACTGTCTAAAATTTTAAATAACAAATAAAGGTAAAAATATTTTAAATAGCTTCCACTTTTTTAAAAGTACATTAGTCATAAAAGAAAAAAAAGACATTTCAGTTTCCTTTAAAAATGACACTTGTAAAAATTGGCATTCAAAACATTTTAAGCCCTAACACTATTTTATAAACGAATTAGTCATAAAAGAAAATAAATGCATAAACTTTCCATTTAGAACATGAAACTGGTGAAAATTATTATCCAAGATCGGAACAAATTTTAAAGGATGGTATTATGATTTTTTTTTTTTTAGGTAAAATGTTTACCATTTTGAGAAATTTTGTTGAAGGAATCGTAAAAATTCATAATCCCTTTAACAACAAAAATTTTGACTTTTGAAAAGTTTTTTTTTTTCACAGACGTTAGGAAAGTTACTGAGAAATAATAATTTTTCTGAGATTTCGTTTTACATTCATAAATGTATCATTGAGTACTTTTTATACTGTTTCATGTAAATTAACTTGGCTTTTTTATGCAAAAATGGAGTTTTCTACACGTTTTTTCCCACATTTCTTGATAGGATAGAATTGTAAAAAATACATACACAGATGTGTTTCAGATGACTGTGCAGTAGAATATCGATTAACCGGAATTGGATTATCCGGATTGAAGATTAATCGAGACGGTAAAAATCTCACAGTTTTGGATGCATTTTTTTATGTTGATGCAGCAGGAAAATTAGTGAAAAGCACCGTAAGTAAGAAATCATGGAGGGCAATTTTTTTCGGATGAAGACAATGAAATTCCTGCACATAATGACTATAGTACTAATTTTTCAGAGAAAATCTTAGAAGATTTAAGAAAGTTAAACTGCTCTGAAAATATGGACGAAGGAGCAGTGCAACAGTGCATTAACGAAGATTCGAAATTGGAATGTTACGAAGTTTTAAAAGACGATGATATTGTGTCTCGTGTCGCTTGTGGTTCAGAAGAAACAAGGAATTTCGAAGTATGTACCGAAAGTGGTGATGAAAATTTTGTAGCTCATCGAAAATTAAGTCACGATGACTCATTAGCATACACTTAGCCGTTACTTAATTACATAGAGCAAGTAGATGAAAGCACACTACTGAAAACATAATGTTAAGAAATTTGCATAGGAAAATTCGTCAATGTGTAAAGGAAAAACGAAAACAGACTTCTATCATTTTATTTTTCACAAAACAATGAGGTTCACCTACTTTCTCTAAAGTAATTAAGTAGCGCCTCAGTGTGTACTAATGCGTCAAAGTGACATTTCTATTTTTTTATTGCACTAATTGTAAATTTAATAACATTAAAATGTATGTTCATTCTCTTTCTTTTGTATTGATTAAATTATTAATGTCCTATTGTATAATAATTTAACATTGTATATCCTTTTCCTAAAATTTTTCATAAAAATTTGCATGGTGACGCATTAGCATACAATTAGTGTTTACTTAATTACTTAGATCGAGTAGATGAAAGCACACTGCTGAAAAAATTATGTTAAGAAATTTGCATAGTAAAATTCGTTGAAGTGTAAATGAAAAACGAAAACAGTCTTCTTTCATTTCATTTTTCACCAAAAAATGAGGTTCAACTACTTTCTCTAAAGTAATTAAGTAACGCCTCAGTGTGTACTAATGCGTCACCGTGACATTTCTATTTTTTTATTGTACTAATTGTAAATTTAAATTGCATTAAAATGTACGTTTATTCTCTTTCTTTTGTATAGATTAAATTATTAATGTCCTATTGTATAACAATTTAACATTTTATATCCTTTTCCTATCATTTTTCATCAAATTTTGCATGTTGACGCATTATCATACACTTATTAGTTGCTTAATTACTTAGAGCGAGTAGACGAAAGCACACTGCTGAAAAAAATTACGTTACGAAATTAGCATAGTAAAATTTGTCGAAGTGTAAAGGAAAAACGAAAACAGGCTTCTTTCATTTTATTTTTCACCAAACAGCGATGTTTAACTACTTTCTCTAAAGAAATTAAGTAACGCCTCAGTGTGTACTAATGCGTCACCGTGACATTTCTATTTTTTATTGTACTAATTGTAAATTTAAATTACATTAAAATGTATGTTCATTCTCTTTCTTTTGTATAGGTTAAATTATTAATATAGTATTGTATAATAATTTGACATTTTCTATCCTTTTTCTAATATTTTTCATCAAAATTTGCACGGTGACGCACTATCATACACTTAGTAGTTACTTAATTACTTAGAGCGAGTAGACAAAAGCACACTGCTGAAAAAATTACATTAATAAATTAGCATAGTAAAATTTGTCAAAGTGTAAAGGAAAAACGAAAACAAAGTTCTTTCATTTCATTTTTCACCAAACAGTGAGGTTCAACTACTTTCTCTAAATTAAGTAACGCCTCAGTGTGTACTAATGCGTCACCGTTACATTTCTATTTTTATTGTACTAATTGTAAATTTAAATTACATTAAAATGTATGTTCATTCTCTTTCTTTTGTCTAGATTAAATTATTAATATAGTATTGTGTAATAATTTGACATTTTTTATCCTTTTTCTAATATTTTTCATCAAAATTTGCACGGTGACGCATTATTATACACTTAGTAGTTACTTTGTAGTGAGCAGAAGAGTCAGTATTTATGAATAATAGAATTTAATTGTCTTCTAAAGTATATTCTAAAAAATGCTTCACTCAATGTAATTTGATGTATAAATATTTAAAGGTTGCAGATATTAAACGATAACTAAAAACTTATTAGATGTTTTACAAAATCAGCCGTGCGATATAATAAAATTTTATTGCCATATCAAGAACGATCATAGATTAAATTAGATATGGTATACTTTAAGTTACGCTGTTGGTTATAAAGCGCTGCGGTCATTTTACTCCCATAAGACTAATTCGACCGAAATCTTCAAATTAAATTGAATCCTGAAACAATACAAAACAGAACTCAAACTGAAACAATACAAATCAGAACTCAAACTCCTTAGCACTCAAAACAAACAATGTAGCGCAGTTCTTTTTAACGACGTTGTAATAAACAAGTCGGAAATTGTACGTCAAACGTGGAAAATGAGGTGCGTACGTACTATAACTAGTTTTACAAATATTCAGATCTTGGTGCAATAACTGTTACACTCTTATGCCAAAATGCATAAATGGAAAATTTATTACATTATATAGGGTAGCTCTAGGATAGATGGCCTGTCTAAATATCTCCAAAACTTGATCTGCGCCATTAAACTCCAATCAACCAACCAACCAACCAAAACTTGATCATAGATTCCAATATAAACATTGTTCGTATGAAATAGTTTAACCTTTTTATTTATTGCGACGTGCAGCTGTTTTTTTTCTATTATAAAAAATAAGTGTAATTTTAATGTAAATTAAATTGGTGGTTGAATATATATATATATTTTTTTTTTGACTTAGGTATCTGAATGTTTTGCAGCACGTACGTTATGTATATTTTTTACTATGTGTACTTTTAATGCACGTATATAATTTAATATTTACTTCTAAGACTAAAACAAAGGCGTACAATGTCTATTGATGCTTTAAATTGGGCGAACATCAGTCCTTCAATTTCAGGAGAGATGGCCACATGAAATCGAGGAGAGATGGCCACCTTTAATCATTATTTCAAAATAATTATACTTAGTGGTTGTTTTAACTAAATACAATTAAATTTAAAATAAATATATAACGTTTACGTTTATAACTATATTAATTGATATATAATTATATAAATTTTAGCTAATATAAATATTTTAATAATAATATAATAAGACCTAACAATTCATTTGTCTCAGAAAATACTGCAAAACGTCGGAAACTTTCATAACTGAAACTGATAAATAGATAAATAAACTAAATTAACGTAATAAACCTACAATTAACGCGAAAAAAAAAAAACCCCGTCAATTCCAATAGCGAAGAAAACGAAACACATTTAAATTATCAGATTCTGCAGATTCAGAGTAAATAGAATTGGACTCGGTTGATTGTGCAAAACAATATAATATCACATCCAAAAAATATGTCTGGGTACAGTGCATAAGGTACCTGAAGTGGTTCCATGAAAAGTGTACCAATTATCAAGACCTTAGGCAAGCATGTGGTAAGATTTTATGAAAAGTGAAGTATTAAAATTATACTTCATTTTTTTTTTATATTCGAGTTTTCTTAACTCATTTTCCATCATATAACTGCATCTTTACAAATTGCTATATGTTTTTCATGATTATTTATATGAAATGTGTTTTTTTTTGCTACTAGGGGGCTCTTCCCCCTACGAGCTACGCTCGTCAACCCCCCCCCCCCCCCGTTTAGACATCGCAAACTCTAACAGCACGCTAATCTGATCGACTTTAAAAAGATTTCGGAAGATTGAATTATAATTTGAACCTGACGTAATTCTGACCAAACTTTTCTTTCTCTTTTTAATATTCACGTAAAAATACTTTTGTTAGAAATGAAATATTATGATCATCTTAAAATATCAAATAAATGTCTCGCGCAATTTTTTAATTTAAACTGTTTTGCAATATTATTTTTTGTTCATTTTACGTAATAAGTGTAATGTGACGTAAATGTGACGTAAATTCTCCTATTTAAGACTTCTAACGCATGTTAATGAATTTATTATTTTACAATATTCTTTCTCTTTTAAAATTCACGTGTAAGTATAGTTTTTATGACGTAATTTTCAATGAGTTCTTGTTTTTTATATTTTCTGTTTATAATAGTCAAGTGTAAAATAAATTTTTAATTTGAGGCAAGCATTATTGTTTGCGCTGTTTATACAGTTGGCAACAGTTTAAATTAACACAGTTTTCTAAATTTTGTAAAAAATATCTCTCGAAATGCTGAAAATTTGAATTTAAAATAGAAATAAAACCTCAAAAAAATGAGTCAAATTAAAATACTAAAAGCAGTCTGCACACCGGGAAATTCTGACGCATAAAATGATCTAAAAATGATTAAATTCCTATATGCAGTTGTTGCTCCTATAAAACTTTTTTAATGGAACGATATTGTCCAATTTTGGCTTTAAATATCCCTTAAAATAATTCTTCGATTTGAAAACTGTCTGCATCAGCGTGTTTATCAGACATTTCTCTATAATACTACCGATTTTCATATTTTTGTATGCAACAGTTTTTTTAATATTAACGAAGAAAGGCCATGCTTAAGTCTTCAAATTGGATGCCGATCTGTCTGCACGCCTGTCTGCCGCACCGTAGGTCGAGAGTTCGACTCCCGACTGGGCAAGGTTCACTCAGCCTTTCATCCCTTAGGGGTCGATAATATGAGTACCAAGCTTGCTTGGGAACTAAACACCGAGGGTCTCGCGTTAGGTATACCACCTGGCCCGGGCGCATGCTGCATAGCACCTCGGGGCCCAGGGTCAAGAAAACAGAGATGGGCAGTGTCGGCCCAGATCCTTCTTGGATTGTATAGCCACAGAGTCTAGTTTTGTTTTAGTTTCTGCCGGAATATCTACGCAGATTTTCATTGGTCCATTTCCAAATCAATTTTTTTTATATATATAGAAGGATTTTAAATTAACTTTTTCTTTCTTGTATTGGATGGCGATCTCTCCTCGGCTTTAAGGAGATATGGCCATCTGCCATTTAAATTTAAATTTTATTTAACACTTTTTGTTTTCAATATTTAATTATTTTATACATAAAATATTATGAGCATATATATAAGAATTTTTAATATGCATCAATATTTCTTGTATTTGCATTCTAAGAACTTTTATTTCAATCTTTAAAAACTATGGCCATCTTTCCTAGAGTTACCCTATTAAGTTAAACAAGGCGGAACCCGTCGAACTTCGACGAAGGAAAATGTTTGACAAGGAACTGTTTCATTGATTTATAATAAACCTACAAAATTAGTTACAATAGACCGTGCATTTTAACTTGGTTAGTTTAACTCTCAAACAAAATTAAATTTATTCTAATTTGATGCAATCAGATTTCTTTCCCCTGTAAAATCTAAACCCGACATCATTTTCACCTTCTCATAATTTACATATATACTTCTCATATCCATATTCACCATGTTTAAAAAAATGGTATTTTAATTTGATCATTTTAAATTCTCTTTAACTCAAAACATGAAGTCACGATTGTCAGCAACATTTTTTTCATGCGAACAGTCGCACTCATAACTTCAGATACTAATCTCAATACCGAAGAGTAAAAATTACCGTATTTTATGTTTTTTAGACGCATTTGTGTTAAAATGTTTAGTATTATCTAAGAAATTGATAGTTTTCGTTTAAATATGACCTCATTTTCACTAACTTAAGCTTTTTGCCTAGTGACTCAAAATTAGAATCAGCATTCATGCAGAAGAAAAAAATATGGAAGCTTTATAAGGAAAAATACGTGTTTTCAACGTGTACGTCATTTCCATTCAAAATATTTTGGTGTAATATATCTCTATTGGGATTTTGCGCCACTTAGTCCTATACAACGAAATTTAAATCATAGAAAAAAAATATATTTTTTACATTTTTCTCAAAAATGGCATGAATAAAAATAAATAAACTTCATTATTCTCTCAATTCTGTTTATAAAGAAAGCTATCTAATTACGATCGTTTTGAAGAAATTTCAGAAAATATTTTTAATATTAAAATATTAATGTGGGGATATTAAAAAACAGCTAGTGTGAGCACATATACAAATGAACAGCCTCCAATTAGAAAAAAAAAATTGTAATATCGGTTCTGTAGAGAGCTCAAGGCAGGTGATTAAAAAAGAGCGGATGATGAAACGGATATATGAATCGACTAATTAAACAACTGTTTATGTTTCAAGCGATTTCGCCTAAAATATGGAATACTTGGCGATGAAATTCACACCAAAAATCATCATTGATCCGCAGATTTCAAAACTGGTATTAGAATTTTTAAATTCGAATTAGTTTTCAAAATATTAATTTTTTTCTAATTTTATATACATTTTTCTAATGATGGCAACTCAAATTTTAATCGAACAGATATTTTTTTTCATATTTCAGAAAAAGGTTGTCATGGTAACCCGGCTATTGTTGTTTATTTGGTAATAAATGTTTATTCACTTTTATTTCTTTTTATAAATTACATAAGTTACTAGCAGATCTACCCAGCTTCGCTCGTGTCAATAATAAGGGTCCTCCCGGGTAAAATACATTAAAATGAAATAATACGGCAATGATAATAACTGAGATTGGTGCTTTACCGTTCACGAATCGTTAAAAAGACCAATAAGAAATATAAGTAAAATAGTCTTAATTGCATCTACTATTAACTATACCATAATAATGTATACTCCAAACAAATGTCAAAACATATATTAAAGTACAATTATTTGCTTTAAAAAGCGTCATTGCAATAAAAAAAAAACATTAAAAATATTAAAAATTTACATGTTTCGACTCTTTTATTGAGTCATCTTCAGAATATAGAAAAACAAACTACAAACACAATGCAAATTTTGACATGATACGGATGATGGCAACGACCTAACCCAAAAATTTTGCCTTTACTGAAATTTTTTGAACATACGAATATTATACAATTTCGTTTTTCACACTGTCGAATAGAAAAAAGTTTTGTCAAATGAAATTTATTTGAAAATTGTATCTCAATTTTTTCATGTGAATGGATTTTAAAGTAATTTTCAATCATGGATATTTTTTAATTTGCATGCAGCCCAGGGATGAGACTTCCGCGTTTTTGCACACCAGTATTTTCTTAGAGAAAATGATATTTCATTTAATCGGAATACTCTTGAGATTTAACATAACAACATTTTCTCTAAGAATATACCGGGGTGCAAAAACGCGGAAATCTGATCTCTACATGCAGGGCAATTACGAAAGATATACCTGTTTTCTCTTAATGCAATATTATAAAATAAAGACATTGCTATGGGTAACTCTAGCATCATATTGTTGGTGGCAGCAACCTAACCCAACCATAAATTTAACTTTTACTGCAATTTGACCTTTAAATATCGCATATTTGGTTATTCCAACGTCTAATAGAATACAAAAAGTACTTTCAGTAATATTTGTTTGAAAAGCTTATCTCAATTTACAGATTGTTTATCCATTTTAAATTAATTTTCAATCACGGAGATATTTTTAAATATACCTGCAACCCAATTAAGAAAGATATATCCGTTTGCTATTAATGCAATATTATTAAGGAAAGACATTTCTATGAGTAACACCTAGCATCATATTGTTGGTGGCAACAGCCTAACCGTACCATAAATTACACTTTTACTGCAATTTGATCTCTAAACACCATGCATCCCATTATTTCAACGTCTAACAGAAAACAAAGAAACAAAAAGAAAAAAAAACACTTCCCGTAATTTGTTTGAAAAATTTGTCAATTTAGAGATTTTTTATGTTTTTAAAAGTAATGATCGACCTTGAATTTTTTAAAATATGCCTGCAACCCAGTTACAAAAGAGTAACTTAATTGCTCAAAAACATTGCAAATAATTCAGTATTTGTTTGTTTTCGTGTACCTTTACATAACTAAATTGGCAAATTTCAGTATTTGTTTGTTTTCGTGTGGGAATCTCATTCCTGCTGCTTATAACTTGGGTTCTTCTGAAATAATTTTAATTCAACTTGCACTATTAGTTTTTCAGTTAAGGTTTCGGTGCGTAACATTATTATACGCTGATTTCATAGAATTATAGGGGAAAATTCCATAATCATGTGGAACCCGATTATGAAAGATTAGTCTTTTTAAAAATTCTGAATGGATTTCATTGGAACTTGTATTGTTTGTTAGATAATTTTGCACGGATGTTTTTAAAATATTGCATATACTTTTACGTCGCTTTGTTATAAAATTATAGAAGAAAATTCAATAGTCAGGTGAGTCCCATTATAAAAGAATAGCCTTTTTTTAAAAGTTCTGCGGGAGAGATTTTGATGAAATTTGCACTATTAAATTGCACCCAACTTTCTGGAATAGTTTTAGTATATAACTTTTTGTTGTACATGCTTTGTTATAGAATTAACTGAAATGTTCTATAATCAGGCGAAACCAATTCTGAACGTAAAAAAGTTAAAGTTCTTTTTAAATAGTTAGATAATTTTTGAGGAATAGTTTTAGTATATTGCATATCCGTCTATCATTCTTAGACCAAATCCTACTGTTAATGATCAACTAAAAAATTAGGCCCAAAACAGCTGAAATTTTGTCTTACACATTAGAAAATATAATAGCGCAGTGATGATCATATCGTTCTCAGCTATACGGAAGGACATTTGAGATAAAGATACATATTGCTTTAAAATGGAAGATCAAATTCACCCATATTTTTCCTTTAATTAAAGATTTGTTCGTAGAATTTGTCCGCAGCGGGAGAAATGTGCTACTCAGATAAATAAGTGATCGCTAAAACGAAACAGATCGCTAAAACAAAGGAAATAGGAAATAAATTGTAGCAGCCGGCTTTCAGAACCAGTTTGAAATTACATTGACGAAATTGGCGTCATATCTAGCAAACGATTTTTTTTATAATTATCTTTTTTTTAATTGATTTCTTGATATTGAAACGACTTCATTAAAATAGATTTTTTAATGTCAGAAACATTCAACTAAGGTACTACGTCATTTTAAAACATGCTTAGTTAAAGTTTTCACATAAATCTATGAAACATGTGCATTTTCTTCTTTGAATGACGTCAATTTCAAAAACAGCAAAAATATAGTGATACCATCCGAATTTTCATTGGCTTATAAAACAAAGTACTTGAGTTATCAATTTTTTTTTAAATTATTGAGCAGATTTGTAGATGTGTGGCAACAGGATTGAAACGCTTGAATTACAAAATTTAAATAGAGATATTTCTATAATGTTAAATTATGGAAAGTGGTAGAAAAAGGGATAATTAGTGGTCTGATGGTTTTTAAAAGTAGACAGCGTTCTTTTCCACGTTCTAAAACGTATGTACATGAAGTTTCGTGCAAATCGGTCAAAAACTGAAGATTTGTATAAAGGACATACATACAGAGAACGGCTTATATATATATAGATTTTGTTCTATAATTATTAATTTTTTTTTATTTCCTTTAGAAAATAATAGAAAATAATTAAAAAATACGGTACTACTTATTTATTCCGTCGACCAATTTCGCCAAATTATATAAATCGCCAAAACACTCGCCAAAATATACAAATTGACATAATTTTTATTTTAAATAACGAAAGAACAAATAAATTAGTATAACATTAATAAATATACAAATAAAAAGTCGAAATAAAAATCACTTGATGACGAAAACACGTGTAATTTGCTTAAAGTCAAGTGAATGTGGCATTTGCGATCAATCAATAGTGGCATTTGATCTTATAGTTTGGCGATAGATTTTTGTCGACGGGATAACTAAGTAATACCAAAAATGCATATGTAACTGGTATTTGAAAACGAGGTTTTCGCCAAATTTTCGTAAAAAAAAAAAAAAAAAAAATCACGTCAAACCTGCTATGCGTATATGACATCTGGCCAAATATTACCACTCGAAAAAAGAAAATGCTAACTGGCGAGTTGAAAAAAAAGCTATTGGCGAGATTTGCATCCGGCTAGCGTAACAGTACCAAGAATTATGTGCAACCATAGCAAATTTTATGTAGTTTTATTCGAAAAAAAATTGATTTTTTAATCAAAATGAAAAACTTTCGGTCCCATATTGGCGCGACTTTTTTTTTTCTGACGCCAATGTCATATACGGAACGGGCACTTAACTGGCGCCAAAGTATCGTTATTTTGCTTGATATGGTAAGGCGGATGTTGTTGTTTATGCTGTCTATGCGTTCTCCAAATTGGCGTCGTTAAAAAATCGCGCCAATATGGGACGTATATGACATCAGTGCCAAACTTTCATATGAACGGCGAAGGGATCAGACCGTATATGTTTATGGCAGTTGGTGACTTGAACTATTATAATATAGATGAAATGATGGCGATAGAATAATATTTGGCGACTTATCACCTGTGCCTGGCTAACATTAAAGAACCAAAATGGCACCTAGAGTATAAAAAGCGAAGTGGTTCTCCTGGAACTGTTGATGTTACTCACATGACTTAGGCTATTGTTATAGAGATTGTTTTAAAATACCGGGAGACAAAGACTCTGTATACTTAATTTATTTTATTTTAGCTTCTTTTCAAATACCTAACTGATCCTCTTTAATCAAAAACGAAAACAACCATTGGATGTCTTAACAGCAACTGATTCGCCCTTAAATTTTTGTAATAAAAGGGAATTGAATGGAAACCCGTTTACAGGGAGATCTGCACAGCTTTTGTCAGTATAATTCAATCTTCTCTAATATTTTTAAAACCCATCAGATTAGCGTGTTTTTAGATTCTGCGGTGTCTGAACGGGTGTTGGCGAGCGTAGCTTGCAGGGGACAGAGCCCGCTAGTAAAATTATAAAAAAGTAAATTAAACAAATTTTATTATTTTAATAAAGTTATAGTAGAATGTCTTAAAGAATAACAGTAAAAGTTTATCAGTCAAGAGAATTTTGGACAAAATTATGGGGAACCTGCTATTATTTTGAACCTGGAATTATTGCCAAGATCCTTATTGTTTGCTTGTATAACTCAACGAAGCGAATTCATCCAGACGATAATCATCAAGTTCTTTAATATATGTCACTATTTTTTGCACAAAGGCTTCCAAACTGAGCATGTACTTTATATATCACTGCTCTTTTATAAAGACAGTGTACATTTTTCTAAAACATAGCGCTGTATCAGCTCGTGATTTCGATTACGTTATTTTTAAAAGAAGTTTTTTCATCTGTGAAGAATTTCAAAGCAGCTAGGGTGAGATTACGTAATTCTACAAAACATATTTCAGTTTTAAGAATTAAAAAACACGCATTTTTATAAAATGACGTCATTTGCATCAGCCAAAGCATTCCACTTTTATGATCCAGTCTTAAACAACATCTATATAGAGCTTCTAGGATTCTTAAATTTTGTAGTCAATCCTACATTTATAGAAAAGTATTCAAATAACCTCATTATCGCAGAATAATACTGTTGAAAATAATCATAGCATTACATTAAATTCTTATTAATTTCTTTTTGTACAACTATGTTTCTTGTGATTGGTTGTTTAATGTAGCTTTCTTGCACGGCCGCCAATTCCTCAACATGGGCCTTGCAAAATCTATAAATACCTGTAAATTTTCTGTTTTCTTTCAGTATGTTTGTGTAATTGTCTTGTTAATATCAAATATACTTAATTCGATCCACGCCTTTATGTCTGCCTTTAATTTATTTCAACAGCAGAGCGTTGGTTCTAGCAAGTGTTGAAATGAGCTGCGAGACATACTGACGCCGTTATCTTTCTGTTTTTCATTTCTGCTGGGATTTTGAGTGAAAAAGATTTTATCTTTCTTTTTTATATATTTTATCGAGCAGAATGGATTCTTCAAAAGATGTTTACGGCATCCCTCTTTTTGAAGGTGATGGAAAAGTTTTTTCGGTATGGAAACGAAGAGTAATTGCAATTTTTGTTGCTAAAGAATTGGAAAAATTCCTGGAAAATGAGGCGGCTCGAGACAATGCCGCCGATGTCGTGAAAGCAAAAAAGGCTTACGCTTTATTATTTTCATTATTAAGTGATAATGTTCTTGCGTCACTTCAAGATGAAAATACAGCTCATAAAATTTGGAATAAATTAGAACGCACTTATGATACAAAGCGTGCAGTGAATCAAATTTTAATTCGGAAGAGATTGGCAACGGTTAAGAAAGATCGTACAGTTTCTATGAGAAATCACATTGATGAAATAAATAAATTAATTTCGGATCTTAACCTGTCTGGGGCAGAAGTTAATGAAACGGATACTATTGTTTATATTTTGATGTCATTGCCTCAGGAATTTGAAAATGTTAAGATTGCTTTAGAAAACCAACCGAATTCTGTTTTGACATTAGATTTCGTGACACAAAGATTGTTAGATGCTGAAGCACTTCTTTTGTATTCAAAGAAAGAAAAAGTGTATACTAAGGCTGCTCATGATAATACTGCATTTGTGTCGACTCGCAAAGAATTCTTTTGCAAAATTTGCAACTCTAAAGGGCATACAGCGAAATATTGTTGAAAGAAAATTACTTGCCATTCTTGTGGAAAATCCGGACACATAAAACGTAACTGTAAAGCTGCTAAAAATTCAAATGAAGAAAAATTTGCCTCTTCAGCTGTTTCTTTCGTTGCTGGAAGCATTAAAAAGAATGAATTTATAGTAGATTCCGGAGCAACTTCCCATATGTGTTCTAATGAGAATTATTTCGCATCCTTAGTACCTTCTTCAGGAACAATTAAATGCGCATCGAAAACAACGAATTTTGAAATCAAAGGTATTGGAAATATTAATGGAAAACTGTCAAATGGAATGGAAATTACTTTAAAGGATGTGCTTCATGTTCCAGACTTAAACGGGTAACTCATTTCCGTTAGGAAAATTGAAAGTGCAAATTATACAGATATTTTCAAGAATCAAAAGTATTTATCGAAAAAGGGAGAAACCGTTTTTACTTTGGTGAACGTGATTTGAATGGACAATACGTAAGTGACTTTGTCCCTGTTTACGAAACCGTTCTCACTTCAAAGGAAAATCATTGTGATATCTGGCATCGCATACTTGGTCATCCGAGCGACAAAGTATTGAAAGATATGAAGCTTCCGGTACCTGATTCTTTTTGTGATATTTGTGCTCGGGCAAAACAGAGTGCAACACCAATGGGAAGAGGACCACGAAAAAGAGAAACCAAGCCAATGACTTTGATTCATAGTGACATTTGTGGACCTATTTTTCCGACAACTTTTTCTGGCGAGTGCTATTTTATGACTCTTATCGATGATTTTTCTCGTTTTACTGAAGTACGTTTACTGAAACATAAAAGTGAAGTCTCAGAAGAATTAAAAATGTTCTTAAAATCCAACCCTACAGTGAAGAAAATTAGATGTGATAACGGGAAGGAATATTTTTCTAATGATTTAGTGAATTTTACTAGAGATCTTGGTATAGTGATCGATCCCGCTCCTCCATACACGCAATCTTTGAATGTAGTAGCTGAACGCTGCAATACGTCGCTTCTGAATACAGGACGTGCTTTGATTGCTGAATCAAATTTACCAAAGACTTTTTGGGGTCAAGCTATCCTTTCAGCAGCTTACTTGAAAAACCGAATGCCAAGCAGCACTATTGAGAACAAAACTCCGTACTTCCTGAAATATGGAGAAGAAGCCGATTTCAAGCACATACGTGTTTTTGGATGCAGTGCTTACATGTTAATTCCTTCCGTTCATCGAAAGAAGCTTGACGATAGGTCTAAACAAATGATCTTCATTGGTTATTCTTCAATGGGATATAGATTAGTAGATCCTGAAACGAAACGCATAACTGTATCAAGAAATGTGAAATTCTATGAAGAGAAAAAGGAAAATGCTCAGTCGAAACAATACATTCTAGAAAATTCAGAACCAGTCGATAATGAAATTGATCCAGATGTTCTAGAAAATACGAGTGATGAATTATATGATCTTGAAGAGAAAGAAGACAAAACAAGAAAATCTGAAAGATTTAAAAAGCCACCTGTACGGTATCCAGATATTGAAGTTTACGAAGCATTACTTTGCCAACAAGTAATATTAACGTTTGATGATATCAAATCTCTCCCTCGTGATGAACAACGCTTGTGGAAAGAAGCTATGGACGCGGAGATTGAAAGTATGAAAATCAACGATGTCTGGGATTTTGAAAAATTACCACATGACAAACGATCTATTTTCTGCAAATGGGTATTTACCATCAAAAGAGATTGTCGACATAAGGCGAGACTCGTAGCTCGTGGATTTATGCAAAAAGAAGGGCTAGACTATAGTGAAACCTTTTCCCCTGTAATAAGTATGCCAGCTTTACGTTTGGTTCTTATTTTGATTTTAAATGAAGACTTATACGCATTTGTGTTAGATGTTAAAACAGTGTTCCTGAATGGTAAGTTAAATGAACTTGTTTTTATGGATCAGCCGCAAGGCTATGATGATAAAAGTGGGCGAAAGTGTAAACTTAAAAGAAGTTTATATGGTCTAAAACAATCCCCACGACAATGGTTTGAAAGGTTTCATGAATTTATTTCAAAGTTAAATTTTAAATCTTGTGATAATGAACCTTTTATTTTTATTCGGTATAATAATGATCATAAAATAATTATTGCTTTGTATGTAGATGATATGTTAATTGCAGGTTCAGATGTAAGTGAAACTAATGTAGTTATTTCCCTATTATATAAAGAGTTTCATATGTCAAAATCGGAAAGTGTTTCAGAATTTCTAGGTATTCAAATGAAATTCAATTCTGATAGTTTAATAATGGATCACATGTCAATAATGGAGTCTTACATAATTAAATTGTTAAATAAGTTTAATATACTAGATTGTAAACCCAGTGACATTCCTATTTCTCCTAAGTCCCCCCCAATCTGATTTCAAAAATAGTAAACCTTTTAATGACCCATATCGTGAACTTGTAAGTTGTTTATTATATTTAGCTTATATTTCTCGACCTGATATTTTGTATGCTATTAACTGTTTAAGTCAATTGCAAGAAAATCCTACTGAAATTGCATGGAAAGCACTTAGAAAAATCTTAAGATATTTAAAAGAAACATTGTCTTTAAAACTTGTGTATAAAAAGCAAAATTCTGATCCTAAATTATCCATGTATGTTGATGCTGATTGGGGGACTAACACAAATGACCGCAAATCAGTAACAGGTTATATTTTAATGTTTTGTAACATGCCTGTTCTGTGATGTTGTAATAAACAAAAATCAGTTGCTTTATCGTCAACTGAAGCTGAAGTCATTGCTTTAACTAAAAGTTCGCAAGACTTGTTATGGTTTAAAAATATTGCTAGTGAAATTGTAAATATTAAGGATTTAGTAATTTTTGAGGATAATCAATCATGTATAAAATGTATCAGTAATGAGAGTAATTATGGTAGAATGAAACACATCGATATCAAATTGAAATTTGTTCGCAATATTATAAAAGAAAATAACATCAAAATTGAATATGTTCCTACGAATATGCAAATTGCTGATTTATTTACAAAGGCATTACCTAAAGTTAAATTTTATGAACTATTATTTCTTTGTTGTTTTTACAAGTAATGCTTAAATTGTGTCATATTATTATTAATGATTGATCTCAAGAAATTTCTTTGTTTTCTGATGTAATGCTAGATTATGGGCGAGTGTTGAAAATAATCATAGCATTACATTAAATTCTTATTAATTTCTTTTTGTACAACTATGCTTCTTGTGATTGGTTGTTAAATGTAGCTTTCTTTCACGGCCGCCAATTCCCCAACATGGGGCTTGCAAAATCTATAAATACCTGTAAATTTTCTTTTTTCTTTCAGTATGTTTGTGTAATTGTCTTGTTAATATCAAATATACTCAATTCGATCCACGCCTTTATGTCTGCCTTTTATTTATTTCAACAAATACACAAACACAACAAAAAGCAATATCGTCATTCAAGAAGCTCGCAAAAAAACAGATTTTTTAAAAAAATGTAACATATGCCTTCACTTGTTTTTGTTGACAATAGCTCCATATTTTATCAGAAATCATTTTTTCAAAATTCGGAAAATATTATTACACACAGATAAATAAAATTGCATTCTTTCAGCTTTCTGAAAAGAAATAAGTAATTGAGAAGAAAAGTTACTCAATTATTTAAAATACGTTTTCGTAGAGAAAGTCTTACATCGTTTGTAAAATATTTTTGCTATAAACTAAGAAACATTTAATTGATGAATAGAAACAAATTAAAACAACAATTTACCTTATTTTATAACATACGGTATTTTTGACATAGCATGTATTTTAATTTGAATATTTATGAGAAAATGGTAACAACAACAACAACAAAAAAACAGTAATCTACTATTTTCTCTTTACTTTTAATAGAAATAGAGTACTTTTGTTGCCACAATTACAAAATTGTACTAAAAACTATTAAAAAAAATTATGTCTCAAAAGTAAATTGAGATACAGCTTTCAAACAAATTGCATTTAAAAGTACATTTTTTTCGTTATACGACGGCATAAAAACTGAAAATGTGCGATGTGTAGAAGTTTAAAAATTTTCAGTAGCGAAATTTGCAAAACGAAAATTCATTTCAAATTTCAAAGTGTTGCCATTCGCAGAATGACGTATGCGTTACGCACAGATATGTTTGTCCTTTATTATATAGAAAGCACGAAAATAATGTGACGTAACTATAGAGACGTTTGATCCTCCATGCAACGATAGTTCAGGGGTTCGATGGTATTGTAAGATAAAAAAAAAAAATCTCCAACATTATAGGTGGAAGAAAATGAAGTCAATATTTATTCATTTCACATGAAATCACACAATTCGTAAGAAACGTAATTCGTAAGATCACATGTGGAGATATGTAGATATATATATCTATCCATGGCGAAGTGCTCCATAATATCGCCGAAAAATAAAACAGCAACCCTTTATCGGAAATTATAGCGACAGCGGGAGAAAGCAAACTGAAATTTTTGCATTCTGATTCACATGACTTTGTGCAGTACATTATCGCCGATTTACAAAGTTTTTGACATCGGAATATCAGAAACAAAGCATTGGCGGCGGGTTTAGCAGAAAATAATGTGGCAGCCCCCTTTCAGCACACATAGAGGATGTAAAGCAACCCTACTTTATTTCATGTAACAGCGCCATGAAGTCTGGATTTGTTTACTTTATCAACAACAAATTGAGCTTAAATGTGATTGTGAAATCTTTAAGGAATGTATGGAAATGCAGAGAAAAAAAGCATATGTGCTAAAATAAATGAAATATATTTGAAACAGCAATTCCCATAAAATACTTTTTTAAATTTCTTTTTAACCGTCAAATTCTAACTGCAATTAAGAGTGACTTATTTACAATGCAGATAAAATACGATAAAAGAAAATGTAATGTTAAAAAGACAGCTGCACTTAGGATTTTTGTGCATTTGATTACTTTTAAATAAAGACCGTTAAGAAATAAAAAATAAATATGCGAGAATGGGATTTTGAATAAGTGGAAAGTGAAATCATAAATCTTTGTATTTGAACGCGTTAAATTCGTTGCAAAAAGAAGAGAGAAAGAAAAAAAATATATACATGAAGATAGACCTCCGTATTGTTTTAAGAAAAAGAATTAATATGATGATTTCATTTGTTCAAAGGAGATTTTGAGTAACGGGGGCTTGAAATTGATATGTTGCAGAGAAAGCTGCCACAGTATCCACCATAGCAACCTATCATGTGATATCATTGAATTAATTACGTATGATAGAATTTAATAGAATGAAAAAACTTTTAATAATATCTTTTTAAGTTTAGATTCATAAAATTTGAAATGACTCTACAAATTCTGCAATGATTATACACACTCATGTTGTGAAAATTGCAACACCATGAAGGAATGACGCGATTGAGTTGAAGATTTCAGAGAATGCAAAATATAGTGTGTTATGCAACTGATTCCAATTTCAGAGTCACCACGTATGCGTGGGCTGGGCAGGCCTTCTGTAGTGCTACTGAAACCGTATAAATAGAGAGCTGTAGCGGGATGTTGAAATTTGTCTATGGTTTTATACTAGTGATAAACGTTAGGTGAGATGTAACTATACCTCTTCGACGAAAGAGGGCGGAATTTCAACAAATGACGGAGTTTGAACGGCGGTGAATCACCGGCCATCGTGAAGAAGAATTGTCCTATCGTGCAATAGCAGTTCGTGTACAGCGTAACTGCAGCAAAGTGATCCGAATTTGGAAGCAAGTGGACCGACGAGGATAGAACAACTCAGAAATATGATAGTGGACCACGAAAGGTCACGTCAACGCGAGATGATACTCACATAGCTCGCAAGGTGCTGACGTACAGTACAGCTTCATTTATACAGTTGACAATGCATTGGTCAACTGCTACAGGTGTACCACTGTCTGCTTCGTCAATTAGTCGACGTTTGCTGCACAGTGGACTGCGTGCATGAACTCCTTTATAGAGGATCCCCTTCATGCAAAACCATCGACGCCTGTGGCTGCAATATGCTCATGAACATAGAGAATGGAAATCAGATTGGCAACAAGTCACTTATTCCGGCGAAACCCGCTTTAATTTGTGGTACCATGGTGAATGCATTCATGTTAGACGCTAGTTTTCGGAGTGCATTATTGAACGTCATGGTGGAGGAATACCCAGAGATTGACGAACAAACAGACGGACGGTCTAGGCGACAGAACTGCAGGGACTATGTGTTTTAATAATTCCAAACACAATTTAAAAAAAACAAAAAATTTACCTACTATTGCAAAATGCGTTTTTTATATCTATATAATTTTTTTTTATTTACATAAGAATTTCAGAAAAACGAAATTTCTTTTGGTGCCACTGATTTTTGGAATCGTTTCCGTTTATTTTTCATGGTGTATTAATCAATTTTCTCAGATGAAATAAAGATACCTTTAGTAAACCATATCAAGAACGATCATTGATTAAACTAGATATGGTATCCTTTAAGTTTCGTTGTTGTTTATAAAGAGCTACGGTCATTTTGCGCCCATAAGACTAATTTGACAGACATATTCAAATTAGAATGAATCCAGAAACAGTTCAACCAGAACTCAAACTACATAGAAATCAAAATAATGTAGCTTGATTCTTCTTAACTACACTGTAAATAAAAAAAAAAAAATAAATAAAATAAAAGACAAACATTTTACCCGCTATTCGGAAAACCGTTCTTTAACTTTAGAACCATCAGAAACTGATTTTTTTTTTTTTTTTTTTTTTTTTTTTTTTTTTTTTTTTTATAATTTTATAAGCATTTAGAAAAACAAAGTTCTTTTTGCTGCCACTGATTTTCGTAAAAGATAACGGGTATTTTTTTGTGTAACTAGGGGGCTCTGCCCCTGCAAGCTACGCACGCCAACCCCCAATCAGACACCGCAAAATCTAAAAGCACTCAAATCTGATCGGTTTTAAAAAAATTAGAGAAGATTGAATTATAATGGAAAAACCTTCAGCGATCTCCCTATAAACGGGTTTCCATTCAATTCCCTTCGATTGTGAAAATTTAAGGCCGAATCAGTTGCTGTTAAGACATCCAATGGTTGTTTTCGTGTTTGATTAAAGAAGATCAGTTAAACATTTGAAAAGAAGCTAAAATAAAATGAGTCCTTGCCTCCCGGTATTTTTTAACAGCGTTATAAAACGATTGACATAATACAATTTACTACAATTACTACAATTTACTGTTTTAACCCCTTCAAGGGCAGTGGTTCATTTTTGGATTTTTAATTCTTAAATGCCACATTGCCACCAGAATTTTGGAATGAAATTTTTCCTTTTATTAAGTAAGGGAACAAAAGCATTTTCGTATTTCGAAATTTGTTTGTGAAATCTGGTGCCATTCACTGATTTCAACATTTTACGAATAGAAGTAATTTGCACCTGAAAGGGTTAAACGCATACTAATGTAATTATTATTTTAAAGTTTCCTTTCTCTTTTAATATTCACTTATAAATATAATTTTCAAGACATAACTTTCAATATTTTCCTACTTTTAACACGTACTCATTTAACAGTAATTTAAAGTTTTTTTTTCTGTTTTTTTATAGTTACATATAAATAAACTTTTAATCGCAAGGAAATATCATTCTTTGTGCTATTTCTAGAATTGAAAAGCCTAAGTCATGTGACTATTATGAACAGTCCCTTCGCTGTTTATATTCCAGGTGGCCATTTTGGTACTTTTATGTTAGCCCCCCACAGGTGATAAGTCGCCAAATATTATTCTATCGCCATCATTTCACCTATATTATAATAGCCCAAGTCATGTAACTGCTATAAACAATTACGTGCTGATCCCTTCGCTTTTCATAAGAATGGTTTTACGTTTTGACTAAAGAATCAAAATTATTTTTTTCGAATAAAACTACATAAAAGTTGTCATGATCGCAAAGAGTTCTTGGTACTTTTATGTTAACCGGGTGCAAATCTCGCCAATCACTTTTTGTAACTCGACAGTTAGCATTTTCTTTATTTTTCGTGTGGTAAATTAAAACGGTAGTACTTGGTTATCCCATCGACCAAAAATCTGTCGCCAAACTATAAGATTAAATGCCAATAATGGTTGATCGTAAATGTCACATTCACTTGACTTTAAGGAAGTTACAATGTGTTTATGAAATCAAGTGATTTTTATTTCGACGTTTTAATTGTATTTTTATTATGTTATACTAATTTATTTGTTCTTTTGTTATTTAAAACAAAAATTATGTCAATTTTTATAATATGGCGAGTGGTTTGGCGATTTATATAATTTGGCAAAATTGCTCAATGGAATAACTAAGTAGTACAAAACATTGCTTTGAAGTTGAAATTAAATATCATAATTTATGTGGTTTCGCGTAATTTTTTTTTTTTTTTTTTTTTACGACAATCTGACGAAAATCTTGTTTTCGAATACTAGTTACATGTGCATTTTTAAATTATTTTCTATTATTTTAAAAATGAAATAACAATGAATTAAAAAAAGTTTAATTAGTAACTATAGAAGAAAACAATTTATGATTTTTTTTAATAAAAAGAAAATAAATGTAAGTAAACATTTATTAATAAATAAACAACAACAGCCGGGTTACCATGTCAGGCAAAAATAACGCCATTTTGGCGCCAATTATGTACTCCTGTACGTATATATGACATCTGTGCCTAAGAGTTTTCTTTGTTTAAAAGAAAGAACGAAGTGAAAGCCATTAATTTTAAATGTTTCAGTTTTAAATGAAAGTTTTGTATTAAATAAAATGATAATGAAAAAAAGCGACAAATTGAATTGTGAATAAAGTAACATGATACATTTTTTGGCATACATTTATGGGAGGCCAAGCTGGTCGCCAAATTTGTTTAAAGTAATAACCTTTTCTAAAATATGAAAAAAAAAAATATCTGTTATGATTAAAATTTGAGTTGCCATCATTGGAGAAAAGTATTTAAAATTAGAAAAAAATTAGTATTTCGAAAACTAATTTGAATTTAAAAATTCTAATACCGGTTTTGAGATCTGCGGATAAAAACGGATTTGTGGTGTTAATTGCATCGCGAAATATTCCATATTTTTTGAGAAATCGCCGTGAAAGATAATCAGTTGTTTATTCAGTCGTTTCATAAAATCGTTTCCTAAATTCGTTTCATCAGGATTTTATATTTATAGGGTAGATAATCATTTTTTTAAAACTTAGAATATAAATTTTTCGGCTGCCACAATTTTTCAATTAAACATTTTAATGTTCAACAATCGTGTTTTGCGGGCAAACGAGATAAATTAACAGCATTAATATTAACAATAAAATTAATGTCATTTTGTTACTCTTGCGTGTATCTGTTCCTTGCAGATTTTTACATTTTTAGGAGAATTACATAAAAAAAAAAGGGGGGGGGGTTGAGAAATCTACAATTTCTCACTGCAAACACCTGCATAGGAAAACCAATATAAAAGCAACTCTGCTCTAAATTTTGACTAATTCGAGGAATATACCACAAAACTTAAAAAGATTAGATCGTCATCTTCAACCAAACTTCACTTTATCTTCTATTCTCTGTACTCACTATTGCAGAGGCTATATCAATGTGTAGGGAGGAGAAACACTTCTAGTCGATGACCACCAGGAGATTTTCATTAGTTTGAACTGAAACCTTTCGATCATGAGGAAACGAAATTCTCTTTCTTCCTATGAGAGTGAACTTTGTTAATGACATCATGTACTAGTGATGTAAGTGGCTAGGATAAATAACCATTTTCCTCTCAGAAAAATGCAAAGATGATGTGAGGGAATGCAATGGCATTCTAAGCAGCTTTGGAATGGAATTGGGATTCCAATTTGGTTGGAGGCTCAGAGTCAAAACTCTGGGGTAGATATTATTCTTCGGGCAATCACATAGTATTCCTGAAAGTTTTAGTTCAGTGAAAGCATGCAAGGCTATATTTAAGGAAGGGGAAACGTGCCTGTCCAGTCCAGATTAGTAGCGAGTAAAGTGAAGCGACTTCCCTTCGAACACAATATTGAGTTCACCCCTAGCGGAGGGAAAGATCTCACTACGAAAGTGAATAGAAGAAAAATCGTTTCTTATGATAAATACTTTGACTGACAAACTGTTACTGACTTTGGTGTGCATATTTCAAGGGCGTAATTGCTGGACACTCTTTTAATTTTTAAATTTTATAAGCTATTCAGAACTATAAAACATTATGAACCTCATTTAATTCAGACCTTATAGTTTTAATATTTTTGTGGTTAATAAATATTTCTTTATTTAATGAGAGCAGATCCATTGAAGTCTTACGCTACCACATTATGCACAATATGGGTATCCGTTATACCGTAATAAGATCCACAGATAAGGCTGGAGTCAAACGATAACGATGGTAGAAATTAGGCTATTGTTTCAGCTGTATATGAGTTATATTAATGATATTAACTGTGCCAATTGGCTGTTGATTTTATTATGGAAATTTTCAGCATGAAAACAATTGCAGAAAGTTTTTATCCTATTTCTTCCGTATTAGCCCCGCTCAACTAGGTACTAAAGATTAAATATAATTACTTTTTAGTGAGTTAAAATAATGTAAATCTCGTGCTAAATAAATTCTGTAATGAATCGTCTAATACGGTTTTTAAAAATAATATTAATTTTTATATAAAGATAAAAGTATCAGTAGAGTATACTAAATATATTACAAAATTCAAAGATACGCATGAATGAGTAAACAGAACATATTTCTTTAATATTTAAGGTTAAATAGCGTTTATTTAAAAATAACTTTTAAAACTTTTTTTGAAACGATAAAGTTACTGAAATGGAAGATATTTTAACCATTATAGTTACTATGAGATAAACATGCAAGTAATGTAAAATTAAATATCACTTTCATTTTTAAGTCACTGATATATTGACATTCACTAGCCTGTTTTAGAAAATTTAATAAATAGTTTATTGAATGTGAAGATTTACACAATGAAGATATTAAATAGTTTAAGGAAAATTTGAAGCCTTTGTTGAAAAGCGACATGTTTATAATTTTTATTTAACGAATGTAGTAATTTGAAACTTAAAAGTGCATTTATTTAATTTTTAAAAGGTTGTAATTAGGTTAAGCTAAATTATTCTATTTTAGAAATATGTCCCGGTAAACAAAAGCTGTTAAAAAACAATGGTGATTGGTATATAAATGACCATTTGTGATAATCCTGCCAAACTTTTTTTTTTCCTTTTTTAGGGTTCCGTACTTAAAAGTACAAATGGAACCATTATAAGATCACTCCTGTGTCTCTGTAACCGTCTGTCATAGCCATTTTACTCGTAAACTATGAAAAGGGAAAAGTTCAAATTGAGGACGTAATAAGGACTATTAACCCACATATTTACAGTTCAGTAAAGATTTACAAATATTTTTAAGAAAAATGTACAGGCGCTAATTAAGTTACTCGAAAAAAGAAATAGTTTCTTTGTATATCGTGTGAAAGATTTCGTAACGCTGAATTCAAAAACACACTTAATTTAATTTTAGGTATTATATTTTAAGAGATATCGTCGAAAATGTAGCGCAAAAATATATTCAGCCCTATCTGTTTCCGAATCTACTGAAACAAAAATTATGAAAAAATTGGAGGTAGTAGAGGTTAATTTAAACCTTGCAGGAAAATTATAGCGATTAGCATAAGTCACATAGTTTTTGAGAAAAGCGCATTTTTCCGTTACACACAAATTTAGATTTGCGGGCATTCAGCAAATGTTTTGAGGAACGCTGGAGGTACCTATCGCAGCAGATGTGTAAAGTCATTGTTGATAATGATTTTCGAAAAAATCGTCGGTAATTAACCGAGATATTTACACTTAAAGATATTGATGATTTGGACACATAATGACAAGTGTGCCATACCCTATATACCATCGGCTTTTTTAAGGTCAGGTAACAAATTTAAATGATATATTTGAGTAATGCAATTCCCAGTAGCACTATAAAAGCAAAAAATGACAAATTGTTGAAAACGGACTAATTTAATTTGAATTAATCACATAAATACTATGAGATTCGCGACTAGTTTGGAATGAGTAGATCAATACGCCTCTCGTGTCTTTAAAAGTTAATTAAAAACCTATCTGGAAAAACATGTTACGAACCAAAGCGGCGTTGCAAATTTACGACCTCCTTTCGAAACGTGCTTAGCACAATGCAAGTTTAAACTTTGAACAAGGGTTTTGTTTTAGCTACACTGTAAAAAGAAAGAATTATTACTACGCGGAATTTAGTTTTATGAAATGCCAAATGAAGTTTAAATATGCGCTACTTTTATTGTCTGTACCGAATTAATTTCACCATAAACATATTAGGATTATATTAAAAAAATGAGTTATACAGAATATAAATATTTCATATTATTTAGGCTTCATATCTCTTTGAACTTTTATGATATGGCCATTAATACTTTTATAGTATATACAGCTATACCCAACCCAACGTTGTATAGTTTTTTACAAAGTCTTATTATTATTTTAGTAACGATTCTTTTTTAATAAAACAGTGAATAATTCATATATTTATTGTACGGAACCCTCTGAGTGCTAGTAATAATCGCACTTGACCGTTTATTAGAGAATGCACCAGCTATTCAAAGAAACTCCCTAGCCAGTGTTAAACCTATGGGATCATTCTAAACAAAATTTTTGTTTTCATTTCAATATTTTAAATAATTTTTTTTGATTGTTCACTTTATATTTCAGAACCGCTTCCGAAAGTGGAAGCATTCCCATAAAAAAAACGCCAACTAAAACTAAAAAGTAAAAAAAAAGTTCCATTTAGAAATCGATATCAGCTATCATATAAAAAAACATACTTAAAAATTATTTAAATCAAACGATAAATTTGAGAAAAAAACATACCGGGTGTCCCAAAAAGGACTGACTGATTTTAAAATTCAATAACTTCCAAACGATGACAGATATTAAAAAAATTCTTGCAGGAGGGTTATGCATAAAGTCAAAAGTTTTTTTACAGTGATTTTCGATTTTAGTTCGAATTACAAACAATAGATGGCGCTGCGATCAATAGAGGCTAAATTCAGGCTCGATTTTTGGTACTTCGTGGCCCGGATAATACATTTCCATCTCCTTTTTCAGCATGGAACAAGAGAAAGGACCAAAAATCGAGCCTGTATTTAGCGACTATTGCTTACAGCGCCATCTATTGTTTGTAATTTTAACTAAAATCGAAAATCACTGTAATAAAACTTTTGACTTTATGCATAACCCTCCTGCAAGAATTTTTTAAATATCTGTCACCGTTTGGAAGTTATTGAATTTTAAAATCAGTCAGTCCTTTTTGGGACACCCGGTAAGTTTAACTTTAGCTTGCTAATGTTCTCGCGTGATTAGTGTACGTTCTTAAGAACTCACACTAGTCACGCGAAGAAACGAGAAAAAAGTTAAAAGTTAAGAGCTAAAGTTCATCTTATGGGGGCATTATTTTCAAATTTCTCGCTTTGATTTTAATACATTGGAATGATTTTTTTCGCATGGGATAACTGAGTATAGCTGTACTCAGTTATCCCATATAGGTATAGTATACAACCGGAATAGTTTTTACTTTTTCGATTTTGGTTTCAAATGTTTAAAAAATAAGTATTTTCACTATTTTATATTTTTTATTATAATTTTTATTATAATTATATTTTTTACTTATGAAACTATTCTAATATTAAAAAAAAAAAAAGACTATAACCAAAATCGAAAAAGTGAAAACTAGCCCTGTTGTAGATAATTCTCAGCTATCCCATGCGAAAAAATCATTCAAAATATTAAAATCAAAGAAAGAAATTTGAAAATAACGCCCCATAGACTTAACATTACTGTTGCCTATCTTCCAATGAGTGAGTTGCCTCTTTCTTCGAATAAGAAAAATATTTTAAATTTTATCTTAAAACCAGCTATAAAAGTCAGAAGAAAAGTCATTTAATATTTTTAAAGTTGCAACCTAAAATTAAATGTATTATTTCGGATGTGTTATTTATAAAGAGAAAGTAAAGTTATTTACCAATTAGACTAATTGTGTTAAAAATTAATTTCACGAGTATATGTGTTTCCCAATTTTCAATACATTTGGATCGTAGCTATTTTGACTACGTGACGTATTTAAAATTGAATACTTTTATTCAATTTTAAGAGCCCATTTTTTTTTCAGTGTACATTGGTATGAATCCATAACTGTACCTTATTATTTTTCGTGTGACAATAATCCACTTAAATTTAAATTAAATATATTTACCGAATAAATTAGCTTTGTATTTAATTTGTAAAACATTTTGAGTGTGCATTTTTTAATTTAATAATTGTAATTACGTCTGCTAAATTCTTTCTGAGGAAGAATAATTAAAGCTCATACAAAATTTGTATTCTCGTAACAAAAAATTTAAACGTCCTTTTACATTTTGATATTTTTGCGGTTTTATACTGAATTTATCTGAAATTTCATACGCCTTATGCATTTCTAACTTCGCCGAATGTTTAAAAAAAGAAATGGGTACATAAGCATTGTTTCACTTCTCCCCCCCCCCCTTCAGCCAGTACAAAATGCTTAATGAGACGTTTTAAATAATTAAATATAAATTATTATGTATGTTTTCTACATCTGTGATTGGTATTTGCTTATCTATGAAATTTTAGTGTATTTTAATTAGGGGAGACTGAGGAGTGGCGAAACGTTTATTGAATGTATTTTTATAGTTTTTAGTGCAACCGTATTCAAGTCTGTCTTATTTTATTAATTTTATTTAGTCTTATAAATTTTAATGTTTATCAAAAAGATCATTAATAAATTTTGAAAACCTAAAGTACTTTCTTTCTAATTTATTATAGTAATGGAGAAACAAATTAACAATTTATAGTAATTTCATTAACATTTTACCTTCAAGGGCTGTTTCATAGTTACCAAAATAATATTCATGAAAACAAATGCAATACCACGATGAGCACATTAGTCATTTTCTTGTATTCAAAATAATAAATTTAAGATGCCACCTTCTGTGAAAATATTTTGTTTTTAAACAGAGGCATCATTAGCAAGCCGAGCAAATGTTATGTCGTCATTATAAATTAAAATATTCTGACGCGTTAAAATTTTTGTCTTAAAATTCCCAGTCTAGAAGAAAACTATGTTGGCCTCAAGCACTCTTTTAAACGAAAGATAATACAGCTTAAATATAAATAAAGCAAAACATAGAAAAGATAGGTGATTATACCTTTAAAAAATATATAATACAAAATTAAAAGACATTTTATTAGAAAATTAAACAGGTTTATTCATATATGCACTTTTCTGAAATAAGGGCTTTTGATGTTCCATAAACATTATTATTTTTATTTTAAATATTTTCTACTGATAAGTGTTGATAATTTTCATAGAAATTATTTCCCACAACCGGTGTTGTTAAAATTTTCCATACTGCAAATATTGATTGAACTTCTGCATTCCAACGTACGTCACTTCTCGAATACAAATCTATTAACCGTTTCCAAAAATAGATTGTATGTTTTCGGTTTAGAAATCTCAATACCACGAATAATTAACAATATTATTAACCTTAATCGTTTGACATTTAGCTCAAGTTTTAGTCTTTTTACGCAAATGAATAAACACCAAATTCGTTCATTTCTATGTCAATATACAATTTTTAAAACCATTTTATAACGTTTATATAAATTATTTAAATTAAAAAAATCTGGTTTATTCGAAAAATAATTTATCTTTTCCCAGAGGAATGGTTGTTGTACTTTAACGCTTGTTATTAACTTCGTTTCTTGTTTCTCTGGAAATATTGCAATCGATTTTTGACTAACCTCCTTTACACCAATAATCCTGAAATGCTGCTGGAAATTTCATTGTCGAGTAAAATGCAATATTCATTCATTGCCGCACTATAAAGTACGGGTATCCTTGGCAACGTCTCTGATACGTTTCTGTTTGAAATCTCCAACAGAAAGTAAAATAATTCAAATCATATTGGAATCAATTATGATTTCGATATTGTATTTAAAACTATTCGTTGTCTAAAAACAGCATAAATGTTTATCTAAAATTATACCGAAGGTATTCATTTTCATGCGTCATTATTAATATTTGCCTTCTTTTTAATGTACCAGAAATATATTTTCTATATCCTCATCATCAGTATTAAAGCAAATCAACTATACAATTCAACGTATTTTCATCCATTTTAACTTTAGCAATCTATATATTTGCACAGTTGCCACACTGAAAAAAATCTGGTACTGCCATCTAGAAAATAAATTGTGCCTTTAGAAAAAATAGTTATGTATGAACTTTATGAATTCTATTTCCCTTTGCAAGAGAATTCTAGTTATCCCTATTAAAATTAAAGGGCGTTTTACCTTATTAACGTGGTCAAACTTATTTTAAAACCTCTGCAAATAAATGCGAACACAAGAAGTGAGTAACTATAATTATAGTTTTCGAATTAATTCTAGAAATCAAGTGACAATTTCACGCAATTCAAACGATTCATAATGCATAATATAATGTATCGTTTCATCAGCTAGAAAATTATACAATAAAAATTCTCGATCATTTCACCCATTCAGTTTATTTGTTTACCTTATTCGCATGACTCGGAAATCTATATTTCTAGTTTAGGGATTTAGAAAATGGTACCTAAATGAAAAAGAATGAATTTTAGGTAATGATATTTAGATAATATTCTAGCTCAAGGTGGCATATTTTTTCTTTCAATGCAACATTTCCAATTTTTTCAGACTACTATTTTGAAATAGTTAATCGCTGCTGCATTCTAAAGTAGAAGTTCTTGTATTACATAAATTGATTATTCCTATTCGAAAATAATGGTGCACAAGTTATATGAGATTTTGAAGCTTTGCTTTCTGTGCCTATTACTCGATACAATCATCTTTCCATATCATATATCCCTTTAGTGATAGTTTTGATAATTTAATATTTCTTTTTAATTATTTTTAATTCGGCCAAATTACCAATTCAGAAAATAAAAAATATTTTATAAAAAATATAAGATATTGGAGGTTTTAATTCAAACTCTAACATAAACAATCACTTTGAAATTTATTTTACTAAATTCAGAGTATGATTCAAAGCTTCTGATCTGTAAATATTTACAATTCCCTATCAACAGCAATGAAAACAAAATCATGCTAAGGCTAATGTCAGACGAACGTCTTTTGCAAGCTTTGTTCCCTAAACACCAGGGAAGATGTGTAGGGGAAAAAGCGTGCAAAAAAGACGTTCGTCTGACATTAACCTTAATATTTTATTATATTTTTGAGTAAAAAAATTCCATAAAAAGATAAACAATTTGAAATCTAATTACTATGCACTATATACTTTAAAGAATTAAAGTTATTGCAAGTATTTTTCATACAAAAATGCTTTTCGATCTTGTCAGTAAGTAATCTATAAAAAATTATAAAACGTAAAAAATGCATTCAAGTTTTTAATTTAAAAAGATTATTTCCCACCTATGTTCTGTACTCCGGACTGTTTATTCTGTAACTCTGGAAGCCGTGGTTGAACCTTCTGATATTTTTTAATGTGGTTATATTATTAACCATTTACATAGGTGTAGATTTCATCTTACTTTAAAAATTCTACATGAAAAATTTCCAATTACAAAAACACGTATCGGATACTGTTGTAGAAAGTGTGCATGGCCGAGCGTACGTGATCCTTTCAATTTTAACTCATAACCCTTTGTGGGACATTCTCGCCATCTTTTGACTTTCAGGAATAAAAATCTGGTGAAATTAAACTTGCTAAAATAACATCAAAAACTTATAGACAAATGCCTTAATGATTCAAAATAAAGAAAAAATGGTCACCAGCGATTTTTTTTTATTTATTTAAGTGAGGTTTAAGTTAAATTTGCGAGTTTAATTTTTCTTACCATTTTACCACTATAACTTGTTATTTTCTTCTAAATTTTTACTTATAATGAATTTGCATAGTGCCCACAGGACATTCAAATAAAAAATAATAACAATGTAGTATTTTTAGTACAAAATTTTGGTATAACGTTGTCTTAAAGGGGTGTTAAAATAAGGGACGGAAAGAAAAAAAAGGGAGATAGTATAGAAAAAAGGTGTGGTAAGGGGGAAAAATGGATGGTAAGGATGGGACGGTAATGAAAATTACCACCTATTTTTAGGCAATTCATGTTAAAACTAAGTGATAGCCACAATGTTCAGAATATGTTTAGAAACAGTTATTTACGTTAGATTTAAAAAAAATAATTTACCTCGAAAAGTGCAGGAATAAACCTTGGGGACGGTAAGACTACCAATATAGCCACGATGCTTGAAATTGATATTTAAATTCTGCAGTAAATTTCCTGTCAAAGAATTTTAGACATTCTTTATCTAGCATACTTCTGCATGAGAAAAAACTTGAAAAAAAAATTCTGTGGCTGCACCTGAACTCATTTTCTGTATAATTTTAGAAGAGGGACGATAAGGAATCTAAAACCCAGGGACAGAGTAAAAAAATTAAAAACTGTAATAAACAATTTAATTTAAAAAATCAAAAAAACAGACTGCGTAAAACGCGAACTAATTAATTATTTCTCATCATTGTGAAACTATTTTTTTTTCAATTCCTACTACTAGCTCACACTCTCGCTATATATATATCTTGTTCAAATTTTCAATCGTTAATAAAATACTTATTATTCATCCAACCAAGCTCAAATAATTTTTTTAAACTTGTAGTAGATGACGCTTGATGTTAATCCTGGTTTTTTTTCAAACATTAATTCATTAATAAAATTAAATTAATTAATTTTTAATAATCGAGAGAGCCCTCTTCATCATCAAGGCATTTTAAGCGCCACTCAAGAGGAAATAAGAATGGAAGAAAAAAATTCTCTTATTGACCTAAATAGTAGGGTGGGCCGAAAAAACTTTTTTTAGAAATTGATTTTGGCATAGTGCTCAAAAGTTTTGTACTGGGTCAGTTAGAACTCACAAAAATTGTCATCAATATTGCTCAATTTTTAACCGCGCCCCTCTAACTTTGAAAAACAGAAAAAAGAGAAAAATCGTTTTTTGTGAAAAAATATATTTTGAAAAATTTTCCAAAACTTTTATTAGCATAAAGTGAAAATGTTACATAATGGGTCAGTTAGAACCTACAAAAAATTTTATCAATTTCTATCAATATTTAATCGCGCCCCTCTGACATCAAAAATTGGAGAAAAATGAAAAAAAATGTTGGATTTTCTAAAAAACTATACTATGAAAACTATTTTTCGAAATTGGTATTGACATTAATATTTTTCATATTAATTTTAATTAAGCATATTTTTGTTGAATTGCACACAGACGGAATACAGATCAGAACAAAATCTATAAATTTGAAGTGCATTTAATAATATCGTACCTCAAGTAGAGCAGTGGCCAAAATTACTACAGCAGTACTGGCTGATTTCGAATTCGATTCACCTGAGAAACAAACTCATACAGTTGATAAAAAGCGATAAGGGAAGGGAACTAGAGAAAAAAAGGAAAGAACTGAGGGGGGATGATTTAAGAGCCTTTGAAGTGACACCTCTTAAGATTTTGCATTTTGATGAACGCAAAGACTGATATCTTTTAACAAATATCTGGTCATCGAAAATTAACATAAGAAGAGCTTGTAGCATTAATACAGAAATCAGGTAGCAATTATACAGATCATATATCGTTAACTGCTGGTGAAAGTGCAAAATAAATAGCCCAAATTATTATCACATTTAATTTGAGTATAATTTGAGTTTGCAGAACCTATCGGGTATCGGATGTGACAGAACAAATGTGAATACGGGATGGAAAGGCCGAGTAATGTTCCTTGAGACATACATTAGAAGACCATTACAATGGAATATATGTATGTTACATACTAATGATTTGCCACTAAGGCACCTTATTCTGGAAATGGGCGCTTGCACAAAAGGACCATACTTATATTCTGGACCTGTTGGATTGCTTCTAAAAGGTTGCGAAAAAAAACCAGTGGTCAAATTTGATCAAATTCACTGTACTCTTCAGACTATGGATCTGAAAGATATCCAAAAGTTAGGAATGACCAACAATATTTGTATCGCATCTGTCTTGCCAATTTTGGGGAAATTCACAAGATTGTAAAAGATGGTAGTTACCCTTCTAACGTGATTGACAATAATCCAGGTAAACTCACGATGGTTGACTACTGTAAACCGTTTGATACGGTTATACATTACACTCCAAGACCTTCACAAAATCTTATAATACTCGTGAAGTATGTAATGAAGTATGTATGCTCCAATGTGGTTTGAGATAAAAATCAAATCGAATTGCTTGTATGGTGCCCAACATTTCGAAAAAATGATTTCCCTTGCAAGGTAGCTTCCAAATAATGTTAAGCAAGTTATTTACAAAGTATTATCAAACAATGCATATTTGGCGCTTCATTAACACAAATTATTATTAGCAATGCTACATGATTCTAGAAATCACACTCGGGAATTAGCAGTTAGGCGTATTCTCAGTGAGTGAGATACGAAGACGAAGAACTTGGGTGGATTGCGTTTTTTTAAGCTTCCGAAACTCAATTTTGAATCAGCTGATTATATTGGTTTAATTCATTGGTCAAACACTGCTGTAACAGAACCACCTCTTACAATGCATATAAAGGACAAAGACTTGAAAGAAATGCGCAAAGAAAAACAATTTTCAGTACTAACATTTGAGGAATTTCCATATCGCACGCAATCTGTTGAAAGATGTGTTAAACTAATATCTGAAGCTGCAATGAATGTTTGTGGTTAGACTGCAAGAGATGGATATATTTGAGCCAAGATTCAAGCAAGGAAAGAGCTTCCAAAATTCGACAACAAGGAGCAATATTATTCTAACACTTAATATTCAATTTGCATCAGGTATTATTAAATACATTTCAAATTTGTAGATTTTTGTTCGAATGTGTATTCTGTCTGCATGTTATTAGAAAAAAAATGCTAGTATTAATTTCGTAAAAAAAAGAATAAAAAGTTAAATTATGTAATAATTATGTAATTATTATTATTTATAGTACTATTTAATTAATAAATTAATTTCAATACTAATTTCGAAAAGTAATTTTCTTAGCACAGCTTTTTAGAAAATCCGATATATTTTTATTTTTTTCCAATTTTTGATGTCAAAGGGGCGGTGGTAAATATTCAGAGAAATTAATATAATTTTTTGTGGGTTATAACTGACCCATTGTGTGACATTTTCACTGTATGCGGGTAAAAATTTTGGAATGTTTTTTTAATATATTTTTTCACAAAAAAAACGATTTTTCTCCTTTTTTTCTATTTTTCAAGGTCAAAGGGCGCGGCTAAATATTGAGCAATATTGAAAAAAATATATATCAGTTCTAACTGTCCCATTACATAACTTTTGCGTACTATACCAAAATCAATTTCGAAAAAAAATTTTTTTTGGCTTATTTCGGCCCACCCTACTAAATAGGAATTGACTTAAAATATTTTTTATATTACTTGTTTATATTACTTACCTATTTCTTTTATTCACTTGTATTCATGACTTTTAAGTTGTGTTTAGTTGTTAGTTCCTATCTATAAACACTGTTTTGATGAGGTCTATAGATGTCTATGATGGTTAGAGTTGCAGTAAAGCTAGAGATCCTACATACACAAATTCCAGATTGTATAATATATTAACGGAGCTTCTGACTGTAAAATAGTCAATGAAGCATCGTCTTCATTTTGAAAGACCTATCCAATGATATGCCACTCAATAGGGTGCGTAAATTTTTTTTTCGTCTCTACCGCCATTTTGAATTTTTTAAAACAAAACCTATCCTATAACCATCGGGCCATTAAGACGAATTGATAGAGACACCATTCATTAAAATCCATCCAGCCGTTGGGATGTTTCGAGGGTATAAAGAAATCCACTTACACAGATACGCGTGAAACACATAACCCTTCTTTTCAGTCGGGTAAAAATATGTGCAGGTTAATTTTTCTGCTACATATTTATATAAAATAATAGTCCCAGTCTCGGGAAAAAATACATCGAATTACTTTTATTGAAACAATTTTATACAGACAGCTCCAAACTTAAAAATCAACATCAGGGACACGGGACGGTATTGGAGTTTCCTGGATATTTGGACCCCAACATCGTCCAAAACTTATTTATCTCGTTAATATTCTTATGCAGTCAAGCAATGGAATGTTTCCCAGTACATGAAATAAAAAAACACACAAGAATATGTACAAAAATAAAAATTATTATTCAAAGACTTAAAAATCAAAAGATTGTGAGAATGCCCTTTATATGTTTTGTCCACCGTAGCTACTAACATTCTTGTTGAAAAATAAGTGAAATTGCATTTTCTAATAAAATATTGCCAGCTAGCATCTTTAAATGTAATCACGAAACATATTTTGATGTAAAAATATTGAAAACATGGGATTTTATTGATAGAAACTCAAAAAACAAAAGCGAATTTTTAAAAGAAAATATACATTTGATATTTGGAAAATTCCCGTAACAAAAAAAAATGTTTACATAATGCTATAGAGTTTCATTTCGATACAGTTTGCCGTCACCTTACGTACGCATTTTTTAATAGCAAAAATACGATTTAAGTGGGTCCGGTGATCAAAATGTTTAAAAAACTCATTTTTTATTTTTCATGCTAATAAAATACTAAAACGTAAGATAAATTAAATAAAGCAAATTGCTATTTATTTCTACAATGATTATAATTGCAGATATAACAATTTTTGTGTTGTACTAAAAATTCTGTTCTTCCAGTAACTGAAACTTTAATTCTATATATCTCAGAATATATATAATAATTTTCCATATTTAAAAGGATGTAACTAAACTTTCTTGCAAGATATAATTACGAAATGTTATACCGAATTTTATGTTAAGTTTTTAATAAAATGTCTGCAGGATTTTTAATGTCATGTGAAAAATTTTTAAATCTGATTTTCAAGTAGTTTTTGAGTAGTCAATCTCAAAAATTCTCTCTTTTTTTAAAACTTTTAAACATATTATAAATATTGTAAATGATATATTATAAATGTTCTAATTAATTTTTTATAAATTCTGAAGACAAAAAAGCAAGAAACCTTTTCTCCACACAAAAAGGAACTAGTATGTTGTGGCCATCACAAAACTTTCTTCTATATAAATCACGTCAATTAAATCATTTAAATAGTAAAAGAAATTATATCAATTTATTCATATAAAAGTATACCTGAATTTGAAGTTTGATGAAAATTCGTGCATTAGTTATTGAGAGAGAGCTGTAGGGGAAATTCTAAAAAATGCAGCATAGCAGTGCCATCTGTTGAGCGATTTGCACCAAAACACAAACAGCACTAGTTCATATTAAGGTATAAAGGAATCTGAAGTTTGATGAAAATCCGTGTATTAGTTCTGGAGCTAGAGCTACTGTGGAAATCACAAAAATGCAGCACAGCAGCGTCACCTGTTGAGCGATTTATACCAAAAGGAACAAAACATCAATTCATGTCAAGGACTAACTGAATCTGAAGTTTGATAAAAATCCGTTCATTAGTTCTGGACATTGAGCCATTGTGGAAATCGAGAAAAATGCTGCATAGCAGTGCCACCTGTTGAGCGATTTACCGCAAAACATAAACAGCAGTAATTCATATCCAGGTATACCTGAATCTGAAGTTTGTTGAAAACCCAAGCATTAGTTCTTGAGATAGAGCTACTGCGGAAATCACAAAAAATGCAGCATAGCAGCGCCACCTGTTGAGCGATTTACATCAAAAGGTGCAAAACGTCAACTCATGTCAAGCACTAACAGAATCTGAAGTTTGATGAAAATCCGTGCATTATTTCTTGAGATAGAGCTATTACGAAAATCGTGTAAATGCTGCAAAATGCAGCATAGCAGCGCCATCTGTTGGGCGATTTGCACCAAAACATTACCAGCACTAATTCACATCAAGAATTAATTGAATCTGAAGTTTTATGAAAATCCGTGCATTAGTTCTTGAGATAGAGCTAGTGCAGAAATCGCGAAAAATGCAGCACAGCAGCGCCACCTGTTGGGCGATTTACACCAAAAACTAATCAACACCAATTTATATTAGGGACTATTTGAATATAAATTTTTATTAAATTTCGTGCATTAGTTCTTGAGGTAGAGCGCCCACAAAATTTGTGTCACATACACACAGACAGACAGACAGACAGACTCACAGAGTCACAGACAGACATTTTGTAAAAACATGTTTTTTGGAATCTCTGACCTCTAAAACGTGTAAATCCGTCGAAAACCGGAAGTCGAAATTTTTTACGAATCCAATACTTTCTTCTTGTAAAGATAGAAGAAAGTAAAAATGTAATGAAATCAGGTGATTAGCTCACGAGTTATATAAAAAATGAACCAACTTTAAAATTTTTAATTTTAATTTTTTTTCAAAAGGATTTCAAAGTTTTCAAAAAGTTTTCATTTAAAAAGTAATCGTAATAGAAAAGTATATGTTCCAGAAAAAAATCATTAAAATATACCTATAAATAAATAAAATAAATTTTCGATCCAGACACCGTTAACGTTAATGTGTATTGCAAAATTGATTGACACTTCTCACTAAGAACTTTCAATAAATTCGCCTATTGGCCGCATTAAGTTAATATCGTTGCAAAAAAATAAGAAACAATCTTCTCAAATCCATTTTATTTTTTTCTACAAAAAACTCCTAAAATATAGATAGTCGAATTTTACACCATAAAAACTACTGAATTAATTAATTAGAAATTTGCTGTCTCATGTGAAAACTATAAACTTTGTACTCATTTCTTAAAATGCATTTTAACTGCAGTAGAACCTCTCTATCCGAAACTCTTTTAACCGGAACTCTCAGTTAACCGAAATCCATTTTAAAGCTTTTCTTTTTTCTTTCTTTCTTTCTTTTTTTTTTTTTTTTTTTTTTTTTTTTTTTTTTTTTTTGTATCACATGCCTTGTGAGCAAAATCTATTTCCAATGCTTTTTTTTAAAATTATCGCATTCCTTGTGTACAAGCGATCCATTCCGAACTATGAGCACATTTAAATATTTTCCATCCTCTTTTTTAGAGTTTCTTTGAATTTAACTTGAGCTCTCGTAGGCTGCGGAGTGGAACGAATAAAACCTATGAAGAAAACTAACAAATTAGCAGTTCTGAAGTTTTTGAATGTTTTGCAAAAGATTTGGCATCGTTAGAACTAATAATATTAAAAAACTTCGTTATAGAGTTTCAAAGCAAAGGCAATCGAAACTGCGACAAACAAAACATTGTTTCAAACCCTTGTGAAATATAGAAAAGGTACTTAATTTCAAAATTAAAATTCAGGTAATTTATTCTTGTTTCTATTTTGTTATTACCTTATTTTTATTAACCACTTGTTGCCATAATAAGAAATAGCGCATATATTTCTCCTTAATCTTAAAATTGAAGCATTCTCAATTATCCGAAAATTTCGATTTTCCGAAAGATGGTCGGTCCCAATTACTTCGAATAATCTATAGATTCTATTGTATTTAATCCATTTTTTCTATGGAACATTTCACAATTAAAAACGCAAAATGTGCAATTGACATCACAAAAAACTAATTCCGTACATAAAAGGCGTAAGAAAGTTAGATATTCAGTCTTTAGAGCAAGAAAATTTCAACTACTGAGTAATGACTTAGTAAGAATTCTATAAAGCGATATCAAGATTTAGATCTCATAGAAAAAAAATTATAGAGTGAATATTTCATTTTTATTGATATTTATATCAAATCAAAAAGTCCGTTTCAAACATTGTCGTCATAAATCGTAATCTGAAAACAGAATCGCATTATTTCACACGCGGGCTTTGATACTGAATCCTTTTCAAAATAATCTTATTTTTGAAATAAATCCCACATTTTCACTTAAGATTTTCGAATAGTGAAAAGATATGTAGTCTGAAAAAAAAAAATTGAAAGCGATAAAAAATTCAACTTTTCAGGAACAGAATAGAAAATTTATGTTTCAATCTAATTTTATAAAATTATGTATATTATAGTATGCACAATTATGTCTGCATATACCGGGTGTCCCAAAAAGGACTGACTAATTTTAAAATTCAATAACTTGCAAACGGTGACAGATATTTAAAAAATTCTTGCAGGAGGGTTATGCATAAGGTCAAAACTTTTATTACAGTGATTTTCAATTTTAGTTCGAATTACAAACAATAGATGGCGTGGGATCAATAGTCGCTAAATTCAGGCTCCATTTTTGGTACTTCGTGGCCCGGATAATACATTTCCATCTCCTTTTTCTGCATGAAACAAGATAAAGTACCAAAAATCGAGGCTGTATTTAGCGACTATTGCTTACAGCGCCATCTATTGTTTGTAAATCGAACTAAAATTGAAAATCACTGTAATAAAACTTTTGACCTTATGCATAACCCTTCCGCAAGAATTTTTTAATATCTGTCACCGTTTGCAAGTTATTGAATTTTAAAATCAGTCAGTCCTTTTTGGGACACCCGGTATATATATATATATATATAATAAAAAGTAAATAAGTGACACAAGGAATAGGTCGACTCAATAGTTTATTGAAGTAAGTTTTGGCGATGCAGTTTCAACCCATCAGATGCAGTCGTGCCATCGCTATATACCTAAAGAATAATCTTCATGAATTTCAAGAGTTTCACGTTATTCTTAATTTAAATCAAAGTTGGGAGAGCTTAGATGAAAAATTCAAGATTCAAATAAAATCACATTAAAATAATCAAGCATATTTCCCGTTGAAAAATCAAAACATCATTTCTTCGATTTGAAGATCATGGCAAAAAACATACGCAGACTACCTGCTGCGTTCAAGATTCACATTCACAATAAAACTAAACTAAAAAAGGAACAAGAAAGAAAAAATGTTTTTTAATATTAATTCTCTAGTCAGACCACATGATCTGGGATCACTGGCGCCTAAGCAGGTCTGGCTGATTGCTCGAGAGAGGAAGGGGTTTGCAAAATTTCACAAACTACCCCCCCCCCCCCCCCCCCGATGAACAAGGGTTCATCAAAAATGGGATTCAAAATAATTAAAGCAGAAATAAAATTATTCTAAAAAATTATCAGGTACACTATACATAAATACAATACAAATCAAAATATATACTTACATACTGGACTTCAAATAAAACAAACTAAAACAATTTTAAATATTTGCGAACAGGTTTCTGCTACTAAAAACAGAAAGAACAGTTTAAATCTATACAACTTTTTCTAGAATATTCAACACAAAAAAATTAAACTAAAAATTAGAAATATTATCAAACAAGAAACATTTTATTTTTTTAAGTGAAAAAAATAAAAAGTTTTTTAAAGTCAATAACAGAAAGAGTTCAAGATTTTTTTTTTTTTTTTTTTTAAGTCAAATGTCAATGAGAGGTTTTTTTTTTTTTTTTTTTTTTTTTTTTTTTTGTCTCTTAATGAAATTAATGTTTTTTTTTTATAGTTTGTGAGTTCTAAATTATGCACAAAAATTAACAGGTCTTTTAATGATAGATGTTCATATGCATAAGAACCACATCAACCACTTTAACGTCAGAAGTCTTATTCTGGTCCGTGTAGTGAGCAGATTGTAAGTTGAGAAGGCACTCGTTTTTCAAGCGCTTCCAAAAATGATTCAGAAGAGTCTCGCGCAAACGGAAGCGTTTCACTAAGGATTCCTTGGTTGCAGGTAAACACAAGATATGCTCTAGACTTGCTATAACTAGTTGACCAGGGTGAATGCTAAATTTCTTGGAGATTGCACGTTTGTTTAGGATTGATTTTATGCACTGTCTAGATTTTAAAATCCAAAACTTTTCATGAGTTTGTACTAATGTAATGGACACTCCTTAATGAAAAACCTTTTCATATGCATCTTTCACGATTATTTCAGTAAGTTTGTGTTTTGCAGGAATCACAACAGGATGATTTTCATTAAATGAGGAATCAGACTTTTGTAACCGTCCTCGTACCAACAGCAAAACTTCATCTGACAACATAGGATTTTACTGTAGAAGATTCGATTCTTTAGGGATACTTTTGTTACATTTAAAGCTTTTAATAACTTCAGGGAAACTTTCTTCTTGCACTAGTTTTAACCAAAAATTTTCAGCATGTAACATTTCCTTAGCTGATAATTCTGAAAAATCTCTTTTTTCTACCTTCAATTTTATATTAGAAATAAATCTAAATACCCATGCAGTTACACGATATAATATCTTTAGGGAACTATACTTTTCAAGATTAAAAATGGGAATTTCATCAGCTTTATTTGTTTGAACAATGCAAGAAATGGTTGTTGCTTTACGAGATTTCTCTTCAGAAACATCAGGTAATCGTGATGCAGCAATTTTAACCCTAGGCCATTGATCTTCGGGCAAGGAAAGAAATTCAGGAACATACACATTAGGGTTAGCATCAGGAAAAATATGCTCTTGGAGATGCTCGTTTTCCACGATCAGGTTGCTAAAATACTGCCAGGGAATTTTCAAGTGTGCGAGATGCGGGATTTCTGAAAGCCAATTTTGCCAATCATTTTCTAGCTTCGCAGAAACAAAAGGGGCAATAAATCCGGCTGAATCAAAGAACATAATTGCAGTTTTCAAAACATTGCGTTTAGTAGAAGAATCATTATTTAATTTTTCTAACAAGGGTCGTAATTGTAGTCCTAATTTATCTTCTGTATTGTTCCAGGTCAATCCTAAAATTTTCAAGAAAGTATTTGGGGGTTCGAAACTCGAAACAGGGATGTTTTCATCATCTAAAACATTAGAGTTCAAGTTAGGGACATGATACAAACATTCGTTTAATGATAGAGAATCATCATATTTGGAAGAAGCATCATAGACTATGCGCATTTTTGTTGTAGTTTTATCGTCACGGATAACAGGTCTGTGTGGCATGTAATAGGAATTATTAGAATCTTTCTGGGTGCACAATTCTATTACACCCTCATTAAACTGCTCTAGCAAAATGGAGTTATATTCGTTAAATAAAAAATCGTTTTTCAAGAATTTATTTTCTAAACTAGAAAACCGCTTCTTTTCTACTTCAAGATTATTTCTAAGCAATTCACGAGAATTTTTCCACAATAATTTTGCTTCATAACGCCCATTTACGAATTTTAAATTTTCTTTAAATTCTATTATTACCTCATGACCGGTAATGTTCTTTTCATTGCTTTCAGCAATGCCAATAGCTTCCAGCTCCCAAAATGCTTTCAGTTGAGTATTTATAATTTCAACTGAAACACGCAAACAAGCTACTTCTTTTTTATTCGACTCTATCTGCCCTTGCACCGTATGACCGAAAATAGTTTCTGCAACGTATAATTCTTTTGTCAATTTTCCCTCGATTCCCTTTAATATTTTCCACAAAAAGTCAGACCCTAGCAAAATATTTATTTCCTGTTCAAGACCTGTATCAACAGGCTTAAAGCCTCTTGTTCTCATTATGTCTAGAAGTTCTGGTTCTAGGATTTTCACAGAAGCTCCAGTTATATTATCAACCACGAGAGCTTCGATCTTTGTCGAGTTAATAGGTTGCACAATACTGGATAATTCAAGAGCAACAAATTCATAACAAGATTCATAAGGGCGTTTACGCCCAAAAGGATAAACTAATAAATTTTCTCTTCGCAATGGCTTCAATTTTAATTTTTGTACTAGAGATCTCTTCACGAAGCATTTTTCTGAACCACTATCACATAAAACGCGGCCAACAAGCATTGTTTACCAGCAGACACAGAAACTGTACAAGTCTGCAATAATGTTGCTTTATTTTGTTTATATTTTTGTTCTGACATCATAGATACAATTGCACCTTTCTTTTCTTTTTCAAGATTTTCTTTTGTTGTTTCTTTAAAACAAAACAAACGACTATGGGTGTTGTTACCACATTTGGAACAAGGATTAAATTCTGTTCTACAATTTACAGATAAATGTGACTTGTAAAAGCATTTGTAACAGCGACCTTCTTTCTTTAATTTATATCGTTTTTGTTCATCAGTGATTTTCGGACAATTTAGTCCTACATGATCAGAAGACTTGCAAAATATGCAAAACTGTTTTGTAGATGTATTTAAAGCAGCAGCTGAAGGTATATTTTTCTTTTGCGGAAAATTTTGATATCTACATGAAGAATTTTCATATTTAGTTTTAGAATTTTCTAAGCCTTGCTTTGGGAATTATTTACTAAATTAGTAGCTTCACGACATCTTAATTCCGTTTTAATAAAATTTATTAAATCGGTGACTTCACAGTCCTTATCGGGGTCACGTTTTCGATGAAATCTAGTATCAAATTTTCGGGTAATAACCTTAATAATATGGAGAGTAATAAATAGCCGTAGGAGTCTGATGTTACTCCTAACGTATCAAGATTTCTCATACAAGTTTCGATATTATCATACAACTTTCTTAAAGAAGTAACATTGTTAGTGGATTTCACTGGTTCAAGATTTAGAATTTTTTTTCGTGTAACAATTTATTATATTCAACTTTTTTTTTTCAGGTTTTATGAGGAAATGGCAACAAAAAGAAACAGTATCTCCTATTGTCGACTATTTTCCATTTACTTTCAATGGCTTTCAATAGAAATGGGGTACTTTTTTTGCCACGACAAGAAAAATGGTTTTAAAAACTACAAAAAAATTAATATCTCAAAAATAAATTAAGATACAGCTTTCAAAGAAATTGCATTTAAAAGAACATTTTTTTTCTTTATACGACAGTGTAAAAATTTAAAATGTGCGATGTTTAGAAGTTTAAAAATTTACAGTAGAGAAAATTGCAAGACCAAAATTTTATTTCAAATTTCAAAATGTTGCCATTCGCAGAATGACGTATGCGTTACGCACAGATATGTTTGTCCTTTATAATATAGATAGATAGGGTAGATATAGATTTCTCAGTGGATAGCGTCCTTGTATTTCAAATAAAATCAGAAATTTTATTTTATTTTTCTCAAGACGTTTGTATTTATTTTTTTTTTTTTTCCAAACTCATATAGCCGTTTTAATTCTTAAACGAAAATAATTAAGAAAAATATTTAATTTGGATTTCTTCCATTGCTACAGTAACGAATGTACTATATGAATTAATATAGATGAATCATCACTTATAATGTTTGATATTTTGAGGTTTTTGCGCCAAAGACATCGCCAAATTAGAAAAATATGAATTATCTGACGAACTATTGGACTTAAAAGAAGTTGGTTCATACCATTCAATTCAGCATACAAAAATACCCTAAAATATTTTATCAGTTGAAAAATAACTATAATATCAGACTTATGAGGATTTTTTTTTAAGTTCTTTCTCTTTTTCAGCCCCTTAGAGGTGGAATTTTAGAAAATCCATTCTTAGCAGCACTCTATATCATAAGAAATATTTTTACCCCAATTTTCACGTTTCTATGTTCAGCAGTTTGAGCTGTGCGTTGATTAATCTCCAATCGAGACTTTATATATATATATATATATATATATATATATATATATAGTGTGTCCTGGTATAACCTGACCGATCTTTATTTTCCCAACCGTTGGTCCTAGATGCATACTTCCAATTACAAAAGTGGTCAAGATTAGGTGCAGAGTTAAGATAAATAAAAGCTTGAAGCGAAAAAACAATTTAGCGAAGAATTACAGAATTTAAATTTTTATACGGTCCCCCGGTCCTATAAGTTATATTTAGTTATATTTAGTAAAATTTTCCTGTTACACTGACAAGTAAGACCAAAAAAAAGTCCCGTTATTCTACGATTAAAATTGACCGAGTAATAGCTATTTAAAGTTGGAGCATATTTTTTGCTACAAATTAGGGGTCATTCACAAATTTAGTAGAAATATAATTATCGTCAGATAATTGAAGAAATGGTTGAGAGTAAAATTAGCATTGTAATATAACTTTGAAATCTTTAATCATTCTGACATATTACTGTAAAATATACAATTTGTACTGAACATATAAGAGGATAAAAATAACAGAATTTTTGTTAAATAGAAGGATGAAAAACAACAACCTCAATTCTTTACAAAAATGATACATATTTTAAAATGCTGTTAGATTACACCGTCTTTCAAACTTTGGGTTGTGCCACGTTTTTTAGCTTTTGAAAATTTATTCACGTGTATTTTTTAGCGCTGAATCCGAAAACAACCTTCATTCGTCAGAATTTTTCTCAAATCGGAAATTTCAAAGTTAAAAAGCTCAAAGTTAAAATTGATCCCCCCTATCCTCCCAACCTCATCGGACCCCTGAACTGTTTAGCTGTAAGAAACCCAGTATAAGTCACAAAATTGAATAAATTATTGAATTAAATAAAAATAAACTGAATAAAAAAGTCTTACATTTACTTTTTAGTAGCAGACTTTTCGCTATTATTTTAACCTTTAAATTTATGATTTGTGAAAAATCCTGACATGATGATTAAAAGTGAAGGTAAATTTTTTATTTAGCGTTAAAAAATACATAAAACGTAGTTATAAAAGTTAAAAAATACAACCATCACAGGTTTATGTTATCTAATCTAAAACCATTTCTTAAACTTGTTGAAGGTAAATTTTTTATTTAGCGTTAAAAAATACATAAAACGTAGTTATAAAAGTTAAAAAATACAACCATCACAGGTTTATGTTATCTAATCTAAAACCATTTCTTAAACTTGTTGACGGTAATCTATCCGAATTTTTTTATGTTATCCTCTAGTATAAGTATGTATAAGATGGTAAGCGTCGAAAATCTTAATAATATTACATTATAATCGGATTTAAGTCAGTAAGTAAAATTTTAACTCCGATCGGACATTTGAAAGTCAGTTAAAGTTCGAGTACAAATTTTAAACTGGAAAGACAATCTTGCAAGTTAAATAAAACCTTATGAAAATAACACAATTTTTGTTAAAAGAAGTCATAGCCTCAAATCCTTACAAAATACAACATATGTTAAAATACAATTATTTTAACTAATCTGAAATTTAACTAATAAACTTAACTCAATCGTAATAGTTGTACGATTTCTTTCAGGCCGCAGATACCTTGAAATAAGTTTAAGTACTTTATGTACGATCCCTGAAAGCATGGTCGAAATCATCTGCTTTGATATGCAAAAAAGTGATATAAGTCATGTATTTCAAAGTTCCATATCTCGGTCAATTTCAATGTTAGATGAATGGGACTTTTTCTGTCTTACTTGTTAGTGTCACAGTAAATTTTTACTAAATATCACTTATAGGACCGGGGGACCGTATAAAAATTTAAATTTCGTAATTTTTTAATAAATATTTTTCTTGACCCAAATCGCTTTAAAAATAATTCTTTATCTTATTTACACCATTTTTGTAATTGGAAGTATGCATCTAGGACCAACGGCTGCGAAAAAAAAGGTCGGTCAGGTTATACGTGGACACACTGTATACATATACATAGATTGGTCTACGTTGTTTAGTTATAGATTTATCGATGAAAGATTTATAATCAGCTGATCCCGATTATGAAAGCATAGCCTTTTAAAAATATTCCTGTGAATGTATTTTGATGTGACTTGTACTGTTAATTAGAAAAATTTTAATAAACGTTTTTTAATAATAAATCATATCGTTCTACGTTGATTGATTATATAATAAAGATGGAATGTTCTATAATCAGATGAATCCTATTATGAAAAATTATCCTTTTTAAAGTTTCTGACGAATTGAATTGAAAGGTAACTGTACTGTAAGTTAGATAATGTTTCAGAGAAGGCTGTGTTAGATATAGCAGGAGAGCTGTTGAACATTTTTGAGTAGCTATTTGAGACACCCTGAAAATTTGTGCAACACGTCTTTTGTAATGCCTGAATACAAAATCGAATGTCTGGCTGAAGGATCTTGGCCCATGTGCCGACTAAAATGTCTGTCATTTTCAAAATACTTTTTTCTAAGCATAAATATTATTCTGCCTCAAATACCTTTTTTGGGTAGTCAAAAAATGGCACTTGACACGTGTCTGGCACAGTTTTTGGGCCGACTAAAGTGTCTGTCGTTTTCAATATATTTTTTTCTAAGTATAAATATTATTCTGTCTCAATCTCAGCGTGCCTCAAATACTTTTTTTTTGGGTAGTCAAAAAATGGCACTTGACACGTGTCTGCCACAGTTTTTGGGCCACGATCCTTCAGCCAGACATTCGATTTTGTATTCAGCCATTACAAAAGAAGTGTTGCACAAATTTTCAGGGTGCCTCAAATACCTTCCCTAAAATGTTTAACAGCTCTTGGACTAATAATATATCGACTTGCATTTTTCAGAAATAGTTTTATTATGTTCCATATTTTTCTATCTTTCTATTTTGCTCAGTTATATAATTATGATGTAAAGTTCTATAATTGGATGATCTCGATTATAAAATATTAGTATTTTCAAAGGATTAAACAGAACGGATTTGAAGGGACTTGCAATTTAGTTTGATAATTTTTAAGGAAAGCTTTACGTATACAACATATCGTTCTACTTTTCTTAGTTATAGAATTACGGAGAAAGTTCTTTAATCAAGTGAATCCAATTGCGAAAAATTAGTTTTTTTAAAAGATTCTGCTGGAAGAATTTCAAAGGGACATTCACATTTAGAAGTATTTTCAGAGAAGGTTTTGTTATAATACATATATCTGTTTTTGTTGCTTTTTTCCAGGATATTGGAGTAATGTTTTTATTCATGTGAAAGGTTATGAAAGATTAGCCCTTTAAAATGTTATACTCAACTGATTTTGAAGAGACTTGCATTTTTTAATTTTCAGAGATAGTTTTAGTATGTTGCATATCATTCTATCGTTCTTCACCAAATCCTGTTATAAATGATCAACTAATATAATTGGTCATTAGCAGCCCGAATTTTGTATGTCATATTAAAAAACATAATAGCGCAAACGCAATTGTAGCTTTTTCAGCAATGAAAAACAACCTTCTGCGTAAATGTTCATATTGCTTTAAAACGCAAGATCAAATTCACAGATATATTTCCTTTAATTCAAGGTTCGTTTAGAGAATCAAACCAACATAGTCCTCTGAACCCTGCTAGTGTACCTATATCTGTTTAAGTGCATCTAATATTTTTCATGAGATAGCATTCGTATTTTTGAACAGATTTGGATGTGACTAAGCATGCATATATGACTTAGAAAGATCTCGACCGAGTTCGTTGGCCAGCTTCGTCAGCCATTTTATTTTAAAATGGCGTCCACTTAAAGATTTCAAGTTCAGAATGATTTACAGAAAATCTTGAATGTTTTTTCCGTTAAATATTTCGTTTGGATGCAACGTTTCTGGAGATTTTTTTTTTTTTACATCTGTCTTAAAAATGGCTCATATATAGCAGTTTGAAATTTTAGGTTGACTAACATTTTGAAACAAAACAACAGAGTTCCTTCATTCAAGGGTTTAAGTTATGAAATTTATTTAACATTGTTTCTGGCAAATTTTCTTTCAAGTTGTTAAAAATTCTTCCAACTTTCATATGCTTTAAATTATTCATTCGCATCCATTTACATCAAATTTTCCACATGCTGCCGACACTTGGCAACATATCGCCAAATTTGGTGACGAAAATACGTTCCCACAAATTAAAGCATCTTGGCAATAGCTGACTAATTTAGAAAAATTATCTTTGAAGTTCAGTATGGACGAGAATTTTAAATGAATCTTCTATAATCGGGTTACAAGCATTATAGCTTCATGATTGTCTGTATAATTAGTTAAAAACTTTAAAACAAGGAATAGTGAAACTACCTTTTCCTCCAGAAAATAAAATGGATCTTGCACAACATGTCTATTTGGTCATGCCTAACATATCTTTAAAATACAAAATATACTACTTCTGCGAAATGTAAATTTAAGAATGGATGTTGGAAATGTGATACAGTCTGCGAGAGGAATGTTTTTGTTATTTTTTCAACTTTTTAAAGATATATAGACTTTTAAATTATTCAAATTTTTGGTTCTCCTTCTATTCTCCCAGTTAAACGCCATTTCTCTCATACCGTCAAATACCTTCTTAAGGACATATTCTACCTTCAACACACTAAAGTTATATAGAATTTTAGGAATTCAGTACAGAGAAGGTGAATATCATTTTGATACTTAATAAGCTAACTTTGAGCTACCAATTTACTATCTTCCATTGGGTTTACTTAATAAAATTAACATTAATTAGCTTTTTTAGATTCGTTCCTTCAATTTTTCCTGGCAAAGTACATAAATATTGCAGTTCATTGATTGTAAACATGCTCTCAAAACCTCAGCAAAATCTGTTTGTGAAATATCCGATTTTAATCAGAGATGTAAAATAATGTTTTTGCCACTGGACCCAACCTCTTACGAGGTACGGCCCTGAAAACGCACGAATAAGGCACTTATTGACAAGAACTTATTTGTATCATTTCAGGATTATCGGTTTGATAGAAGTGAAGCAAAATCGATTATACGATTCCCTTACATTCAGAAAACAATGTTACCGTTTATACAATAAATAAATAAATAAATATATAAATAAATAAATAAATAAAATAAAAAAGTTTTTTATTTATATTTTGGCATTTTTCAAATCCGTATACTGTGTAGAATAAGGCCCTAGGCAAAATTCGAAATATTTAATTATTTACAGTGAATTGAAAGCGAGGGCTCACCAACTGAAAAACATGTATACGGACGGGGCAGGACGCAGCAATATACAATCGTCTATAAATCCAGGAATAGCCGACGGCATTTTTCACAGCACCGTGCAAAGAGGCGTTTAAACTTTTAATAACTTTTTTCGTTTTGTTAAATAAAGATAATTTATTTTGTGTGTCCATCACTCCTTCTTATGCAAAGAAAATTTGCCAAGCCACTTAGAGATATTCAATTTCACTAAAAAGAAATTCATGCCGCTTTAAATTCAATCTGTTTTCTGAAAAACTTGATGTTTTTTTTTTTTTTTTTTTTTTTTTTTTTTTTTTTTTTTTCCAGATGATTTTCAAAAGACAATTTGTATTTTAGATGATTTTCTGTGCACTACACGGCGCAGGGTATTGGTGCATATCATACCCATATACAACGGACAATAACGCCATCCATGCTAATAATTCTTATAATAGTTTTAATAGAAATAGCTATAAATTGCAAGTGGGTAATCTCAGTTTTGTGTTACTTTATTCTTTCTACGAAAGAAAATACCGAATTTGCCTTACATTTTGATCCGGTGAACAGCTACCCCCCCCCCCCCCCTTTAAATAAACAATTGTAAAGCTTCAAGTATGACCATTTCTTTTGAAAAGCAAAACAATATTTCGAAAAACCAAAATTCTGGAATATAAAATATTTATATTACACATATAAATTGATGAAGAGAAAACGACTTCTTAACAAAACCATAATATGATGAAATGCGACATGCTTTTCGAAAGGACATTGTCTTTCTTCTTTTGTACAGAAGATGAAAGACAAATTTATTTCAAAACGGCGGTGTATTTCTTAATTTTATGGTGTTAAGATTTTTTTAATTCATTGCATCACACAAGTATGATCAATATTTTAATGTTTATAGTAATAGGAGCCATATAACTGAAAAAAACAAACAAATACGGATAGATCGCTTCAAAATATTATTCAATTGATTGTGATTTTTATAGTTCTCAAACAATGGTGAACAAAAGAGACTTCATTCGCCTGCAGGGAATGCAATAAGTGAAGAACTTTGACGCAATTCCTTTATGAACCAATTAAATTAATTTTAGTTTTAGAAATGTGCCAAACACTGTGACTCGCTAGTTACTGACTGTGGCTCATTTTTTATGTTATTATTTAATCGTGTGAAAGCGAAAAAACTTATATCCTATTTTTCGAATTGAAAAATTTTTTTAAGTTATAAATAACATTTTTCATTGACGCTGAGATTGATTTAACCATTTGGCAGTAACCTTATGATGCGAAGCTGCATTATTATTATTATTTTTTTCTTTTCAGGGCTGACAAAAATAAAATTTTTAATACTTCTTTGTTATAACGTCCCCCAATATTACGATTATGCTAAGATCATCGCAAAGTTTATACTATACGCATATACACTTGTGTCCACTAATCACCGGACACTTTCAATTTCAGAAATTTGGTTGAATATTTTAAAATATACTTGTTGAATTTTTCTGGCACTTCAGGATTATGAAGAATATGTTGGACTTCATTTTTATGAACGGCGATTTGATCAGAAAGACAGTTGGGTGGCCAAAAAAAAAAAAAAATCAAAGAAAAATATTAATATTTATGATCACCTTGTAAAATAAAATGCACGAAATGATATATCGCTCTAGCTTGCGAATATATGGATACTGCGCAATATATGTATTCATTTGTGGAAGGATAGAACGTATTTATATTCCAATTGCACTAAATTGTTCCTACTACAATATGCCAAATTTTCTGAAAATGGTGTTAAATTTGGTTGAAAACCCTGCATGATATAAGCAAAAAGCATACAAGAATTTTTTGAACTTAAAAAAAAAATGCTGTATCTCCATGAATATAATACTATATATATACACAAATTAATACACATGTTTTACAATATCTACATATTTGTATTCTGTAGCGATAGATCATTTCGTGCATTTTATTTTAAAGGTTGGTCCAAAAAATAATTATTTTTCTTTGATTTTTTTTGTTGGTCCTCTAATTTTCCTCCTTATCAAATCAACGTTAATAAATATGAGGTCAGACATAATTTTATCATTCTGAAGTTCCAGAAGAATCCGACAAGTATATCTTTAAATATTCCACAAAATGTCTAAAATTGAAAGTGTCCGGTGATTAAGGGCTATATAGTATATATATATATATATATATATATATATATCTCTCGAAATCATTATATACATGCTTTTTTGTATTTTCATTAGTTTTTTGTAAACTTTAAAAAAAGTATTTTATTTATTTATTTCCTGTATTAGAAGTATATGCTTCAAGTAAAAATTCATCTGCATAGCAAAATAATGTTTGAAATAAATATCAATCATTTAAAGTCAATAAGTTAAATATTCATGAAACTGACATTGTAAACTAAAAAAATACAACCTATTTTCGGAAACAGTTAATAGATTTCCCTACGAAAAACGGCGTTCGCTGGAATGCAGCAATTCAATCAATAACATCTCTACAATGAGAAAATTTATATCAACACTTCTTATGTGAAATACTTTCAGTGAACATTATCAAAACTTTTAGGTAGAAACTATTTAAAATAAGAAATTATTGTTTATCCTACTACAAAAATTCATATTTCAGAAAAGTACATTTATGAATAAACTTGTTTTAGAATTCTCTAAAAGGTAGAATCACATTTCTTTTTTACGTTTTGCTTTATTTAGTTTCAGACTGTATTATCTTTCCTTTGAAAGAATGCTTGAGGCTCAGAGGACTTTCTTTCACACTGGGAATTCTAAGACATCATTTTCCCCGCTTCAGAATATTTTAATTTATAATGAGCACATTGCCTCCATTCTAAAAGAAATGATTTCAAAGAAGGAGGTACTTTCAAAATATTTTGAATGGAATAAAATAACTAATTTGCTATTTGTTTCACTGTTTTTTATTTAATGAAGACCATATTTTTTATTATTATGAGCAACTATGAATGTGTATTTTAAAATGAATATACACCCCAAATTATTAGTTCGTTACACATCTAATCTATTTATAATAAACAAAAACAAAAAATGATGCGTACGGCATAGATTATGAAACACTTTCTTTTATTTTAAGTAGTAATTACTTAAAATAAGAAATTAATTCTTATCCTACAACAAAAATTCTTATTTCAGAAAAGTGCATTTATGAATAAACTTGTTTTAGAATTTTCAAAAAGGTAGAATTTCATTTAACTTTTACGTTTTGCTTTATTTAATTTCAGACTCTATAATCTTTTCTTTGAAAGAATACTTGAGGCTGAGAGGATTTTCTTTCACACTGGGAATTCTAAGACATCATTTTCGCCGCTTCGGAATATATTAATTTATAATGAGCACATAAACTGTTCTTGGGTCCTTGTTAATGATGCCTCCATTCTAAAAGAAATGATTTCAAAGAAGGAGATACTTTCAAAATATTATTTTCAATAGAATAAAATAACTAATTTGCTATTTGTTTTACAGTTTTTTATTTCATGAATACCATATATTTTTTTTTATTATGAACAACTGTGAATGTGTATTTTAAATGAAAATATACGCCAAATTATTAATTCGTTACACATCTAATCTGTTTTAGAATAAACAAGAAAAAAAAATGATGCGTGCGGCATACACTATGAAAAACGTTCTTTTATTTTAAGTAGAAACTACTTAAGCTAAGAAATTAATGTTTGTCCCTCAACAAAAATTCTTATTTCAAAAAAGTACATTTATGAATAAACTTGTTTTTAACACTTTTCAACAAAGTTGAAAAGTGTTTATGACTTCGGTTTGTCTGTCCGTCTGACCGTCTGTCCACGCTCTAACTCTCGTAAATATGCTCAGATCGTTCTGAAATTTTTGAATGTTAGTGACCACTACCATACTACGTTCCCTATTTCAAATGAAGTTTGTAGCATGCTTAGTTCATTTACAGAGACAGTCAAAAATTTTCCGTTATATTACGGCCAATGGGGAAAAATCGTTTCAAATGATTTTTAATGGTGTTATACTCTTTCAAACATAGTAAAATTGATATTCATTTATGAAATACACTAAAATATGCATTCTGTTGAATATGCGGTGCAAAGAATAGTTATTGTTCATTTACAGGGCCACACAAAAGAATTCCGTTCATAATGGTATAGGAGGAATTGTTTGCGGTGTATTTGAAAAGATTTCAAATAATATGTGCGAAATAATAATATCCTAATTACTGTATATTAGTAATGATTGCTCGAAATGCATTTTTAATTATGATATGCGCTGTTTTCACTACATTTATGCATACTATAAAGTGCATATAAATACTACAGTTCATATATAGGGCTACAAAAATGAATTCATAAAGGTCACTGATAATGAGCATAAATTGCTTAAATGTGGGTTTTAAAGGAGTTATGCATTTATACGCTGAACCGAATTTAGTTTACTAAGAACTATTTTTAGAATATAGATAAAATGATGTACAGGGCCACGCAAAGTGTTGGATACATGGCCGTCTATGGGTGATAATTTCTAGAAATGTAATTTCAATAGTTTTAAGAGTGTTTTAGTTTGAATTAAATTTTAGCTAAATAGTGGCATGTAATAAAGGTACTAGGTAAACTACAAGGCTTTACAAAAGTATTCAAGTATGTCTCCATCTATTAGTATAAATTGCTGAAAGATGAATTTCAATCTGTTATGCATTTTCTTGCTAAACTAATTTTTCCCAATATACAGCATATATATCAACGTATAGATCAAATACAGGACTGTTCGAAAGAATTGGAATACATATTTGGCTATGGACAGTAACTACTGAAATCAGTTTTATTTGTTTTATAAAATGTTTACTTAGTTATCTTATTTACCTTATTTCTCTAAATAACGAAGTTTTGTTAAAGCATTCAGGAAGTTTTGGAAAGTGTTTCATAATCTATGCTTAACGCATGATTTTTCTTTCTTGTTTAATTTTCTAAATGGTAGAATCACATTTCTCTTTTACGTTTGTTTTATTTAGTTTCAAACTCTATTATCTTTCTTTTGAAAGAATGCTTGAGGCTGAGAGAATTTTCTTTCACACTGGGAATTCTAAGACATCATTTTCGCCGCTTCAGAATATTTTAATTTATAATGAGCACATAAACTGTCCTTGTTAATGATGTCTCCATTCTAAAAGAAATGATTTCAAAGAAGGGGGTACTTTCAAAATATTATTTTGAACAGAATAACTAATTTGCTATTTGTTTTATTGTTTTTTATTCCATGAATACCATATTTTTTATTATTATGAGCAACTGTGAATGTGTATTTCAAATGAAAATATATGGCAAATAATTAATTCATTTCACATCTAAACTTTTTTCAGAATAAACAAGAACAGAAAACAAGTGGGTAAGTGTGATCATAGATCGCACAAAATGTTTCGTTTAATATTTCTTTCAAAACGTCCAGTACATTTATCGCCATGGAACACCTTCTAAATTTTGGCAAACTCTTCCTAAACTATCGTAAATCTTCAAACAGATTCGCCTTGTTATATTTCCTAATTTTGTTCGTACCCCCCCCCCCCCACCACCACGAAATGCTACGATATATCACATAACGGGTATCTGCCAAATTTAGAAATGTGCTTCCCTTGGGGGGGGGGGCGGTGTGGGGTAATGGTCACCATGATTTTTGACGCGGCGTGATGTTTAAAATTTTTGTTATGTTTTATAAGCTATATTAAAGTTTGAAACAGATCTTCACGCTATATTTCCTAATTTTGTTCGCGCCACTCCCTCACCCCCCTCGAAATGCGACACGCCATTCTTCTTTATACTTTTTTATCATGTGTTACAAAGTATCTTAAAGTTTAAAACAGATCGCATTGCTAGATTTCCTACTTTAAATGAAATCGCTGTCTGTTAATTACACGTTCCATCGCCAGGGAGCGCACTCTATTCTTAACAAAAGCGTATCTGAACGGAACTCCTTTCCACAACCTATCAGCAGATATGTTACTCGAGGAGGTGGCGGTCTTGAGCAGGAATTTAAAATGTTTGTTGAAATTACTATTCGGAAATAGTAGTAATTTAACTTTTGACATATTTATATTTAATAAGTAGCATGTACCTGAGGACTCCATAAAAAAAAAACGCACCTGAAACGGTATGAAACAAAAAGGTAAAAAAAAGAAATATTTTGCGCACTCTATTCTTAACAAAAGCATATCTCAACAAAACTCCTTCACGCAATCTTTCTGTAGATACATGGATCGGGATGTTGGCGGTCTTAACCAAGAATTTAAAACATTTGCTGCGGTAACAAACGCTAAGATTTTAAAAATAAATCTAGCTCCCCCCCCCTCCTCAAAATATCACACTCCATTCTTTTTTACACTTTTTCTTATGTGATATAAACTATCTTAAAGTTTTAAACAGATCGAGTGGCGGTCTTAACCAATAATTTAAGATATTTCCTGAAATTACTATTCAAAAATAGTGGTATGAATACTTGTAAACTTTCTGATGATGAATGAGTTATACTTATCTCATAGCGCTGTTCGAAATCCCTACGCAAATGGTTAGATTTCCTAATTTAAATTATTTCGTGTTTAAAAAAGCACGTGTCTCCATTTTAATCGACGCATTTGATAGCAATATACCGATTAATTAAATAATAATTAATATATCAGCTTGTAATATAGGACTTACAAATAGGACTTTAATATAGGACTTACAAATGGGTATCAATAGCGAGAAATTTCCCATCGGGATGCCAAAAAATTTAATCAAAAAATGTAATATTTAAAAAGTTAAAATTTCGTATTAAAATACCCTACTATGGAAAACCGCAGCGTCGTCATGTCTGACACCTGCTTTCCCGCCGAAATGAAATCCTTTTTCCTTGTCTTTCCAATTAAAGAAATTAGATTTTCATCGATCGATTTTTAATGAATATTTTAACTTATACACATCGCAGAAATGTGAACTTTATACCAAATGAAAGTAGATTTTTTTCCGCGTCTGTCTATATCATTTAAAAATTTCTCGGACCAATACTTTCTGATATGCGATTTCGCTTTAAAATGTTCACTTTATTTTTCGGCTTAATTTCCCCCGTGGTAACCGTGCATCGGCTGATTTTACTGGCAACCCTTAGGAGAAACTCGAATGATTTGGAAAATGTCCGTTTGTACCTGCATTAAAAAGGTTGACTGGTTAATTTTAGAGTTAATTAGCCCGTAATTCGGTTAATTACCGACTTTTTCAAATTTTTATGATTTGTCGTTCGATGTGAGGTGTTATAAGTACCCAAAATTTCAAGTCTCCAACATATATAGTTTCTGATAACGGGCTCTGTGACGGACAAACAGACAGACAAAGGAGTGAGACGAATAGGATTTCGTCAGATGAACGAAACCCTAATGATGTGTATGGCATAGATTATGAAGCACTTTCTTTTATTTTAAGTAGAAACTACTTAAAAAAAGAAATTAATGTTTATCCAACAACAAGAATTCTTATTTCAGGAAAGTGCATTTATGAATAAATTTGTTTTATAACTTTCTAAAAGGTAGAATCACATTTCTTTTTTTACGTTTTGCTTTATTTAATTTCAGACTGTATTATCTTTCCTTTGAAAGAATGCTTGAGGCTGAGAGGATGTTATTTCACACTGAAAATTCTAAGACATAATTGTCGACGCTTCAGAATATTTTAAATTATAATGATCACATGAACTGTTCTTGAGTCCTTGTTAATGATACCTCAATATTAAAAGAATTGATTTCAAAGAATCAGGTACTTTCAAATGTTATTTTGACTAGAATAAAATAATTAATGTGCTATTCGTTTGATTTTTAAAATATATATATATATATATATTATTATTATAAGCAATTATGAATGCGTATTTGAAATGAAAATATACGTCAAATTATTAATTCGTTTCACATCTAACCATCATTAGAATAAACTAGAACAAAAAATCATGCGAACGGCATAGATTATGAATCACTTTCCAACACATTCAGAATACTGTAACGAAACCTCAAAGTTTACTACGATGAAAGATAATGTCTAAATGAACAATTTGAAAAAAAGTATAATGCATTTAAAAACCCACTTTCTGCTATTATCATGAATAGTCATAAAAAAATACGATTCTGTTTTGTGCAGCTCTCTATATGGTCTATAGATATGCATGCATACTACATAGTATGCTAAATGTTAGTTCCTGTAAACGCTCTTGAAATTTTTCATTCATCGATTTCCGCTAACAAACGGACGTCGTTGAAAACTTTTGTGTAGCCCTGTTTATATGATCTGTAGAACTCATGCACATCAAATAATATTTAAAAAAAAATTAATTTAAAAACGCATACTATAACTGAAAACGCACTTCCAGCAATTATCTTTCGCTGGCTTCAATAGTTAAATTATTGTTCGTTTTCTTGTGTAGCGAAATTCTTTTGTGTGTGCTTGTAAGTAAACGATAAATTCTATGCTCACTACGTTCTATAGTAAGAACTTTGTTGTACACTTCAGTGACATACATCAATTGCAATATGTTTAAAATATTGTAACTTCAGTAAAATACACAGCAGGTATTTTTTCAACCTGGCTTTCGCTAGAGAGTCTTTCACTCGGGACGTTGCTGGGGACCTACGTATCTCGCTTCCGCAAAAGAGTCGGACTAGAGTAGAAGAATAAAGGGCTGCGGACGAAGCCCTTTATCAACGGACGAACCGCCGCGGCGAGCGGCCTCTCTTCGTCCGCAGCCCTTTATTCTTCCATTTATTCCGACTCTTCTGCGGAAGCAAGATTCCTAGGTCCCGAGCGGAAGCAAGAATGAAAAAAAAATTCAAAAATTGAAACCGGACAAATTTAAAATGCGGACAACCGCCGCGGCGAGCGGCCCATCTTCGTCCGCAGCACTTTATTCTTCTACTCTAGTCCGACTCTTTTGCGGAAGCAAGATACGTAGGTCCCCAGCCACGTCCCGACTGAAAGACTCTCTAGCGAAAGCGAGGTTGAAAAAAAGAAAAAAAAAATCAAAAATTGAAACCGGACAAGTTTAAAAGGGAAATTACTCAAATTAAAGACACCGAAAAGCGGAAAGGGTTGGGTTGGGGGCGATGAAGCTACCGAACGACTCCTAGCTACTTCGAGCCCATTGTTAGTCTTATGAAATTATTAGTATTATGAAAACGCACTTCCAGCAATTATCTTTCGTTGGCTTCAATAGTTAAATTATTGGTCATTTTCTTGTGTAGCAAAATTCTTTTGTGTGTGCTTGTAAGTAAACGATAAATTCTATGCTCACTACGTTCTATAGTAAGAACTTTGTTGTACACTTCAGTGACATATATCAATTGCAATATGTTTAAAATATTGTAACTTCAGTAAAATACACAGCAGGTATTTTTTCCCCATTGACCGTAAGAAACGGAAGTGTTTTGGCTGTCCCTGTAAATGGACCGTAATTGCTACACACTTCATTTTCAATACCGAACATACCATATTGATACCCAATAATATATATCAATTTAATGGCAATCGTACTACATTTACGTCAGCTAGAGCACGGACAGGCAGGCAGACGGATAAACACACGGACAGGCAAACCGAATTCATAAACACTTTTCATCTGTGTTGGAAAGTGTTAAAAACGAAAGAAAAATTTTATGTATTTTAAACTGATTAATAAATTTAGTATTAAACACTAATGAAAAAGAATTTTATTGTATTTCCTATGGAGAGAAGTTTTTCTTTTAATGTTAAGAAAAGTGTCTAATTAAAATTAATAGCCTAGGCGTTGACCTGGCAAGTAAACCTACGTTATCAGATTCAAAAAAAGTAACGTACATTAAGTAAGAATGGAAATAACGGAAACCAGTGTTCTACCTCCAACATATGTGAAGTGTGGCTTAAGCCAAGTAATCTATCTATCTATTATATATATATAATCCAAACGGAAATTTCGTTCCGAACGCCGAGATTTCGAGTTCTACCGCGTGGATTTTTACGGAACTTATACCGTTAGATAGGTATCGTTCCAGGGAAGGTTTTAAGCTATAACACATCATTCTACCTAGATTAGTTAAGAATTATTACGGAAAGCTCTATTATTTTTGACTTTGTTACTTCATATTTCCTTAAATATCTGGGCTCCTATTGGTCGTAGAGCTTAGATCTCGCGCCAAAAGTAGCTCCGAAGCACCCAAGCAAACTTTTCCCCGCGATTATTTTGACGTCTTCCGATTTCCTCTAACTCTATTAGATGCCCGCGTAGAGCCCCTTTAAAATATTGTTCGTAGTAATTTCAGCAATTATCTTAAATTATTGGTTAAGAACGCCACCCTCCCGATTCATGTATCTACGGAAAGGTTGCATGAAGGAGTTTCGTTCCGATACGCTTTCGTTAAGAATAGAGTGCGCTCCCTGGTGGTGGAATGTGGAACTAACATAACGCGATATTGTTAAAATTAGAAAATCTAACAATGCGATCTGTTTTAAACTTTGAGATAGTTCATAACACATAATCTATTATCTATTCTATTATATATATATAAAATCTATTATCTATTCTATTATCTATTATATATATAAAATCCAAACGGAAAATTCGTTCCGAACGCCTAGATTTCGAGTTCTACTGCATGGATTTTTACGGAACCTATACCGTTAGATAGGTATTGTTTCAGGGAAGGTTTTAATCTATAACACATTATTCTACCTATATTAGTTTTAGAATTATGACGGAAAATTCTGTTATTTTGGGCGATAAGGTTACCATTTTATTTCTTGGCGAAATTCATCGTTGATAAAAAAAAAATTGAAACGGCTATTAAACCTCGAAAAATAAAAGAAAAACTGTTACTAATTTTATTTAAATGAAAAAAAAAAGAAAAAAAGAAGAAGAAAATCCGTTTTAATGAGTGATAATATTAAAAAACGGAAACATTTAATCAAAACCTGAAAGAAATATTTGTAATGCTTAAAAATTAATTTAATAAGAAATATTACACTTGATACGCAATATTTGGCTCTTTATCGCTTGCGTTAGATATGGAAACGAATCTGAAAATTTGATTAGATGAAATTTTAACGACATTTTCTTTCTGTTCTGTTCTTTTCTTTTTTTTATATCTAATTGTCCCATCACGTGACTTATAGAAGAAACAAGCAGATGTAATTGTGAGTCACATGTGTAATTTCTATTTGTTTCTTTACAATTTTTTATTTTTCTTTTGCCGCCAAACAATGTGATTTTAAGCCAAAAATGCATAAGCGTGACATTAGCTTGAGGATGTTCTCACAAATGGTGTTTTTTTAGGTGAAAGAGATCATTTTTTGAGTACATTTTCATATTCAATTGTAACTTATATAGATATCAGTCAATATTTTAAAAATGGAATCGAATACTTAAATTTCAGTGTGAATTTCTGCCACACATACATATTGTAAAATAATTACATACGTTTTAAAATGTTTTTCGCCGTAATTCCAAAAGCATGTGATATTTATAAACTCGAACTCAGATCAACGAATATTACCCATTTTATTTAAGCAAATATTATCTGTTTTCTCAAGTCATATCGCCAATTTCATTTATAGGAAAATTCACAGATTCGAAATCTAAGAAATAAAGATAATTTTTAAGGAAATTTATGTTTTAATACGTTACTATGGAAAAATTCAACATTTTGAAAAAACAAATTACAAGTCTTTTGTAATTCGTCATTTCTTCTTCGTCTTTCTTCGTACTTTCTCCTCTGTTATGTAATATTTCAAATGATATTGGGCTAATTTTCGATCATCGATTCACCGCAAAATCGCATATCTAATATAGTATAAAAAATAAAGTCTGGATTAGGGGACTAATTAACGCACAGCGCAAACTACTGAACCTAAAATCTTGAAAATTGTGGTAAAAATACTTCTTATGACATAAACTTCTGCTAAGAAAGGATTTTCTAAAGTGTCACCCCTAATGGTTTTTGCACGGGGAGGGGAAAAAAATCGAATATCAAAATTATGCGTCAAATGATAGCATATTTTAATGTAGTTTTGTATGCTGAATCGAATGCTACCAAATAAATGTTTATAAGTCCAACAGTTCATGACACATTTCATATTTTTCTAATTTGGTGGTGTCTTTGGCATCTAAACCTCAAAATATCTATCATTACATCCGTTACTCTAGCAACGGAAAAAATTCAAATCAATCCTTTTGGCTAAAAAATAAAAACGGCTCTATGAGTTTGAAATAAAAATGCAAGCATCTTAATTTTTTTAAAAAATAGTGATTTTATGTAAAATAAAAGGGAAAAAATTACTGAGAATTTAGCGTTATAAAACAAAAATGGAAAAGGTACTACTTAGATATTCCGTCGACCAAAAATCTATCGTCAAACTATAAGATTAATGGTTGATCGTAAATATCAAATTCACTTGAATGTAAACAAACTACACGTGTTTACGTCATCAAGTGATTTTAATTTCGACGTTTTATTTGTATTTTTATTAATTTTATACTAATTTATTTGTTATTTCGTTATTTAAAATAAAGATTATGTCAATTTATATAATTTGGCGAAATGGGTCGACGGGATAACAAGTAGTACCAATGAAAATATTTAAGTATGAAAGCAATGTTTGTAACGACTTAAAAATTATTTTCATATACATCAACTCGGTTTATGGCGTCAGATGCCGTCATCCGAAGAATCTACAAGAGTCTTTTTCCATTTTTTCCGGTCATAGGTTCCTCATTGAAAGAAACTGGAATTGGAATAATATTGTGCGATTTATAAATTGCTCCTCGATAAGAAGAAAAAATGGGTACATTTATAACAACCGTGCGCACATCTCGCTGATAGCATTTTTTAAATTCCCAGTAGCAGTAGTTACATTTTGCGTATGTAAATTAAAAATATTTTTTTGCTTTTAATTATGGCATTATTTTTTGTTATTGTTTATCTTTTCAGTTTTTTAAATGAAATTAGTATAAGGCATGCATTTTAAATTAAATGAGTGAAAGGTTTGTGTTTTAAATGAAAATAATAAAATAAGAATATGCTATGAAAACAATCTTTATTGATTTATTACCTGCGCCCGGCTGACATAAAAGTATCACAAAAGCCACATATTCACTTTTCTTTGAGTAGTTGCTCATGAGAATTGAAGTTAACCTTCCGTAATCGGATACTTCACATATTGGTGTATTAGCTTTAATGTTGAAAGCATCGTTTTTGTTTGAAGCGAAAACTTTACTATGAATTCTATTACACAAAATCGCATCATCATCATCTACTATATATTTACAACGGAAATTTGTATTTCATTCCGATTGTTTATAATACTTTCGTAGGATATACCACAATTAGTTAGGTAATAATTTTGGAAAGGTTTTAGTGTATACATATTGTTCAAGGGTACTTAGTTATAGAGCAACAGTAAAAGTTCAAAAATTAAGTGAACCTGATTATGAAAGTTTAGCCTTTTTAAAAAAATCTACAGAACATATTTTGTTACAAGTGATCCTGTTGCATGACTTTTAGGAATGGTGTTAGTATATACGATTTCATTATATGTTGATTAGTTACAGAGGTATTAAATTCCTGTTGTCATAACGGTCTCATTACCCGACCATAAGTGCGCTGTTTATAATCCACTAAAACAATTACTTCTTAATTGCTAAATTTTGTCCAACGGATAAGATAACATTATATCGCAATGGCGTTCGCATCGTTTTCAGTAATGTACAAGGTCAAGCTGAAGATCCATATTGTTTAAAATACAAGTTCAAATTCACCATTTAGTTAATCCAAGGTTCATTTGGAAATATTGACCAGCGCAGCGGGCATAGCCTGCTAGTTATATATATAAAATCCAAACGGAAATTTCGTTCCGAACGCCTAGATTTCGAATTCTACTGCATGGATTTTTACGGAACTTATACCGTTAGATAGGTATCGTTTCAGGGAAGGTTTTAAGCTATAACACATCATTCTACCTAGATTAGTTATAGAATTATTATGGAAAATTCTGTTATTTTGTTCTTTGTTACTTCATATTTCCTTAAATATCTGGTCTCCTATTGGTCGTAGAGCTTAGATCTCGCGCCAAAAGTAGCTCCGAAGCACCCAAGCAAACTTTTCCCCGCGATTATTTTGCCGTCTTCCGATTTCCTCTAACTCTATAAGGAGCCCGCGTAGGGCCCCTTTAAATTATTTTTCGTAGTAATTTCAGCAGTTATCTTAAATTATTGGTTAAGACCGCCACCCTCCCGATTCATGTATCTACGGAAAGGTTGCATGAAGGAGTTTCGTTCAGATACGCTTTCGTTAAGAATAGAGTGCGCTCCCTGGTGGTGGAATGTGGAACTAACATAACGCGATATTGTTAAAATTAGGAAATCTAACAATGCGATCTGTTTTAAACTTTGAGATAGTTCATAACGCATAATCTATTATCTATTATATCTATTATATCTATTATATATATAAAATCCAAACGAAAATTTCGTTCCGAACGCCTAGATTTCGAATTCTACTGCATGGATTTTGATGGAACTTATACTGTTAGATAGGTATTGTTTCAGGGAAGGTTTTAAGCTATAACACATTGTTCTACGTAGGTTAGATATAGAATTATGACGGAAAGTTCTGTTATTTTGGATAAAAGGGTTACCATTATTTTATTGGCGATGAATTTTTTGATAAATGAATTGAAATGGCTGTACATCGCGGAAAAAAACTGTTACTAATTTTATTTAAAAGGGAAAAAAAAGAAAAGAAGAGAGAAAATGAAAAAAAATTGACGAGTCGTAATATTGGAAAACGAAAATATCAAATTTAAACATGAAAGAGAATGTTCGTAATGCTTAAAAAATTATTCAATATGAAAGATTGCAGTTTTAAACTATATTTGGCAATTTATTTCTTGCGTCCGGTTAAATAAAATGCATCAGAAAATTTTATAAAATAATATCTGAGTGATAATTTTGTTTTTGTTTTTGATTTCTTTTAAATTTACTTTTTATTTTTATTTAACTCGACCATCATGTGACATACAGAAGAAACTAGCAGATGTAATTATAAAAATGACGATACTTGTGAGTTACATATTGTATGTTTTTTGAGATTTCATTTTATCGCCAAACGATTTAATTTTAAGCCAAAAATGCATGAGCGTGCCATCGGTTTGAGCGACGTTCACAATATTTGTTATTTCTCAATAAACGACAGCATTTTCTGGAAATACCCAATTCTACTTATATATATATATATATAACCATTAATTAAACATAACCTTCCACATATATATATATATATATATAATTCAAATGGAAATTTCATTCCCGCTGCTTATAACTCGAGTTCTGCTGAACGTACACTGTTAGATAGGTAATTTTTCGGGGAATTTTTTAGTACATAACACGTCGTTCTACGTTTCTTGTTATTGAATTATGGTTTAAAGATCTTTAATGAGATGAACCTGATAATGGAAAATTAGCCCATTTAAATGATTCTGCACAATGTATTTCGATGGAACTTGGACTGTTAACTAGATAACTTTCCAGGGGCGTTTTCAGTATACAACATGCCCTTCTATATTGTTCAGCCCAGTGGCGTGGCGTGAAAATTTTCGGTGGTCATCGCAATTATTTAAGTTTGTGGTGAAAAATTATTAACTCTAAAATTCAATGGTTGAATGTTCAAAAAAGAAACTTTAAATCTTACCTTCACTTATACATGAACTCCAAATGTTCTGCTAAAACTGGATCGTAGAGTTTTAAAAGCTTATTAAGAGTTTTAAAATATTGCTTGGTCATCGCCGCATCCAGCGATGACCGGACGCCACGCCACTGGTTCAGCCATACCGTTTTTGGGAAAATTCTGTAGTCTGGTGTACGCAATTATCACAATAGCCTTTATAAAAATTAAAATAAACGGTTTTTGATAGAATTTGCATTATTAGTTTGACAATTTTTCAGAGATAGTTTTAGTATATAATATATTGTTCGACACTGTTTAGTCATAGAGCAATGGGTTAAATTCTGTAATTTTCCAATATAGCTGCGAGTTGGAAAAAATGAGCTTGGCGAGACAAGGAAAGTTTTCATCCATATTTTCTGTTCAGTAATTAGATAATTTATTTACTATGAAGAAAACATTTATCTCTTTTTTATATAAAAACAGAAGTAAATTGTATATAAATAACAAAAATATTAATATTCATAAATAAAAATTTATAAAGGAATATATATATATATGAATACATATTTTAAAAAGCTTAAAGTTCATTTTATTTGTTTTTATAGCTCTTCATATCATTTGGCCACAAATCTCACTTTCTTAAGCCCGAATTGCGCCAAGCTTTTTAACATCTGACAGTACCCATTGATCTTAAAATCAGGAAAATTGGAAAGTAGATGTAGTTTGTAAAGTATGCATAAATTAAGGAGATAAATTACGTTATCGAATCCATAGACAATTTGCATATTTGGTACCGATAAGTTACAAAATTGAGTCTACTGACAATTGGCGTATGTTACCTGGCGTGGTTTGGCGCATAATTAACTTAGGAAAAGGTTTAAACTGAATCTGTGTTTTTAAAGCGGAGCTATTCTATAACCGAATTAGCACAGAATTGGCGTGATTTGAAAGAAAACTTTTTGGCGACCTTTTCCGATTTTTACGTTATACCAACACCATACCAAATTGTATGTTATTGCGCCATTTATTTCAATCCTAAATGTGCAAAATTTTTTGGTAATTTACAGTATAGGGATCTTGGCGAAACAGAGAAAATAGCCTTGGCGGAGAGAAAATTTGGAAACATATTTTCTGGCAACCTATTTACTGTTTCATTTCATATAAACAAGCGTTTTTTTCTGTTTATACAATTTCTTTAACATAAAGATGCAATTTATCTAATTTTAATTAGAAACAGAATTAATTTGTATATAAAAAACATTTATAATATACATATATAAACAAACAAAAAATTTCATCAAGTTTGTTTTCTTAACTGTTTGTATCAATTGGCAATAAATCTCACTTTCTGATGCCCGAATAGCGCCAAGCTTTAAAAAAAACTCCAAGGCGCCTGTAGTGGAAAAGAAAAGTACCAAATTTTATTGCAAACGATGCCAAACTTTGGGGCTTGATATTTATTAAACGCGAATTTCTTTTGGCTTTAATTATTATTTATTCGTAACACTGCAAAAAATTTTAATTTACTATTTTTTGAAGGTGGAAGTATTTTTTATTATCAAGTAAAATTAAGTTATAACTTCATTTTTCGCTGAATAAAACATGGAAATGTTTACTGCAGTGCCAAGAGACACTTAAAATGTCATGCGCTTATTTGGCGATTTTGAAAAAAAAAATATTTTATAATATCGGAACCCACAGCAAATTGGCTCATTTTAACGACAATGTTTTGGTACAAAATGAAATACATTTGTTGTAGACATAATAGTAAATCTCAATACTCGCCGATTGAAAAGTCTTTAAAATTATTCAGCAGAGACAACGAGAAATAACTTGCAGTTTCATAAATTTTAATAGTCAATATTCTTATCTATCTATCTATCTACTTCTGCTTCTACTATATATACTAGAGTAAAATGGAAATGGGAAATTCATCCGGGTTGCATATAACTTCAGCTCACCTGAATGGATTTTGATCATAATGATAGTTAGATAATTTTCCAGGGAAAATTTTAGTATATAAAATATCGTTCTACGTTGCTTATACATACAATTATGTTTTAAAGTTATATAATCAGATGAGCCCGATCATGAAAGATTAACCTTTTTAAAATATTCAGCCGAATTGATTACGATTGAATTTTCACTGTTAGTTAAATAATTTTTCAGGCAGAGTTTTAGTATATACTATACCCTTCTGCATTGCTTAAAAATAGAGTTGTGGTGGAAAGTTCTATAATCAGTTGAACCCGATTATGAAAGTTTAACATTTTTTAAAGTTCTACAGAACGGATTTTGATAGGAATTTCATTTTAGTTAGATATCTATTCAGACATGGTTTTAGTATTTTGCATATTGTTCTACGTTGCTTAGTCATAAAGTAATGGCGGAAAGTTTCATAATCATATGAAACCGATTATGAAAGATTAGACTTTTCAAAAAGTTCTAGATGGCGGATATTGATAATACTTTCTTTGTTGATAAGACAATGTTTGCGGAGGTTTTAGTTTATTGCGTATCATTCTACGTTGCTTAGTTACAGAATTATTGGGGAAAGTTCTGTAATCAGATGGACCCCTTATGAAAGATCAACATTTAAAAAAAGTTCTACTGGATGGATTTTGTCCGTTTGTTTGTTTGCATTATTACAAGTAGTTATATAATTTATATAATTTTTCAGGGTTTGTTTTACTGTATTGCGTATTGTACTATCTTTCTTTACCAATCCTACTGTTATTGATCAACTAAAAGGGTTAAGACCTTAATAGCTGAAAATTTGTCTACACATTAGAAAATATAATAGCACATTGTCGTTCTTATCGTTTTCAGCAGTGCGAAAGGACATTTCAGGTAAGGTTCCATATTGCTTTAAATCACAATGTCAAATTCAATGATACATTTTGTTTAATTCAAGGTTCATTTGGATAAGCAGACCAGCGTAGCGGGCATAGCCTGCTAGTCTATCTATTATATATATAAAATCCAAACGGAAATTTCGTTCCGAACGCCGAGATTTCGAGTTCTACCGAATGGATTTTTAAGAAACTTATACCATTAGATAGGTATCGTTCCAGGGAAGGTTTTAAGCTATAACACATCATTCTACCTAGATTAGTTATAGAATTATTACGGAAAATTCTATTATTTTGGATTTTGTTACTTCATATTTCCTTAAATATCTGGGCTCCTATTGGTCGTAGAGCTTAGATCTCGCGCCAAATGTAGCTCCAGAGCACCCAAGCAAACTTTTCCCTGCGATTATTTTGCCGTCTTCCGATTTCCTCCAACTCTATTAGGGGCCCGCGTAGAGCCCCTTTAAAATATTTTTCGTAGTAATTTCAGCAATTATCTTAAATTATTGGTTAAAACCGCCACCCTCCCGATTCATGTATCTACGGAAAGGTTGCATGAAGGAGTTTCGTTCAGATACGCTTTCGTTAAGAATAGAGTGCGCTCCCTGGTGGTGGAATGTGGAACTAACATAACGCGATATTGTTAAAATTCGGAAATCTAACAATGCGATCTGTTTTAAACTTTGAGATAGTTCATAACACATAATCTATTATCTATTCTATTATATATATATATAATCTATTATCTATTCTATTATCTATTTATATATGTAAAATCCAAACGGAAATTTCGTTCCGAACGCCTAGATTTCGAGTTCTACTGCATGGATTTTTACGGATAACATGGATTTTTACCTATAAAGTTAGATAGGTATTGTTTCAGGGAAGGTTTTAAGCTATAACACATTATTCTACCTATATTAGTTTTAGAATTATGACGGAAAGTTCTGTTATTTTGGGCGATAACGTTACCATTTTATTTCTTGGTGAAATTCATCGTTGATAAAAAAAAATTGAAACGGCTATTAAACCTCGAAAAATAAAAGAAAAACTGTTACTAATTTTATTTAAATGAAAAAAAAAGAACAAAAGAAGAAGAAAATCCGTTTTAATGAGTGATAATATTAAAAAACGGAAACATTTAATCAAAACCTGAAAGAAATATATGTAATGCTTAAAAATTAATTTAATAAGAAATATTACACTTGATACGCAATATTTGGCTCTTTATCGCTTGCGTTAGATATGGAAACGAATCTGAAAATTTGATTAGATGAAATTTTAACGACATTTTCTTTCTGTTCTGTTCTTTTTCTTTTTATCTAATTGCCCCATCACGTAACTTATAGAAGAAACAAGCATATGTAATTGTGAGTCACATGTGTAATTATTATTTATTTCTTTACGATTTTTTATTTTACTTTTGTCGCCAAACAATGTGATTTTAAGACAAAAATGTGTAAGTGTGACACTAGCTTGAGGATATTCTCATAAATGGTGTTTTTTCAAGTGAACGAGATCTTTTTTTGAGTACATTTTTATATTCAATTGTAACTTATATGGATATCAGTTAATGTTTTAAAAATGGAATCAAATACTTAAATTTTAGTGTGAATTTCTGCCACACATACATATTGTAAAATAATTTCATATTTTTTAAAATGTTTTTCACCGTAATTCCGAAAGTATGTGATATTTATAAATTGAACTCAGATCAATGAATATTATCCATTTTTTAAGCAAATATTATCTATTGTTTATTTTATTTTTTCTTAAGTCATATCGCCAATATCATTTATAGGAAAATTCATACCTTCGAAATCTAAGAAATAAAGATAGTTTTTAAGGAAATTTATACAATCATGCGTTATTATTATCGAAAAATTAAACATTTTGAAAAAAAATTTGCAAGTCTTCTGTAATTCGTCATTTCTTCTTCGTCTTTCTTCGTAATTTCTCCTCTGTTATGTAATATTTCAAATGATATTGGACTAATTTTCGATCATCGAGTCACCACTAAATGGCATATCTATATAGTATCGCTAAGAATGGATTTTCTAAAGTAGCACCCCTAACGGCGTTTTTGCAATTAGAGGGAAACAATTCCTTAAAAGTCGGATATTATAATTATGCGTCAGATGATAGCATAATTTAATGTATTTTTGTATGCTGAATCGATTGGTGCCAAGTAAATTCTTATAAGTCCGACAGTTCATGACATTTTTCATATTTTTCTAATTTGACGGTGTTTTTGGCGTCTAAACCTCAAAATATCTATCATTACATACGTTACTCTAGCAACGAAAAAAATTCAAATTAACTCTTTTGACTAAAGAATAAAAACGGCTCAATGAGTTTGAGAAAAAAATACGAACATCTTAATGAAAAAAATGGTACTACTTAGTTATCCCGTTTACCAATTTCGCCAAGCCACTCGCCAAATTACATTAATTGACATAAGTTGTATTTTAATAATGAAAGAACAAATAAATTAGTATAACATTAATAAAAATACAAATAAAACGTCGAAATAAAAATAACTTGATGACGTAAGCACGTGTAACTTCCTTGAAGTCAAGTGAATGTGACATTTACGATCAACCGTTATTGGCATTTAATCTTATAATTTGGCGATAGATTTTTGGTCGACGGGATAACTAAGTAGTACCAAAAGAAAAAAAAATAGTGATTTTATGTAAAATAAAAGGAACAATTTTACTAAGAAATTAGCGTTATAGAACGAAAAGGTACTGCTTAGATCTTCCATCGACCAAAAATCTATCGCCAAACTATAAGATTAAATGCCAATAATGGTTGATCGTAAATGTCAAATTCACCTGACTTTAAGCAAGTTACACGTGTTTACGTCACAAAGTGATTTTTATTTCGACGTTTTATTTGTATTTTTATTAATGTTATAATAATTTATTTGTTCTTTCGTTATTTAAAATAAATATTATGTCAATTTGTATAATTTGGAGAAATTGGTCGACGGGATAACTATGTAGTACCAACGAAAATATTTAAATATGAAAGCAATGTTTCTAACGACTTAAAAATTATTTTCAATGAAAGAAATTGGAATTGGAAAAATATTTGGCGATTTATAATTTACTCCTCGATAAGAAGAAAAAATGGGTACATTTATAACAGCCATGCGCAGATTTCGCCAATAGCATTTTTAAAATTGCCAGTAGTAGTAGTTACATTTTTCGTATGTAAATTAAAATTAAAAATAATTCTTTGTTTTTAATTATGGAATTATTTCCTGTTATTGTTTGTCTTTTCAGTTTTTTAAATGAAATTAGTGTAAGGCATGCATTTTAAATCAAATGAGTGAAAGGTTTGTATCTTAAATGAAAATAATAAATATAAGAATATGGTATGAAAACAATCTTCGTTGATTTATGACCTGCGCCCGGTTAACATAAAAGCATCACAAAAGCCACATATTCACTTTTCTTTGGGCTCATAGGAATCCAAGTTAGCCTTCCGTAATCGGATACTTCACATATTGGTGTATTAGCTATAATGTTGAAAGCATCGTTTATGTTTGAAGCGAAAATTTCACGATGAATTCTATTACACAAAATCGCATCATCATCATCTACTACATATTTAAAACGGAAATTTGCATTTCATTCCGATTGTTTATAATACTTTGATAGGATATACCACAAATGGTGGTACAGATGTCATATACGACTACTATCTACCCCATATTGGCGAGATTTTTTACCGATGGTAATTTGGCGAAAACATAAACAGCATTAACAACAACTTCCAGGTTACCATATCAAGCAAAATAACGACACTTTGGCGTCAGTTAAGTATTGTTGCGTATTGCAATGTTTCTGACATTGGCGTCAGAAAAAAATCGCGCCTATATGGGGCATGTATGACATCTGTGCCCAAGTGGTTAGGTAATAATTTTGGAACGGTTTTAGTGTATACATATTTTTCAACGCTACTTAGTCATAGAGAAAAAAAAATAAAAAAATTAAGTGAACCTGATTATGAAAGAGTTTAGCCTTTTTTAAAAAAATCTACAGAACGTATTTTGATACAAGTGACACTGTTACATGACTTTTGAGGAATGGTGTTAGTATATAACATTTCAATATATGTTGATTAGTTATAGAGCTATTAATTCCTGTTGTCATAACGGTCTCATTACCCTACCAAAAGTGCATTGTTAGTTAACAACTAAAAGAATTACTTCTTAATAGCTAAATTTTGGCCAACGCTTAAGGTAATATTATATCACAATGGCGTTCGCATCGTTTTCAGCAATGAGTAAGGTCCAGCTGAAGGTCCATATTGTTTAAAATGAAAGTTCAAATTCACCAATGTTCATTTGGAAAAATTGACCAGCGCAGCGGGCATAGCCTGCTAGTTATATATATAAAATCCAAACGGAAATTTCGTTCCGAACGCCGAGATTTCGAGTTCTACCGCATGGAATTTTACGGAACTTATACCGTTAGATAGGTATCGTTCCAGGGAAGGTTTTAAGCTATAACACATGATTCTGCCTATATTAGTTATAGAATTATTACGGAAAATTCTATTATTTTGGACTTTGTTACTTCATATTTCCTTAAATATCTGGGCTCCTATTGGTCGTAGAGCTTAGATTTCGCGCCAAAAGTAGCTCCGGGGCACCCAAGCAAACTTTTCCCCGCGATTATTTTGCCGTCTTCCGATTTCCTCTAACTCTATTAGGGGCCCGCGTAGGGCACCTTTAAAATATTTTCGTAGTAATTTCAGCAATTATCTTAAATTATTGGTTAAGACCGCCACCCTCCCGATTCATGTATCTACGGAAAGGTTGCATGAAGGAGTTTCGTTCAGATACGCTTTCGTTAAGAATAGAGTGCGCTCCCTGGTGGTGGAATGTGGAACTAACATAACGCGATATTGTTAAAATTCGGAAATCTAACAATGCGATCTGTTTTAAACTTTGAGATAGTTCATAACACATAATCTATTATCTATTCTATTATATATATATATAATCTATTATCTATTCTATTATCTATTTATATATGTAAAATCCAAACGGAAATTTCGTTCCGAACGCCTAGATTTCGAGTTCTACTGCATGGATTTTTACGGATAACATGGATTTTTACCTATAAAGTTAGATAGGTATTGTTTCAGGGAAGGTTTTAAGCTATAACACATTATTCTACCTATATTAGTTTTAGAATTATGACGGAAAGTTCTGTTATTTTGGGCGATAACGTTACCATTTTATTTCTTGGTGAAATTCATCGTTGATAAAAAAAAATTGAAACGGCTATTAAACCTCGAAAAATAAAAGAAAAACTGTTACTAATTTTATTTAAATGAAAAAAAAAGAAAAAAAGAAGAAGAAAATCCGTTTTAATGAGTGATAATATTAAAAAACGGAAACATTTAATCAAAACCTGAAAGAAATATATGTAATGCTTAAAAATTAATTTAATAAGAAATATTACGCTTGATACGCAATATTTGGCTCTTTATCGCTTGCGTTAGATATGGAAACGAATCTGAAAATTTGATTAGATGAAATTTTAACGACATTTTCTTTCTGTTCTGTTCTTTTCTTTTTCTTTTTATCTAATTGCCCCATCACGTAACTTATAGAAGAAACAAGCATATGTAATTGTGAGTCACATGTGTAATTATTATTTATTTCTTTACGATTTTTTATTTTACTTTTGTCGCCAAACAATGTGATTTTAAGACAAAAATGTGTAAGTGTGACACTAGCTTGAGGATATTCTCATAAATGGTGTTTTTTCAAGTGAACGAGATCTTTTTTTGAGTACATTTTTATATTCAATTGTAACTTATATGGATATCAGTTAATGTTTTAAAAATGGAATCAAATACTTAAATTTTAGTGTGAATTTCTGCCACACATACATATTGTAAAATAATTTCATATTTTTTAAAATGTTTTTCACCGTAATTCCGAAAGTATGTGATATTTATAAATTGAACTCAGATCAATGAATATTATCCATTTTTTAAGCAAATATTATCTATTGTTTATTTTATTTTTTCTTAAGTCATATCGCCAATATCATTTATAGGAAAATTCATACCTTCGAAATCTAGGAAATAAAGATAGTTTTTAAGGAAATTTATACAATCATGCGTTATTATTATCGAAAAATTAAACATTTTGAAAAAAAATTTGCAAGTCTTCTGTAATTCGTCATTTCTTCTTCGTCTTTCTTCGTAATTTCTCCTCTGTTATGTAATATTTCAAATGATATTGGACTAATTTTCGATCATCGAGTCACCGCTAAATGGCATATCTATATAGTATCGCTAAGAATGGATTTTCTAAAGTAGCACCCCTAACGGCGTTTTTGCAATTAGAGGGAAACAATTCCTTAAAAGTCGGATATTATAATTATGCGTCAGATGATAGCATAATTTAATGTATTTTTGTATGCTGAATCGATTGGTGCCAAGTAAATTCTTATAAGTCCGACAGTTCATGACATTTTTCATATTTTTCTAATTTGACGGTGTTTTTGGCGTCTAAACCTCAAAATATCTATCATTACATACGTTACTCTAGCAACGAAAAAAATTCAAATTAACTCTTTTGGATAAAGAATAAAAACGGCTCAATGAGTTTGAGAAAAAAATACGAACATCTTAATGAAAAAAATGGTACTACTTAGTTATCCCGTTTACCAATTTCGCCAAGCCACTCGCCAAATTACATTAATTGACATAAGTTGTATTTTAATAATGAAAGAACAAATAAATTAGTATAACATTAATAAAAATACAAATAAAACGTCGAAATAAAAATAACTTGATGACGTAAGCACGTGTAACTTCCTTGAAGTCAAGTGAATGTGACATTTACGATCAACCGTTATTGGCATTTAATCTTATAATTTGGCGATAGATTTTTGGTCGACGGGATAACTAAGTAGTACCAAAAGAAAAAAAAAATAGTGATTTTATGTAAAATAAAAGGAACAATTTTACTAAGAAATTAGCGTTATAGAATGAAAAGGTACTGCTTAGATCTTCCTTCGACCAAAAATCTATCGCCAAACTATAAGATTAAATGCCAATAATGGTTGATCGTAAATGTCAAATTCACCTGACTTTAAGCAAGTTACACGTGTTTACGTCACAAAGTGATTTTTATTTCGACGTTTTATTTGTATTTTTATTAATGTTATAATAATTTATTTGTTCTTTCGTTATTTAAAATAAATATTATGTCAATTTGTATAATTTGGAGAAATTGGTCGACGGGATAACTATGTAGTACCAACGAAAATATTTAAATATGAAAGCAATGTTTGTAACGACTTAAAAATTATTTTCAATGAAAGAAATTGGAATTGGAAAAATATTTGGCGATTTATAATTTACTCCTCGATAAGAAGAAAAAATGGGTACATTTATAACAGCCATGCGCAGATTTCGCCAATAGCATTTTTAAAATTGCCAGTAGTAGTAGTTACATTTTTCGTATGTAAATTAAAATTAAAAATAATTCTTTGTTTTTAATTATGGAATTATTTCCTGTTATTGTTTGTCTTTTCAGTTTTTTAAATGAAATTAGTGTAAGGCATGCATTTTAAATCAAATGAGTGAAAGGTTTGTATCTTAAATGAAAATAATAAATATAAGAATACGGTATGAAAACAATCTTCGTTGATTTATGACCTGCGCCCGGTTAACATAAAAGCATCACAAAAGCCACATATTCACTTTTCTTTGGGCTCATAGGAATCCAAGTTAGCCTTCCGTAATCGGATACTTCACATATTGGTGTATTAGCTATAATGTTGAAAGCATCGTTTATGTTTGAAGCGAAAATTTCACGATGAATTCTATTACACAAAATCGCATCATCATCATCTACTACATATTTAAAACGGAAATTTGCATTTCATTCCGATTGTTTATAATACTTTGATAGGATATACCACAAATGGTGGTACAGATGTCATATACGACTACTATCTACCTCATATTGGCGAGATTTTTTACCGATGGTAATTTGGCGAAAACATAAACAGCATTAACAACAACTTCCAGGTTACCATATCAAGCAAAATAACGACACTTTGGCGTCAGTTAAGTATTGTTGCGTATTGCAATGTTTCTGACATTGGCGTCAGAAAAAAATCGCGCCTATATGGGGCATGTATGACATCTGTGCCCAAGTGGTTAGGTAATAATTTTGGAACGGTTTTAGTGTATACATATTTTTCAACGCTACTTAGTCATAGAGAAAAAAAAATAAAAAAATTAAGTGAACCTGATTATGAAAGAGTTTAGCCTTTTTTAAAAAAATCTACAGAACGTATTTTGATACAAGTGACACTGTTACATGACTTTTGAGGAATGGTGTTAGTATATAACATTTCAATATATGTTGATTAGTTATAGAGCTATTAATTCCTGTTGTCATAACGGTCTCATTACCCTACCAAAAGTGCATTGTTAGTTAACAACTAAAAGAATTACTTCTTAATAGCTAAATTTTGGCCAACGCTTAAGGTAATATTATATCACAATGGCGTTCGCATCGTTTTCAGCAATGAGTAAGGTCCAGCTGAAGGTCCATATTGTTTAAAATGAAAGTTCAAATTCACCAATGTTCATTTGGAAAAATTGACCAGCGCAGCGGGCATAGCCTGCTAGTTATATATATAAAATCCAAACGGAAATTTCGTTCCGAACGCCGAGATTTCGAGTTCTACCGCATGGAATTTTACGGAACTTATACCGTTAGATAGGTATCGTTCCAGGGAAGGTTTTAAGCTATAACACATGATTCTGCCTATATTAGTTATAGAATTATTACGGAAAATTCTATTATTTTGGACTTTGTTACTTCATATTTCCTTAAATATCTGGGCTCCTATTGGTCGTAGAGCTTAGATTTCGCGCCAAAAGTAGCTCCGGGGCACCCAAGCAAACTTTTCCCCGCGATTATTTTGCCGTCTTCCGATTTCCTCTAACTCTATTAGGGGCCCGCGTAGGGCACCTTTAAAATATTTTCGTAGTAATTTCAGCAATTACCTTAAATTATTGGTTAAGACCGCCACCCTCCCGATTCATGTATCTACGGAAAGGTTGCATGAAGGAGTTTCGTTCAGGTACGCTTTCGTTAAGAATAGAGTGCGCTCCCTGGTGGTGGAATGTGGAACTAACATAACGCGATATTGTTAAAATTCGGAAATCTAACAATGCGATCTGTTTTAAACTTTGAGATAGTTCATAACACATAATCTATTATCTATTCTATTATATATATATATAATCTATTATCTATTCTATTATCTATTTATATATGTAAAATCAAAACGGAAATTTCGTTCCGAACACCTAGATTTCGAGTTCTACTGCATGGATTTTTACGGAACCTATAGCGTTAGATAGGTATTGTTGCAGTAAAGGTTTTAATCTAAAACACATTATTCTACCTATATTATTTTTAGAATTATGACGGAAAATTCTGTTATTTTGGGCGATAAGGTTTCCATTTTATTTCTTGGCGAAATTCATCGTTGATAAAAAAAAATTGAAACGGCTATTAAACCTCGCAAAATAAAAGAAAAACTGTTACTAATTTTATTTAAATGAAAAAAAAAAGAAAAAAAGAAAAAGAAAATCCGATTTAATGATTGATAATATTAAAAAACTGAAACATTTAATCAAAACCTGAAAGAAATATTTGTAATGCTTAAAAATTAATTTAATAAGAAATATTACACTTGATACGCAATATTTGGCTCTTTATCGCTTGCGTTAGATATGGAAACGAATCTGAAAATTTGATTAGATGAAATTTTAACGACATTTTCTTTCTGTTCTGTTCTTTTCTTTTTTTTTATATCTAATTGTCCCATCACGTGACTTATAGAAGAAACAAGCAGATGTAATTGTGAGTCACATGTGTAATTACTATTTGTTTCTTTACAATTTTTATTTTTCTTTTGTCGCCAAACAATGTGATGTTAAGCCAAAAATGCATAAGCGTGACATTAGCTTGAGGATGTTCTCACAAATGGTGTTTTTTTAGGTGAAAGACATCATTTTTTGAGTACATTTTCATATTCAATTGTAACTTATATAGATATCAGTTAATATTTTAAAAATGGATTCGAGTACTTAAATTTCAGTGTGAATTTCTGCCACACATACATATTGTAAAATAATTTCATACTTTTTAAAATGTTTTTCGCCGTAATTCCGAAAGCATGTGATATTTAGAAACTTGAACTCAGATCAACGAATATTACCCATTTTATTTAAGCAAATATTATCTATTGTTTATTTCATTTTTTCCCAAGTCATAACGCCAATTTCATTTATAGGAAAATTCACAGATTCAAAATCTAGGAAATAAAGATAATTTTTAAGGAAATTTATGTTTTAATACGTTATTACTATCGAAAAATTCAACATTTTGAAAAACAAAATTACAAGTCTTTTGTAATTCGTCATTTCTTCTTCGTCTTTCTTCGTACTTTCTCCTCTGTTATGAAATATTTCAATTGATATTGGACTAATTTTCGATCATCGATTCACCGCAAAATGGCATATCTAATATAGTATATAAAATAAAGTCTGGATTAGGGGACTAATTAACGCACAGCGCAAACTACTGAACCTAAAATCTTGAAAATCGGGGTAAAAATACTTCTTATGACATAGAATTCTGCTGAGAAAGGATTTTCTAAAGTGTCACCCCTAATGGTTTTTGCACGGGGAGGGGAAAAAAATCGAATATCAAAATTATGCGTCAAATGATAGCATATTTTAATGTAGTTTTGTATGCTGAATCGAATGCTACCAAATAAATTTTTATAAGTCCAACAGTTCATGACACATTTCATATTTTTCTCATTTGGCGGTGTCTTTGGCATCTAAAACTCAAAATATCTATCATTACATCCGTTACTCTAGCAACGGAAAAAATTCAAATCAACCCTTTTGCTAAAAAATAAAAAGGGCTCTATGAGTTTGAAATAAAAATGCAAGCATCTTAATTTTTAAAAAAAACTAGGGGATCGTACCCGGGCTTCCCGGGTTAAGGAATATTGGAGAAAACATTTTTTTGTATTGAAAACTAATATTTTTTTATATGCAATAATTTTTTTTAGATTGACCACTTACATTAAAAAAGCATTTCTCATATGGAAAATACGAATTATACAATCAAATAAAGTTTTGAAATTTATCAAAAGCGATATTTTCTTATTAGTTGCATGCTAAGAGTTATTTGCCAAGATTTTGCTACTCGTGTCATCCTCTTACATTCAATTTCAGAGCTTATACATGTCTGGTAAATTTGTGTTTTATTTGTATTATTTTATTTATTTATTCATAGGGAAGTTTTTTGTAATGGATATTAACCGTAAGAAAATGATGAACACTTTATTTTATTTTAAGGGCAAACGGATTAATCTTTCGTAGTCGAGCGGCGATATAGATAAATTTAAAAATATTTCATGCTTTAAAATTGTTTTAAAACCACAGACATTCAGTAAACTGAGATGAAATTTTTAAACAAATTACATTTGAAAAAAAAAATATCCTAATTGATGCTCTAAAAATTTAAATTGTACGATTACAAATATGTTAGATTTGTGTTTTTTCAATATTATTCTTTTATTTGTTTATAAAAGAAGTATTAATTTCGTTAATTTGTCTTTCACAAATATGTTAGATGGTGGCTTTTTTAATATTATTTTTTTATTTGTTTATAAAGGAAGAATTAATTTTGTTGTGCAAAAATAGTCAGAAACAGATGCTGAAAAATGTTTGTTGCTTTATGTGCAAAATGTTTATTATTATTAAGTATTGAAACCGGCACGTGATAAGATAAACTTAGAAAAAGTCATGCTTAAAAATTATTTTAGAAAATATAATACATCAGTCAATGAATACAGTTTTTTAACAAATTGTATTTGAAAGAAAAATTTTTCCCCTATGCGACGAAATTTGAAAATGGACGATGGTCAGAAGTAAAAAAAATTCAGTAGCGAAAATTTCAAGATCGAAATTTGATCGTGAAGTGTTGCCATTCGAAAATGACGTCAGCGTTACGCACAGATACGTTTGTTCTTTATAATATAGATACTTAATCAGTAAAATATAATAAAGATCAGTTATTAGGATGTGGTTATCAATTGCGGCTCTTATGTTTGGATTTCCGGAAAGAAAACAGCATTTTCACCTTCTCAAAATTTGCATACGCACTTCTCATATCCATATTCAGTATTTTTATAAGATTTGTATTTTGTTTGATCATTTAAAAATCATCTTAACTCAAACCTTGAAGTCACGATTGTCAGCAACATCTTTTATGTGAACAGAGGCATTTTTTTCTTGAGATTCTAATCTCAATTCCGGAGAGTAAAAATTTTCGTAATATATGTTTTTTAGACGCATTTGTGTTAAAATGTTTAGTTTTATCTAAGAAAATGATAGTTTTCTTTTAAATATGACTTCATTTTCACTCAAATAGGCATTTTGCCTAGTGTCTGAAACCTAGTATCAGTACACATGCAGAAGGAAAAACAATATAGAAAATTTATGAGGAAAAATGCGTGTTTTCAAAAGCAGTATGTCATTTTTCGTTATTATGCCTCTAATATAATATTCTGCTCCTAATGGGATTTTGCACCACTAAACCCTATACAACAACTTTTATCATAAAATGGCATGAATAAGGATATGAATAAAGTTAAGAATACCTCATTATTTCTCTCTTGTCTGCAATAATGAAAGCTATCTCATTTTCATCATTTTAAAGAAATTTCATAAAATGCTTTTAAAATTAAAATATAAAAGTGGGGATATTTAAAAAAAAACAGATACTGCGATCACATCTACAAAGGAAGAACTTTCAGTTATATATATATATATATATATATATATTAGTAAAATTGGTTCAGCAGAAAGATCAGGGCAGATGACTAAAAACACACTTGTGTTTTAAATATATAGATTACATAAAATTGGGAAAAATTAAGCATATTATGTTATTTTGTTAAAATCAAAGTAGAATGTCCAAAAGAATAGCATTAAAATTTTATTATTCGAGAGAATTTCGGATAAAAATTTCAGGAACATAATATTATTTTAAACCACGAATAATTTTTTGTTGTCTAACTCGGCGAAGCAAATCCATCCAGGCGAGAATCATCAATTTCTGTAATATAAATCGCTCTTATTTGCATGTCACCTCTCTTTTATAAAGACACTCTAAATTTTTGTAAAAAATTGCGTTTTATCAGTGTGTGATTTCGATTGCATTATTTTCAAAAGTGAAGCATTTTCACCTGTGAAGAATTTCAAAGCAGCAGGGCTGTGAAAATGACGCACTTCTATAAAACATAATTTAGGTTTAAGAATTAAAATACACGCTTTTTTATAAAATGATGTCATTTGCATCCGCTAAAGCAATCCACTTTTACAATCCAGTCTGAAAGTTCGTCTATAGAAAAGTGTGCATATGACGTCATTATTACGGAATAACACACAATCTTCTTGACATGGACCATATTTTAACTTCAACTTTTTTTTCAGGTTTTATGAGAAAATGGCTACAAAAAGATACAGTATCTCTTATTTTCGACTATTTTCCGTTTCGTTTACTTTCAATGACTTTCAATAGAAATGAGGTACTTTTGTTGCCACAATAAGAAAAATAGTATTAAAAACTACAAAAAAATTAATGTCTCAAAAATAAATTGAGATACAGCTTTCAAACAAATTGCATTTAAAAGAGCATTTTTTTCCTTATACAACGGTGTAAAAATTTAAATGTGCGATGTTTAGGAGTTTAAAAATTTGCAGAAGAGAAAATTGCAAAGCCAAAATTTTATTTCAAATTTCAATGTGTTGCCATTCGCAAAATGACGTATGCGTTACGCACAGATATGTTTGTCCTTTATAATATAGATAGTGATTTTATGTAAAAGAAAAGGAAAAAAATTACTGAGAATTTCGCGTTATAAAACAAAAATGGAAAAGGTACTACTTAGATATTCCGTCGACCAAAAATCTATCGTCAAACTATAAGATTAAATGCCAATAATGGTTGATCGTAAATATCAAATTCACTTGAATTTAAACAAGCTACACGTGTTTACGTCATCAAGTGATTTTAATTTCGACGTTTTATTTGTATTTTTATTAATGTTATACTAATTTATTTGTTATTTCGTTATTTAAAATAAAGATTATGTCAATTTATATAATTTGGCGAGTGGTTTGGCGATTTATATAATTTGGCGAAATTGGTCGACGGGATAACAAGTAGTACCAATGAAAATATTTAAGTATGAAAGCAATGTTTGTAACGACTTAAAAATTATTTTCATATATATAAACTCGGTTTATGGCGTCAGATGCCGTCATCCAAACAATCTACAAGAGTTTTTTTCCATTTTTTCCGGTCATAGGTTTCTCAATGAAAGAAATTGGAATTGGAATAATATTGTGCGATTTATAAATTGCTCCTCGATAAGAAGAAAAAATGGGTACATTTATAACAACCGTGCGCACATCTCGCTGATAGCATTTTTAAAATTCCCAGTAGTAGTAGTTACATTTTGCGTATGTAAATTAAAAAATATTTTTTTGTTTTTAATTATGGCATTATTTCCTGTTATTGTTTATCTTTTTAGTTTTTTAAATGAAATCAGTATAAGGCATGCATTTTAAATGAAATGAGTGAAAGGTTTGTGTTTTAAATGAAAATAATAAAATAAGAATATGCTATGAAAACAATCTTTATTGATTTATTACCTGCGCCAGTCTGACATAAAAGTATCACAAAAGCCACATATTCACTTTTCTTTGAGTAGTTGCTCATGAGAATTCAAGTTAACCTTCCGTAATCGGATACTTCACATATTGGTGTATTAGCTTTAATGTTGAAAGCATCGTTTATGTTTGAAGCGAAAACTTTACGATGAATTCTATTACACAAAATCGCATCATCATCATCTACTATATATTTACAACGGAAATTTGTATTTCATTCCGATTGTTTATAATACTTTCGTAGGATATACCACAATTAGTTAGGTAATAATTTTGGAAAGGTTTTAGTGTATACATATTGTTCAAAGGTACTTAGTTATAGAGCAACAGTAAAAGTTCAAAAATTAAGTGAACCTGATTATGAAAATTTACCTTTTTAAAAAAATCTACAGAACATATTTTGTTACAAGTGGACCTGTTGCATGACTTTTAGGAATGGTGTTAGTATATACGATTTCATTATATGTTGATTAGTTACAGAGGTATTAATTCCTGTTGTCATAACGGTCTCATTACCCGACCATAAGTGGGCTGTTTATAATCAACTAAAACAATTACTTCTTAATTGCTAAATTTTGTCCAACGCTTAAGATAACATTATATTTCGCATCGTTTTCAGTAATGAGCAAGGTCAAGCTGAAGATCCATATTGTTTAAATTACAAGTTCAAATTCACCATTTAGGATCCAATGTTCATTTGGAAATATTGACCAGCGCAGCGGGCATAGCCTGCTAGTTTAATATAATTTCCAATGCCCTTTTTGACATTTCACCTAATTTATATCACACAGGAATAACAAAATGTGGAAAATGTTGCACTCATCTAGTATTGTAATGTTATCCTGATATGTCTACCAAAACCTTGGCCGAACAATTGACAAGAATATTTTTTTTATTGCATATTCCCTCGCTTTATGATAGAAACAAACGTAAGTACAAAGATAATTTAGAATTATTTTTTCGAGTGGAAGAATAATTATGCGAAACAGGCGAAAATTATCTAGAATTTTTTCTTGGTAATAAACATGTTTTTGCAATTTATAATCGTGTAAAATACCATAAGTTAAAAACATTTAAAACTAACACATCTTTTCTGTTATCAAATATACATTGCTTTAGAGAACAATGCATATAGAACCAGGAAATTATTGAAGAAAATTTAATGCACTTATTTTATAACTGATTTCATTTTCATTTGTTTCCGAATGTTAACAACTTTACAAATTGTCAAAAATGAACCTATTCCCAAAGGCTTAGCTCATTTTCTTTAAGCCTGATGAACAATGATAAAGTATTTTTTAAAGGCTTTGCTCATTTCTTATTTTTGTGATGATATTCAGAAGTGTCTTGCCTTTATTTATGCCATACTTGTTTTTCAACATTTCATTCTAACTATAAAAATGTTTGGCGTCAATGGCATGATACACATATTCTAGATTAAATGTAGAAACATATTTTATTTTAACTATGTTACAAAATCGACATTTTTTTTTAAGTTATAAGTATTTACTTTAAGGGGGCAGATCACGTTGAAATGAAAAAAAAAATCGATTTTTTGAAAAATTCAGTGTGGATTCCTTGAAATGTTACAAATCCATTGCAAAAAATTTTTTTAAAAAATTCGAATTAGAACGTGAGTTATCGCTAAAAACGTCTGACAACGCAACAGAAAAAATTGGGGATTCCCCTTTAACTCAGAACAGCTGTTCCGCGCCTCCGCGCTGTTCATTTGTTTACATTTTGCTCGCTCGCATTGCGCTATCTCTTTCCTCTGCTAACGACATTTTATAAAGGTATTCTTACCGTGAAAGATTTCTACACACATTGTTTTGACTCCATGTATCTGTTTTAGTTCCGATGGTTTGATTTTCAAGAATATGAAAGAAACTAAACTCTCCGAGAGTGTTTGTTTTGATTGAAACTTTGTATTTGCACGAGGCAGAGATCTTTCATTTGCGCTGTTATTTATTAATACGATTATTTTTTCTTTTATATAATTTGTCAATTCAAATTAAATATGGATAAGAGTACTCGAAAATCAGGTGTAAGGCCAAGTAAGAGAAAGTTCAAAGGCAATCAGCATACGATTCCAAAAGTTCAGAAGCTAAGTGCTTCTGGTAACAAGCTGAATTTTAATTCAAAATTGCAGGCATCAGAATTTGATGGATTCGCCTTTATTGACAAAAAAATTGTTTTCTCTGCAATGGAAAATTGTATGTGCTGCATAAAATGTCATTCATCGTTAAAAATCGAATCTGAAGTAGTGTTTGGCCTCTCAGAAAAAATCAATATTGTGTGTTCTGGCTGTGATTTAATTTCATCTTTCAGAAATTCTGCAATGCTTGGAAGGTCACAGAAATGTGCAGAGATTAATAAGAGATTTATTTATGCTATGAGATGCCTTGGACAAGGATTAGCTGGAGCACAGACATTTTGTGGCATAATGGATATGCCTCCTCCCATCTCTAAAAAGGCCTACAATGATGAAGTGAAAAATCTTAAAAAAGCTTCAACTAAATGTGCAGAAGAAAGCATGCATAATGCTGCATTATTGGAGTTAGACCTAACAGAGGATGCTGGAATTAATAATAATATCACAGTGAGTGGGGATGGCACTTGGAAAACGCGTGGCCATTCCTCACGTATTGGTGCATGTACTCTTATTGGTGCTGAAAGTGGCAAAATTATAGACACAGAAGTTTTGTCGACACGATGCAAAGGATGTGAAAATTGGAAAGGAGTACGCAAAGGGGTTAAGTATGAAAAATGGTTAGAGGAACATTCTAAAATTTGTGAGAAGGATCACATTGGTTCTGCTGGCATGATGGAGGTTAGAGGGATGAACAGAATTTTCAAGCGATCCGTATCCAAGCATAAAGTTCGCTACTCAAAATACATAGGTGATGGCGACTCAAAAACATTCACTTCTCTGCAAAAAGCTGCGCCTTATGGAGCTGAATTCAAGATTGAGAAAATTGAATGTGTAGGACATATTCAAAAAAGAATGGGCACACGACTCCGAAGAAGAAAGGCTGAGCTAAAAGGCAAAAAACTGAGCGATGGAAAAGTGATCTCTGGAAAAGGTCGTCTTACTGATGACGTTATTGACAAACTCACAGTATATTATGGAAATGCAATTCGAGGTAACAATATGTCAGTGAAAGACATGCAAAAAGCCGTCTGGGCCATATTTTACCACAAAAGGTCTACCGATAAAGAACCTCTGCATGACTTTTGCCCCCAGGGTGAAAATTCGTGGTGTCCTTATCAAAAGGCAAAAGTTTCTGGAGATGTTTACCGCCATTCAAACACTACTCCAGCTGCTGTTCTGGACAGCATAAAAGACATATTTAAAGACTTGTCCATGCCAAGTTTGTTAAAAAAATGTGTTGGGGGGCATACTCAAAATGCAAATGAGAGCCTAAATGCTCTCATATGGAAGTTTTGTCCTAAGACATCTGGCTCGGGGAAAAAAATTGTTCAGATTGCAATAAATGAAGCAGTCATGTATTTTAATGAAGGGCAGTGTGGACGTATTAATGTTATGAGGGAAATGGGCTTGCAAATTGGCAAAAATTGTACGTTGTATGCTAGTGAAGCTGATCAAAAGCGAATTGATGCAGCTGAAAAGAGGGCATTAGCGTGTACACTTGAAGCCCGCAGAGCCAAAAGAAGGGCAAAAAAAGCTGCGGATGAGGCTCTGAAACTTCAAGAAGGATGCGTTTATGCCTCTGGTGGATTTTAGCATAGTAAGCAATCAAGCCGTTTTACTCAAAACTATATTTTTGGCATTGCCCGTAATCTTTTTTATTTATTTATTTTTACTTATTTATTTATTTATTTTTTGCTAAATTTAATGAATATGGTACATGCATATTATCCAGGCCAGGTCAGCTAGAACCGAGCCAATTATACTAATTACAGTAACCCTCATTTATTTTTTTCAACTGTCAATGGTAAACAAGATTGGCATTTGACAATCATTTTTGGCGATAAATATCCTAGCCCGGATAATACGTAAGTATAATGAATATTATAAAGCCATTAATTATGCAAATGAATTTAAATATACTTTAAAATTTTGCTTCAGTGTAAGATATAGCAATATAAGTGCAATATTAAATATATATATGCAGTAGAATTTTTAAAATCTTGCGTTTCAAAATGCATATTTAAAAATTCCTATTTTTGTCGTTAGCGCCATAAAATGTCAATTTTGTCGTTAAAATTTAAATAATTAATATTGCTAAATATATATATTTAAATGTTTTTCTTCTTAAACCATAAGTATTTATGAAAGTATAGAAAATATTGTTTTATTACATTAATTGGTTTTGAAACTACAGAGTTTTTAGTAGTGGTCAAATTATTGTCACTTTCCGGTTGCTCCGAAAGCGATCACTAGTGTGTACACTTAAAGCTCGTAGAGCCAAAAGAATGACCAAAAAAGCTGCGGCTGAGGTTCTTCAACTTAAAGAAGGATGTGTTTATACCCCTTCTGAATTTTAGCGTCATAAACAATCTTCATTCTTATAAAACTTGCAGTTAATTTATAAAATTAACTTTGAAGACGTTTTTCTCAAAACTGTATTTTTTGGCATTGCGCGCGCTCTCATTTAAAAACTAATTATCGTAGAGTCATGAAATTTTGCATTTTACTAATTTTCATGCGTATATTTAAGCTGAACCTCAATTTAGCCAGATTTTTGTCATAGAAAAATTTTTATTGAATAAATAAGTGTAATTTTTTTGCTAAATTTTATAACTATGATTATTGAAGCCATTAATTATGCAAATGAATTTAAATATACTTTTAAATTGAGGTTCAGAGTAAAATATACTAGAATAAGTAAATGTTGCTGCAATATTAAATATATATCTGCAATAGAATTTTTAAAATCTTGCGCGCAAGATGCATATTTAAAAATTCAGATTTTTAAAATGTCAATTTTGTCATTAAAATTTAACTAATTAATATTGTTAAATATATATAATTGAATGCTTTTTTTTAAACCATAAGTATTTATGAAAGTATAAAAAAAAAATTGTTGTATTCCATTAATTGGTTTTGAAATTACAGAGTTTTTCGTAATTGTCAAATTATTGTCATTTTCCGGTTGCTCAACGTGATCTCCCCCCTTAAAGTGAAAAATAATTAGATACTAATAATTCTAATATATTATATATTGTTTATAGCGAAATTTTTTATATAAATATCAATTTATATATATTATTTAATTAGGATATATTCAAAATAGAAATAATCCACGAAATTATATTTTTCCAGTTTCCACATTTGGAATACTTAGTTTAAGTGTAATGTTTCTTTTTAATAATTTTGAATAAATTTTATATTCACATTTTTTTTACATTCAACATTTTATGACAGTCAAATGCATGTCTGCAACGTTTTATTACGTCAGTTGAACAGTAAATACTAAAATATTATACACAGATACTATAATGATCTGGAAGCCGAGCCTGTCTTCCGACGCATTAAGCGCAAAGCCTTTCCGATCCCTCTGGTCAGTATCTTTAACTTTGAATTTAGCTTTAAAATTTTTCCGATGACATCTTCCGTGATCGAGTCTGCCGCTACCGTTCAGGGCTAGTGTTGAAAATAGTTACAGTGACCCCCAACGATCGAACGGTCGCCTTTTCCGCGAAGTAAACATAAAAAGCTATTATGAGTAACAAAACAGATTGCATCTTTGAAACTTTTCCATGCTTAATACTAAATTATGATGTAGTAAGTTATAACTTAAAACACACATTTTATAAAACTTGGGTGGACGGTAGATTTAGATTTGTTTTTCCATATTTATCCAATTGGAAAGAGAAATTCTTCAAAGAAGAGCTCTGAATCATAAAATCAATAGATATTTTAAAAAGCATATATATCAATTTTCTAAAAATTAAAAAAATCTAAATATATTAATTAATTTAAAAAAAACATTTTAAAATGCTCCATGCTATACAATTTAAAAAATATTTTATCTATTTCTTTTTCATTTTATAACTTTAATAATAATTTAAAAATTTGGAACTAAACTGAATTTTGTTTAAAAATTGCATGTTAAGTGTATGTATTACTAATTTGGGGGCCTTTACATACTAGCACTGTAAACCCATGTATCGATTTATTGATGTATGTAACAAGAATATACAAGAATATACCTTATATATATATTAAAAATCCTATACATGGTATGATACTGAAGCTGTTGTTCAAAATCATTTATTGAGTCAAACTTTATTGTACGCATGCGACTGTGAAGGTGTCTACCTTCACATATTAATGTTAATAGTTTTCCCTTTTTCCCCCTTTAAAATTATGTCTTTTATAAATGCTTAACTTTAATTATCAGTCTGCATTTAGATTCAATTTATTTTGTAACGGTCATTTCCTTTCATAAAATTAAGCAGTCAATTCTCATTCTGTCTAATCTTTAATCGCAGCGAACTGCATTAGAAAAAAAAAAATAATATCCATTTTTCCGCCCAACAATGTCTTTCAAATTTCATTTTAGAGCTTATTTTGTTTCTATGCAGAAATTAGCCATACACGTTACTTCTAAACTAGCTCTTAATCCAGATGCAATATATAATTCATTTCATTTTTGGTACTCTATCTTTATTTTATTTTATTTTGGTAACACTCGTTTTCGGGCTACGATTCCATGAGACTTTTGGCAACCCCCTGTAGAATGTCTCCTTGTGGTTATGGATTCCCATAAATTCGCCGCTTATCATTTGGCGGTAAATAATTCATATTACCCTTTTGACTCCTCCCATTGACCTTTAATTAAAGGAATCATATCACATGCTTCACCCAATGTATTCTCGTCACACTCATAGCATGCATAGTCACAGTGACGTCATTGTGACGTCACTGTAAGTCACTGTGACGTCACTGTAAGTCACTGTGGTCACGTCACGTCTGTGACCAAAATGCCACCACTCAGTGATGTCACATTGTGACTGAGATGTGAACTTCTTAGGAAACTTTAAAAAATTACAAAAGCTCTTCAAAACCTGTTATTTACTGTAAAACCGGCAATTAAAAGAAATTTTGTGACGTCACTGTCATGTCACTGCATGTAACGTACGTCGCGTCACATATGTGGCGAAAAATCCTGCATATTGTAAACTCACAGTGTGACAAAAATATGAATTTAGGAAAGCTTTAAAAATGAAGAGAAATATTTTAAACAGGCCGTCTTAATGCATTTTGGAGCTTGGATCGGATTGATTTTGTAGTATACTTTATTATAATAAATAAATTCACTTTTATACTTTCTATAATATTCTCCTTTTCTGCTAATGTTTAACTAGTTTAAGTCACTATTTAAAAATAAATGTTGCTATTTGTTTCTGACTTTTTTTTAACAAATTTAACATTTTCTGAATATATAATAAAATATACAAAATATATCCAAAACGCATGACATATTTATTTATATTTTAATTTTTTCCCCCAGAAATTTCTTTAAAAAATAGTTATTGTCCACGCTGATTTATTCTATAGGAAATTAATACAGAAAAAAATAAAAGATTATAAAGAAAAATACCTTTCTTTGCCCGATAGTCTTTTTTTTTTTTTTAGGAATATATTTGGTATTTATTACATGTGATACAAACTTTTTCTTTATTGTCCATTAAATTGGTTTTATATACACTAGAAATTTCAATAATGTTTTATTTTATATACTCTAATTATGACTAATACAATTTTTATAATTTACAAAAAAGAGACAGTCCATTTTTACTTGAATTGATTTCAAATTGATTGAAAGCTAAAATGAAATGCACACAAAAAAAAAATAAAAAATAAATAAAAGAAAAGAAATCAAACAGAACATTTTAATTAGCCACACTTTTATAAATGTATTACGCATTTAACTTGCAAATCTACAATAACAAATAAATCCATCTGCCCGCGAATTTTGTTTTCTGCAGACGATAACAAGAGGAAACAGTGTATTTATTCTTTTGAATAGTGACAGCAGCTGGAAACAGTAGCTCTTTTATGAATGTGTGTAGTTGGCACTGGTTTTTAAATTCTACAAAAGTTATACAGGAACGCGACCAAGAAATATTTTACACAAAATATCAGTCCGAAAAAGTACAATATACAGTGACCGGTTAATCTCAGCTGGTCAATGTCATTGTGTCTAATATTCGGATATAATTCTTCGACTTTCAACTTTAAGAACTTTCGCTTTTTGGATTACCATAATGGAATTATAGAAGACGATGCCAACAAGAAATAGGTAAGAAAAAATGATTTTTTCTGCTTTCTTTTATTATGATTTGAGTTAATTTCACATAAAAAACATGTTATAAAGTAATAGATGCCATTAATTTAACTTTTATCTATTCAATAAAATTTAATAAATTTAATGTTTATTTTGAATAGTTGAAAATAAAAATAGTATGTCAACGATTTTTAACAGATGGTTAAAACCATTAATTTAAATTGCAGTTTAATCGCATTTATTTTCCTTTTTAAAATTATCTGGTTAAAATCACATTTTCGTAAATTAAAAAATATATATAATCAATAATTCACATAATTAATAAACATTTAAAGCTAATTAAATTACTGAATAAAAAACCTTTTATAGAATAAAAGTGTTTGCAAACTTAAATTTTTAATTTTGCGTTAAGTAATGTTCTGAAATAATTTGCATTGCATGTTTTTATATAATAAAAAATGGATATCTGCTCAGCGATACGGAATCTTCCACATCAAAATTTTATTTATCTTTTGAGCAGTTTCACATCGTTATTGCTAAAAGCAACTTCTTAAATTTTATAATATTAAAAAGGCTGATGATGCCCACAAAAAATATTTTTTAAGGTACATTCGTATTCTTTACAAGTTTGTGTTAGAAAATTGACAGTATTATGAGAAGTATGGTAATTTTCTGTTTATTGCAAATATAAAAAAAAGATACCTTTTAGCCAATAATTTTTTATACTTAATTTTGTTTTTTTTATATGCTTAAAATGATTTATTCTATCATCCTAGTAATTTCAACTTTAAATAGTGCTTAAAATAGTTCTTTGATTGAAATCAATATAAAATTTACTTGCATAACATTTTATGATGTATATGACGAAATTTTAGTCATATGACATATATATGTGACATGTGTATAAGGCACATATGAAGCATATCACATAATAAAACACATGAATATTATACAGGATAGGTGTGAAAGTAATGGATACCCTTCCAGTAATTGACACCCTTGGATGTTTTTGGTTTCTAAAAAAATAACCAATAAAAATTTAGCTTTTATTATTTTTTTCATAACTCCCTCTTGCATGCTTTATAAACTGGGTTATTGATGATATACTCTTAATCAAAGCAATCAGGAAGCAGAAAATAATGTTTCGAAGTTCTACTGTTTTTCAGTGAAAATCTTAATGAACCTGTTAAAAGCTTAATTCACTTAATAATTTTATATATTCTTTATTTTCTTACAAAACTTCTATGTTTTTGTTTTGGTAGTAATAGAAAACTTTTAAACGTTCAATTACTGAATGTACAGTATCGACATCCCATGTGGACATTGCTAAAAATGCAATTTAAGTAATGTTCATAGTAGATAAAAATGTTTTGACAAAACTGAAAACCTAAGTAATCAAATTTAATAATTTATATTGCACTTACCAGAATGTAATAACACAAATTTTATATAACTTTGCTAAAAAATATTTTATAATCTGATAATAAATAAAACAAATTAGGAATCAGAGAATATTGTTTAAGGACATAGGGGAAAGAAGTGCTCAATTTCTACCCATTAAAAAAAAAGTTACAGAAGTTGTTAAAAATATACTTATTATTTCCTGTCTTAAACGTTTTTCATTCTTCTCGGACCAAAAAAAAAAAAAATAAATAAATAAATAAATAAATAAAATAAAAATCCCATATTAGTAATTAAATTTATACTTATAGTAGTAAATGGAACTAGTAAATCTGCGGATCAGTGGCCTCAAACATCAGTTCTGAACTTTTATTTTGAAATTATTTTATTTAATATTTAAAACATTTAACCTGCAGTATTATTTCTTTCATCCTATATAATATTAATTACTGCAAGTAATATATCAAGTAGTTTCGGGGTGTTTCACTGTTAAAAATAGTGGTAAATATACGAATTTATGCACTAATATTCCAAAACGTTTTTTTTTTTTTCAGATTTTTTTGAATTACCTTCCTAAATCCACCACTGTCTCTAAAATTTGACAACTGTAATTCCCTGTCATTTATTATTTTAAACCATCTATCTAACATAATTAAAATATTGATTTTGTAATAATCACAATAATTGATTTAAACAGTGAATAATTATCACATATATTTTATTAATTAATGATAACTTAATTGTTAAATTTATTTGATAATAACTATTTTGTTTCATTAGTTAGTAAGCTTTCGATAAATTCTGATTCTAAATACAGTCATAAAAACAATTATATGTACTACATTTTCTGGAGTGTCCATGACTGGAATTGTGGATATTTTGATATATTTCTGTTATTTACAATAAAATTTTGATTAATATTGGGAAATGAGACTATGAGAATAGTTAAATATTATTGATATATTAATATAATACTGGAAAAACTGGAATATAAAAATTATAGGTATTAATTATAGTTTTAAAGAAATTCCTTAAGGGTGTCCATTACTCATCTACTTTATATGACATATAAAACATATATAAGACCTACACATAATATATATATATATATATATATATATACGTATATAAGTTAAACTATGACTTTGGCTAAATCGCAACTGAAACCTTGGCGTAATCGTACATGCACAGACCACTATAATAAGGAAGTACCAAAGCGTAATGGCAGAAGTAGTTGTATCGTCTTCATTTATACTCAAGATTTTCAACTAAAATCTGTATGTTGGAAATATTGCGCAAATAATACACGTAGTTTTATCAAAAGATATTTGTATATTAACTTTAACAGGATGATTCTAATTGGTAAATTAATCAACAAAGATTTTATATCTCTAACTGAGTGAAAAAGTGTTCAAGTCAGGATTCCAAACAGAGACCTTTGACGTATGCTGCCAATGCTCTGCTAACTGAGCCAATCCGGACAAATTTCATCCAGAGAACTATTATTATGTACTTATATGAGTAGTATGTGTTATTCATACGGGTAGTATGTAAAATAATTAAAGTATTATTATATAAGGTTGTGTAATAATAATAATTACATATTCATATTCACTGGGTGAATTGTGTGCGTTAGATTTATCCAGAATAGCTCAGTTGACAGTTGATAGAACATTGGCAACTTACGCCATTGGGCCCTAGTTCGAATCCTGACCTGGACACTTTTTCACTCAACTGGAAAAATTACAATAAAAGATAATTTTGCTTGAACATCAGCGTTATTGGTCAGAAATATTGGCAAGCTGTACAGTTTTACATATGTGCTGATACCGTTGGGTGTTAACGGGAGTAAAAGCTTTTAAAGAGAGTGCAAAAATACTTAATGGCAAAAAAGTTTGCAATAATCTTCTACAAAATGAGAGAAACAAAAACGTTTTTTTTTTTACTTTTCGCCTTGCCCACCACAACAACAGAAAATAGTCACTGTGTGTATGTTATAAATGCAATTAAAGCTGTGATGTTTTTAGCATGTGTGTGTGAGGGTAATGCATAAATATTTTTCAAAGGCAACATTCATCAAATATTGAAAACAATACAATCTTTTACAGTTGTAAGGCAAGTGAGGGAAATTAAATTTTTAACTTTAATTTAGAAGAAAGTCTGTATATTGTATATGACTATTTATACATGTTATACAGTATTTATTCATAAATTGTGAGTATACCAAACCAATTCTAACAGAAAGATCGCGTGCAGTAATAATAATTTCAAACGATCCTTTTCTTTTAAATTGTTAGAAAATCTTCAAAAGAAGTTAAATCGAAACAGAATCATCCAGTGTTAATGACAATTTCGTCACAAATGGCACATATTTCACAAATTGGTCACAATGCGACTTCAAAGCAATGTCGCTTTCGTCACAAGTTCGTCACAGAGTTATAGCCAAAATAGTCACAAAGGACACATTTTTCACAAATTTGTCACATCGTGACTTCACAAAGTGGTCACAATGGGACGTCACAAACGAGCTCTAAAACGGCCATAACGACTTCACATTGTAGTCACCATGACTTCACATCGACGTCACGTGACGTCACATCGACGGTCACAAAGTCACAGTGTGACTTCTCAGCGACGTCGCTGTGACGTCACCATGCCTTACGGGCATATAGCATACGTAATTGGCGAAAATGTATATGTAGTCCTGCCAATACTCGATCAGTTGGAGAAAATGTAACTGTGTCACTCTTGCTTTTATTTTCGTACTGGTAATATAAAGTGTGTAGGATTTTGTTTCCTCTCCAACATCGGCATTAGCCGAATAATCTCGGGTGTGTTAGAAAGAATTCCGGTGCTCAATAAAGATCTTCAGATAATCTACCACTGATTCTACTTAATTCAACAGCCTCCTGTCATTTATTCAAATAATTAATATTTAATTTACAGCCATCTGAGGTTTCTGGAATATCATCAAAATAATCACCTAAACAAGAAATCATCTTCATAGTCACCATTTGAGCAAATTTCCAAAAATTATTTTCAACTGATGACATTAAGCTCAACGCTACCTATATTGATCTACGATTTTAGTAGATTTCCTGTTTCTCAAAACTTCGTTTTAAATACTGCTTTTTATTAAGCTTTAAGTGTCCTCTCATTTCCACACAGCATTGTCTAATGATGATGGTCTAAATGATCTCAATGCTACATAGCTTTGTTTGCAATTTTAGTAGGTTTCCTGCTTCTCTAAACATTGTTTATATGCTATTTATGAAGCTTTAACATTTGCTGGGCAACATATAACTATGATATGTTCCCGCACCATGTTGGTTAAATCAAAGTAAAATTGCGTAATTTGTTATTTCTGTTTGTATAAATATTTTTTATAAAATATAATTATGAGTGTAAAATTATAATGTTTATATATTTAAGTAAAATAAGAGTGTAAGTTCATACAAAAATTATTAAGTTGATTTTAAATAGTAAATATATATTTTTAAAAAATTGTTGTATTGTAAAATGAATGTATAATATTGAATTGAGTTCGGATCTCAGACAACAACTAGCCAGACGCCATGGTGTCGTCTTATGACAAGCCAATGGAACGTGGTGTATAATTAGAAGTCGTAAAATCATAAAAACGTTGGAATCAATTTATGGCCTCAATAAAAGTGTTGGGATAAATTTATGACTTTTCAGACCACCCAAACTTTAAGGCAGATAATAATATTAAAGTATATGTTAGGGGCCATTTGCAGACTGCTAGCTAATAGGCCTATCGAAGTATAATAAAAAATCTTCTCACATCCAATAACAGTGGACTAGACAAAAATAGTTCCTCCCACTGCAGGAGCTGGTGTGCAAGAAGAATAAGTTTTAAAAAAGGATAGTCTGAAAAAAAGATGTAGAGGATGCAAGAGCTCTCCTGAAAGCCCGTGCAATGAGTCCCGTAAGCCCTAGTAAAGCCCAGGCGAGATGGACATGTTGGAGCGAGCCTAATCCAGCCTAATCAAGCCTAATTGAGGTTGTCTTCCTGAGGTACCTATCGGAGTGAGCCTAATCAAGCCAAATTGAGGATGTCTTCCTGATGTACAGATCGGAGTGATCCTAATCAAGCCAAATTGAGGATGCGTTCCTGATGACACATTGCCATGATCCTAAGCAACGCAACAACTCGGAATTTGATAAATAAAGGCCACCATCCCGTATATTAAAAGAAGGTACTATTTTAAACATTTTCTTTTACCACTTAAGATCATATGAAAAATCTAAAAAAATACTTTTCTGATATTTATGGTAGAGAGTTATCTGAGATCCGACCAAACCAATAATTAAATAAGATTAAGGTAATTTTAAAAAATGAAAGAGAGTATTTCTTTTAGCAAAAATAAACAATTATAATAATTAGAGTACGTGAAAATATTGTCTTTTTTTTTTAAAAAGATTAAACATACTTAAAATAATGAGAAGCAAACAAAAGTGTTGCTTTCTATTTTTTGAATTAATATTATGTTTTTCTGTAAATAGATATGTTCAATGTAAATAAAATATTTAATCAAGTTTTAAAAAGTTTCTGTAATTATTTAATTAATAATATTTAAAGTGTGTCAATTCTTTTTTTTTACAGCTTAAATTTTAGTTTAATTCATAAGTGGAAGAGTTCGTCTAAATAATTCACAACGCAAACTCTTAATTTTATTCGTAATTATTCAAATTTAATAATTACTTTTTGACGCGAATTATAATTTAATTTTATTAATGCTTCGCGTTGCTCTTCTACTAGAATGTAGGTAAATACGATCACTTATATTATTTAAATTTATCTAAGGTATATAAAACTATATACCAATTTGCTATGAGGTTGCTTGGATGATTTGGACCAATTAACAATTTTGAATATATTTAATAAAAAATAAACAGGTGTAATTATCTGTCCAGCAACATTGTTAAGCGCCACGTCAGTCACTGGTGACTAACACTGAACTTTCCGTTCAAAACGCGTCATTCACTGATGACTGACGTCTAAAACATGATATAAAACTAAATCTACCGTATCTATATAAAATCCTAATGAAACGAATTTATGAAACGAATATATGAAACGCCTGAAATGTATCGATTCTTTGAATCGACTGATTAAACAAATGACTTTGTTTCACGGCGATTTCTCCTAAAATATGGAATACTTTGCGATGAAATTAACACCAAACATCCGTGTTGATCCACAGATCTCAAAACTGGTATTAGAATTTTTAAATTCGAATTAGTTTTTGAAATATTAATTTTTTTTCTAATTTTAAATACATTTTTTTTAATGATGGCAACACAAATTTTAATCATAACAGATTTTTTTTTTCATAATTCAGAAAAGGTTACTATTTTAAATTAATTTGGCGAGAGTTGGGCCTCCTTTAAATCTATGCTAGGAATAATGCTTTTTTTGTTGTATTTCGTTATCATTTTATTAAATACAAAACTTTCATTTAAAAATGAAACATTTAAATTGATGGCTTTCACTTCTTAAAAAAAAAAAAAAAAAAAAAAAAAAAAAAAAAACGAAAAGAAAAATATTAGACACAGATATCATATACGCACCGGGGTACCTAATTGGCGCACAAATGGCATTATTTTGATAGACATGGTAACCCGGCTATTGTTGTTTATTTAATAATACTTTTAATTTAATTTACTTTTATTTCTTTTTTAAATTTATATAAATTATTTTGTTCTATAGTAATTAATTATTTTTTTGCTATTTTCTTTTGAAAATAATAGAAAATAATTAAAAAATACGGTACAATGTAGTAGTTATTCCGTCACCCAATTTCGCAAATTATATAAATCGCAAAACCACTCGCCAAATTGTACAGATTGACAAAATTTTCATTTTAAATAACGAAAGAACAAATAAATTAGTATAACATTAATAAATATAAAAATAAAATGTCGAAATAAAAATCACTTCATGACGTAAACACGTGTAACTTGCTAAAAGTCAAGTGAATGTGACATTTACGATCAAGCATTATTGACATTTAATCTTATAGTTCGCAATAGATTTTTTGTCGACGGGATAACTAAGTAGTACCAAAAATACATATGTAACTGGTATTCGAAAACGAGGCTTTCGCCAAATTTTCGTTAAAAAAATCATGCCAAACATGTGGTGCGTATATGACATCTGGCGAAATATTAAATTATGTAACAAACCATGACATTTAATTTCAACTTCAAATCAATGTTTTAATTTACCACTCGAACAATAAAAAAAAATGCTAACTGGCGAGTTGAAAAAAAGATACTGGCGAGATTTGCACCCGGCTTTTTTTTCTTTCGGCACAGATGTCATATACGGTCCCATATTGGCGCGATTTTTTTCGGACGCCAATGTCATATACGCAACCGGTACTTAACTGGCGCCAAAGTATCGTTATTTTGCTTGATATGGTAAGCCGGATGTTGTTCTTTATGCTGTTGATGCGTTCCCCAAATTGGCGTTGAAAAAAAATCGCGCCAATATGGGGCATTATATGACATTTGTTCCAAACTTTCATATGTGAAGGCGAAGGGATCAGATCGTATTTGTTTATGGCATTTGATGACTTGAACTATTATAATATAGATGAAATGATGGGGATAGAATAATATTTGGCGACTTATCACCTGTGCCTGGATAACATTAAAGTATCAAAATGGCACATAGAGTATAAAAAGCAAAGTGTTCCGCCCGGAACTGTTGATGATAGTCACATAATTTAGGCTATTGTTATAGAGATTGTTTTAAAATATCGGTTGACAAAGACTCTGAATGCTTAATTCATTTTATTTTAGCTTCTTTTCAAATGTTTAACTGATCCTCTTTAATCAAAAACAAAAACAACCATTGGATGTCTTAAAAGCAACTGATTCTCCATTAAATTTTTGCAATCAAAGGGAATTGAATGGAAACCCGTTTACAGGGAGATCTGCACAGCTTTTTCAGTATAATTTAATCTTCTCTAATATTTTTAAAACCCATTAGATTTTTAGATTTTCAGATTCTGCGGCGTCTGAACGGGGGTTGGCGAGCGTAGCTTGCAGGGGGCAGAGCCCCCTAGTATATATATATATTGTTTTAAGTAATTACTGAACATTTATTTAAAATTTACCTATCTTATATTTATTACAGGATTGTACTTTCTTAAAAATTACTTAAAACATTGTAAATTTTTCAGCAATTCAGTGTCAGCACTCAACGTGTTAAGGAGTCCGTGTAACTTTATTTGAGCAAAAACCTACCCCAAAATGGACATTTCGTTTTTTGTGTATTACTATTCTCCAATTCGTACTACGTCATTCGTAGAAAACCGCATGCAGATGCGATTATTTTATGCAAAGTTACACTGTAAAAAAAATCTGTAAAGTTACTAAACTTTTTCTAGGAAACTGGGATTCCTAGAACTTTTCATGTAACGGCAACAGCAAAAATTCATGTAACAGATACACTTTTGCACCGTAAAAAAATCTGTAACGTTACTAAGATTTTTTTAGAAAACTGGGATATCTAAAACTTTTCATGTAACTGCAACAAGGTTACAGATAAAATGTTAGTATGATTACTGTAATTTTAGCGATTCATTTGTAAAGCTACAGATTTCTGTAGTTTACAAAAACTAGTTTTGTAGGTTTACAGCTTTTTTTTGTGCAGTTACAGATGAAAGTTTAGTAAGCATGTAACTTTACATCTGTAGAACTACAGATTTTTTTACAGTGTACAAGTGTTTTAATTTTGTTCACAAACAATTTTTTGGCATGTACTCTACATCTGTTTTTCTCAATACTGGTGTTTCAGCCTTTTTTTTTTAATTTTTGAAATGCTTCTTGCCTGATATTGGTTAAAAAGAATCTGTGTATGCATTTTAAAATTCGACTTCATTAAGGCAAATAAATTTGATTTTTGACTTATTAAAAGGCAGAATTTTGATATAAATCGATATGGAAGTCACAAAAATATCTCTAAAAAATTAACTATTTAACGGATTAAAAAATAGGTACACAAATTTGTTTATAATAAAGTTTTACTTGATTAAAATCAAAAATCGGGGAAATGTCTAAAAAATTAAGACGCAATGAGCATTTTAAAATTTCGTTTTAAAATTTAAAATTTTTAAAAAGATCTTTCGGTTATAACAAGATTTTATGTTTCTTTAAGGTGCCGTATATACTTATGGTGAAATGTATATTTGCACAAAGTTTCAAATCTCTATTATGAAAATTAAAAGAATTTTTTTAAACGCACACCATCCCCTTAAGTGTCATCTCAATTTCACACAGAATTTTAGATTTAAATGTGGTATTTAAGGTAGGGTTTTTGTTAATTATTTTTATTAGCATTGTATTTATATTATAAATTATTTAAAAGATTTGTGTCATAATTTCCATGTGCGTATTAACTAAAATGTATCTATTTAAATATTTTTTCCCTGTAGGTCGGTAAATAATTGAATATAGGATAATTTCTAAAATGCCTAGGTGCCTAGAAAAAAATATAGGTTCCAGGTTGTTAAATGCACTAAAACGTCCCTGTTCATTTTTTTTAATCATTTTTAAAGATATTTAAAAATCACTTTATGATCAAAATGAAGGTTTACATCCTTTTCGTTTTGTGGTTGCATTTATGACATGACGTACATGGCTTCTAGTGACGTAACGAAATTAAAAAAAATTGCTAGAAAATTCTTACAATGAAGAAAAAAGTTTTAAAGTATTATTGCACTTTTATTTAATTTTTCAAACAAGTTCAAAATTTTTCACAATGGAATGTAACTTCGTAGTGGTATTTTGCTCATAGACATGGCGCGAGGACTGTGACTTAGAGTGGCGTTAAAATAGCTGCCACTGTCCTTTCTAGACAATAATAGAATATTTTTGTTACATTTTTTATTTCAGCTTTATAAATGCATAATAAAATACCCAGCGACTTATCGTTTTCAAAACTGATGAAGATTATGATAATTTTCGATCACGAACTCCTTATTTTTCAGCTGACTTTCCACAAAAACTCTAACAAATTTTTCTGCCTAACATGTACTAAATTATTAGCACTGTTAAGCTGACTACTTTCTACCATCCATATAACGCAAGCTAGAGAAATTCTCTTGCTTTAAAACAAAAGAGTAAATTTTTTAAATATATATATGTTTTACACTCGAATAATATTTTATATTCGAATTTTCAACTTTTTAGTGTTCAAAATATTTAGCTGTTTTGGTTTCACCGCCAGTTGTTCGTGAAATTAGAGAATCAGTTGAAATCATTGCACGTGAAGATAGACCTTGTAACGATAATTTATCCTATAATATCCCAAAAATATGGCACAATATCATAAAGTCAAAATTCTACATCTAATTACAATATTTCAGCTTAAGCTTGTATTATTCTGCCAAAATTTGATTCCACCTCCTTACCTCATTGATATCGTCAGTAATAAGATCGATAGGATCCTAATGGATCAAAAATCTGGTATATATGAAATCCCTATCACTTTATCCAATAATGTTGAAAAAGTCTACATCGGCATGACAAAACGCAAGTTATCAGTAAGGATTATGGAGTATCGCAGAGACATTAAACATCGTAAACAGAATACAGCTCTCTCTAGGTTCTACTTAGCTAATGAAGTCTGCCATATTAACTTTGCTGAAGCAAAAAATATAGTTCCGTGCAGTAACCCATTTGAAAGTAAAATTAGAGAATCAGTTGAAATCATTGCACGTTGAAGATAAACCTTGTAACGATAATTTATCCTATATTAGCCCAAAAATCTGGCATAATATCATAAAGTCATAATTCTACATCTAATTACAATATTTCAGCTTAAACTTGTATTATGTTGCCACTTGAATGAAACCTTGAATGAAAACTCAGTTGAACGTGGTTTTGTCCCTCATTTGTAGATGAAGGCCACCCGTGATTTCTTAAATCGACCTTTTTGATTCATTTGATCTCACTTCATTAATAATTATTTATTTTCATATATTAGATGGCAACACTACAGTTTTGTATTCAAATCATTGGTCAAATTTCGACTAATTATTTCTTGCACAGGAAGCTTTCGTCTCTGCTTTTTGAGCCTTTTTACCATCCTATTTTCCTGAAGACGGCTGTAGAAACAGCTCGAAACGTAGAAGTTAAATTTTAGCTTATTAAAGTTCGTGTTTTGTGTACCAATAAGCAATATTGTGTCTTTATTTATTATGTTGTATCATGTTGTATGTCATGAGAAATATAACTCTGAACAAAAATTTATAATTCTATCCTGTAAATAGTGGGTGCAAAATCGATTACAAAATTCTATTTCTACATAAATGAACCAAATTTAAGTTAAACAAGTCGGAAGTTGTACGTAAAACATGGCAAAGGAGGTGCGTTTGTACTATAACTAGCTTAATAAATATTCAGATCTTGGTGCCATAGCTGTTGCACTCTTATGCAAAAATACATGAATACAAAATTTATATCGATCATATACATTAAATTCAGTAATACGAAAATAATAGGACTCCATCTTAAATATGACGTCATCACCATGGCAGCCTAAATTCATTACCTATCATGGGATATAATTGAGTTATTTACGTATGATAGGATTTAATGGGACAATTTTAATCACCATGGAATCCTAGGATCATTACCTATCATGGGATATTCTTGAATTAATTACATATTATAATGTTTAATAGAATGAAGAAATTTTTTATTAATATATATTTAAGTTTTGATTCAATTTTCACAAAATTTTAAATGACGATAAAATTCTGCAACGATTCTGGATATTAAATTCCAAACCATTCATTTGGGTAGCTTTTGCGCTGTTATATGCGGACTGATGGACGGACAAACGGACAGGCCAGACCACACACAATAGATGCTACGTATTTATATAATTTGGAACGCACCTTATAAAATCCTTCTATATATAAAAAAAGTAACGATTTGGGAGTGGACCAATGGAAATCTGCGTAGATATTCCTGATAGATCGGCTTCCATTTGAATGCTTAATCATGGTCTTTCTTCATTAATATTAAAAAAACTGTTGTACATAAAAATATGAAAATAGGCAGTATAATAGAGAAATGTTTGATAAATACGTTGATGCAGACAGTTTTCAAATCGAATAATTATTTTAAGAGGTTTCTATGTTAAAGTTGGTCAAAATCGTTCCATTAAAACAGTTTTATAGGAGAAAAAAACTATCCATAGGAATTTAATCATTTTTAGATCATTTTAAACAAGAGAAGTTCCGAGTGTGCAGACTGCGTTCATTTTTTTTTATTTGATTAATTCTTTGAAGATTTATTTCCATTTTAAATTCAAATTTTCAGCATTTCGAGAGATATTTTTGCATATTTTAGAAAGGGCATTATTTTAAATTGTTGCCAATTTTTAAAAAAGTGCAAATAATAATATTTCTTTCAAATTAAAAATGTATTTATACGTGGCTACTGTAAATAGAAAATAAATACAAACAAGAATTAAATGATTACATGTTAAAAGCAAGAAAATATTGAAAATTACGTCATAAGAACTATACTTACACTTGAATTTTGAAAGAGAAAGAAAATGTTGAAATAAAAAATTCATTATTATGCATTAACGATCGCAAATGGAGGAAATTGCGACATATTTAAAATATCCAAATAATAATGCAAAGCAGTTTAAATTAAAAAATATATTTGCGCGAGACATTTATTTCATATTTTGAGATAATCTTTTCAACTATTGTTGTGAATTCTAAGACAGGGCAAATAATAATTCCTTTCTAACAACAAAAGTATTTTCACGTGAATATTAATAAGAGAAAGAAAACTTTGGTAAAAATTAAGTCATATTTAAAACGATACATTTAAAATTACTTATTTAAAAGAACGTGCTTATAGCATTGTTAAAAAATACCGGGAGACAATGACACTGTTTACTTAATTCATTTCACATTAGCTTATTTTCTAATTTTTAATTTTTTTTTTTTTAAATCAAAGACGAAAACAGACATTGTGTCTCTTAACAGCAGCTGATTGGGTCTTAAAAATCCCCAAGCAAAGGAAAACGAATGGAAACCCGTTTACATAGACATCGCCACTGTTTTTTTTTTAAATTATAATTCAATCTTTTTAAAGTCGGTCAAATTAGCGTGCTCTTAGAATCTGGGTGTGTGAACGGGGGTTGGGGAGCGTAGCTCGTAGGAGGCAGAGCCCACTAGTAGTGTAAAAAGAATAATGCAAAAATTATGCTAAGTACAAGTATCACATACGTTAAACTAAATATATTTAAATGATAAACAATATATTATTCTTTTGATTGTTTAATGTTACATAATACTCTATTTTAAAATAACCTTTCAAACTCAATGAAACGTTAAAGCAGCCGGAACGGAAGTAATCTTTGTTCTGAATAGTTGAAGCTTTAACGTGTAAGTTATGTGGAATTAATTATATGTCACGTTCTTTTTTTTTATCGTTGATACGTTGACATTTTATACCAATTTTAATCTTTAAAAATAAATTTATTGAATATAATGAGTTTACAGTGAGGAAATTAAACTAGCCAAAGTAGCCAAAGTTAGCTTAAGGGATTCTAATAATTATATTTAAGAAAGTCAAAGTAAATTAAATTAGGAATACAAGTAATATGTTGCAATACTTAGCATGCTTTCCCAAACATAAATTTTAAGAGAGACCAAATTGGTCGCAAATGGCGGCTAGCATCTGATATTACCTGATATAGTATCGTACATGTGATAGCATATTTAGTGATATCGTAAAAGCTAACTTTCAAAAAAGTAATTAATCGTACTGAATCAATCACAAAAACAAAATCCAGATATCTTGTCCACTGTGGATAATACCTCGAGGACACAAAACCACAGCCTCATTGTGAAACGAACCGAATGGCCGTCATCCAACCTCATTAAATACTGCATTTAGAATAACATTCACTGAGCTTTTCCATTATGACGTTGCGGCACCGCGATCGCAAGAAACGGGATCCAGATAGTTGAGGAGTGTCTTTGTAATGATTGATTAAGTATGATTAATTAAATTTTCAAAAATTAATTTGCGTGATACCAACTTTAAAAAAGGCTCTTCATCTCTCGGATTTTTTTAATTAAACTAAAAGAGATAATTATAAAAGAATGGTAATAAATTTACATCTCATAAAATACATTAGATAGAGTTTATCTTGAAGACTGCAACACTTATATTTCGTTTAAAGGGACACACAAAATAATTCTATTGCATTATTGTCCATGGGAAAAAATCTTTTGCGATGCATTCGTATTTGGTTGTATTAAAAAATGAAATTTCTTAATAATATTAGTTTATTTTTGGTAAGTGTTTCGTATTCCATGTTTCATGCATGATTTTTCGTTTTTGTTAAAACCTCAACCGTTTTCTTCAAATGCCTCATTAATGAAAAAAATCAGAGCTTTTAAATCTCTGATTTTACATAAAGGGATAAAAAAAGGTCGTTCTGTTGTACCTAGAGTGTATGACACACAACCTTCATGTAGTCCGGAATAAAGATTGCAAAATGGATTAAAGATTATATATTAATGCAACATCTCGTTCAATATGTTTGAATATACGTATTACAAACCATTTATTTTTAATATTTTGTATGTTAAATTTAAGTTACTATCTAATATATAAAAATGAAAAATTTTCTGTCTGTCTGTCTGTAATTCTATACAAATCCACAGTTTGGTAGCCAGAATTGTGAAATGTTACGTACATGTGTATTAAAACACGGCCGAATCAACTAAAGTATTCCGGAATCGAAATAATTTATAGTTAATTTTTAATTAATAAAAAACGACCGTTTAACAGCAATTTCCTATCATATTGAAAACATTTTCTATACAGTAATTGACAAGAATTAAAAATTCATATTAAGGGGTCTTAGGACTCTTAAAGCATTAAAATTTTCGAAATTTTAATTTTTTTTAGATATTAAACTCTTATCTTTTCTGAACACTTTGATATAATTGTTTCCTTGAAATTCCTATTAGAACTGAAGTTATGGTTTTTACATTTATACACGTTCAATAGCTGAAGCGTCGTTTCGGAAACTTTGAAGCCATTTTTCTCCAAATGACGTTTTTGGGCATAACGCGCACGATATCTCAAAAACTTATGAATATTTTTTCATGAAATTTTCAAAACATATGCTTCATGTTATTCTGTATAAACTGAACCTAAAATTTCCTTTTTATTGTTCAAAAAAATATTTTTTTAGGGGATTATACTGTTGAAATTTTCTTAATTTTACATTAGCTCAATACAACTTTGTATTAAAAATATAAAAAAGCTTTAAATACAAATTTATTGAGGTTCAGGGTAATTATTACAATCTAAAGTATAAGTAGGTACCAAAATTTTCATTCTAGTTGCAACATTTAGTTTGTAATCATGCGCGTAAGCTGTTATGTCAATTTTTTGCTCGAAAAATGTCTAACACTTTGGAGCCCTCTGTAAATGCTAACTCTGTATCTTATAATTTTTTAAATACATGAAATGAAAGAACCTACTTATATATGTTATTTCAATTAAAATTGTGTATTAAAATCAAATACATTTTAAGATATTAAATGTTGAAAATTGTCTGTTTTTTTTTTTTTCATTTTTTCCAATTTTAAGAGTCTTGAGACCCTTTAAATTCTTACCACAACAAATACTTTTCTATTCCAAGATTTTCACATGAAAAAATGAAAATGAAATAAATAGTTTGACGAATAAAAAAAATTTAATATTACCTCATGACATTTTTATTGCAATATTTCCATGTGAAAAATGAAAATGAAATAAACAGCTTGACGAATTTGAATAAAAGTTTACTACACTGCTGGCCACAGAAAATGCAACACCCTGAAGGAAGCATGCAACTTATGTGAAATTTACATCATGCGTTTGCGGAGATGAAATATGCAAATCATTAGCATTGCAGCGCAGACGAAAATCACGGGCGACCGTAGCGCCACCCGCAAGCACTATATAAGGGAAGAACAGATTAGCAATTTGAAGTACGGTAATTGTTTTTCCGTGCGGTTTTTTTTTTTTTTTTTTTTTTTTTTTTTTTTTTTTTTTTTTTTTTGCATAAGCTGTTTACCGATACCTCATGGAAGACATCGAGCGTCTTTGACCAAGTTTCTGAATTCGACCGAGAAAGAATAGTAGCCTATAGGGATTGCGGATTATCCTTCAGAGAAATCAGTCAGCATGTTGGACGAAACCAACCAACTGTGATGCGGATCTGTAATCGTTGGATGCAGGACGGAACGACGGACCGACAGGACCAATCGCACCCACCTCGTTGCACCACTGCCCGTGATGACAGGCGGATTGTGCGCATGGCAGTGATGAATCGCGCAGCCACATCACGAACCATAGCACAACAGATTCAGTCTGCTACGCTTTATTCGGTGTCCGCTCGTACCATTCGATGCCGTTTACAGCAGAGTGGTATGTCCGCAAGGCGTCTATTGTTTCGTTTACCCCTGACTGGAAACCACAGGCGTTTGTGCCGCGAATGGTGCGAGGAACGGCGGACATGGGCAACGGAATGGAACGACATTGTGTTTACTGACGAATCCCGCTTCTGCCTGCAACATCATGATGGTCGGATTCGAGTTTGGAGGCACCGTGGTGAGAGGCTGCTGAACTGTTGCGTTATGCATCGCCTCACTGTTCCTGCACCTGGTATCATGGTTTGGGGTGGTATTGGATTTCACTGCAGCACCCCTCTAATACACATTGCCGGTACACTGAACAGCCAGCGCTACATCTCTGAGGTGTTGGAGCCCGTGGTCCTCCCATACATTCAGCGCTTGCCATCAGCCATATTCCAACAGGATAATGCGCGACCACACGTGACACTTAATGTGCAAGAGTTCTTCTTTACCCATCAGATTGAATTGCTTCCTTGGCCTGCTTGTTCTCCCGATCTATCGCCAATTGAAAACGCGTGGTCCTTGCTTGCACAACGACTGCCCCGGCATACACCAACCGCTGCTACACCAGATCAACTTTGGTAATATGTGGAAGCCGTATGGATTGTTGTACCCCAAGGAGACATCCAAAGCTTCTTCGATTCTATGCCGAGGCGTGTGAACGCGGTTATAGCCAACAATGGCGGCTACACTAACTACTGATTTTGTCATCATCCACGCGTCACAAGAGGCTGTAATTTTAATCGTTTGATCTCTGTACAACATGTTATCTGCCAAATAAATTTCGCTGTGATATCTCTGTTCCTTCTTGGTGTTGCATTTTGTGTGTCCAGCAGTGTATTACGTCATACATTTTTATTGCAAGATTTCCAGGTAAAAAATTAAAATGAAATACATAGTTTGACGAATTAAAAAAAAAAGTGAATATTACGTCTTGTTGGAAATATAATGGACGTCAGCAGGTAAATATATAGCGTCATATGAGTTTGGAAAAAAACATATTGAAACATGATAAAAACCCAATCATGGAGACAGAGACATATTTTATCATTTTGAGATTCTCTGAATTTATTTTCGGCATTTTAAAATATATTCCATATATATACTTGCGTGTGTATGCATATAAGTTAGAATTTACAAAAAGTAGAGCTCCTTCTTAGTGAAGAACTGAAATAAAGATGGCTTTAGTGCTTTCTTTTATTGTTATTTTATACTGTAGGTTTAATTTTGAAATTAAGTTTGCAAACCAAACATTCTTAAAATTCCGGCCAACGCCGGATGCTTTAGCTAGTTTTAAATATATTAACGTAATTGTAAGATATGCAAACATCAACAACGTTGACCGTTTGAAGTTGCAATTTTCAATCTATTCATTTACAACCTCTTTAAAAAATGAACAGTCTTAGATTTATGAAGGGCATTCGAAGTAATGGTACCTAATATTACGATCAAATTAATACTTTTGAAATAAAATGATAGTAAATGTTTCTCTATATGAAACATTGAGAAGTGTAGTTTTCTAATTCCAGTAATTTGGTATAACACATTCTTTGTTTAGCGTGCCAATGCGTTTAGCTTGCATAGTCTATTAATTTTCGAAATAAACGACATACTATGTAAAAATATTGCAATTATGAGTACAGGCATTATTAAAATCTAACCGATAATAATATGCATGCTAGGCAGGTCGCTTCCACTGATGCAGATATTCCACCAGCGTATTTAAATATCAGACAAAAATACTGCTGAGTACAAATTTTATGGTCTTGGGTAGCATGCAGTTAAATTATTCAGTAATATTTAAATATTTATATGATCATTCTTATCCTTCAGAATTCACAACTGAGTTTGTTTTTCTTTTGTGTTTAAATGGGGGGTATTTGACCATTTCAAGGTTTTGCCTACCTGTTTGCTTACAGAATCGGAATAGTTTAACTAACTCTCACCAGTTTTAAAGGATTACAAATTAATTACATTATACGTCAAAGGTGTCAGGCTAAGTGAAGTGTGATCCAGTGTGACAAGTGGAAGAGGACTGAATTAAATGTTGTGAGAATGCAAAACATTTCATATTTATTTTTAAAAAAGAAAACATCTTCATATGGTAGACGAGCTGTGGATACATTTTTAATTCGTTTGGCCGTTGTTGTCAGTGTTTCACTGAAAACTAATAGATCTTAAAGTTGGTACCATTGATCATAAATAATAATAATAATTGTATTTGGTAAGAAACATATGTTCAAGTAAACTATTCAGAAACAAGTAAACTGACAAATCCAGAAGTTGTTTCGATTCGGAAAATTTTGATACTCCTCCTTTGTTCTTAGTTTATTTAGTTCTGGAGGTATTAGGTCATCAACTAAGTTGGACTTTGATGGTTTGAAATTTCCTAATATACCTAAACCCGATGATGAGGTCACGCGGCTTAGAGCTAGATACATATAGGGACTTGTACATTATACGTCAAAGGTGTCAGGCTAAGTGAAGTGTGATCCAGTGTGACAAGTGGAAGAGGGCTGAATTAAATGCTGTGACAATGCAAAACATTTCATATTTATTTTTAAAAAGAAAACATCTTCATATGGTAGATGTATGTCCTCTTCATTTTATTAAAATCTATGCAAACTCTTGCACTGGATTGCCCTTGAATTTTCTGTATTGTTATAGCTTCCCCGGGTATAACTGGAAACTGATGTCTTATTACTTTGAAATTCAATTTATTTGAAATATTAAGTATAATGTTCGACTTTTGTAGTGGTGTGAAATTATCATCCATACATTCGTTTTTTATTTGATTTGTGTCATTCAAGATTTATAAGGGTTGCTCATATGAAAATGGCATTACTGTAATAACTCCTCCTTTGAAGAGAAAAATGATTGCGACTGTTCCTATAGAGGTTGTAAAGTGTTGGGAATGCATGTGATGCCAGATGCGTCATACCAGATGCGTGTGTGATAGCGTGGTAGCACGTTAAATGGCATCGTTCGCATCATGGATGCCTCCAAACAGTGTTAAAGCGCGGTCGTACAATTTTTAACAGCGGAAAATGTCAGTGCTAGTGAAATCTATTGTCGAATGCAAAATGTGTATGGCTTGGTATAAGCCATTTTCGTAGTGGAAGAAGCAGTAGTGACGACAGGTCAATATTAGATGTAAATTTCCAACTGGGCGAAAAATGTCCGGACCAGGATTCGAACCCGGGACCTCCCTGGCTAAAGCCGCCAGTGCTCTGCCATCTGAGCTATCCCGGACGATTCTGGTCGAACCTTTTCACCCAGCTAACCTTGATGATTACAGCATCTGGTCTGAAACCTGGTTCAGCTCAACAGAATAAATCTCAGGTAATGGAACTCCAGAAATCGCTGGAAACGAAATTACACTACATTAATATTAACACAATTATTCCCGGGTTCGAATCCTGGTCCGGACATTTTTCGCCCAGTTGGAAATTTACATCTAATATGATTTGTTTACCAATTAGAATAATTGTGTTAATATTAATGTAGTGTAATTTCGTTTCCAGCGATTTCTGGAGTTCCATTACCTGAGATTTATTCTGTTGAGCTGAACCAGGTTTCAGACCAGATGCTGTAATCATCAAGGTTAGCTGGGTGAAAAGGTTCGACCAGATTCGTCCGGGATAGCTCAGATGGCAGAGCACTGGCGGCTTTAGCCAGGGAGGTCCCGGGTTCGAATCCTGGTCCGGACATTTTTCCCCCAGTTGGAAATTTACATCTAATATGATTTGTTTACCAATTAGAATAATTGTGTTAATATTAATGTAGTGTAATTTCGTTTCCAGCGATTTCTGGAGTTCCATTACCTGAGATTTATTCTGTTGAGCTGAACCAGGTTTCAGACCAGATGCTGTAATCATCAAGGTTAGCTGGGTGAAAAGGTTCGACCAGAATCGTCCGGGATAGCTCAGATGGCAGAGCACTGGCGGCTTTAGCCAGGGAGGTTCCGGGTTCGAATCCTGGTCCGGACATTTTTCGCCCAGTTGGAAATTTACATCTAATATGATTTGTTTACCAATTAGAATAATTGTGTTAATATTAATGTAGTGACAGGTCAATAGCATGTGGTCTTCTTCCACTACGAAAATCCCTACAACATCGGAATACCGATCTACATGACATACACTCCGTGCCATACACATTTTGCATTTGACGATAGATTTCACTAAAACTTACATTTTCCGCTGTTAAAAACTGCCCGACCGCGCTTTGACACCGTTTGGAGGCATCCATAATGCAAACAATGCCTTTTAACCTACGCCCACCTTATCACACACACATCTGACCTGATCTGATGATATAAAATGCATTCCCAGCACTCTGTGCCCTCTATAGGAGCATGTGTAGTCATCTTTCACTTCAAATTGTGGAATCATTACAGCAATGGCATTTTCATTTGGGCGACCTTTATATTACCTACTTCCTTTAAACAAAAATCAAGCCATAATAACATAGGCTCTTGGCTGTTTTTTTTTAACGTAACTAGCCTGAGCGTGCCTCTTATTTACCAAATTATACTTAACTATTATTATACTTAACCTATCTATATTATTTGATTTATGAACCGAATACCTATTTTCAGTCGCAGTCTATGTGGCACCCTATTAACTTCTGGTGCTTTCTTGGCTAATAGACAAGATAAAATTGATGATCGCGTTTTATCAATAACTTCACCTAAAATATGGTCATTGGCATCCGAAATATATATTTGTCCTGAAAAGATTTTTATTTTTTTACTGTTAAACATTTCTACTTTAACGTTTTCTGAAAATAACACGTAGCATTAAAAGAAAGATAAAGGTATTAATTAAGCAAAACATTTCACTCTCAATAATTAATAACATATAATAATTAATCAATTCTTTATCACATTTTATAGAATTTAGTACGGTATTTCTTATTTATGGTGGCTTTTACATAACTCAGTCATAAAAAGTGAAATTTATTGCCTAACAAATAACACTGGTCCACATGATATCAGATGAATAAAAACCAATGACTTCCCTTAATGCATTTTTTTATGCTGATTATAAAACTGTTCTTAGTTTTCTTATATCACTTATAGTTTGTTTGCAATCGACCCGAGTTGATTGCGAAGATTCATCGCTGAGAACAAGCGTTATGTGGTAGTTACACATAACGTAAATTTCCTTTTATCCCACACGAAAAAGCTGGAATTTTCGTTGGTCCTCAAATCAAAAAATTGATGAAGGACAAGGATTTTGAAAAACGATGAATGAGACAGAAGAAGACGCATGGACAGTTTTTAAATGTGTTATCGGAAACTTTAAGAAAGATCCAATTTACAGGAATATTGTTGAAACAATGCTGGAAATTTTCAAGAAGTTGGGCTATAATATGAGTGTAAAAATGCATTTCTTCATTCCCATATCGACTACTTTCCAGAAAATCTGGGACATTACATTAAAGAGCATAAGGGAAGATGGAATGCAAATATGATGGCAGACTACAGTAGGATGTTGAAGAGGGACATAAACGGTGAAGGAGGATCTGCAAGAAAGTCAAAAAGAAGAAAGTTTGTTTAATTGAAAACTGTTTGCTTTTCGTTTTATTAAAGAAATTTCATGAACTTATAAGGACGTTTTTTGGAGTGTTTTTAACGTGTTTAATGAAATACTTTGTATGAAATTGTGATAATTTTTTGATTGCATTAAGTAAAATATTGAAAACAGAATATCTAATTTTTTTGTAAAATCCTGACGTGATAGACATAAATGGAGGTTATTTCCGAAATCAGCATCAAAAATTGATTCAGAAAAACTTGTTCATAAGAAATCATCTCACAAAAAGTTTAAAAATGCAGGCTGGTGTAATATAAACTATCTCAAAAATAAAACTGCGACTAATTAAACAAGTTGGAAATTGCTCGTCAAACGTGGCAAATGAGGTGCGTTCGTACTTTAACTAGTTTTATAATTATTTTTTGCACACCATATTGTACTGAATGTGTATTTAATTGCAATTCATAAGTGCATAGTCTGTAACATCATTAAAATGCACTTGCAATAATTTTTTCCCATTCCCCTTAATGTAACGGAAAATTTTGACTGTCCCTGTAATTAAACTATACATCCGATTTTCATGAAATTTGAAATGGCTCGACAAAATTTTGCAGCAATTATATATTTAAAATTTCAGCCCATTCGGAAAGCTGTAACATCATTAAAATGCACTTGCAATAATTTTTCCCATTAGCTTTAATGTAAAGAAAAACTTTTGACTGTCCCTGTAATTAAACTATACATCCGATTTTCATAAAATTTGGAATGGCTCGACAAAATGTCGCAATAATTATATGTTTAAAATTTGAGACCATTCGGAAAGCTTTAACATCATTAAAATGCACGTGCAATAATTTTTCCCATTGGCCGTAATGTAAAGAAAAACTTTTGACTGTCCCTGTAATTTAACTATACATCCGATTTTCATAAAATTTTAAATGGCTCGACAAAATTTTACAACAATCATATATTTAAAATTTCAGACCATTCAGTTAGGTAGTTTTTGCTCTATTATATGCGGACGGACGGACAGACAGACGGACTGAACGACGACTATAGGTGCTACGTATTTATATAATTACGAACGCACCTAAAAAGAGAGGCATGTAAAATCGTGTAATTCGATGATTCTCTCTTCGCAAAACGAAAAAACAACTGTGTATTTAAAGAGGTATATGATGTGAAATTTGTACTATACGTAGGGTAAAGTGCCCATATTTCGTCTCCTCTCCTAATATCGTCCCCCTTAACTTCTCCGCTTCTGCGAAAGTGGTGCAACTTATGACGCAAGACACAGGGGACGGAAGGAAAAAGGGGTCAGAATTGAATGTTTCGTACGCCAATAGGCATACATGAATTAAATACGGCGAATTTCCTATTTTTAGAAGGCCTGAGATCTTATTACGTCGTTTGTAGAACGTTATTTACTGTACTGTAAGTATTTATTTCTTATTCATTACATGTATTTTACGTTGGTAAGATGCTGACAGTAGCATACAGTGAGTTTTAGGACGCTCAGCTCATTTTACGGGAACTGAAACTCCGTCATATTGGGAAGTAGCGTGGTCCCAATTTCGTCCCTCTTGCAGTTCTTATTTTCGTCCCGGGGATGAAATTAGGAATGCTTTTTCATTTTTTTTTTCATTTTTTTCCTCATGATTGGATAGCTAATGTTTTGTTATATATTTCTTCGACTGATAATTAGTACATTTCTTTGTGCCTTACTTTAATGTAAATTAAATTGCTTACTCATTTAGAAAAAAAATTGATTTAGTTATAAGTTAAGCTTCGGCGTATTGGATTTTTTTTTGGCGGGGGGGGGGGGGGACGAAATTGGGACCGTTTTTTTTCCTTTGCATTTTTAGGTACTTTTGTAAAAACAATTTTTTGCATTGTTACATTTCTTTTGTACAATATTTGCCCATGTTTCTATGTGCGTGGGTAGTTAGTCTATCTAAAATCCAAATTTGGTACATTTTCACTGAGAATTACACCTTCCAAGGGCCTAAAAGTGACTGGGGGACGACAATAGTGCACCTTACCCTATTCATTGCATCCTATAAGACATTACAAAAATTTTAAAAAAAGTTACAAAAACGTTATTTTTAAAAATGACAACATGTTTTCACTGTTTTAAAGCTAAATAAATGTGGAACTAAAATTCGGTTGCTAAACCACGATTTAATAACTTATCTCAAATATATTTTGAGCTCCCAAGCCTTCCATACTGGCAGAGAGGAAATTATGTTACTTTGACGCAATCATTCTAAACCTTAGGTTTTATGAATGCAAATGCAACCTGTTTTAAAAAATATTTTTAATTGATATTTTCAGAATAAAAACGGTTTTAAGGTTTATCACTTGTCCATTTTTTTTTTTCAATCAAGTTATTTTTTACCCCTTGGGGACTTAACGCATAAAGTGTTCCGATAACGTGATTATTCCCACCAGTTGTTTTTTATTGTAAAATTTGCCTTATTTAATCGGGGCATTTTCCTGATTTAACTATGCAAAAATTTCTGTTTTGAAAAATCGATGATAAAAGATGAAAAATTCTCTAACAGACGTTCGTCGCAAAGGGGTTAACACTTTCCGAAATACTTGAAAAGTGTTTATGACTTCTGGTTGTCTGTCAACCGTCTGCCTGTGTGTGTTCTAACTCGCCGAAATGCAGTCCGATTGCCATGAAATCCATAACTGTTATTGGGTATCACTATGTTAAGTTCGGTATTGCAAATGAAGTGTGTAGAGTTTACGGTTCATTTACAGGGAGGCTCAAAATAATTCCGTTAGATTATGGCCTATGCCGAAAAATCATTTGCGGTGTATTTTAAGATTGCGACAGAATATTAACCATAATGATATTTATATATATTATTCGGATGCAATAGAAGATGGTTTCTATAGAATACGTTATTTGTAGAACATACAGTAAGCATATAGGGAAAGTCAAACGTATTCCGTTATATTATTTTATATCGTTTGTGACGTATTTTACTGATATTATACTATTATAAACATAATGAAATTGGTATAAATTTTATTAAGGTTTTTGTGTGTCAAATAAACACATTTGAAACAAGAAATGTTTTGATAAAATGTATCTTCTTTCTAAGTGGTAGGGTAGACCGGGGCTAGTTGGCCCAGTCGCGATATTTTTTAAACTTTGCGTTAGATGACATTGTCAATCGAGCCAAGTATGCGTTGCTTCGCTTTCCTCCTCCAACATCAGCACCATTGAAGTCGGAGCGTCCGTTAAAGAATTATTGAGAATTTTCTAAATTTTGCAAAGGTGAGTAAATTTCCTCTCTTATAAATAATCGTTTTTTATTTGTTTGCAGATTATATTTTATGTTTTGATATGTAATAATTCAGAAAAATAATTGTCCGAAGTTATTGTAGGGCATGTTTTTTTATTGAAATACTTTCAAAATAATTCCTTATAGTCCTGAAAAACAAAAATAACAATACGGGGTTAGTTAGCCCATTTAGCACGGGGCATGTTGGCCCGCCGGGCCAACATGACCGGTAGGAATTTGGCTGGGGTATTGGAATTTTGATATATTTAATAAATTATTTTAATAAACATTTATTATTTTTTAATTGATTTATTATTAATTAATAGTAAGGAATTATTTTGTTATTTGAATTCCTGGTTATTTCAGTCAATCTTTTTAAAAAATGAAGTTATAACGTTGTTTACCTCCTCCCCGAATTAAATCAGCTGCTCATGTTGTACAAAAATATTTATAACTTTCATAATTATAGAAAGATCTCTGTTGGCTTGGCTTACAGGCGCAGGTAGATTTCGAACTTAAGTACCAATTTCACGAAGGATTTAACGAATTAAGGGAAAAATGATTTTTTTCTTATACAACCTCACCCCCCCCCCCCCCCACACACACACACAAAAACACTTTTTTTTAGTTTTTAATTTCTTTTTGCTGTAAGAGTTGCTCTTATCAAAAGCTTGTCAGTACAAAAATTGTAGATAATATTAAGATGATTTATGATAAATTTAAGTGAATTTGAGATCTTGTGAATTGTCGAAGTTTGGAATTTTTTTCCATCTGAAAACCTATTTTTTGCACTCCTTGAAGCCATTTTTAATTATATCAAAAATCTGTCATGCATAATTTTTTAGCCCTTTTCCTAGAAGTTTTGAAAACTTTAAACTGATTGGATATGTTATCGTGTCCATAGAAAAGTAATATATATATATATAAAGTTTCGAACTGGGGGTGATTTTGGGATCTAGGGTTCATGATCGGTGTAGATCTGCAAAAGTTTTTCAAAAATTCCAACATATGGGAGAATGCAATAGGTAGTATTTCTTACGAAATCTACCTAAAAGTTCGGCCTCCTAGTGTTACATACTACCGCTAAAAGTAACAAATCTAACAATCAAAATCTATCAGACTCTTATATTTCTTAATTATTAATAAATCCCTCTTGTTCCCCCGTCCAGAGAAGAGTTTGCCACAAATAATCCTTTAATAACATCACATTTTATGAAGTGAAAACCTCCTACCTGGGTACTTATTCGTTGAAACTAAATCCTCCTTTCTCTCTTCATAATCCATAAAAAGGGCAGTTTCAGGAAAAAAAAAATTAATTATCAAAAGCTATATTTTCCTTTAAGAGACATGTTGTCTCTTCCACAGACAGAATAGAACTATACTTCCCTATCCGTTGATAAAGATCAGTAGTTAAATATATATATATATATATATATATATATAAATGATATCATCCAACATAATTATATCAAGCACGTTGCTATATACTAACTTATTAGATTATCTAAATCTCATTATACCAATAATAAATCATGAATGTAATCAATAATATATATATATTTCATGATAAACAAACTGTATATTTTAACACTTAATTAGGATTTAAAATTTTATATAAACGGAAATTATCATTATTTCACAGAAGCTGGCATTAGCCAAAGCATCATCAAGAAATATTACATTTTACTGACAGAAATTTGAAGGGAATGATGCGCTAGAGAAACATGCGTTAGAGAAACATAATAAACGAAATAAAAGAATTATTGCACTTAACAGATGTACACAGGTCTTGATACAATTTATTTATCATCTGGTGTTTATAATAAATCACCTAATTAAGGATGAATGATTTTTTAAATTAACGTACTCTAAGATTTACGGTGTTTTAACACCTAGCATGCCCTTATTAAAATTTATTACTGTTACGTAATGTATTAAAGACATTTTTTATGAGAAAATAAATTCAAAATTTAAAGCAATTTTTCGTCGAAATTAATAATTTGAATAAGTCACAGTATTAATATTTAAAATTTTTATTTTAATTTTGGAGGCTATATTATCTTTTCGTTCGCAAGAAATAAAAATTAAGATTTGGTAAAATCTTAATTTCCTGTGCTTTCCATTAAAATCTTAATCCTGTGCCTTCTCCGTGAGTGTATAAAAGCAAAAGGTGACCGAATCGAAAATAAATGACAGAATATCAATTGTTACTTAGCTGTTAAGCTTACTCAATAAAAATTATTGAAATAATTCCATCTATGACGTTGTAGTAGAGATTGCTTTTATTATCAATACTGTCTCCGCACCATTGTATATAAGACTAGGGGGGGGGGGGCACCGCCCTCCTACTCGCTACGCTTACCAACCCCCTCGTAATCGTTTCGAGATTCCATTCGCTGTCACTAAGCAATACCTATTTTCTAGCCAACCCCAGAGGTAATTATTTCGCGATCCCTTATTTTCTATGCATTCAGTTTTTAGATCCCTTTGGTAAAAACGCCCCCCTCCCCAACTCCTGACAATTTTATTGCCTTATCTCCAAGCACATATTCATTAGAGCTTACAGAGTTTCTTAATTATAAGAATGATTAAATATAAAATCATTAAAAAAGGTAAAAATTACAAATGAAATAAATTTATAATTCAATAAAATTATTAATTAATAGAAAATTAAAAATATTGTAAATTTAAAAAATATTATAAATTTGTAAAGTAACAAATTTATTAAAATTATTTGGAATTTTTTTCCCTTATCTTTGTAATGAAGTCTCTAATTTGTATTTATAGTAAATAATCTTATCCATATAAATCTCCTCTCCTCTGAAATTTTCACTTCGCCGCCTTTTCTCCGCCAACATATACGTGTAAAATTATATATATAGTGTTACGAATATTGCAAATAGTTAGTGTTTGTGCTAAAAAGTAATGTAAATATCTCAATTTGTTGATTTTCTGCAAGCAAGTAAACCTTTTAGATTTCAATGGGAGTCTATGAAAATTTGGAGAAATACTGGAAATAGCGCCAAGTTGGCGGCTAATTGTGGTCGCCAAATTTAACGGTATATCACCAAGTTGGCGACAATCTTGGCAACGTTTGGCTACAGAGCCGCCCCTCTTGGTAAGCACCCTTATAACGTCAGAAAGCTGTCACCAATCAGATGCGTTTCGCGGTATCTACACAGATTTTCATTAATTCATTTCCAAATCGCTGATTTTTTTTTTTTTTTTTTTTTTTTTTTTTTTTTTTAATATAGAGAAGGATTTAAAAGTTCTAATAACGATATCTTGATACTGTTGTATATTGTGCTTGTTCTTCAGAAAACTATTCCATTAAAAATTTCAGTACTTTGAAATATACAATTTTACAGTTTAACGGTCTATTACACGTAAAAGGATTGAAACTATTTTATTCTAGAATTTAAGTCACGTTGGGGCTAATAAAAAAAATTCAAAGACTTTTAAAATTAAAACAGTGGAAAGTGAATGAAAAATGGAAACGAGAAATTACTTTTTTTTTTCGTTTTACTTTTATGGTGAATGATTTTCAAAATACGAAATTCCAAATAGATGAAATATATTCGCGCTTTCTTCTTGAATCTCTTTTTCATGTCAAGTAAGTTCAAAGAAAAAAAAAAATGAAATATCAGTGATAAAATCAATAACGAATTTTTGATAGAATGCTACTTCAAAAGAACGCAAAAAGAATTCGGTGGAAATCAGAAACGAGATTTTCTTTTACGTTAGTTTTTAGATGAGCGTTTTTTGAAAATGGTAATGTTAAAAAAGTTCACGATATGTCATACTCTTAATTTTGTTTTTAGAAATGTATATATTAAAAGTTTCCAAACAAAAATTATTGCTTTAATTTTTTTAAAATATTTTTAGAGCATCACAAATAGTTTTTTTAAGAAACAATAGCAGTCGAAATTTGTTTTGTAGGCACATGTGAATTAAATTTAGAAACTGTTTACATCCTGAAATGCGGAACATCAAATGAACCTGTGACAATAAATTTTTATTTTTTCTATTTATTTACTAATCTAAATTAATAAAGAAATAGCAAATCTATTAAAATAAATTAATATAACAAATATATAACACATAAAAGAAAATAACAAATAATATTAGGAAACTAGAATGTTGTGGACATCACAAAGCTATCCTCTATATAAATCACGCAAATTAAATCATTTAAATACTACAAGAAATTACATCAATTTAGCACCAATTCATATCAAAGTACATTTGAATTTGAAGTTTGATGAATATTCGGGTATTAGTTCTTGAGATAGAGCTATAGAGGAAATGCTGAAAAATGTAGCATAGCAGCGTTATCTGTTGATCGATTTACACCAAAACATAAACAGCGCTAATTGATATCAAGGTATACCTGAAGCTGAAGTTTGAGGAAAATTCGTGCATTAGTTATTGAGATTGAGTTATGGGGGAAATTCTGAAAAATGCAGCACAGCTGCGACACCTGTTGAACTGCCGCGACACCTGTTGCACTGTCGCGACACCTGTTGCGACACCTGTTGAAACTTTTGACTGTCCCTGTAAATGAACTAAACATGCTACAAACTTCAGTTGATATAGGGAACGTGCTATGGTAGAGGTCACTAACATACAAAAATTTCAGACTGATCCGAGCATACGAGCATTACGAGAGTTAGAGCGTGGACAGACGGACAGACAAACCGAAGTCATAAACACTTTTCAACTTTGTTGGAAAGTGTTAAAAGTGAGTTCTTACGTTTACTAGATATTGGAAAAAAAGAAACATAAACGATGAAAAATCCAAGTTTTGAGAAAAAGTCAATTAAAGTTTTAAATCGCCATTAAGCTGTGAAGTACTCTTAAAAAGAATGAATAATTCCAACACATATTTTTTTAAATAAATAAACATGTGTGACATATCGTTGGAAAAATAAAAGCTTAAACTATTTAATGATATAAAAAAGTATTTTCCCAAATTTCGCTTACCTGGTCCCCTTAAAGCAAAAACTAGTAATATCATTATAAACATTAAAATAATCACTATTTGCTTTTTATTCCATTTATAAATTCTGTTGCGCAGAAGAAATTGTTTACGGGAAATATTGATAGCATCCAAAAAACCGATATTCTGGGTAGAGAAAACTAATTTAGTCACTTAAAAACCACCCGGAAACGTTTTTTGAAAAATGTGAACAGCAAAACAAACACTTTTTTAAATATATATATATATATATATATATATATATATATATATATAAATGCTTCTATAAAATCAAAAATCTATTGATTTCAAATGGTTCTAAGCATAAAGAAATTCTTTTAGAGAATCGTGGATAATTCGACAGATGTTATATTACATTTTCGTACACATTAAAAATATGAGACCTAAATAAAGAATTTTTTTTTTTTTTTTTTTTTTACAGTGTTTGCAGCTTAAAATCTCTACAGGGTGATTCAAGAAAAAGGTTTACAAAATCACATCAGGAATACCACAAGGATACAAAATCAAATAGGAACATAGGTTCGAAAATCTTATTTTATCACAAATACAGGATGTTTCATTGTAACTCAATTTAAGTTGACGGTCATAGTTTTCAGAAAAATGAAGTATATTATAATAAAACATTTAACAGAAATTATCACCTTTGTTGTAAATATGATAACACCAAACAAAAGTGGTAGAAGTTTGCATTATACGAGTAAGTAGAACGCACTTGACACCCCACATTTTGGAATGTGATTATCAATTCCTACGATATCAAAAATTGCTTGAGCATCATGCTTTTCCAGATTTTTTCGTGATGTTATCCCATTTCACACAAAACAATGTACCTATCGTTGCATTTCCATTATAATGTTTTTATTTTTCGCGAAATTATTACCGTCAACGCGGTTCAGTTTGTATGAAACACCCTGAATTTGTGACCCAATAAGTGGTTTGCAACCCTATGTTCCTATGTGATTTTTACTTTCTTCTATCTTTACAAGAAGAAAGTATTGGATTCATGAAAATTTTAGAATTCCGGTTTTTGACATATTTACACGTTTTAGATGTCAGAGAACCTGAAAACCACGTTTTTACAAAATGTCTGTCTATGAGTCTGTCTGTGTGCATGTGACACAAATATTTTGGGAGCTCTATCTCAAGAACTAATGAATGGAATTTAACAAAACTTTAGATTCATTTAGTCCCTGTTATAAACTGGTGATGATTACTTTTTGGTGTAAATCGCCCAACAGGTGGCGCTGCTATGCTGCATTTTTCACGATTTCCGAAATAGCTATATCTCAATAACTAATACTCGGATTTTTATGAAACTTCAGATTACGTTAGCCCTTCATATAATTTGGGGCTGATTACGTTTTAGTCTAAACCGCCCAACACATGGCGCTGCTATACGGCATTATTCATGATTATCGCAATAGCCCTAACTCAATAACTAATACCGAATTTTCCCCAAACTTCAGATTACGTTAGTCCTTGATATAAATTAGTGTTGTTTAGTTTTTAATGTAAATCGCCCAACACGTGGAGCTGCTATGCGGCATTATTCATGATTATCGCCATAGCTCTAACTCAATAACTAATACCCGAATTTTCCCCAAACTTCAGATTACGTTAGTCTTTGATATAATTTGGTGCTGATTACGTTTTAGTCTAAATCGCCCAACACGTGGCGCTGCTATGCGGTTGTTCTCCGTCTGTCCGTCTGCACTCTTTCCACGCTCTAACTCCCGTAAATATACTCGGATTTCTATGAAATTTATAAATATTATTTAGGGTCACCAAAGCATGTTTGGTATTGTATATGAAGTATGTAGAATTAATTGATCATTTACAGGGGCACTCAAAAGTATTCCATTACATTATAGTATATGGGGATTCATAATTATCGCGATAGCTCTAACTCAATAACTAATACCCGAATTTTCCCCCAAACTTCAGATTCAGTTAGTCCCTGATATAAATTAGTGCTGTTTAGTTTTTAGTGTAAATCGCCCAACAGGTGGCGCTGCTAGGCTGAATTTATCATGATTTCCGCAATAACTGTATCTCAAGGACTAATTCATGAATTTTCATCAAACTTAAGTTTCAGTTGATACCTGATATAAATTGGTCCTGATTAGTTTTTGGCTTAAATCGATCAACGAGTGGCGCTGCTATGTATATTTTTTTATTATTTCAGCTTTATCGATTTCTGATTAATAGTTCTACCTCAAAATCTAATGCATTGATTTTCGTCAAACTTCAGATTCAGCTGCATCTTGACATCCGTTCTTGTTGCTTAGATTTTGGTGTTAATAACCTAATGGCTCTGATATGCTTCATTTTCAGGAATTATTTACGTGTATGAGTAAGAAGAAAGTTTTGGGATTGCCATATCCGACTAGTTTATCCTTACTGTATGCCTGATTTGCCATGTCATTTTGTAAACTTTTTGTGAATCACCCTGTAGAATTAGAACTATATATGAGTATGATCAGACTGTTCAATCTGCTGCAATCAACATTTGGGAACATCGATCAACAGGCTCCTCAGAATCCCTCGTAGAAATCGATGCCGTAAATTCAAAGAAAACTATTCGGCTAGAGGCTCGGAATGTAGGATTTTAAAAATCAAGAGTGCATCAAATTCTAAAGCACCTGCATCGTAAAAGTTACATTTTAAATTCTTGAGGGATGGTGGGATAAAATATATCCCACCTAATTTAAACAAGATTCTCACCAGAAAATTTTAAATAAATTTTATATTTTTAACTTTGGAGAAAAATCGTTGAAGATTCGCTTTTCCTTATTCAAAATTAAAAGTTTTCGATTATTCCGGTGAGAATTCAATATTTAGAGACATTTTTGCTTGCTCCTCAAGAGGTTAAGATTGTCCCATGTCCTCAATGAAAATTATCTGAAATGGAGAGTTCAGTTGTGTATACATATTCTTTTAACTTCTTGTATTTTGAAACAAGGATGACAGGGTTGACCACCTCGGGAACTCAGCTTACGCTTTAGAGTGATAGTGCAATCCCAAGAGGCAGGCTGTATTTTTAAAAATCTGCCAAGTCATATGTTGGTGGACAAGACCTGCAGACACGATTTTAGTGGTTGAGTGATAGGTTTACCATTGTGTTATTCCTCTCCCATTCCTCCATATATCCATGTCTCTTTGTTCAAGAAATTACAATGATAAACCTACCGATCAACCAATAAATTCGGTTCTACAGCGTATTTCCAAACGTATGACTTGTGTCAGATCAGTTGCATTTTAATACGCTAATTGAGTTCGGCGTTAAACCTGTAATTTCAATAGTCAACTCGATGAGGTGAAAATCTGTGCAGCCAATTGTCTATAATGCCAGAAATACTATACATCAGAGATGCGGTATTAGCATTATTTAATTATTTTACGGTTTTCGTTAAGTTTAAAATTGTTTTAAAATTTATAAAAATATTTTATATATATAGATGAGTAAACTGAAATACAGTTTTCAAACCAATTGTATTCGAAAACAACATTTTTTCTCGTGTAAAAATTAAAATTGTGCGACGTTTTAAAGTTTAAAAAATTGCACTAATGTCGAAATTTATTGGCAGATCACGGACACTGTCAATAAGACGTCAGCCTTGCTCATGAATATGATTTTTCTTTAAAATAGAGTTAGGTACATTGCTTGTTTTAGATTACCGCTTGAAACTAATTTTAGTTACAAAGTAAGTAAGCTCGAGGCTTTTATTCCAGTTTAAAAAAAGAATGAATATTTAATTCTACCCAACTGAGCTGAAAGCTCTATAACAGAATTTCCTATAAATAAACTTTAGAATTTCACTTCTAAATTCCGGTTGAACGTTCCACTAATACCGCAGTGCTAATTTAATGTAAATTGCTATACTTATCCAGGATTCTTTCCAAATAGCTTCGAGAATTTCTAACCATGTTACCTACTTCACGCAAAGTATTTCTTGCTATATATACAAAGTTACCTAATTAATTTAACTAAAATAAATAAAATATATAAGATTTATTTTTATCCATGGAGAAATATTAAAAATTTTACTGGGAAAATAGTCAATTCCTTCAAGTTTTTTAAATTTGCGTCTTTGAATGCATTTTATCTAAATTTATCATTTTATCTAAATATGCTGCAATTTCTGTCACATTTAAGCTACATTTGGCATTTTATTAAATATATAAGCAGAAAAAATTGAATATTGTATTTTCTATTCGATTTAATTTTGTTTTAAAAGAATTGAATCGTTAACAGTAATTTGGCACATTCGCTGCCTCTAAAAATGATATTTCCATCCTTAGAATCCGGATTACAAAACAATGTTTTAAAGGTTAAAATGTTCCTTATATTTTACTAGCAAAACCAGAAAAACGAAAAAAATCTATATATATATTTCTCTTACGTAGCGTTAAAAAAGGGCTGTATTTGTAGCTTGCTATTTGGCAACAGCGAAAGCGACGATTCTCAGTGGTAAGTTAAGGTCACATATCCCAACCCACTCATCAAATCAAAATCGAGACAGAATCTCTCTTTTAACGCAAACCGTTTGAGCAATACATGAATGAAAAATGCTATTGGTCCGTTTAGCGGTGACGTGAGGAATTCGGCGAATCAGCTTTATGATCCAAGGTTGTATTTAGACACAGGCGAAAACGTTTTGTTTACAGTTCGATAGCGTGGTACGTAGCATATTTTATAGCATCTTATTATAGTTTTAAATTAACCCTTAAATGTCTGGTGTTGCTTTTCGGCAACATACCCAATTTAGGCTCTAAAATACTATTAGAATAATATTGAAGCTATAAGGGCCTAATGTTACCAATAAAATACATTCTGAAAATATTATTAAATCGATTTTCAACTTTTAGATGGCAACACCTGTTCTGTTTAAGAATAATGATAAATTTATTTTTTCAAATGTTGCTACTTGTTCTTTTTGTTTTGTTTGGAAGCTTGCGAAATACCCTATTTTGACCTGCAGTGAGCAAGTAAAATTTATTTCTTATTATAGTTCTTAAAATTCTTGAGTGTTTAATATTATAGAATTTTATCAAGGGAAATTATTTTTTCAATTAAACACCAGTATTGCCGATTAGTTGCAAACTGTTTTTTAGCCGTAAACTATACTTAAAACAAAATATGATTTTTTAAAGTATTTTTCCCATGATTTATTTAAAAAATGAAAGCCGAAAAACATTATTACAATGATTTTTGAAAAGTCAGGCATTTAAGGGTTAATTTAAGCTGTGATTTTCAATACTATAGGCAAAATGAAAGGATAAGGACCCCATCTGACACTAACATGCCATTTAAATTTAAACGGCGTCAACTTCCTGTTCGTTTAGCTTTCTCAATGATGATCAACAAGTCACAGTGCTAAACCTTTGATTATATGCATTTTTATTTATATTTTCAACAAAATTTTTCAATTACCTTTTTTATGAATTAAAATATCTGTAAATTTTGTATGCTGCTTGCTCGGATCGTATAGCGGCCCAAATAAAAATATTTATTATTGTGTTTTCACTAAGACTTTAAATTAATTCTATTTCAAAGGTACATTTTTATTTACATTTTCAACAAAGTTTTCCATTACTTTTTTATACATGAAAAATATTTGTAAATTTAATACGCTGTGATGATTTGTGATAGCACTCATTCTGGCTAGAGTTGAATAAACAGTGGCGAATGAGCGAAGCGGGATGGGATTGCGTAGCGATCCCAATATAAATTGCGTATCAATTCATGGGGTCTGGCGAGCGTTAGCGAGCAGGGGGCCGACCCCCCTAGCATAATATATTCATGTTTAGTGCAGTTCATGCTTCACTAACGTGTCTAATCAATGTCTCCGTTCAACTTCCAAAGCCGCATTGAGAACAGAGCATAATAACTTATAGTCGATTGACGCTCCAGAGCGATGGCGACGCTCGCATACGAAGAGGTCGGAGAAGTCGGACGAAGAAGTCATACGAAGAAGCCGGACGCGCCAGCGCGTCGGCGGCAGCGAACATGTTAAGCAAAAGTGTATCATTATCACATTTAGGTTATTTTTGTTAGATTAAATTAGTTAAAACCAAAATCGGATGCCCAAGTACTTAAATCTGATAATAAACACTACGCATGTCATTTCGTAGGATTTCTATTTCAGGTTTGTTCCTCGCAGTTACAGAGAGTTGAGAATGTTTGGTAATGAGTGATGTACGTTGCATTTGAAATCCTCTTGAGAAAAATTTATTACCGAAAGATGTATACACCTTTCGGTAATAAATTTTTCTCTGGTGGTTTTTATGGCTTGGTTACGTACGATTCGTGCGCTAATATTTCAGGAACAGGAAAACTATCACATCTATGAGTTATCACACAAATAAAAATTCAAAAAAATGCAGGAAGGTTTCTATAAAAATTTAACGAAATGAAAATGTTCTATTTAAAGTCAGTTTAGATGGACGCACAAAAGGGTTCCATTATGTTCTATGAGGAAAAATTCTTTCTCGTACATTTTAATGATGTTTCGATAATTCAGACTTACGTCAAAAGTTTTAATATGCCATCGTTTACATTTCAAAATGGGTTGAAAATTGGAAAGAATTGGCATTAAAATAAATGTTAATTAACTTCTGTATCAGAACTAGTGATGAAGTTTCACACACACACAGCGGACAATGCAGATCAAATCCTGTCGGGTTGATTCTAAAGTTTCGAGTTCAGGACGTTTACGTTTTTATAATAGTTGTTGTGTCGCATAAACATGATAATATTTTTTTAAAGAGACTTGCCAAAAATTTCTATATTCATCTTTCATGCCTTCTGCTGTACATTAAAAAATCGATATTGGAAACAATGGGATTGAAAATGAATCTAGATTACAGTGTTACGACGGAGCATGTGAATTAGAGTCTTGTCGAGTAAACTTAATTTACCCGAACTTCTACCGAAACGAAAATGGGTTACGTTTGCGCCATTTATTTTCTTTACAGGTCTGTTTTCCGGTTTGGTTGCGTATAGACTCTTTGGGTTCAGATTTCCATTTTATCAAAAATTAAAAGAATATTTTTTTGTATGAAAAAATACTATATATGTGAACATGAATGAATATATACGTAGTGGGATGGTGCATGATAGATGACACAATATTATCAACTTTTAAATATTGCACTAATGGAATAATTTTTAGGTTATGTGTTGGGATCGAGGCAAATTCACTATTCGTTTCGTTTTCGATTTGGTTTAGGACCCATAAGGATGATTTTGGCAACCGTTTTCCCAAAAGAAAGACCACAATTTGTTTATTATGGAAAAGCTATACAGGGTGCCTCAAGTATGTAGCGACAAACTTTTAGGGGAGGTAGGTTACATCATAAGGATTTAAAATCCCATGACCGGAAACGTCAAGAGCGAGTGGTAGCAGAGATAGAAGATTGAAAAGGACACAAACGAGTGATTAATTGGAAACATTTATTGGATATCATGTGTACAAAAAATGAAGCGACAATCTTTTAGGGGAGATAGCGTAGATCATAAGAACTCAGAATTCCATGACCGGAAACGTCAAGGGAAAGTGGTGCAAAGGTAAAAAATTAGAAAGAACACACGCGAGTGATTAATTGGAAATATTTATTGGACATCATGCGTACAAATCAGAGGCTGTTTGCAAACACCATTTAACTGTATTGAATGAAACTATAAACGTACCTATTTTGCTTTTATCTTATGATTTAAGTTTCAGTTAATTGCGGAAGGATACATGATTATTAAATTGTGTAACGTATTTTGGAGCTGAACATTTTAGTACATATACTACTAAATTTCACGATAATGTTTTACTTTTAAAATATTCTGTCGTATATTGGTTTAATTTCGAAATATTTGTGCTTTTAATGGGAAAATGTGTAAAAATACAGATAAAATTGGTAAAAGTATCTTCAATTAAATTAAACGTCTTAATAAAATTCCTAAAATGTATGTCCTTGATCAAGGACGCAAGTAGCGAAAATGTTAACAAAATGAAAATGAACTAAAATAAAGATAAAATACATCAAAGTAAAGTAGTATAGTTTTAATTCTTCAAAGTTTTTAATGCAATATAAAGTGCAAGTAATTTCAAGAATAGCTTTCACATTTGGATTGATAAAATCAGTTTAATACATAACATAAAGTGCTTAAACTATAGTATCTAACAAATGAACAAAGCTGCGCAAAGAAAATGAGCAGTGCAGAAAATTCATTTCCTCGCATTAAATTGAACCATGTTGGCATTATTTTCAGCTTGTCAGTGTGATGCTGTTTCAAAGCGTGACCTTATTTTATAAAGCATATAATACACACGATTTATTCATCTCTTAAACTATAAAGAATAATCACTTTGCTTACCTTATATTTGCGTCGTCGTCTGCTGAATCTGTTTCGTTATCATAACACAAGGAGGATTTCGAGCACACCAGAACTGGCGTATGTCTTACATAATTTGTATTAATGTGTAAAATCACCCCATTTGCAATCTATGTCAACACTTAAAATGTTGTTGACACCAAAATAGTGCATATTTAAACTTCATTCGGCATTTCGCAAACCCAAATTAAGTGTGATAATATTCCTTTCTTTTTACAATATAGCGATATTTTATCCACTTTGTCTTATTTGCAATTCCATACTGAATGATATTTAAAATAAATCCATAAAATAAAATATACTCAAGCATAAAAATGTCACCCACTCAAAGAAAATCGTTCCAAACTGAACGAGAAAAAACTTGAACTTTTTGAAACTTTATTTTATAAAAGTGTTAAAAATTCTCATAAGTGACTCCAACAAAAGAATATCTTTTCCATTCACCATAAAAGTGGTGCTTAAAAAAACATCATTTACTTGAGTTGAAGCATGCAAGGACATGAATAAATTCTTAGCATTTCTGATTTCTAATATGACTTATATTTTGGTATTTTAAAAATATTAATAATATACGATAGATTTGAAAAGAACATTTATTAAATCTTCACCATATCTTATTCATCTTCAAAGAAGTATTCAAAATTATTTGAAATTATGATTGTTGACAGTTATGAATATTCATTAATTATTATGATTCAGATTTTTATTTGTAAAGACTCTTATATTTTGTAAAACTGTAGAGTACACTTTTGGATGTGATTAATTATAACATTTTAAATAGTGTCTTTTAAATAAATCTATATTAAAAAAAATAATAATATTTTAAAGCACATAAATAGATTTATGCTGTTTTCTTGATGCCCTTTTCTTTCCTGTTCAGAAAAATATTATTTTGAAAGAGATTGCATTTTATAACATGTTAATATTTATTGAAAGGTTTATTTACATTTTAAAATATGATTCTGCTTTTGGTGCATTGAAAATAATTTTAGAAATTATGAAAATTTTATAAAGTGATATTTACCTATTTATTGATTTTAAAGCATCTCTTTGTCAAAATTTTTAAAATGTTGTTTTGCCAATAAGATGGAAATTTAGAAGAGTTAAAATTTTTAAGCGAGAACATATTTTTCAAGAGACTTCTAAAAAAATTATAGATTTGTCTTTAAAAAAAAAAAAAAAAATTGTTGGTCCTTAACAGTTCAAGTTTTGCCGAACACATAGAAAATGTAATTAAGCAATGATGTACATATCGTTTTCTGTAATTGCGTAAAGACATTATATGAAAAGGTCCATATTACTTTAAAACATAAAGTCAAAATCTCGATATTTTACGTTTGATTCAGAGCCCGTTTGGCGAAAACAACTATCGCAGCGGGCGAAGCCTACTAGTCTCTCTATATAAAATGTATAATATTATAAGCCATAGAAAATGTAATCAAAATATCCTTCTATTTATAAAAAAAAAATGTAACGCTCTGGAAATGGACCATTGAAAATCTGCGTGGATAACGCGAAACGCATCTGATTGGTCAGAGCTTTCTGAAGCTATAAGAGGGGTTACCAAGAGGAGGGGGGGGAGGTACCCGGCTCTGTCTCAAAACGTCGCCAAGTTTTTCGCCAAATTGGCGATATATCGCCAAATTTGGCGACCAAAATTAGTCGTCAACTTGGAGCTATTTCCAGTATTTTTTCAAATTTCCATAGACGCCCATTGGAATACAATAGGGTTTACTTGCTTGCAGAAAATCAACAAATTGAGACATTCCAATGTAACAAAAACTAATATTAGCTTATGAATACAGCTTAATTGAACTATTTACGTTATTTTTAAGCACAACCAATAATATGGGGTTGGCTAGAAAATAAGGATTGCTTTGCGATACCGAATGGAATCGCAAAGCGATTACGCGGGGGGGGGGGGCAGAGCCCCCCCCCCCTAATTTAACACAAATAAGTCATATCAGATTAGACATTTTTTAATTGACCACTTTTCACTTTCCTGATTGTTTGTAATATTTGACGCGAAATCGCAATTTTTTAAGAGTGACCTATGCCTAGGTCCTTATGACAAAGTTCCATATTAACCATATGCATGTATAGCATATAACAAGAAAGAAAAATTCATGCCTCAAGCATAGATTATGAAACACTTTCCAATGCACGCCCAATAACGTAACAAAACATCCCCGTTTAATAAGTTAAAATATTATGTATAATTCAAGCATATGCAAACGCATAACACATTTTTACCCTACTTGGAAGTTCCCATCTACAATCCAAGAAAATTATTCGAATTCTTTGAGTAGCCCTGTAGAATGATGTGTAGATTTGTATCTGTTATCTACATGCATACAAAAATTATGTTCAGTTAGGAAATGAATACCTCAGTTGAAAATTCACCTTAAGCCATTTGCACTAATACGGAGAATGGTATGTGAATTATCTTGTGCATCCCTGTATACAAGGTTCGGAAGGTATAAAGAACAAATATCGTGCAAAAATTTAATTAAATTTAAAAGTGGATACCGAAATTGAAAACGCACTTCCAGCAGTTATCGCTCAAAAGCACTACTGTAACCAATTGCTTTGTGTGACTCTGTAAATGAACGACACATGCTATGAATGCCCTCTTATATCGTAATCATCTTGTAGTGGAATTCAGTGATTTTTATACGTTTCGATACATTTGAAATAGCGTAATATCATTAAAATATTATCCAAACGATTTCTCTCCGTATACCACACTGTTAAAAATTTGCAGCATTCTGTCCAGTCATGCGACGGTTTTTTGAAGAAACGGTTTCATAACCGTATTTTAACTATATTCTGACCATAAAATGGCCAATAATATGGTCAGAATAGTGTTAAATTATCTGAAATAAAATACATAAATATGTAATATTTGGTGCCTCTTTTTATAAAAAGTCAATAAAATATTACAGAAAGATTAAATAAACATCAAATACTTCGAAATCTAGCACATTATTAAAAGCAAAACTAATGATAAAACTAACTATAATTTTACTCAAGTAAAACTCAACACCCTTTTTAATAGATGATTTTAAATTGAGCTTTAAAGCAATAAATATATCAAAATTATAGTTAAAAACTAGCTAGGGTACTACAAAAACATTAACTTATACAATCTAAAATGTGCTAATATATATATATACATATACATATATATATATATATATTTGTAAAGAAAAATTGGAACTTACTAGTACCTGATCGAATACTACATTGACTCATACACTTCACCATATTACAAACAAACGAGAAGGCGTTGCTAGATTATAAAAACTTAAAAGTAATCTTTGAAGTGTGTATTATATTGGGATATCAGGTTGGTTGAGTAATTTGTGAAGGCCGGTTATCTACTCGAGGGATATAGGGCCTAGGGGGGAGTGCCCTCCGTGGGAGTCTTTCTAAGGGAACCTAACCCGTATTTATGCAAAGTTTCCCAAGGTTCGAATAAAACCACGAAACCTCCGAACAGTTAGGCCGACAAGCGTGATTGGGTTCAAACCCAGCACCTATCAGCTTCGAGAGCAGAACCTCTCAGCCACTGGTGGGCTTGGAGTATCAGGACTTGCTTCTAAAGAAATATTTAATGAAAACAGTAGGTTTAACCAAAACATCCATTTTAATGGATGCAGAGTCTCAGGAGGATAAAGTATTCTAAAATTAGAAAAGACTTCTAGTTAATCGACTAATGAAAAATAAGCGTTAAGTCAGTACTACTAATATTATATATAATATTATATATAATATTACGGTTGTGTAACTGTTTTCGGAAAAAAAACGGTCAAATGACTGGACAGAATGCTGCAAATTTTTAACAGTGCATAACGTAACTGCATTCTTTTAAGTGCCCCTGTAAATGAAATATTAATGCTGCATACTTACTATGCAATACCCCGCTTTGTATTAATATGCATTTCCCCGCTTAATATGCAATTCCCCGTGGATTTATTTTGAGTGTCGCTGTAAAGGAACTATTAATGCTACATACTTAATATGCATTACCGAACATGCCATGTTCAGCAAGATTAAAATTTTTCAATTGTATGGAAATCCGAGTATTTTTACGGGGTTTAGAGCGTGGACAGACAAACCAAATTCATAAACACTTTTCAACTTTGTTGGAAAGTGTTAAAACAGAAAAAAAAAAATGAGATGCTGTAATTAGTGTTATTGTTGCTATTATTGGCTCAGTCTGGTACTGATAATACGTAAGTAACAAACATAGTTTCAAAAATCCTACGTTCTTTGAAGGGTTTTTTTTTCTTCTGAACGTAAAGGCGTCTTTAATAATTAAAGTTATTCTTTGATGCTCATTATAAGTTAAAATATTCCAACTCCGAAAAAGTGTATCTTAAAATTCTTTAAAAGAAAGAAAACTTAACCTTCATCACGCGTTCTTTCGAAGAAAATACAATTTCTGTTTGGAACTAAATAAAAAAGCGAGTTTAAAACGAAATATGATTTTACTGCTCGGATAATTTAAAAATAAAATGTTTAATCTAATCATTTATGCTATGATAAAATAGGATATTCCGTTTCTCACACACCAAAAAATTAAATTCGTATTTCCAAAAATCTTATTACACACCTTTTTTTTAAACAGAAAACTGAGTTGTTTATGTAAAGATGGAATAGTGTAATAGTCGATTTTTTACACACTCCCTGCGTAGGATTATAAACATATATGTACAGTCGTGGGAAAAAAAAAGTAAACACAACCACTAACTCCTCAACAAATTATCGTAGAAGAAAGCTACTGGTACCGAACGATTGGAAATAATGTCTACATTGAATTTATGTATATAAAATTTGCTCAGGGGGCCATCTACATATTAAAACGAATCCAAACTTCATTTTTTTTCAATGACAATACACAATTTTAACGAGATATTTCAAATCTTCGGTTCAAACTATGCCTAGATACCGAGTTTCAAATCATTTGAATGATAAGTTTTTGAATTGTAAATATTCAAAATTTAGTGCTTCTAATGTTAAATTACATTTTCATATTTTTATTTATATCTCCAGAAATTATGCTCCTAATGTCTTAATTTTTTGTGTCGCAATAATACTAATATACCCAAACATAAGTATGCTGAATTTTCAATTTTTATAATTTTATGATATGAATTATGAATTAATATTCGGAAATATTATGAATTGAAACATACATTTTTTTATGCATTTAGATTTATAATGTCCTGCTTTATGGAAATCCAAAATTTCACATTTTTCTTCCAAGTAGTTTTCAAATTATGCTTAAAAAATGGCAAAATGATGGATTAAAGGGCCGTCAATAATAGATGTGACTAGATATTTTGAAATTTCTTCTGTTGTCCTGTAATCTAGCAGGCTTCATTGACTTCTTAAGGTGCCTTGATAAATATGGGGGATCTCTCGGTTAACAATCAAGTTCCGAACTTCAATTTGGATACAGCCCTTAAAATACGCTCGTTTTAAAATAATTAATTTCTCAGAAACTTATGGTACGAATTGCATAAAAATTTGTTTTTAGGCTAATTGATGGGTATAGAGTTCATTTATGCTGTCAGAATTGTGTACTGCTGTTGAAAAAAAAGAAAGTTATGGTTCGTTTTAATATGTAGATGGCCCCCTATATGCATCATTTAAAAGTAGACTTTATTTCCAATCGTTCGGTACCAGTAATTTTCTTCTACGATAATTTGTTGAGGAGTTAGTAAGGGGTGCTTACTTTTTTTTTTCCACGACTGTACATAGGAAGTTTCCGATGACAATACAACATTTAAATATGTTTAGAACATAATTATAAGTTAATAAATTAATTTTAAGGCATTTTGTCCGTTAGTCAAACGCAGGTAGTAAATTGTTCAATCTTCTTTAAGTTACAATTGAATACGAGTTTCAGTAACAATAGACTAATTTATTCGCCAATCCGCAATCACCAAAAAAGGACAGCTGGCTACACAACTGAAACAAATAAATATATAAAAAATAAAAATAAATAAAGAGTGTAATATAATCCCTATATACAAGGTGGCCATAGTTATACTGACAGCACTCAGAGTGTTCAGTAGCACGACCTAATTGAGAGATTTTGCGAAATTTTGTGTGAAGGTTAACCAAGACGGGGGACGAAGGATACCGTGAAAAGAAGAGTTCCAAAAGTCTCCGCTAGGGAAATGTGTGGCGATCTGTAATAGAAAAGAGAGTTTAAAAAAATTCAGAATCAATACGGAAATAAAATTAACTTTTATTTAGCACATTCAATGAGGTTCAATGAGGCCGCCGTTTTTGTGGACCACGTATTGTATTCTGCGCACAGCATGCACAACAGCAGATAGTAAGATGTCTGCAGGAATCTCCCGTACACTCCGTGTTATGTTATCCTTCAACAAAACCAGGTCCTAGACCATTCCGTGATAGACCTTGGAGTTTAGGTAACCCCTTAGCCATAAGTCGCACGGGGTAAAATCAGGTGACCGGGGTGGTCATGCAGTTGGAAAGCAGCGGTTAATGATTCTTTCTGCTGTAAATTTATGTCGTAGCAGCTGCTGTACCCGGAAAGCGATGTATGAAGGGGCACCTTGCGTGAAAATGGTTTTATCCAGGCATTATCTTTGCTTAAATGCCGGAATGACAAAGTTGTTTAATAGTTGTCGATATTTCTCGCCGGCAATTTCGTCATTTATTATAGCAAATTTGGCAATTCTGGGTATTTACAATTCAATTCTGTTAAAAGTGCGCCTCATCTCCCCATAATATTTTCCTCGGCCAAGCATAATCTACCTCCATTTTTTCCAGGAAGGTGAGAGCAAAAGTCAATCGCTTATCATGGTCTGTGTGACGTAACTCTTGTACATGGCTGATCTTGTACGGATAAAAGTGGATAACTTTCGTAACACTTTCCATACCGTGCTATAAGACATATTCTGATTCCGAGATACCACACAAGCGCTGGATGTGGCAGCAAAATTGTCTTGTTCTGTGGTGACAATCTCCGTTGCAATTTCTGTGATTGTATCTTGTGGTACGGTCTTTTGTCCTCTGCCTGCGGGAAACTTCAGAGAATCTGTTTCCTCAAAGTTTGCAACCATTACTTTTAAACCATTAACTAACAAAGGACCATTACCTTTAAGCTTTTTTGAGCATTCTAAACATTAGAAGAGTGGATGACGCGTTGCTCTGGTTGAGATAAAATATTTTCACAAGTAACGCACACTCGATTAACCTCTTCGCTACCTGGGGCCACATATGTGGAGATTTATTCATTTCCCCATAAAAACTAAACTGTTTGACTTTTTTACATTTTGACTTCATTTCTTAATAGCTGAATGTTTTTTTATTTAAAAGCAAACCAATAAATGGCAAAATCTATGCTGATTTCCTCATAAAATAGATGTTATTTTCATCTCAGTTTGCAAAATGCCTTCAAAAGGGTGTGGCCAAAAAATCGAGAATTTTTCATACTTATTTAACTTTAATCCTTTACAATAAAATGTTTTGAGGATTTGTATATCATTCACTTGATTAAAGGCCTTCTTCAGCTTCTCCTTTCTTTGGGACTCAGTAAGGGAAATCGAAGATAAAGAGAATTTATCATTGTTTATATAAAGTTTTGTCTTTTTAAAAAATGTTGCCATATTGAGCTTGAATTAAATAGTTAAATGTAAAAAATAAAAGGTAATTTTATTTCAGTATTGATTATGAATTTTTTTAAACTCTTTTTTCTATTATAGAGCACCACCTGTTACCCTAGCGGTGACTTTGGTAACTAATTTTTTTTTCGCGGAATCCTTCGTCCCTCGTCATGTTTAAGCTTCCGACAACATGTCGGGCCACATCAAGTTAGTTAGCTTGACAGAACACTCTGAGTACTGTCAGTATAATTAAGGCCTCCTAGTATATAAAACCCTGATGAAACGAATTGATGAAACTAATTTATAAAAAATTTTATTAAACACGGATTATGTTTCACAGCTATTACTCCTAAAATAAGGAATGTTTCACCGTAAAATTAACACCAATCATCCGTATTGATCCGCGGACATTAAAAGTGGTATTCAAATATTAAAATTTGAATTACTTTTCGAGATATTAATTTTTTACTAATTTTAGGGACATTTCTGTAATGATGGCAACTAAATTACTCCTTTTTTTTTTTTTTTTTTTTTTTTTTTTGGAAAAAAGGGAAACAAAATAGGGATTATTTTACTTCATTTTTTTCGTCATTGTCAAATTAAAATTGAAATTATCTTCTATTTTAATCGATGGTGAAGACAATATTGTGATCAAATTATGTTTTTTATGAAAATTAAAAAAAATAAAAACTTTTTTCACATTTTTATCGCCAGGAATCAGTTTATTTTAGAAACCAAAAATCGACTTTCATCTTCAAATTTCATAGACGTAAAAAAATTTTCCTTTTAATTCTAAAGAGAAAATGACATCAATAATTCGAAAGTGACATCTTTTATAATTTTCCCTGTCTCAAATACAGTAATAAACTAGTTGGATGTGCCAATCCCAAAACTTTCTTCTATCTTATACATCTTAATATTTCAAAACCTAGTTACACATGTTAATACTTCAATATTATTAGTTCAATACTATACCAACTTTGATTTTCATCTTAAATTTCTGCTCAAGTCAATTAAAAGGGCTAAAAACGAGTTAATCTATACCATGATATTTGTTAAAATTATTAATTTTTCCTTATTCTGTCGTTATCAGCTGTTTACGAATAGCCGGCATAGCAGAAAGCGAGTTCCCGCCGCTGCATGAGCCGCCGATGCACAATAGAACTACGAAAAATCAAGAAAAGTATACAAAAATCGCTAGCACGGAGCCCCTTTGCCGCGCAATATTTCCAAATTCAAGGAGAACCTGTTGGCCAAAGCCAAAAACAAGCACAAACATTTTGGTTCAACTGTATGCATAATTTTATACGCTGTTCGATGGTACAATAATGAAAATGGCACAGAGATCGGAATTATAGCGCCTCCTTCTTTCGGAATTTTTTCAAGTTCAGGGAGGACTTGTTTGCCATAGCCAGAAACATGCACAAAAAATTTGGTTCAATTATATGGATAGCTTCATACACTTTTCGATGGTACAATAATGAAAATGGTACAGACATCGCAATTATAGTGCCCCCTTCCGGCAGAATTTTTCCAAATTCAGGGAGGACCTTCGTGACATGACCAAAAATAAACACATAAAATTTGGTTCAATTCTATGCATAACTTCATACACTTTTCGGCGGTACAATATTCAAAATGGCACAAAAATTGTACAAAAATCGCTATTACAGCGCCCTCTACGAGCGATTTTTTTACAAATTAAGGGAGGAGCTCCTTGCCATAGCCAAGAACTTAAAATTTCTTTTTGGTTCAATTCTATACATAACTGCATACACTTTTCGATGGTGCAATATTCAAAATCGCACAAAAATCGCTATTACAGCGCCCCCTAACGGCGCATTTTTTGCAAATTCATGGAGGACCTGCTTGCCATATCCAAAAACTTAAAATAAAAATTTGGTTTAATTCTATGCATAACTTCATACACTTTTGGACGGTACAATATTCAAAATCGCACAAAAATCGCTATTACAGCGCCCCCTACCGGCGAATTTTTTCCAAATTCAGGGAGGACCTGCTTGCCACAGCCAAAAACTTAAAAGAAAAATTTGGTTCAATTCTATGCATAACTTCATACACTTTTCGATGGTACAATATTGAAAATCGCACAAAAAACGCATTTACATCGCCCCCTACCGGCGAATTTTTTCCAAATTCAGGGAGGACCTGCTTATCATATCCAAAAACTTAAACTAAATAGTTGGTTGAATTCTATGCATAACTCCATACACTTTTGGATGGTACAATATTCAAAATCGCACAAAAATTGTTATATCAGCGCCCCCTACCGACGAATTTTTTCCAAATTCCGGGACGACCTGCTTGCCATAGCCAAAAACTTATAATAAAATTTTGGTTTAATTCTATACATAACTTCATACACTTTTTGATGGTACAATGGCGACAGACAGACGGACAGACGGACACACAGACAGACAGACATTTTCTATAAACATGTTTTTTGGAATCTCTGACCTCTAAAACATGAAATCCGTCGAAAACCGTAAGTCGAAAAAAATTTCGATTACAATACTTTCTTCTATTGAAGATAGAAGAAAGTAAAAAATTGTTACTGCTATTAGAGAAATGCCATTAACATTTAAAATAAATTAGTATTTTAATGACATTACTTTTTCAATATTTTACGTTTAGAATTTTTAAGATTTATTATGAGAACTTTGGAACCATTCGGATATCTGAAAAGAATATATAAAATAATAATTGCCCAAATGAATGCAAAGAGAATAAAATCTACCTATTGCTTTCTTGTTAGTTTTTAAAGGAAAATGAGATCATTTATTCTTTTCTCTCTTTCATCCACAGCAAGAAAAATAAATATGTCCGCTATTACAAAATGTTATTATAATTTAAAACAACTATTTACACGTGACTGTTAAAATATAAAACGGAACTTTAAAATAATTAAATAAACACCTGTTAAAAGTTGAAAATAGCAAAAATTACGTGATTTGGATGTGTACTTGATTATGAAATATTTATACTGAGACCAGTTTAATTATGAATTGAAATCTGTCAATGAAGAAACAGATTTCAAATTTTGAGTATAAATTTAGAAACATTAAAATTATATATGTATTTCCTGAATATTCATTAATTTACAATTTTCTTCTTCTTTTTTTTAACCTTTTGAAAAATGGTTATTGTCCTCGTCAGGGTAGGAAATCAAAAGCATATCTGAAGCTTTTTATTGGTTGAATCCGCATTTTATTCATTTTCTGATTAGTCTATACAGTAATCTGTACTTTCCCTTTACTTTCAACAGAGATATATACTTCTGTTGCCACTATGACAAAAAAGTAATAAAAACTCCAAAAACAAATTAATAACTCAGAAACAAATTGAGATACAGCTTAACAAATTGCATTTAAAAGTACATTTTTTTTCTCTATACGACGGTGTAAAAAGTAATATTGTGGGATGTTTAGAAGTTTAAGAATGAAATTTCGGTTAATTCGCAATATACTCTCCTTCGCCAATCTCCTTCGATAACTGCGCCAATATGTCAACCCTGGTTCATCGGGATGCTCCTCTGACGTCACTAAATATGGCAACCCTAAGATTTCTCTTGGAGAGTTGATGGTTTGAACTCCTTGTTTTTGTAAGCTCCTTTCTAATTGGATGCTTATTTTTTTGTAAAAGGCTTTCTTATTGGACAAGAGGAGAATCTGGTATCATTTTGAAATTGTTTGGAAAAAACGTTATTACTGCTGCAATGGATTTCGTGTTGACCAGATCTGTGTGTTGCAGTCGCGTATTTTTATTATTTGTTTTCTCAATCTCGTATATTTTGAAAAAAAGTACCTATCTGGATAAATGCTTGACAGGTGAGAATAAATATTCGATCAGTTATTTTTCTTTTATTTTTACCAGTATTTTTGAGCGTTGATTGAATTATGGGTTAATTATGTATGAAAGACATGCTGATTGTTCCAAGCTATGAATGACTAAAAGTGACAGATTGAGTGATGCTTTTGAATGACATCCTAGAGCACAAGATAAAATTATGAATAAAAAAACGGGGGGTTCAGGGGGGCTGCCCCCCTGATTAAAAAAAAAGAGCCCCTCTGATTAAAAAAACCACAACATTGTTTTGCTCCCTTTATTGTTAACAAACGTTCTTTTTTAATAATTTGGGTAAGTGAAAGTTTTGTTTTTTGGTATATTTGATAAAATGTATTTTAAAATATATGAAATGTATTTTTTAAAAATATATTTCGAAAAAATTTAAAATTTTATGTATTATTTTTACTCAAAAATACAGGTTAAAATAAGAGAAAAATAACTGATCAAATATCTGTTCCCACATTTTAAGCATTTGTCTAGATAGGTACTTGTTTCAAAATATACGAGAAGAGAAAACAAATAATAATTTTGCGTACTCTCTCCCGGATGTTGCAGCCCCGGGAGTTAGTTCGCGAAAATGCGCCAATTTGGCGATTTTTGAAAATCGCGCCAAGAAGGAGAGTAAACTGCGATCGCACCGAAATTTCATTTAAAATTGGTCGTCAGATTTCTTGGACGCTGGAAAAGCCTTTTCCCGAACAGCCAATGAAATGCTTGGATAATACGTAAGTTTCAGGTGGATAATACTTTCAGGAAATCTGCCGAGTGTCAGGCGATTTTTGTCGCTTGCCATTTTTACGTGTAATAACACTATTAATGTTTAATTCATGATGTACGTAATGAATGATGAACTCCGTGCGATTTTTTATGTCTTAAATTTTAGTCTTTAAAAAAATCATTTTCCAAATAGTCGTTGTAATTTGTTAAATTGCTTTTTTTTATTTTTTTATTTTCTTTTTTTATATCGGTTATACCTATAAATCGGTTGTAAAAAAATTTCAGTAATCATCTGTAACTTGATCTACTTCCAAACGTTATCGTCCGGGATACAGTGTCGTTTGAAAAGAATGCGAATACTACTAAAAACTTTATAAAAATTTTGCGTGGAATCGCATTGCATACATTATTTCGTACTGACCCGAATAGGGTAGAATAACAATAAAATACTGCACTCTGGAGCTAAATTCAAATTTGACAATAACAAATTACACTTCAGCTTTCATTTTCAATGCTTCTTCTTACTGCTGAATCTTTTTCTGCTTCCTAAATAATTAAATTAGATTATATTTGGTCGCTAAAATATTGCCATGCATTTTAATAACTCTCGAAGGACAGAATTGTGTATTTTTAATATGACGCCATTTTCTTTGGCATAAAGATTCCGTCTTTCTGCTATTAAAACTGTTTATAGTGTAGGGTGGAAAGATTTTAGCTATAATCTCGAAAAAATAAAAAAAACAATCTCAATTATGTCAATTAGACACAATCGCAGTAAAACGATCAAATTTTCTGAAAAACAAAATCACATTTCCTAGTACAGTCGTGGAAAAAAAAAAGTAAACACCGCCTACTAACTCCTCAACAAATTATCGTAGACTAAAGTTACTGATACCGGACGATTGGAAATAAAGTCTACTTTTAAATGATGTATATAAAATTTGCTTAGGGGGCCATCTACATATTAAAACGAATCCAAACTTCATTTTTTTAATGGCAATACCCAAATTTAACGAGATATTTCAGATCTTCGGTTTAAACTATGCCTAGAAACGAAATTTCAAGTAATTTAAATGATAAGTTTTTGAATTATAGATATTCAAAATTTAGTGCTTCTAATGTTAAATTACATTTTCATATTTTTCTTTATGTCTCCTAAAATTTTGCTCCTAATGTGCTAATTTTTTGTGTAGCAATAATACTAATATACCCAAACATAAATACGTTGAATTTGAAATTTTTATAATTTTATGATAAGAATTATGAATTATGAAATTAATATTCGAAAAAATTATGAATTGCAACCTACAATTTTTTTGATGGATTTAGATTTATCCTTAAGTCCTGCTTAGAAGACCTGCTTTGTGGAAATCCAAAATTTCACATTTTTCTTCCTAGTAGTTTTCAAATTATGCTTAAAAAACAGCAAAATGATGGTTTAAGGGGCCGTCTATGATAGAAGTGACTAGATATTTTGAAATTTCTTATGCTGTGCTGTAATCTAGCTTCAATGACTGCTTGAGTGTTGCTTAAGGTGCTTTGATCAAGATGGTAGCTCTCTCGGTTAACAATTGAGCACCGAACTTGAATTTGGATACAGCCCTTAAAATACGCTCGTTTTAAAATAATTAATTTCTCGAAAATTTATCGTACGAATTGCATAAAAATTTGTTTTTAGGCTAATTGAAGAGTGTAGAATTCAGTTATGCTGTCAGAATTGTGTACTGCTATTGAAAAAAAAAACAAAGTTATTGTTCTTTTTTATATGTAGATGGCCCCTAAGCAAATTTTATATGCATCATTAAAAAGTAGACTTAATTTCCAGTTGTTTAGTACCAGTAACTTTCTTCAACGATAATTTGTTGTGGAGTTAGGAAGGGGTGCTTACTTTTTTTTTTTTTCCACGACTGTACATAAAAGGCCATTTTGTTCTCGCAGAAGCATTTTCACCATTGTAGAATCAACTTCCCAGACCTTGTCCACTTACGGACACGTGTTTACTGTAGCTGATGACGAGCTGTTATATTTTTAGCTCGAAACGCGTCCTATGTATTGTTTTTATTTTTATTTTATGGTGGCTTTTTACAAAGTTTTATTACTTTAAATCCCATCTCATCACCAGTTGAATGAGCAATTATTTCAAATACTTAAAATGCAACTTTATTTAATAATCAGCATGAAAAATATTTTGATGTTCCCCACGTTATTTCTTTCAGACAAAAATTAAAGCGTCCTCACCAAGAAATAACGTTACACCTAAGCATAAGCCACCCATAAAAGCAAGGAGGCTTATCATTGAACGGATACTAATAATCTTCGGAAATATTTTTAACTTATAAAGATGCACATTTTCATTTTTTACACAGTCTTGTAGAGAAAGAACTTTTAAATGCAATTTTTTTGAAAACTGCATTTCAATTTCTTTGAGATATTAATTTTTCGTAGTAAATGCCATTTCTTTAATAGGGCAACTGAAGTACGCCATTTCTGTAGAAAATAAAAGAAAAATAATAGATTAATATATCTTTTTGTGGCATCTTATAAAATTGGGAAGCGGTTGTTGCCGCACACGGGAGCCACAAAATGGGCGCATGCGCATTTGAGCTCTGGTTTGTCGTCTGCTCGAAAACATAGCTGACGTTGTCTCTGTTTATACATCAGTGTTTAGATATGATAAAATTTTGAAAGTATTTATTTTAAATACTATTGATACGTGTTTTTAAATCCTTGATCACGGATTACATCGTGTACGGAGAAGTTTCTAGCGCAGTAAATCATTATTTTACTGCCAAAAAGCTCATCAGTTTAAGTCCAACTGTTGTATTATTGAAGAAAGTAATGTGAGTTCATATATAATTACATTTCTCTTTTTATTTTATATGTATGTTTAAAATGTGTTTTTGTAAGCACTTATAATTGAAGTTTGATGTATATATTTTTTTAATTAATGCAGTACTGTGGTATCTAGAAAAAAAGTGTTAAAAAAAAAAAAAGTTTAGTATTGTTCTCAGTGTATAATCAGTAAGTGTAAGCCTGCTTTATATATTATGGAGAATAGAACTCATTTCTTTAAAAATTTAAATACTCTTTTTCAAGTATCTTATTTTTTGAGAATACTCTCTCTTTTCAGCTCTAGGTTGTGAGGTGGTCTTTCTGTGAGAGTAGTTCTCAATTTTTATATAAAACAAAAGTATTTTATTTTTAAACAGCAAAATTAAATATATTCAGTTTAAAAATATATGTATATTTGTTTTAAACAATGAAAATGATAGTACTCATTATAGTACAGGTTATTTAATTGTCGTACACATTTGATTAACTTCATTTTAATTTAGCAATTATAGATTGCTCTGTTTACTTTTATAATTTCTTGTATATAAAACTTTTCTGATACTGGTATAAATGAAAATATTTACTGAAAACAGAACATTTTAATACTGTTATTATCCAAACATGTACAATTAAAATAACTTTCCAAATCCCAAATGAACTTCAAATATTAACTTAATATGTATAAACTAAAGCAGTTATTGAAGATGTCATCTTCCGGAGGTGAAGGGGCTGAGTCAAGAAGGATCATTTTGGATTTTGATGACAGCTGGGTACACTTGCGAGGCAGGATTTTCTTTTGATTTTCTGTCAGTGAGTGTAACTTGCTAGTTCATACTGGATGTTCTTCCATACCACAAGAATATATATCAAACTTGTTGTCAAAGTCGTACTTGCTGTTTCCAACACAACGTCCACACCACTCTGGCTGATGATCTGGTTTCATTTACAGTTTGTTAATATTAAGTTCATTTGGGGTTTGAAAGTTATTTTATCTGTGCACTTTTGGATAACAGTTCTATTAAAAAGTTCTTTATTTTTATTTAGTGTATTTTTGTTAAAATGCAATAAGAATTCTAAAATTTGTAGCAACTAAATTAAAATGAAGTGATTCATATGAGTTTAATATTTTCAATGTTTAATAAAGGAATAAAGCACATGTTGTAAATACCATAAGAAAGTTTTTTTTTTTTTTTTATCTTCTCTAACTATCACTAAATAGCAAATTTTATGCATGAAGTTAGTCTCCCTACATTAAAAGTTTTATTAATCCCCCCCCCCCCATTTTTTAATCTTCATTCATTTTTTATTACAGAAAGTGAAAACATCAATTTTAGTATTGTTGCTGTTTAACCCCTAGATGGGCAGTGATGACATCAACTAATTTTAATCCCTAATTGTCACATTGTCATTTGATTTTGGATTTTTTGATAGCATTGTCATTTTTGATTCAACCAAAATATTCTCTTTTTATTTGTAATTTGTTCTTTACATTAAAATTTTTTCTTTTTATTTGTAACTTGCTCTTTTCATATTTTTATGAAAATACAAAGTTGTTATTAAAATCATTAAATAATATGAAATTGTAGCGGAAGTAGTTTTTGTATATTAGAGAGAACATATAATTTATAGCAGGGAGGTCCAATCCTCTCAATCAGGGACCGCTTAACACTTAGGAATAGGGGAAGCCCGACGTCACACAGGGGCCCCCCTTTTACTCTACAAATTACTTTTTTATTTACTAAATCTCTTTTTCGTATGATTAAATAATTTGAAATTTTACCATCAAAGTTTAGAGTAAATAACATTTTTAATATTAAACTAAAACTACCTATATAAAAGTATTTAATTATATGTTTAATTGTAAATAATCAATTTATTTTGTAAATGACAAATATGGAACTATAGTTGAGAATATGTGAACTTAAAAATATTTTTTGTGATTTACAAATTGCCATATAGTAAGGGGGAAAAAAAAAGCTTCGCCAGGAAAAAAAAAATGTACTTTTTACAGTGACTGAGTTTCTTTTTTCTAAAAATTAGTTTTGAAAAGTAAAATTGATGGCCTTTTGTATTTCAGTGGGTAAGCACGGGCTTCACGGGCCTATTCCGTAAACAGGCCATGCTCTCAATATGAAAAATATAAATTTTAATTATATTTAACAGTCATATTTTAATTATATTTAACAATCATACAAAATTGATATTTTAGCCTTACTTAATTTATTTAACTATCAGAAAAACAGAATTCCTGTACTGAAAATTAAATAAATACCTGAATTCAGGTATTTTACCTGAATTCAGGTATATTACCTGAACACAATCACCCCTGATGATTATTAAAATGTTTAATTCTGAAATATGTCAATGTTTGGCATTACTATTCTTTTGTCATATGTGTATGCGCATATATGATCCGCTGTTCGAAAAACCAGGTGTGAAATATGTTTGAAATGATAATTGTGTTTGTGTCAGCAGATTGCAACTTCCCTATAGCTCTATCATAAGAACGAATGTATGGATGTTCATCAAACTTCAGATTCAATTAGTCCTTGATATTAAATTGTGCTGATTACGTTTTGGTGTAGATTGCCCATCAGGTGGCGCTGCTATGCTGCATTTTTCAAGATTTTCATAATAGCTGTATCCTAAAAACAAATAAACCGATTTTCATCAAACTTCAGATTCAGTTAGACATTGACATAAGTTAGGCAATTTACACCAAAACCTAATCAGCAACACAGGTGGCACTGCTATGTTGCATTTTGCAAGATTTACATGATTGTAGCAATAGTCATATCTCAAGAACTAATGCACAGAATTTCATATATTCAGAATTTCACATGTTATGATGGGCATAGATTGCCATTTAATTTTGGCAAACTAGTGAATTTTAAAGTATTAACGTGTATGAAATAGAAGAAAGTTTAGGGATTGGTACATTCGATTATTTGTTATTTTAAAATTTTCCAAATTTCTCTTCCCCACCCTGAAATTCACCCACCCCCTTTCCTGGCCATTTGAATGTTTAAAACTTGTACTTAAAAAATGAAAGCCTTAAAAAAATGCATAATATCATTAGTTTATTTAATTATATATATTAATTTAATTATATTTATTAGTTTTTTTAATTTGTAGATCGTTAACAGCATTCAAAATCCTTGGCAGAGACCATTAAAAATTCAATTGGACCACTAATTTGAAAAATTGAGTGGTCCGCAGGACCCGTAGGTAACTCCCCCCCCCTCTCTCTGACAAGTAAATCAAACAATTTTATTTTATTAAAATAATAATAATATTATTAAAATTGCATTAAATCTTACAGCCAGTTGAAATAAATAATTGGAAATAAAATATCTAATTAATAATTTTACAGTTTTTGTTTATGTAGTTTATTTAATTTTTAGAAAATTATAATCTTACATTTTACTATGCTGAAAATTTTGGATAACTGCAAAGGAAGTTTGTTTTATATTCTATGAGGTAGAGTGGGGGATCACTCAAAGGATTAAGGGAGGGGAGTCTTAACTCACTTGAAAATACCCACTGTAATGTTGGGCAGATTGTTTTCGAATTTCTCATTTAAATTTGAATATTTTTTTTTTTGTACCTTTATTGAAAAAATCTGCAACCGAAATCGAAAGAGTAAAAAACAGTCATATTAAAGATCAAGCTCAGCTCTCCTATGCAAAAAAAAAAAAAAAAAAAAAAAAAAAAAAAAAAAAAATCATTTAAAAATATTCAAATTTAACCGAGAAATTCAAAAACAACCTCCCCATTGGTTTAACATTAGGTAGCAGGCGTTTTCAAGCGAGTGAAGAATCCCCTTATAGGGACATAATAGAATCTTATGTAGTCGGCCAGTGATGATGACTGCGGACCAGTGACTTTCCTTTTTTATCAATTCTACTGAAGCTTCAATTTTTTTGTTTTGGGCCAATGAAAGTCCTTGATTTTTAATTTAAAGATTTGTGTAGAATTTCCGTTTTCTATATTTTTGGATTTTTTAGTAAAAAATCTCATGTAGAATATCAATAAAACCTATTGTTTACAATTTTAAAGAATTATTTAAACAAAAATTCTGCACCATTCAATGGTAACAATGAATAAATAAAAAAATAAAATTGGTAAGTAATTGGAATATTTTTTCAATAACAATCTTTAACTGCTGATATTTGTCACACATTTGGTCATGTTTATAAGGTAAATTTAATGATGTGTGAAATGTGATCCATATAATTCAAAATTTTTACACTGGCTGCAAAAACGTTATATTTATAACCAATAAAAATTTCAGAGTTTGGACAACAAGATTTGTTTATTTTATTTTAAATTATGAAACAACCAAACATGAAAAAACAATTATAATCAACAAACCTTTCAAAAAGAATGGACAACAAGGACTATTTATTTGTTTGTTATGAAACAATCAAACATGAAAAAACAAACCAATAAAAATTTCAAAAAGTTTAGACACCAAGAACTATTATTTACTTTTTAATAATGAAATGAAACAATTAATTATGATTATTTATGAATAATTAATTATGAAAGAACAAGAAAATGTCATCAACAACTTTTCACGATTTTTTCACAGAAAAATATAAATTCAGACAAAATGGAGTTAAATATATAAAATTTAGGGTGTAAAAAAACTATGATTATATTTTGGTTGGATAAAAAATGACAACGCTATAAAAAAAATCCAGAATCAAATGACAATGTGACAATTAGGGATTAAAATTAGTTGATGCCATCATTGCCCATCTAGGGGTTAAACAGCAACAATACTAAAATTGATGTTTTCACTTTCTGTAATAAAAAATGAATGAGGATTTAAAAAAGGGGGGGGAGGGTTAATAAAATTTTTAATGTAGGGAGACTAACTTCATGCATAAAATTTGCTATTTAGTGATAGTTAGAGAAGATAAAAAAAAAAAAACTTTCTTATGGTATTTACAACATGTGCTTTATTCCTTTATTAAACATTGAAAATATTAAACTCATATGAATCACTTCATTTTACTTTAGTTGCTACAAATTTTAGAATTCTTATTGCATTTTAACAAAAATACACTAAATAAAAATAAAGAACTTTTTAATAGAACTGTTATCCAAAAGTGCACAGATAAAATAACTTTCAAACCCCAAATGAACTTAATATTAACAAACTGTAAATGAAACCAGATCATCAGCCAGAGTGGTGTGGACGTTGTGTTGGAAACAGCAAGTACGACTTTGACAACAAGTTTGATATATATTCTTGTGGTATGGAAGAACATCCAGTATGAACTAGCAAGTTACACTCACTGACAGAAAATCAAAAGAAAATCCTGCCTCGCAAGTGTACCCAGCTGTCATCAAAATCTAAAATGATCCTTCTTGACTCAGCCCCTTCACCTCCGGAAGATGACATCTTCAATAACTGCTTTAGTTTATACATATTAAGTTAATATTTGAAGTTCATTTGGGATTTGGAAAGTTATTTTAATTGTACATGTTTGGATAATAACAGTATTAAAATGTTCTGTTTTCAGTAAATATTTTCATTTATACCAGTATCAGAAAAGTTTTATGTACAAGAAATTATAAAAGTAAACAGAGCAATCTATAATTGCTAAATTAAAATGAAGTTAATCAAATGTGTACGACAATTAAATAACCTGTACTATAATGAGTACTATCATTTCCATTGTTTAAAACAAATATACATATATTTTTAAACTGAATATATTTAATTTTGCTGTTTAAAAATAAAATACTTTTGTTTTATATAAAAATTGAGAACTACTCTCAAAGAAAGACCACCTCACAACTTTGAGCTGAAAAGAGAGAGTATTCTCAAAAAATAAGATACTTGAAAAAGAATATTTAAATTTTTAAAGAAGGGGGGGGGGTGTAAGATGTTAGTTAGACTTTGATTCACTTTTATAATATCTCAGAAAATGAGTTCTATTCTCCATAATATATAAAGCAGGCTTACACTTACTCATTATACACTGAGAACAATACTAAACTTTTTTTTTTAACATTTTTTTTCTAGATACCACCAATGAGCTGATACCACAGTACTGCATTAATTAAAAAAATATATACATCAAACTTCAATTATAAGTGCTTACAAAAACACATTTTAAACATACATATAAAATAAAAAGAGAAATATAATTATATATGAACTCACATTACTTTCTTCAATAATACAACAGTTGGACTTAAACTGATGAGCTTTTTGGCAGTAAAATAATGATTTACTGCGCTAGAAACTTCTCCGTACACGATGTAATCCGTGATCAAGGATTTAAAAACACGTATCAATAGTATTTAAAATAAATACTTTCAAAATTTTATCATATCTAAACACTGATGTATAAACAGAGACAACGTCAGCTATGTTTTCGAGCAGACGACAAACCAGAGCTCAAATGCGCATGCGCCCATTTTGTGGCTCCCGTGTGCGGCAACAACCGCTCCCCTATAAAATTTGAAAAAAAAAAATTAAATTCGTGCTAGGCCAAGAATATCGTCTGCTATAAAAATGTTTTTTAAAGTATATATGTGTGACTTTTTTTTCCTTCGCATTTACTTAATTCCTATCAAAAAGCAAAAATAATGCAATTTAATTAATCCTTGTGTAATATTTTCCGATTTTGATAAAATATCAATGAATAATTTCTGATAAAACATGTCATAAACTATTTTTAATTTTCAGTATTTATAGTTTTATACTGAATACCTTTAATATTTATGCTACTAAATCTTGCATCTTTTAAATTCTATTTTTTTTAGATATTAACAGTATTGCGTAATAGAAAGGATTAACCTTACTTTTAACTTAAAAATGCGGTAAAATGCGGTTCACCAAGAATTCAATAAAAATATGCAACATTAAATTAAAAATATATATTTTTTAAAGTATTTTGTACTTTTGATGAGCTCATAAATATTTTATTTACCTTTATTCCGAAAATTAATTAAAATTGATTTTGTATGCATTTGATATTTAAAAATTAATATTTGATTCTTCAAATAAAATTAAATATTTAATTGAAACAGACGGATGAAATAATAAGAATATATATTCCGCTTTTATTACATATATTTGTGCTTAGTTATGTTAAATATTTTATTTACGAAGAAAAGGTTGTGCTTAGCTTAAAATAATATTCTGTCATGAGATTTCATTATTTTTATTAAAGCGTTTTGTCTTTTCATTTCTTTCAATCAATATTTTAGTTCTTTTGAAATTAGATTTTATAATCATTATAATCAAATTTTAATAATTTTTTTTTCAAAACATTGACTAAAAATTTATAATTTATAAGATTTGCTGAATTGTTAATTACATAAATATGTAAAAAAAAATAATAATAATAAAACAATAATAAAATTGGTGACATTTCTCAGATTTAGAGTTAATCATTTATTTTAAAGAACATATATTTATTATTTTTGATTTACTTCATTTCATCCATATAAAATTTTTTTCAATAAAATGTAAAACTTATTTTTTGTATTAGTTAAGGGTGCTGGTCACTCCCATTTCCCCTCACTAATGCAAAGTCTATGGACTTTTGATGCATTCGTCTATTTAAAATATCTTCTCAGAAAATTCATATTTTTAACATCTTTTTTCTGTGTACTCTTCTTAAAGGATGCCTCTTTTTTTCTTAGTTTTCAAAATATTTCTAAAATCTATGCCGAATTTAATATTTTATGTGTTAAAAGCGGGCGAATACTGTGAGTGATATTTTACCACTTCATATAAAATGAACTCTATACTTTAGAAATATTTTGAGAACTAAGAAAAAAAGAGACATCTTTTAGGAAATATACACAAAAAATAGAAGTTAAAAATATTAATTTCCCGAGGAGATATTTTAAATATACGAATGCATCAAATGCCCATAGACTTGACATTAGTGAGGGGAAATCGGAAGCTGAGCGACCAACCCCCTTAACCACATCACTTCGAATTCGGTTCCAAAAGAAATGATCTCGGTGTTTATTCAAATTCTTCAGAGGTCTTAAACCTTTAGTGCGCAGCTTTGCATATATGCAAACAATACTGTTTTGAATTTAATAGATATTTTTTATTCGCATATACCTAATTCACACCAGAAAATTAAAATAGCAATATTTAGTTTAATTGAAAAAACAGACATTCCGTATTTAAATAAACCGACATTAACTATTGAAACTTTTTGGTGTAAAGTCAGATCATCTGAACTAAGTAATTTCTAGAACGTATTCTGTTATGGGAATTAAAAGGTTAAATGTTAAGTTTTATAAAATAAATAATTATATAAAATAAGGTATATTGAGGCATACTTTTTAAAGTATTTGCTAATTTGCATTTTTTAGCGTAAAACAGCCACGCGACAGTAGTTTTTACTTGTATTACAAATGTGCAACAGAAGAAAAGATTGAAGTACTATATGAAAAATGTATCCCTGATTTTTTTCATTATTTTTCCTGTGTAATAAACCTTTTAGAGTATCATATATACTTTTTTTCGTAACAAAATAAAAAATCGCGCATTTAAGGGTTAAATGGCCAACAGTTTGGCCCCCTAGTTGGTCGCTGATAGGTTATCCCATAATAGAATGATGGTGAGCAAAAATCAGTCGTACTATTAGTGTTCAATAACGAAAAAGCAGAATGGTAGACGTTAAAAAAATTGACTTCCGGGTATGAAACCAATATGAGCAAATTTTGGCCAAATATTTTTCATTATCTTTTTTTCTAAAAATATATATTATACCAATTTTGGGATTTTGCCGTTGAAATATTTTGCCAATATTTTATATTATATTATTTGTGCAATAATTGCGTTTATTTAGAAATATTTTCAATGTCAATCGTATGTTTATGCCATATTGGCATTTCACGGGAAATATTTGTTAGATAAATCGAATAGTTAGCTAATATTGACATTATCTCAAAAACAGCTTCAATTCTACGCGTACATTGCTCTAACAGGGGTTTTATTGGTCTTACATTTGTTAAATTTTACTTAGTAATATTGCCCCAATATTATGAAGGTGTCAAACTTGAAATATTGGCGCTGTATTTCATGTCACATTATGCATTATTAGTGTAAATTACTTTTCCTCCTATTAGGGTTTAATCTAGGAAAAGGGGATTTTTAGCTTTTGGCTAATTGCAGCCAATAACTTCTAGCCAAATAAAAATAGCTTTAGCCAAGGAAAAAAAAAGTTTTATTTATATAAAATTTCTATATACATGAGTATTACTTTTAGTTATGCAATAAACCGAATACATCACTCTGTAAGATTGACCCTTCGAGATTTCGCTGTATACCATACAGCAAATGCTTTTTTTTTATGGAAATTCTTTTCAAAATTCCCCTTCCAAATTAATCATCATTAAGTTACTTAAATTCTTGATTGTCATTTCGTTTCTCCAGTCAGTTTTTGTTATATTCATGGTACTGAATCTCCCTTCACAGTCTGCTATAGACAACAAAATTGATGCTACAGATTCATACAAAGAAGTCACTTTGGAAAACATGCCAGTAATGCTATTTTTATGGAAAAAAATAATACAATAAACTAGTTTCATTTCTTTACACGTTGTAGCCAGAACCCACATAAATTCAAGTCTGAAAAGTTTATACGACATGCATCTGGCACATTGATGATTCAAAGCTTGTGCACATCATATCCTATGCTTATACAATCTGCGATTTTTGTTTTCGCCATATGCTGGAGTAGTGTCTGATGCAAATGACGTCACACTGTTTGAAGACGCTTGCATAGAGAGCACGAGACAAATTTTGAAATGTTGCCGCAGCGCGGATGCAATATGAGGATTTTTTTTCGTTTTTGTGCAATGGCAGAAGGTTTACGAAATGCGGAACAAGAAAATGGGAATGATATAGCATATTTCTTTGGCTGTCGCTCTTTGGCTAATTCACTAATGCTTTGGGGGCAAAAAGCACTTCCAGTTAGCTTTTTGGCTATTTGGATTCTCTAGATTTTGGCTCTAGATTAAACCCTATCCTATTACTGTAAATTTCTGAAAAGGAAATTTCAGCCTGTTATGCGTTTTCTTGCTAAAATAAATTTTCCCATTATATAGTATATATATCAACATACAGATCAAATACAGGGCTATTCATAAGAAATGGAATACATTTTATTTGACTAATGACAATAACTGCTGCAATCAATTTTTTAAATGTTTACTTAGTTATCTCATTTAACTTGTTTCCCTTAATAACGAAGTTTTGTTAAAGCTTTCAGGGATTGTTGGGAAGTGTTTCATAATCTATGCCGTACGCATCACTTTTCTTTCTTGTTTATTATTCCATTTTGTCCAAATTTTATTCTTTTCATTTCTTCAAACATTCGAGCTTCATCAGACCTGATCTTATTTTGAACGACTTTCAATAATTTTAATTGTGTTACGAAACCTTCGGAATATTTCCTAATTAAGTTCTTCATTTTGAAAACAGGAAATTCAACCCCGTACCCCCGGGTTACAGAACATACGATCCGTTATACAGATAACATGGATTAAAAGCATTTTTTTATTAAAAGCTCTCATAGTTTTTTTTTTAATTAAACGTAATTTTTTAGATTATCCAGAAAAAACACCAAAATGCAGTTTTTTGTGAAAATCATTGCTGATACTGAAGAATCTTTTTCGTATAAACCATTGATGCGATTTTGTTTTTTATTAAATTGTTTTTGCGGTGGCTGCAGTATAAATTGATCATTAGACAAGAAATAGAAATGGAATATGCAATTGTTGCGTAATTTCGCAAAACGGCTTTCCAGAAAACAAAAAGATCGTTATATATATATTATAATATCAAAAATATAAAATATTGAAATCTCTTGGGTAGTTCTAAATAAAAGGTACGTTAATATCGTGTGTTTTCAATAGAGTTTCGAAACTGTTGTTGCCCCCTTAAAATAATTAGTATCATACAAATAACCATGACAAAAAAGCAGTTTACACTTTGCTGATAATTGTTTACTACTTAAAATACTGTTAACTTTGAATTATCTGAAATCTCGTGTTGTGTGCTAATCGCAATTGCTTTAATTACAAAAGTCCACTATCATCTCACATTTCAGGAAAATCTGGAGTATTGCTACTCCTGAGCATCGTATGGCTTTCGTATCTCTACCTAAAAAATGGCGTATCATTTTGTCATTGGTTGCCCGCAATTATGTTATTTGCTTGCTTTTAAGTCCTACTTCAATAATTAAGCTAACTACACCTGATTTAATTAAGTAACATGGGTAATAGTGGTCTTTGTGTGACTGCAGTTTACAGACAATAAATTTCGTCTTTAATTTTCTTGCAAATATAAAAATACACCCTCCAGATTATTGTTTGGAAATATTGGCAGCCATAAACGTCACCGTACCAACCCCTCAAGTAGCTTAATTTGCTTTTGTTCTAGGTTATTACCAAGTGCTCCGACCCAAATGACTGTTTGCTACCACAAAAGTTTAAAGGTATTTCCCACCTTATTTAATGACAGAATTTCTGAGATTTAATAAGGCAAACAAGACTATTAAAATTTAGTGGTGAAAATCAATCATTTTGGTCGGAGAGCTCTCATCCCTGGTTATTACCTCCTAGCATGCAAACAATTAAATACAACGATTGTTTACATTTAATCTTACTTGCATGTCGCAGATAATTTCAAATTCTTAAAAAAATATCTATATCAACTATTTATAAAAAATTTCAAACAGATAAATAGAAAAAAAAAATAACTACGTTTTATTATATATAAAATTAAAATTATTTACAAAACTAAATACAAACGGAATTAATAACATCCGAATCTTATTTTTAAAGTAACATACGCTTAATTTTTTTATACAAACATTTTATATACATTACTGCAGTTAAATACAGTGTCATCTATATTAATTAAAAGCATTTCATTATGATAATTTTACTTAAAAATAATTAATATGTTAAAAATATAATTTCTATTCAATTATCTTAAAAATAAATGTCATAAAATTCTTTACTATTTAATGAATTTTAATCGAAAATTAAATTAATATTACTATTTTTATTCTATTTTACGTTGCACTTATTTAATTCTAGTATGGAGAAAAATTCAATTAAATTTTTAAAAAAATACTGTCTGTCTAAAATAAATACTGAATGAAATTATAATTAACCAAATCATTTAAAAAATAAAATCGCAAGATTTATGCGAAAATTTAAGTTGAAAAAATAATTTTACTTATCTGAAAGTATACCTAGGGGCTTTATGTGCAAAGTTTAAAAGATGTCTGAAACAGACATGCAAGAAAGGAAAAAGTGAAATCTATAATCCTTCTTCTTCAGATAATTAAAAGTTTCCATAAAAAAAACTTACTTTAAAGTCAGTGAAACAAAAAAATTGAATATGAGAAGTATTAACTAGAATTTAAAGTCTTATTATTTTCAAAGGATTCTTTTAACTCCAGCAGTAAAATAAAATTACCTCCACAAAATTTAAGCTATTTTGATTAAATTACGCAATAATTGTTTTTTAAATCAATAATTTTCGCATTAAAATCTTCGAGTAAAAAAGTTATTGCGTGCATTTAAAAAAATACCTATCGCGAAAGGAAAAAAAAATGCACATAAAAAGTCTCTCGAGCATTTGAAATTCTAGAGTTACTTATTGGTTGGAAAATTTAATAACATTTTGTTTAAATAATTGGAATTTATTCATTTTTATTATCGAAATATTTTTTCCTGACCATTTATATAAAAATATTTTCTGCTAACTGTTCTTGAGTTGTAAATTCATTATAGCAAAAGTAAAATAATATTTCAATTAGCATTTCGAAACAGGTCGATAATGGCACCTGTATATCATCGTGAAATCGGAGAAACGTCACATACCCAATTTATGACCGTCGATGTAACGTTACGTGATGTGGATATGCAATCATATTCACGGGGTTGTTAAATCTTTATGACAGTTTTTAATCCCTTTTGGGACGTTACATTGTGACCATGGAGGCTAACGAAAAAGACAGGCTACCGCGGTGTATCCCAAATGCATTTTTTACAGACCGCTAGAGTGACGGAATGCTTATTTCGTACACCTGCATTGGTGCATTCAAGCATCACGTGACTACAGCGGTCTGTAAAAAAATATACGTGGAATGCACCCCGGTAGCCAGTCTTTTTCGTTAGCCTTGGTGACCATTATGTGAAGTCACAGTGTGATCAACTTGAGAAAGGTAACATTTGCGACTCTTCTGCATTGAGTTGGTCACCACATTATACCCAAATTACACCCGGACTTATTGGGTCGGCTGTTCTATTTCTACAGGCAGTATCCGGATTACTTTCCTGCAATATGGAGGGTTGGCAGTTTTTACCAGTGCCCGATTTGACCTTATTGTTACGGTTGCTTTTTTTAGCCCTCGGTATGATATTTCTTTCTCCCAGCTTATTTTTTTTCCTCTCCAAAAAATAACGTTACCTTACCGAAGCCAGCCGTAAAACAAAGCATTACGATTAAATACCCCATAGCAATTTTTTAAATTTCTAAGCATCGTACATTTTCAATTTTTATACCGTCGTATTGGGAAAGAAATTTACTTTTAAATGCAATTTGTTTGAAAACTGCATCTACATCGATTTTTGAAATATTAATTTTTTTGCAGTTTTTAGAGCCATTTGCTTAATATTGGCAACGGAAGTACTCCATTTCTGTAGAAATAAAGGAAAAATAGTGGTAAAGTAACGTATAGTGATATGGCGTGCATCAATAACATTTTGATCTTTTAAATTCGGCAGTAGTTTTTCTTTTGTAGATAGTAAAAGATCTGGTTCAGATATTACACCACAGCAAGTATTTAAAATTTGATGTGCTTCAACAGAAACAGAAAAAGAGCCTATTGCATTGCAATTTAAAAGAAGTTTTGATTGGCTGGCTGAAGAAACCTCAACAAGTAAATCTGCAGAATGTAGCTTTTTAAATAAGCAGTCATCACCAAACACAGAATGAAATGTTTTTGCAATGAGGAATGGTGAAGTTATTTTAAATGAACTACCTGAGAAACTGTCAGTACGTTTAATTATGAAAAATCGAGTGAATGAAATATTCTGTACGTTTTGTTGCTCTCTACATGGGAGAGAGTTAGAAGGAAATAAATATTTTCCATTCATATTAGAAAATAAAAGTAATTTAGACCACGGCCACACCACCCACTACCGAGACCATCAAGGGGAGGCACATTCGTGCACCAGTGCTAACCAGGGCCCATATGGCTACAAGGCACTCCTATGCCAGTCTCCACCCTTAACAAGATGGCTAGAAAATGCTCGCTCGCTTGATCCCCAGCAAGTGACAAATCAGCTAACCAGCCGATTGATGCATACGGGACAAATATGCACCGCCCGTCTACCTGAAGCAGAGGCCAAAGCAGTGTTTTAGTTTCCCTCAACTGCTAGGATCCCCCTTTCCAAGAACACGGGTCGCCACGCACGGCAAACAAGTGAGTGGTTAACAATTCGCCATTAGTCGATATAGATAGGATTATATCGGCTCATGCAGAATAGCCCTCACCTCCGAAGAGGATACCACAACGAGAGCGAAATCAAGACTAAAGAAAAACAAGAGAAATAAGAGGAAAATGAAAAGAGAAAGATCGCTCAGGTGCGTGTTTCGAAACCCGTGAATACCTAAAGAAGTTATCCCCCTGGGTGCGGGGGGGGCTTAAATGAAAATTTAAGCTATTCATAAACTATATAATTAAACACTGTTTTCAATTTTTGGGTAATGTAAAAGTCTCTTTCGGAAAAATCTCAAAATTAATGCTACTCAATATGCAGTAAATTTAATGAAAAATGAAAATCTTTTTGAAATTCCAAATAATTTTATTACTCATACCACCAACCCCAAGCTTTCATGTTTACAACGGACGCCATAAAATTGTCAAGAAGATTCGACTTGTTGAGCAGTGAATTTTTTTGTAAGTAGTGCCTTAAAATTTATTCACTTATAAAGGGTAACATATCGTCTCAAAGTCATGTTATCTAATCTATTTGTCTAGTGGTTACGGCGCTTGTTAAAACACAAGAAGTGCCGTTATCGAATCCCATTCAAAAATTTAAGTTTGTAAAGGGTCGGATTACACTTTAACACTTGATTACTACCTTGAACCACTAAGATATCAGTCACTCTTTTCTGACTGAAAAGCTGTCTTTGGAGTTCGGGAATATTCCTCGTAATTATCTCTAATGCCATTGGGTATCAGTCTACCATTATTTGCTATGTACATATCGTCATATCACAAATACAAGGAGAAAAAAAAAATGTATTTTAGAATTGCACCGACCGTTTTCGCACAGTTGGAAAATTACTACTCATTTATTTATTTATTTATTGATCTCTATAATTACCGTTTTTATACAGGTTTTTGTTTTTTAGGAGGACACTTATACTTTCAAAACCGATTCCGAAAGTAAAAGAATATTTATAAAAAAATATATATATAAAGAAATATCGAAACAAAATTGAAAACGTAAAAAATGGTCTTTGTCCAGATCGACCTCAGTTATCCAGTGCCAAAAAAGAAATTCAGAAATAAAAAAAAGTTTATAAATATTGAAATGCAAACGAGATATCTTTAAAAAAAAATGTTTGATATTCCTGTCAGTTATACTATTATAGTGTCCTATTACGCTAACAAGTAAGAAAAAAAAATATCATTATTCTGTGATTAACACTGACCGAATAACAGCTGTTTAAAGTTGAAGCCTCTTTTTTCCTGCGAAGTAAGGGTCATTCACAAATCTACTATAAATATAAATAAGCGTCAGATATAAAAAAAATAATAGTTGAGAGTAAAATTAACATTACAAATTAAATTTGAAACCTATTTTCATTCTGATATATAAAAGAAAAGCATTCAAATTGTACTAAAAATATAAATAAAATGAAATATCAGGATTTTTAGGGTTCCGTATTTAAAAAGTTAAAACGGAACCATTATAAGATCACTCCTGTGTCTGTCTATTTGCCTGTCACAGCCACTTTACTTGTAAACTATGGAAAGTGGAAATTTCAAATTGGGGGAAGTAATAAAGACTAATGATCCACATATTTACAGATTATAAAACATTAACAAATATATTTAGGAAAAATGTAGAGGGGCTAATTAAATTACTTGAAAAAAAATCTTTATACATATATTATATATATATTATGGGGAATTCAGTGAGAGCTTTCGGAACGCTGAACTCAAGATTTTTAATTTTAGGCATTATATTTTCAGAGATATCGTCGAAAATGTAGTGCAAAAATATGTTTCCCCCATCTATTTCCGAATCTACTGAAACTAAAATTATGAAAAAACTAGTTGGATGTGCCAATCCCAAAACTTTCTTCTATCTTATACATCTTTATATTTCAAAAACTAGTTACACATGTTAATACTTAAATATTACTAGTTCAATACTATACCAACTTTGATTTTCATCTAAAATTTCTGCTTCAGTCAATTAATCGGACAAAAACGAGTTAATCTATATCATGATATTTGTTAAAATTAATAGTTTTTACTTATTCTGTTTTTATCAGCATTTTGCGAATAGCCGGCTTAGCAGGAACCGAGTTTCTGCCGCTCCACGAGCCGCCGATGGACAACAGAACTACGAAAAATCAAGAAAAGTATACAAAAATCGCTATCACAGAGCTGCTTTACCGCGCAATATTTCCAAATTGAAGGAGGATCTGTTGGCCAAAGCCAAAAGCATGCACAAAAAATTTGGTTCAATTGTATACATAATTTTATACACTTTTCGATGGTACAATAATGAAAATGGCACAGAGATCACAATTATAGCGTCCCCTTCTGGCGGGATTTTTCAAGTTCAGGGAGGACTTGCTTTCCATAGCCAGAAACATACACAAAAAATTTGGTTCAATTACATGTATAATTCATACACTGTTCGATGGTACAATAATGAAAATGGTACAGACATCGCAATTATAGCGCCCCCTTCCGGCGGAATTTTTCCAAATTAAGGAAGGTCTTGCTTGCCATAGCCAAGAACTTAAAAAATTTTTTTGGTTCAATTCTATGCCTAACTTCATAATCTTTTTGATGGTACAATATTCAAAATCGCACAAAAATGGCTATTACAGCGCCCCCTGCCGGCGAGTTTTTTTTTTCAAATTCAGGGAGGACCTGAACCAAAAACTTAAAATAAAAATTTGGTTCAATTCTATGCATAACTTCATACACTTTTTGACGGTACAATGGCGACAGACAGACGGACAAACGGACTGACGGACAGACGGACATTTTCTATAAACATGTTTTTTGTGATCTCTGAGCCCTAAAATGTGTAAATCCGTCGAAAACCGAAAGTCGAAAAAAATTTCGATTACAATACTTTCTTCTACTGAAGATGGATTAAAGTAATTAGAGGTAGTAGAAGTTAATACAAATCTTGCAGGAAAATTATAGCAATTACCCAAGGTCAATTAGTTTTTGAGAAAAGCGCATTTTTCCATTGCACACAAATTTCCATTTGCAGGCATTCAGCAAAAGTGTTGAGGAGCGATTTAGATAACTATCGTAGCCTAAGCATAAAAGCGATCTTGATAATGATTTTCGAAAAAAATCATCGGTAATTAGCAGAGATTTTAACCTTTAAAGACACGGACGGGTTCGGCATACATAATGACTGGGGCACCGTATTCTATGTATCATCAGCTTTTAAAGCATAGATAACAACTTTTGACGAGATATTTGTGTAATATAATGCCCAGTAGCAGTATAAAAGCAATAAACGTGAAAATGTTAAAAACAGAGTAAGTTAATTAGAATTAACTTTATAAATACTATGGGATTCGCGACTAGTTTGCATTGAGTGGCTCTCTCAATACGCCTCCCGTGTCTTTTAAAGTTAATTAAAAACCTATCTGGAAAAACGCGGCACGGACCAAGGCGGAGTTGCAGAGTTGCGATCTCCTTTCGAAGCGCAATAAGCACGATGCCAAGTTTAAACTTTGAACAAGTGTTTTGTTTTAGCTACACTGTAAAAAGAAGATATTATTACAACGCTAAATTTAGTTTTATGAAAGGCCAAATGAAAAATAAATATGCAATATTTCTGTTGTCAATACGGGATTAAGTTCAAAATAAACAGATAAAAATAAGATTAAAAAAAAGAGTTATACAGAATAGCAATATTTGATATTATCTCGGCTTCATATCTCTTTGAACTTTTATGGTATACCCATTTATTCATTTCTATACTCAACCCTGAGATGTTTTTTATAATGTCTTATTATTCTTTTAGCAACAATTGTTTTTAATATAATACATTTAATAATTCACATATTTATTGTACGGAACCGTCTGAGTGCGAGTAATACTCGCAGTTGAACGTTTATTTTTAAATGAAACGTTAAAAAGTAACTGCCGAAATTCTTTACAAAATGATACATGTTTTAAAATGTAATGAGATTATCTAATCTAAAACTTAATAAAAATTAAAGTTATCTTAAAACATGCCTGAAGTGACTACTTTTAGCAACAATCTAGAAACGTACACGCGAAAAAATACCTTGTAATACTTTAAGCATTTTTTGTACGATCCCTTGCATGGTCCATGTCATCTGTGTTTAGATAAGGAAAATTACCATAAGTCATGCAATTCAAAGTATTATAACTCTGCCAATTTTAGTGTTAGATGAATGGGACCTTTTTTGTCTTACTTGTTAGTGTAATAGGAAATTTTTACTAAATATCACTTACAGGACCGTGAGACCATATTAAAATTTAACTTTCGTGACTTTTAAAGAAATGTTTTTATTGATAAAAACGACTTTTTAAATAATATTTTACCTCATTTAAAACATTTTCGTATTTGGAACTATATGTCTATGACTATCGGTTTAGAAATTAGCTATTGGACTCCGTTGAGAGTGAACACCCTGTATTTGTAACTGCTGAAATTGTGTTTCTGAATGCGTTATGGATTTTCTTAATTGTTTGCTTATGCATCACATCCTCTTGCACCTTATTAAACGGTGAGGTTTCATTACAATATTCTGAATGCGTTGGATAATCTATGCTTGACGCATGATTTTAAATTTTTGTTTATCTTTCTCTTTAATACGCATTGGAATTCGAGCCGAAATTTTAAAAAGTTGTAATATTTGGTTTGTAGTGTGTAATTTTAGGTATCTTTCATTACAAAAAGTAAAAAGCGACCTATTGCAGCAGACCGGAGGAAAGCACTTCTGGAAAAATGTTGGTATATTTTCACCGATCACGAACCCCAGACTCCAAAACCACCCTCCGTTCAAATATGATGCACACAGTCACACATATATATGTATATCTGTTTTTTTTTCATGCGATAACTCCCGTATTTATAAAACAATTTGGATGAAATTAATTGCATAGTACATACCAATGCCTCGAACGAGTTCGTTGGCCAGCATCATCTGCCACCTTGTTTCAAAATGACAGCTGTTTAAATTTTTTAATTAAAAATTTTAAAAGCGGTGCAAATAAATTAAAAACTAAAAATATTTATTTAAGAGTTTGACCTTAATACAAGGATTTCGAAGCATCTTTTGTATCATCTTTATCTTAAAAAGTGGCTGAGATATAGGATTATTAATTTTTAGGGTGGCTGACATATTCAAACAATATGATTTTTGCCATGCTGTAACTCTCGTATTTATAAACCGATTTGGATAAGATTAAGTATGTGCAGAGTACATTACATATAAATGTCTCGACCGAGTTCGTTGGTCAGCTTCATCCGCCATCCTTTTTCAAAATGGCGGCCATTAAAAAAAAAAAAGGGTTATTGCCGCGCAATGCTTAAATATTATTAATATCCGTTAGTTTCAAATGCTCGCCAAGCTTGACGACAGTTGGCGGAATATCTCCAAATTTGGCGAGCAACATTAAGTAACCAAAAATGATCCCATTTTGGCTATAGCTTACTAATTTGACGCAATTCTCATTGAAATCCAGTACTGACGAATATTCTCTTGTCGGGTTTGTCGCGTTTTAGCTTCTTAAAATTTGAGTAAAACTAGCTTCGAGAAAAATTTTCAAAATTTTAAAACCAAGAAATATGAAAGCTACATTTTCCTCCTGACACATGCCGAAATGACTTTTTGAATTTCTACTGCATTTTGTATTGTAACCCTTTTTCTTCAGAAGATATAACTTTTCTCTGCAAGAATTAAATTTATCCGAAGAATGAATTATATGAATTGTGTTCACGTGTCCTCGAATAATGTTATAAAAAGATTATAAAAAGAGAAAAAAAATCTTCAGAACAATTCAGACTTAGTAAATCATACAATATTAAATGATGGATGATAAAGTATCGATAATTATTTAAATTCTTTAAAAAAATAATAAAAAATGACTTAAAATTTTCACGGCATACCTGAGGTTCTCTGGCGGTGCATCATTATACCATTTTACGCTCGTTAAGAATCACTGGTATGGCATGTTTGGCACATTATGATTTTTGATCAGTATTTCTTTATACCACGAATCCTGCTCTTGTAGAGTTCGATCCATAAAGCAGTAACAATCATGTTGCTGTTTGTTTGTATAATTAGAAAAAATCTTTATTAATAAATTATTTTACTTTAAATAAATTATGTAAAATTTTCTTTTTGAAAGTATTTAATTTTTACCGGTCTCAAAAGTCAGCTGTACAAAAAAAGATATTTTTAATAGCAACATTGATATTGTGGTTGAAATGTTTTGCTGTTAAGAGAGTGGATCTCTACCGATGTGCCATTATGAAGTGATGCGGCGTAAAATTTTTAAGTTTTATCAGTGTATTAATGGTTAGAAAATGTATAGATAATATTCAGAAATTCATAATGTACAATAGACTATGCCAGTTGCGTCCGTCATAAAACCGCATCATTTTGAGATTTATTTTCTTCTGTGCTTAAAAGTATTCATGGAAATGGTTGTTCATAATAAAATAAACAAAAAATGCAGCCCGAAGGAAAGGTTTTACAGCATGAAATGCAGTAGAAAAAATCACTGAAAAATTATTAAATCTATGCCAATTCAAAATGTCACCTCACCTTCACCCCCTAAAAAGAAGAAACTAAGAAAAGTCAAGTTTATATATCTTAATAAATGTTTAAAATTACCCTTTTTTATTAAAAGTTACGACAAATTATATTGCTTCTTTAAGCTCTGATGATGTGTGTTTGTAAATAAATTAAAAACATATTCTTTGCATATGTTTCTGTCGTCATCATAATTTTAGAGTGCCGTAGAATTTAAACAGTGGCTTTAACTATGACCTATGATAATAAATGCTAAAAAACACCGATTTAGAATATTCCGTAAACACTTTGCAAATTACTTCCCCTCTTGAAAAGTTCAATTTCATTCCAGACTCTTACACTACCATAGTGATATTAATGAATAATTCATAATTAATTATTTTTCTTCCTTCCAAGCTGATATACAATCGAATTTCTTTGAAGTATTTATAAATTACTCAAATTATTTTCTAGAAGATATTTTCGTTGAAAAGTGATTTAATACAAAATGATACTCAATTACAACTGAAATTATATAAGGCATCATTGATTGCTCATCAAGAGAAGTTCATTACCTTGAATGAAGATAAATACTTTCTTTTAAGTTCCCTTTCAATAGTTTTATGAAGTAAATGAATAGGATGGTGGGGTTTATTCTAGACGGGGGTATAAAGAGACGTTCCATAAAAGAGTTCATTGATGTAAAATAAAAAATATTAAAATAACCTTTTAAAAATAAATTTATTATTACTTACTCAATAAAAGGTTATCACGATTCATTCATTCACACAAACGCACACACCCACTTTCTCTCTCACACTCACACACTCTCACACACTCCCCACTATCTCTCATACACACACTCACTTACTCACTTTCATACACCCACCCACCCACTCCCCTTCTCTCTCTCTCTCGCCCACCCACTCTCTTTTTCACACATACACACACACAGAGACACACGCACGCGCATAGTCTTATTAGTCATCTTTCTCAATTCTTTTTTTGGATTCTTTATATTTATCCTTTAGAATTTTTTTTTACTCACAGAAGTAATAATTTATCTTTAAATGGCTATGAAATTCTTAAGGTTTAATTTTTTAGTGTGATGGAAGTAATGAGACTCGTTAATATTTCAAATCACTAGTAAGATCATCAGAATAATAGAAACCATTTTAGTATTCAAATGTAGCAGTTGCTTGCAAAGTTAAAAAAAATAACCGTTTTGTAGTTTAATGAGTATGTGTTTAAAAAAACATTTAATCTGAATAATATATAAAACTAAACAGCCGTATATTAAAACCAGTATTTGCTAAAATTATCAGTTACATTCGAGGCTACAATTTTAATATTTTATGTTTCTAAAATTAATATAAGTGATATTTATTGTTATAGTCATAAATAATGTATAATAATATTTTTTAAAGTTTCATTGTTAAATAATTGTTATCCTATTCAACATTTACTTATTATTATAAAGTGGTAAATAACATAGAAAACTTTTTTCTTTTAAAGTCAGATTCAATAAATATCTTCCCATTATAAAAGACTTAATGCAAATATTTTCTTTGAATATGAAAGACAAATCAAAAAGCGTTTATTTTTAGCATCTAAAGCTTTGATAATTTATTTTATCATGCTGTGATATAACAGATAGTCGATAGTAGTAAATTTTATGTTGACTTTACAGAAATAAGAATTCTTTCTGAATGCTTTTAAAGACCAGACTAAACTTTTCTTCGTACTTTTCCATAAATTTATGCAAAGTATTAGATTTTTAATAAACGTTCTATGGAAATTCTAAATCTGCTTACAATATAATGCAATATTTTACTTATTTTTTTGCATCAACATTCTTATATTCCATCTTGTATCCCTTATTTATTTCTTTTTAAAACTGAAGAATCTTTTCCACGCTAAGTTTAAAAAACAATGAATTTGAATATAAAGAACCTTGCAATTATATTTAAAACGTCTGAAGTACACTCATGTCTAAAATTAAGGTCTAAAGCATGTTTTTCAAAATAATTGGAATAATCTACCAGAAAAATTGATAGAATTTGTAATATATATATTTTGAAGAACGTGTAGTAAATTATCAACCTTCGGTTTAGAAAAAAAAAAAAGTTGTTTAGCGTTAGTGTTTGCAGAACTACTAGAACTAGATCGTTTAAGCATCTAGGCTTTGCTGCCACAAACATTTATTGATACCCTCATGACCAGTATGGGAGCTCGTTGTGAGACTTGTATAGCAGTGCACGCCGGTCACACTCCATATTAGACAGACTTTTCCCGAGATAAATGCTTTATCGCTGATTCATGATTTAACACATTTTGATATACCCTGTTACTTAATTCACAATTAAAATCTTTTCCATATTGTTATGTTGCTACACTGCTCAAAAAAATTAGGGGGGCAAGCAAAAAAGCGAAGAGAACAGTGCAAGACAGCGTGTATGGTCATAAAATGGATAGTACACGTGTATCAATGCGCAATACATAAAAAAGACGCAAAAAATTGTAAGGGAGCTTTTATTCTTTGAAAAGATGAAAAGAACATGAAAAGAGAGTTTGGCGCAACAATTTGGTTTCATGTAAATGATAAAAAAAGGTATTGTTTAGAAATGATGCCAGATTTTTAATATGGCATGTGGTCTCTTCGAACAGCTAAGACTGCTGCACACCTGTTTTCCATGAATGCAATGAGGTTATCGATACGACTTTGGGAAATACTGTTCCACTGACCAAGAATTGCAATCTCCAAGTCCCGAACAGTAAAAGAAGGCCTCGGTCTCGCAGTAATGCGTCGTCTGAGTATCTCCCAAACATGCTCGATCGGATTTGGAGAATGCTGGTCATTCCATACGCTGTATTGTTTTAGATTCAAGCATGTTTTCCACAAGATGAACTGTAAGAAGTCTGGCATTATCATGCATGAAAAAAAGAAATCACTAATTATTGCAACATAAAATACGACATGGGTTCTCAGTATCTCGTGTATTACTTCGGACCGTCAAAATGCCATTCCGAATGATATGCAGGCCCGTACGCCTACCTAAGCTGATAACAGCCAATAACATCAACCCACCTCGTCTGTAATGTGATCTTTCACGAACGAATGTGGGATTATTTTGAGTGCATCTGTCTCTCCATGCCAAAACACATCAGATGTCACACCCAGACTGAATCGGGACTCGTCTGTAAACAGAATTCGACTCCAACAATGTTGCCTCCAAACTCGATGTTCAGTTCCCCACATTCTTTGATCCACACAGTGGCTTGAGTTCAACGGAATACAGACAATTGGCTTACGTGCATAGAGAACACTCTGATGAAGCCTATTTCGGACTGTTTGGCTGGGCACCTTTCGTCCTTTGGTCAAGAACAACTGTGTTTGCAGCGGAGTAGCATTGCCCGATCCGTCTCGACGAGCTGTTAACAGGATATATTGGTCATCAGTTTCTGTGTTAGCACATTGTCGACCTTGCACTTGTCGATGACTACCATTTCATGTGCCTTGGAATCGATTCCACAGCCTTCCATGGACACTTATTGCGACTCCAACAGCGCCCACTACACTTCATTGTATTTCCCCAAATTCGACTGTTCCGGTAACACGCCAAGCCATGGATTGCAGTAAATCATGTTGTTGTGACATTTTCAAGCCCTCTTTTCTCAAAACAGAAGCTGAGCAATTGAATTTTACAACTGAGGTAGTGAAACAGACGTTTCTGCAAAATCCCATTTCTGCACTCATCTCCTTTTCCCAGTTTTTGACGTCATAAACTTTAATTTACATGTGAAGTTTTCTTTGTTTTCTACAGCACTTTAAATTATGGATGCTTTATTTTACGTTACTTATCGGTGTACATATTTGCGTAATTTCCTTAAAATCATGTGCTCCCCTAATTGTTTTGAGCAGTGTATATTCTTTCTCCCATTGTAATATAAAATTGCCAAATTTTGTGGCAACACAGTGAATAGTTCATACGTTTTCTCAGATTTTGTGTTTATGATCTTAATTTTGGATATGAATACTTGAAAACTTGAATTGAAAGTCGATTATGAAATGCTGTTAACATATTTACTTAAACAACATGTAAATTATTTCGTAGAATTCTAAAGTAAAACACATTTTTTTAGCAGCTTAACCTTTGATTAGAGATCATGTTCATGTTTGAAAGATAAACGCAACTAATAAGAATTATTTTAACTTTACATGAATGCAAATTCTTTTTGAATACTGTAAATGCTTTCATTGCTACGCACGAGATACTTCGTCATCCTCAAATGATCGCTATGCACTAGAGACATCTCATTTTTTCAAAAAATATTTGCGATACGCTAAAGGCGGCTAATCTCGTTCTTACATTTGTTCGCTTCACATTTTTTCAACGTCTCCAGCTGATTTTCATCTTTAAAATAAAATACATTTTTTAATCTTTAAATGAAACAACAATATTTTCTTAAAAAAAAATAGAGACGAACGTTAGAAAAAAACCCTAGTCAGAGTAATTACTTAAAATGTTGAATTTATAATAAAAAGAATCTGAATACAAGTTTTGAAACACAAAATAACTACCAAATTAACAGTTAAATTTTAGTTCATGCGGTCTCATAAAAAGAGAATACTTTTAAGCATATTTTTAGAGAACATTTTTGGCAAGGGGAATTTATTTTAAAACTCCGCACTATTTTGTTTCGTCGTAAATTAAACAATGCACTCAAGTAATGCGAGAACTTGAAGTTGCTAACACATTCAGAAAGGTACAGGCTAATACATTTCTGTTAATGCATCCATACATTCACAAATGAATATTCAAATAGACCCCCACCCCAACGATGACAAATTTCTTTCGAATAGGCCAAACGACAAATCTAATTTAAGAATTTGATAACCATTTTTCTTTCATTTTTTTCTGTCTTAACTTTTTGGGATTTTACATTTTTCATTAATAATATGGTTATAATAATATGGTAATAAGCCTACAAATGCTAACCATATTATTAATGAAAAATGTAAAACCCCAAAAAGTTACAAATGGGCCGCTCTAAGAGCCTATATCAATCGAGCTATTGAAATTTGCTCCAATAAAGAATTATTAAGAGAAGAGATTAAGACAATAAAGACCATAGCAAAAACGGCTTGTTTTAAAACCTATATAGTGGGCAAGATATACAAGAAGCGTATTAAAAAACTATCGACCATAACCCCGCAGAAAATGCACGAAGAAATTTTACAAGAGTTATACCGTATGATAAAGGAGCAGCTAATGTGCTTAAAAAGGAATCCACGAAATATAACATTAATATACCAATAAAGCCTAATAGAAATATCTTTCAGAGAATAAGAAATGAAAAAGACCGAATAGATGATATGAAAACTTCGGGAGTATATAGAATCAACCTAAAAAACGAAAATGGGGACGAAAAATGTTATATTGGAGTGACGAAGCGAAGAATAGAAAAAAGAGTAAAAGAGCACAGGGAGGACATAAAGAAAGGAAGACTAACAACAGCTTTAGCAAGGTTCAATGCGGAAGAAAAAGTTGGAAATCGAATGTGAGCGTACTAAAAAATTGGCAAATTATGAAAACTTTAATCATGCCTGAAAGAGAGAGGCCGTAAGGATTGTGAGTGAGAACAATGCGATCAACCGCATGGAACATGCGCTGGTGCAGCAAGATTGGAGAGAAATGATTGCGAAAAGATGCGAATATGGGAAGAAGAGGAGGGGGGATCCGAAGAATGGCCCAGCGGAAAGCGAGTCTGAACCAGTAGAAAATTGAAAATGGTCAAGGGCCGAAATATATTTTTTAAGCACCTTTTATGAAATTACATGTTGAATCTTTATTCATGAAACACAATTAAGTACATTAATGGAAAGTAAAATGTTAAAAAGGTTTAATTTTTATATTATTAAAATAAAACGAAAGGATATTCTGAAATTCGTCTTCTGAATCATCTATAGTATAATAAGTAGATTCTTCAGAATAGGAGTTGTCGAAATAATTTACAACACTTGTTATGCCTCTAAGGACAAGGATCTTAATTTCTTCTACGGTAATGTATGTAATATTTAAATGATGGGATTTGATGACATTCAAATCCGATAAAAGCATAATATTCCATTGTTTTCGTCCTACTGCATTTTAGCGAGAAATCTTCTTGGTACAATTTGATCAATTTGTTGCACAATTCTTGAGAGTCTTCCGACATTTTCCCAATTGGTAATATTGATGAAGCCACGAATAAGTATTCTGGGCATTGAAGTTGGCATATAGAATTAGAAATACAATTCAACGAATTTAAAAGCTGTTTGTGATCAATAATCCACGAAATTGATCAAATGAATGTTAAGAAATCACTTTTAATATGACGTGGAATTGTTTGATCAAATCTTCATCTACTCTCTTTATAAAAGCAGAAATAGTTGCGTTTTGAAAGAATCGGCGAGCTGTACTCTCATCATTTGTGCTTCCCAATCCGGCTTTTGGTTTATCGACGAGAACTCCTAATTGTAAACGAAACCCTTTTTGTAAATTTTGTTTTGCAATTTATTTTTTTTCTTTTCGTCAGGAGTGCGTGCTTGCCATTCCTTTATATCCCGTTTGTATGCCAAATGCAAGCTACACTCAAATCATCTTATATAGGCACATAACGTGGTCATCCCGAATCGTAAATAACCTTCATTCACTTTTAGTTTGAAAATGTCATCAAGTTTATTAAACTGTAATTTTGTAATATATATATGTATTATAAGTGTATTTTTGTGGTGTACATATTATTATATTTTTAAAAACAAGGGGGAAGAAGCAATGTCGTGTAGAAATCTACACAACAAGGCTTGTTATTAATTTAACTAATTAAATAAATTTCGCACGATCCAATAACATTTAAAAATAATTGAATTCTCGGAAAATAATTCTTTAGTAATTAATTTATACAATAAATTAAAATAACATAAAAAATACTCCAAAATTAAAGTATATTAAAATGAATAATTATATAATGCGTAGAAAAAAATAAAAATATATATGTTGTTTGGTATTGGTATGTTTAGAAAAAAATAAGGAATATGAATTGTGAATTTATTTTGTATTAATATTGAAAATAAAACATATCGAATTGTAAATATTTATATGTGCAAAAACAGTGTAATAAAATAAAACTCCCCAAATAAGACCAGACAGAAAATAGGAAATTACAGATAAAGAGATCATTGCTGACGCCAGACATGGAAAGTAAATGTATAGCGAAAGAATAGAAAATTTACGATGTTGAAACAATAAATTTTCTATCAATTAAGATGGTTTTACAACACTCAACGTGGGTGGTGATTCCCATGAGAAACCTGACGCAAGGGGCAAAAATTAAGTTAATGCTATGCAGTGAAAAATAAATTGACACGCCCATAGATAGGGATGTCTAGATTACCAATAAGGGACCAGGACTAGCCTCCAATCAGAACGACAGCTCTGGGTTAATTTAGCCCTCCCAAAAAAAATTGGATCTTGGAAGATGGAATGAGAAAAGATTATTAAGTCTTGTGTCTCGTCCTCAAGAGGTTCTATAGAGTATAAGATGTGATTTCCTCTAAGACCAATCCAGATACTTCGAAATTTTACATAAGTTCCTTCACAGCAAGAAATATTAATGATGGAAATGAATGCTGAGAGCAGACCTATCCTTGTCAAGATATATTGATGAAGATAGCTGAGAGCAGACAAGTCTTTGTCCGGGAAATTAACTGATGCAGAATTTTACAGAAGTATTCACCTGATTTGGAGATGTAAGCTCAGTGGTTAGAGATGAGATGCGAATGCAACGAAGATATGATATATCAGCAGATTTCGCCTATGAAAGTGTACATTGTGGAGATGGAGCTCTAATTTTCATGCGTCACAGAGTGCCTAAAGAAAGTGAAATTGGTTTTTGAAAGATCCCCATGAACTATATATATATATAAAAAGGAACTTTATGCCCCGATGAACTTACTTGTGTTTAGTATTCCATGAACTATGAGTGAACTGTATAATTTGGATGATTACAGAAAAGATCGAAGTCTATTTGGGTGAGAAATTCCTTATATGTATTTCAATATATATTCGTGGCTATTGTTTTCATGTTTTCTTATGATGTGTACATTTAATATTAAGCAACTAATTTTCTAAATTTCCACTAAAGTACATAATCTTATGTCATTGAATATTATGATTGTTTATGATAAAGATTTTAATGATAACGGGAATATTATTTTTCATAAATAAAATTTTGGCAAAAGCCTCATCATCGGATCGTGCTGTGAACAAAAAGGGCAAGCATAAGATAACATAAATTAATAAAAAAAATAAGTAACAAAGTATAATTTTGATGAAAGTTTTGCTGTTCTAATGAGAATGGAACTATGTTATATTCTGATGAAATAGTAGATAATTTGAAAAGATATAAAATATGATATAAAAAATCATATTTGAGTTATGAATTTTATATAAATGAAAATAAAGTTTGCTTATGTATGTATACTTATATGTCTTTCCTTTGAATTCCTTCCTTGTTCCCTTTTAGATAATATTCAAAATTTATGGTATCTAATATTTTGGAATTATTAGAATTGGACGTTTCTCTATGCAACCTACAAGTTCGATATTTCCATTTCAACGTTAAATAAGTCGTCCTTGAGTTATTGCCAAAATTAATTTTATTAAATTTTCTTCTCTCCTAATTTATTAAATAACATTATCCCATTAGATCTTTTCACAACGCAGATCGTGATAACTGTTTCTATTGTACGAACCATTTTACTGTCGCGTGACCCTGTGTGTTATGGCGTCCAAATCGTCACAACATACTAAAATTTAATGGTGCTAATACCAGGTGTTAGTAATGGAATTTAGGACGTAAAATTAAATGGTTGCAATGATTTAACTTATAAAAAAAATTATTATTATTTTCCTCTATTTTTATTTTCAATTACTAACAAAATTATTTTCGTATATTATATAAAAAAATTATTTATGTGTATAACAAAAAGAAAAACTTAGGAAAAGAGTAGTTCAGTTCACAGCACATAATTTAGTACGAACATAACGAGTGATTATTATAATTAATATCTATGAAATGAAATATTGGTGAAAATTTCATATTGTGTTTTATTTATGTGCATGCATGCAGAATATTCAGTGTTATTTCAGTTGAATTTATGCGAAGATATTATTTTACAAATTAGTATGATCTTGAATATAGAGATAGACAATTATATTCTAAAATTGAAAAAATAATAATTTGCAGTGTAGGAAATTTCTGAGAAACTAGGATAGAAGCAAAACAAAATAGAAATTATTCTATTATATATTTGGGAATTGCAGCCGCTAGTAAAATAAGACATAAAAATTAAATCATGACAGGCGGCAGAGGGAAGAGACAAACTTCTCCTGAAAGGGAAACATTTACGATAGGAGTAGATACGTTAGTAAATTCTCTCCAAAATTTTGAAGATAAACCAGACCAAGAAATTACACAATTTTTTGACGAATTTGAAGAATTAGCCGATGCGGCACAATTTCCCGATGATATCAAATTAGCACTTGCAAAATCAAAATTTAAAGGGCAAGCACGGGAAATTATGAAAAATACAACAGAACTTCATAAGGCAAACGACTACAAAACATTCAAAGAAAATTCAATAAAGCAGTTTCAAAAAGAAAAATCTTTCGCCAAAGCGCAATTACAGTTCATTAACGCGAAACAAACAGCCAATCAAACGATTGAGGAATTTATTAAAAAATTCAATATTGAGGCACAAAAATATTTAGCTTTATCGGGACACGAAAAAAAATGGAGCAAAAGAACTGCTTGAAACGATGAAATTAACAAAATACCTCGAGGCGTTAAGACCAGACATTTCTTTCGAATTAAAGAAAGATCCTCCAACAAAATTCGACGATGCTGTTAGACGGGCCAAGAACATCGAAATAGCAATAAACGGAAAATGCGCAGGCGAAATGAACAACTTAACAGAAACTAGTGAAAAAAAATTGTATGAGGCACTAATCAATATGGCCCAAGATCAAAAAACTGAAATACAAGAACTAAAGAAACTGATAAATAATTTAAAGCTTGAGACACATGAAAACAAACAAAACGGAGGGGAAATTAATCACATCACCCAACAATTCTGTCACATATGCAACAAAGCAAACCACCAAACACAACATTGTTTTTTCAATAAAAGAAGCGAAAATTTCGTACAACCTAGGGGAGCTCAACAAAATAATGTTAGGCCAAGATTTCCAAGGAACTACTACACAAATTACAATTATAAAAATTTCCAAAGAACCCCACAAAATTATATGCCGAATTTTCAAAATCCACAAAATTTCAATTACATAAGACCACATTATAATCAGCTTCGACCAAATTATATGAACAATGGGATGCCCAATTGGCATAATGAATACCAACACCTGATAGGACAAAATCAAATGCACCAAGGGAATTATAATTATCAAAACACTGTCCCAATCCAAAATGCTGATTTTACACAGGGGAATAATGAACAAATTCAATATACAGGGCAACACCAAGGCGTCACAAATATACAAAACGGGCAAAAGAATTTTTCTCAACCACCTAATGATAGAAATAAAGAAACGCAGCCCACTATTACCTTCCCAAGTGAAAATCAACAGAGAAGGGGTAGACAAAATACCAGAGGAAAAAGAGGACACCATCATTTAAACCGATAAAAGGGCCTCAAAATTTAGCACAAGTGCAAACCCGTAGGTCCATATTAAAAGAAAAACAGGGTTATAATATAAAAACAAAATTTAACAAAAAATTGAAAAAAAAGAAACATGAACATGTGAAAAAAAACGTGTTTGAGGCTAAGGAAAATCAAAATTCTAAGGTTCAAGAAAAATTGATAGCAAGTTGCAACTCAGGAAGAAACAATGAGTTACCAATATGGAATTTAAAGATAAAAAAGGAACTAATTATACCCAGTTTAGTAGATAGTGGAGAAAGTATTAGCCTATTGTCACCAGAAATTTTTGAAAAAATAAAACAGACAGATATAAAAATTAAATATTTAGCCAATTCAATTAAAATTACAACTTTGTCAAATAAAACGATTCCGTTCAAAAACTGCGTAAAATTTAAATTTAAAAATGAGAATAATTTCCTAAATGGGACATTTTATGTCACAAAAGAAGAATTTGATCGCGATTACAAGATTATTTTTGATATGATTTTTTTAAAAGTAACAAAATAATCATGGACTTGGAAAACAACATTTTAAAAATTAACAATACGGTAATTAAATTAAATTCCAATGAAAATCAATTTACAGAAGCTAACAGGATTCACAAAACACAACAAAATGACAATTTTCAAACTGTACCTAAACAAATTAATTCTAATGATCATTATAATTCTAAAAATAACATAAGAGCATTTGTAGAAAACAAAATTACTCTAAGGCCTAAAGAATCGAAATTAGTAAATTTAATTTTCGACGGAGTTTTAGAAAAAGACCAACAATTCTTTTTTCAACCCAAATACAATAATAAAAAATTAGCAATTCAGAATTCTGTTCATAAAAGTAAAGAATCCGACAATAATTCATTTCGAATTATAGAACAGAATCTCTCCAACAAATATTTAAAATTATACAAGGATCAAGAAATGGGGAAGATTACAACTGATTTTTTTATTAAAGAACAAAATGAAACAAATACTGACAGTATTTATGAAGTTAACAATTTAAATATAACACAAATTAGAGAATTGCGAAGAAAGGAATTCTCAAGAGAGGATTTCAAAGTAGATAATTTACCACCGAAGGTGCAAAAGGAAGTTTTGGATATTGTAATGAGACATGCGACAGCATTCAGTAAATCTTATAAAATGCTAGGAGCGACGGATGTAATTAAACATAAAATTAAATTACAGCATAACTTTCCGATCCAAACCAAACCTTTTAAATTAGCACACGATATAAAGAAGAGTGCAGAAAAAGAAATAAGAGATCTATTAGACGCAGGTATTATAGAACATACGAATTCCAGCTATGCATTTCCAGTAATTTTCGTAAAAATAAATTCCACATCAAAAACTAACGACAAAAATTTAATCAAGTAAGATTGGTTTTAGATTTTAGATCGCTTAATGATATAGTAGAGAGCGACACATATCCTGTGCCAAATACAAAAAAGATTTTACAAAGCATGTCAGGAAAGAAAATATACACGGTGTTAGATTTACATTCAGCGTTTTTTCAAATCAAGCTGAGGGAAGAAGACAAGCACAAATTGGCTTTCGTTACGGAAAACAATTACTTTCAAATGACTCGTTTAGCATTCGGATTAAAATTTTCGACGAATTTATTTGCTCGCTTAATGGACATAGTTCTAAGTGACTTAAAAGAAAAATACGACATTGAATATTTCATCGATGATATCCTTCTTGGAGCTCAAAATATAGAACAAATGCACGAAATACTTGAAGAAGTACTAAAAAGATTGGAAAAATTCAATTTGACTATTGAACCTACAAAACTAAAACTATATATGCCGGAAATACAATTTTTAGGCTATAAAATTAGCAAAAAGGGATACGCACTCTCAGAAAAAATATAAAGAAAATTACCAATTTTGCAAGACCCACATCTCAAAAACTGGTGAGAGCATTCATAGGTCTATGCACATATTTTAAATCGACCATACAAAATTATGCGGAAATTATTTCACCTCTGATAGATCTTACGAGGAGTAACCAAAAATTCAGATGGAATGAAAGAGCACAACATTCATCTGAAAAAAATACAAAAAATAATAATGACGCAACCTACAATTCACCCGCCAGATTACACAAAAACTTTCTATGTAATCACAGATGGATCCAAGATCGCAACATAAGGTATATTGGCACAAAAGCAAGGTGATAAAATGATACCAATTGAATTTACAGGAAGAAAGTTAAGAGAGTCAGAAAAAAAATCTAAGCTTGCAAATTGAGCTATTGGCGATCTACGAAACTATTACATATTTTCGGAATATATTATTAGGAAAAAAATTTATATTACTGACCGATTCAAAAGCCCTAACGTACCATTTACAGTTAGAAAAACAGCCTGAGATTGTTGCAAGATGGTTACTTAAACTCCAAGACTACGACTATGAGATATCTCACATTTCTGGAAATAACAATCCAGCAGATTTCAATAGTCGTTGCTTACACAATTTAACAATTGCAGATAATCTAAATAAACACCTTTTCACGGTGAATAAAAATTTAACTAAGGATAATATAAAAGAAGAACAGATGAAAGACCCTAAACTAACAGAAATTATAGAAGCTTTAAAGCAACAAAGAAAGGTAAAAAAATACGAAAAGTATTGTTTGAATAAAGATGGAATATTAATTTTGAAAAATGCACAAAATTCAAGTAACGAGGAATCGTACATTGCACCGCAAAGCTTGAAAGATGCCATCATAAAAAGCGCACATGTACCGCATTTTGCTTTTCTAAAAACTTATGGAATAATAAAAGAAAGATTTTTCTGGTATAGAATGTATCAGGAGATAAAAACATTCTGTACAAAGTGTACAACATACAATACTTTTAAGACACATAAAACAATCAAGATACCATTGAAAACAATGGACAAAAATTATCTCCCAGGGGAGAAAATAACAACTGATATTATGGGACCTTTACCTGTGTCATTAAACAGGAACAAATATATCTTAACTGTAATAGATACAGCTACACGTTTTCTACAGGCATTCCCACTCAGATCGACAGACACTAAGGTCATAATTAAGGCTTTAAATCAATATTTTAGTGCCTACGGATTGGCAAAGTTTCTAGCGAGTGATAATGGACCCTATTTCAGGTCAAAAGACTTCAAAGACTATATGGAAAATCTAAATATAGAGTTAATTACGTCAAGCATTTATAAACCATCCTCGCAGGGCATTCTTGAACGTACCCACAGGGACTTAAAGAGTTCCATCGCATCCATGTGTACTAAAACGTACGAATGGGACATTAGACTTCCATATTTTTTACTTATGCACAATTCAACCAAACATCGTATAACTAATTTCACACCAAGCATGTTATTTTTCGCAAGAGAAATAAAAACACCTTTTATGAATTTTACAGAGCATAAAATGGATTCTTACAGCACTTATGTGCAAAGGAAGTTATCACACATGCATGAAATTAGGAGACGAGTTCTCATAAATCAACAAAAGGCGGATGAGGACTTGAACAAAAATTCAAAAGTTAAACACAAACAATTAAACGTAGGAGACGAAGTATACTTAAAATTACTAATCAAACCCAAAACTTTAAACCAAAAATTTCAGGACCATATTATGTTGAAAGAATTTTCCGCAACGACAATTACCTTATAAAAAATAAGGACAAACCGGATTTGAAACCAGTTACTATTCACATTTCAAAATTATTTGCGCCCAACATTGCAAAAAAAAAAAAAATAAAAGACACGTGTAGAAATTTTATAGAAAATAATGTTGTTGGTACTAAAAATAAATTGATAAAAATATGAAAAAGCATAAAAATCAATTTAAAATTCGGTTTCCCTCAAAAGCAAAGCAAAATTTAACACAGGGGTACGAATAATGACCAAAATATTTAAAGATAAAACATATTTTGCAAAATTATGCACCCATAAAAGGAAGTCATTTTAAAAGTATTAACTCAAGTACATTGGAAAGTAAACAAAAACATAAAATAACATCATATTTTGACAAAGATATGGGAATAAATCTTTCAAAAAAAATAAAATAAATTAATTAATTAATTAAAAAAAGTAAAAATAAAATATTTTCGTACAATTTCCCACAAAAACAAAATAGTAAAATATACACAAAGAGAATTCGATTATATAATACACAAGTAAAACAAAATCTCTATTCATTAAATTAACAAGAAACTGTATTTTGCGTATATAATGAAGGCCGCATTGAAAACGCGCGAGAGGGGCGCTATGTACGAGCATCTCAAAAAGAGAGAAAGATGCAGGAAGATGTATATAGCTAGGAGAAAGGATGAGGCGGATAAAAACCCTTTTCCCACGAGGCAGCGGAATTAACCCTACACCCACTTTTTCTCTCTTCTGGTTACCAGAGGAAATAAGCCCGGAGTAAACGCGTTCCCATAGAAACGGAAGAACATGCAGGGGAAAAGTGAAATCGAAACAAGTGCTTTACTCAAAACTTGTTCTGGGCAAGGGACGGCCTTGAAACTAGCTGTTTTCAGCAAGAGCTCAAAAACGGAGCGAGGGTGTTTAGGAGAATTGGAGTAACACGTATCTTGCAGCTCAGAGAAGTGAGAAAATAAAACTCATTTTCTAACGAAACCCACTCACCACTTTCGGAGAACCGGTTAGGGTCAAAATGGGATATGCAATGGAGCAGATCGCTAGGGAAAAAAATAAATAAAAAGATAAATAAATGTTTTTCTCACCGAGCTGGTATTGAAGTCGAATTGAAGACTACGACTTTCGCCAGTTATAGAGGGCATACTCTAAGCTGAATAAAAAAGACTGTTGTTGTGAGCTGGCTGCGGGCTTACGTTGAGTCGGGCAGCCATGTTGTTTCACATGGGCGGTTCTGGAGAACAGCGAATTCTTTCAGCGATGGAAAACTTTCTGGGACGCACGATAGGAATGAAGGGGCAATTTGAGTAGCCAACACAGCTAAATAATTGAATGACAAAATTAATATTGAATTGCATATTAATTACAATGGCTAGAAAAGAAATATTTTGAGTGAGTAAAAATGAAGCGTAACATAAGTATTATCCTGGAAAATAAAAATTAGAAAAAAATATTAATAAAAAAAATAGAAAAACGGAAAACAGGGTATATATAATTTATATGTTTACACTTCAAAATTGTTTTGACGTATTTCAAAACATGTCGGAAAAATATTTGGATCGCTAGTGATAAACAAAAACACATACTTACTTCAAAGAGGACTAAATATATATATATATATATATATATATATATATAAACTTGACATATTTAACAAAAAAAAAAGAAAAATTTTGTTGTACAAAATATAAAAAACGGTCACTTTGGAGATAAATAAGTAGAAATTAGCAACACTGGATGGAAAATGTATTTTCCATTAGACATATTTTAAAATATTCACAAAATGTTATGACTTTGACACGAAAATGAAACATTATGAAACACACATGGACATAAATTATGCAAATAATTTAAAATTGTTATGTCACGGAAGCACTTTTAAATATGGCATTTATTTTGATTACCATATTTATGACACAAAATTGATTAAATTGTATATAATTTATACAACATTCCGCACTCTTTGTAAATAAAAACGATTTAAGACACCATTTATCAGAAAATAAAAATTTTCTACACATTGCTACCAATTATAAAAAGAAAAATCAAGTAGTAATTGGGAAAATGTAAACAAAGAGTAATTGTGTAAAATTGCTAAAAATTTATGAAAATAAAAGATTAAACATTACATAAATCTGAAAAATAATACATAAATAAGTAAACAAATTAATACATATATTAAAATAAACATTACAGACTCATTTAGGTAAATAAATAAAATGGATGACCACAGAAGGGTTCAAAAATGAAAAGCCCACCGTTTGTAAACAACAGTATAAGGCAAAACCTGCAAGTCGTATGTAAAACCTTTAAAATTCACAACCACAGAGTAATTTGAATATAATAATGTTTGAAAAAACTGTGATAATCGCATGGAAATACGTTATATTCCATGGAAAGTGTCATTTTGATTGCGGGTCGATTGGATGACATTGCGCAAGATATTTTCATGGGATTGTACACGGATTTTTCAGTATCGAAGCAAAATAGAAAAAAAACACATACCTAAATTAATATATTAATGTAATAAATAAACCATATTATACCTAAAATTCAAAAATTATATATGATAAATTTGCAACAAAACCTTAACGGAACGGAAAATAATATATAAAAATTTATTAACTTTATGGTGTTCGAATGAAAACATATTCGAAAATAAACGGAAACAAGAAAATAAAAATATTGTAGATGAATTATTACAACATACATTAAAAATTTCACAATGTATAAATATAAATAAATAAATAAATACAACGGATGCATAGTAATTTGGGAATCCATCGAACAATTAAATAAATATAAAACGGCAAAATGAGCATGGAACGGCATATTAAAATACTATATTTACCGCTAATATAGCAGTGAATAGAGGGTACCATCTTTTCATTACTTATGTTAGAAAACAGTAGTTTAAAATACAAAAAAAAAATTACTCATTAGATGTCACACAAAATTCTAATTGAGTCATATGACGCACAGTAGCATATTTTAATAAAATTCAAACCAAAGAAAATCGGTAGGAGTTTCGGATTAAAACATTTCACAAACATAAAAAATATACAAAATAACACATTGGAAAGGATACGTTTTACGAAAAAGAAAAATTTGTTTTCAATAACATAGTTTATATAATGACGCACGAAAACCACACTGTGTGCACACGGAAGAAAGCATAATATAAATTGTGAAATAAAATCAAAATATATAAAAAATACACATGTGTCAGAAGAAAATTACAAAATATTATAATATAAATACTGCGGGGAAAAATAAAAAGGATACATTTAAGACTCCTAAAAATAAAGAAACAAAAAAAAAACCACACATATGGACTATTAAGGCATATGAAAGTAAAATATAGTAGGTAAGGAAAATATTTTTAAAATTTAAGAACAATCACGGTATGAAAATAAATTATTGTTACGTGAGAGACCATCTGGAAAGCACGCTCATAATGGGGAGAAAATGGCGAGCAGTGTCCGACATGATATCTGATAAAAAAAAGGAATTGTTTATAGGACATTGTTAACCCTCCGTCTACCAGACGGGTCCAATGGGCCCGATGGGTACATTCGAAATATTTATTCTAACCAGAAATTTCTTTAAAATAAACTAAATGTGTAAACCAGACAATAATGAGTTAAGTAAATAAGGTCCATAGTTTTAAATAAGAATTCTGATGTGCAATATTTTTATAAAACTTGAGTAAAATTTTCGGTAGTTCTAGGGTTAAGAATAAGGAACGATAAACTATATAAATAACAACAGTTATTAGATAGTACTAAAATCTTCGGATTTTAAAATGAATGACACTTACCTTATGCAGTGTAGAGATATTATCCAATATTATAAAACACACAATATAAACAGATCTCGCACTTTTATAAAGCCATTCAGCGGGTAAAAAAAGTGATTACTAAGTTCACAGACGCGATAACGAGTAAACCTGTTTGGCATGATAGAACTGACCAGTACGTCTTGTTCTGAGATTATTATCACTGTCAAGGACACATGGAGACCACTATAATAGGATTTTATAAGGGATTTTTGGCACATTTTCTCCGAGGAGAAAATTTTAAGTGGATATTCCGCATTTAGATGCGGGGATGAAAATACATCCTTAGAAAAAAAAATTTCAAGCAGAGCGCGATGTACATATATATTTACGCACTTTGGTTTATATTTTTTTTTGTAAAAACATAGTTCTACGTAATATCCACACTGTAGGTATGTAGATAGCGCATATTTTTATTTTATGGCCAAAATTTTTGAAGTAAACTTTATTACCTACAAGCTGCATGATTGTACATATTTTTAGAGATTTCAGTATGCGTAGCATTCAAAAAAAAAAAATTAGTGGACAATGTTGACTAAAATTAATATAGCATTTTTGCAGTATTTTGATATTGAAATAGCCATTTTATATTGGAATAAATATTTCTCACCTATGCAATAAAGAAAATGTATATACTATTTTATATTTTGTATTATATTATTCAAGTGTACTTACAGGGTTATGATGAACAATCTCAAGAACTTACTATATATATCAGGTTTGATTGATATTTTGTAATATATATATGTATTATAAGTGTATTTTTGTGGTGTACATATTATTATATTTTTAAAAACAAGGGGGAAGAAGCAATGTCGTGTAGAAATCTACACAACAAGGCTTGTTATTAATTTAACTAATTAAATAATTTTCGCACGATCCAATAACATTTAAAAATAATTGAATTCTCGGAAAATAATTCTTTAGTAATTAATTTATACAATAAATTAAAATAACATAAAAAATACTCCAAAATTAAAGTATATTAAAATGAATAATTATATAATGCGTAGAAAAAAATAAAAATATATATGTTGTTTCGTATTGGTATGTTTAGAAAAAAATAAGGAATATGAATTGTGAATTTATTTTGTATTAATATTGAAAATAAAACATATCGAATTGTAAATATTTATATGTGCAAAAACAGTGTAATAAAATAAAACTCTCCAAATAAGACCAGACAGAAAATAGGAAATTACAGATAAAGAGATCATTGCTGACGCCAGACATGGAAAGTAAATGTATAGCGAAAGAATAGAAAATTTACGATGTTGAAACAATAAATTTTCTATCATTTAAGATGGTTTTACAACACTCAACGTGGGTGGTGATTCCCATGAGAAACCTGACGCAAGGGGCAAAAATTAAGTTAATGCTATGCAGTGAAAAATAAATTGACACGCCCATAGATAGGGATGTCTAGATTACCAATAAGGGACCAGGACTAGCCTCCAATCAGAACGACAGCTCTGGGTTAATTTAGCCCTCCCAAAAAAATTGGATCTTGGAAGATGGAATGAGAAAAGATTATTAAGTCTTGTGTCTCGTCCTCAAGAGGTTCTATAGAGTATAAGATGTGATTTCCTCTAAGACCAATCCAGATACTTCGAAATTTTACATAAGTTCCTTCACAGCAAGAAATATTAATGATGGAAATGAATGCTGAGAGCAGACCTATCCTTGTCAAGATATATTGATGAAGATAGCTGAGAGCAGACAAGTCTTTGTCCGGGAAATTAACTGATGCAGAATTTTACAGAAGTATTCACCTGATTTGGAGATGTAAGCTCAGTGGTTAGTGATGAGATGCGAATGCAACGAAGATATGATATATCAGCAGATTTCGCCTATGAAAGTGTACATTGTGGAGATGGAGCTCTAATTTTCATGCGTCACATAGTGCCTAAAGAAAGTGAAATTGGTTTTTGAAAGATCCCCATGAACTATATATATATATATAAAGGAACTTTATGCCCCGATGAACTTACTTGTGTTTAGTATTCCATGAACTATGAGTGAACTGTATAATTTGGATGATTACAGAAAAGATCGAAGTCTATTTGGGTGAGAAATTCCTTATATTTATTTCAATATATATTAGTGGCTATTGATTTCATGTTTTCTTATGATGTGTACATTTAATATTAAGCAACTAATTTTCTAAATTTCCACTAAAGTACATAATCTTATGTCATTGAATATTATGATTGTTTATGATAAAGATTTTAATGATAACGGGAATATTATTTTTCATAAATAAAATTTTGGCAAAAGCCCCATCATCGGATCGTACTGTGAACAAAAAGGGCAAGCATAAGATAACATAAATTAATAAAAAAAAATAAGTAACAAAGTATAATTTTGATGAAAGTTTTGCTGTTCTAATGAGAATGGAAATATGTTATATTCTGATAAAATAGTAGATAATTTGACAAGATATAAAATATGATATAAAAAATCATATTTGAGTTATGAATTTTATATAAATGAAAATAAAGTTTGTTTATGTATGTATACTTATATGTCTTTCCTTTGAATTCCTTCCTTGTTCCCTTTTAGATAATATTCATAATTTATGGTATCTAATATTTTGGAATTATTAGAACTGGACGTTTCTCTATGCAACCTACAAGTTCGATATTTCCATTTCAACGTTAAATAAGTCGTCCTTGAGTTATTGCCAAAATTAATTTTATTCCAAAATTTTCTTATCTCCTAATTTATTAAATAACATTATCCCATTAGATCTTTTCACAACGCAGATCGGGATAACTGTTTCTATTGTACGAACCATTGTACTGTCGCGTGACCCCGTGTGTTATGGCGTCCAAATCGTCACAACATACTAAAATTTAATGGTGCTAATACCAGGTGTTAGTAGTGGAATTTAGGACGTAAAATTAAATGGTTGCAATGATTTAACTTATAAAAAAAATTATTATTATTTTCCTCTATTTTTATTTTTCTTTTCAATTACTAACAAAATTATTTTCGTATGTTATATAAAAAAATTATTTATGTGTATAACAAAAAGAAAAACTAAGGAAAAGAGTAGTTCAGTTCACAGTACATAATTTAGTACGAACATAACGAGTGATTATTATAATTAATATCTATGAAAGGAAATATTGGTGAAAATTTCATATTGTGTTTTATTTATGTGCATGCATGCAGAATATTCAGTGTTATTTCAGTAGAATTTATGCGAAAATATTATTTTACAAATTAGTATGATCTTGAAAATAGAGATAGACAATTATATTCTAAAATTGAAAAAATAATAATTTGCAGTGTAGGAAATTTCTGAGAAACTAGGATAGAAGCAAAACAAAATAGAAATTATTCTATTATATATTTGGGAATTGCAGCCGCTAGGAAAATAAGGCATAAAAATTAAATCATGACAGGCGGCAGAGGGAAGAGACAAACCTCTCCTGAAAGGGAAACATTTACGATAGGAGTAGATACGTTAATAAATTCTCTCCAAAATTTTGAAGATAAACCAGACCAAGAAATTACACAATTTTTTGACGAATTTGAAGAATTAGCCGATGCGGCAAAATTTCCCGATGATATCAAATTAGCACTTGCAAAATCAAAATTTAAAGGGCAAGCACGGGAAATTATGAAAAATACAACAGAACTTCATAAGGCAAACGACTACAAAACATTCAAAGAAAATTCAATAAAGCAGTTTCAAAAAGAAAAATCTTTCGCAAAAGCGCAATTACAGTTCATTAACGCGAAACAAACAGCCAATCAAACGATTGAGGAATTTACTAAAAAATTCAATATTGAGGCACAAAAATATTTAGCTTTATCGGGACACGAAAAGAAATGGAGCAAAAGAACTGCTTGAAACGATGAAATTAACAAAATACCTCGAGGCGTTAAGACCAGACATTTCTTTCGAATTAAAGAAAGATCCTCCAACAAAATTCGACGATGCTGTTAGACGGGCCAAGAACATCGAAATAGCAATAAACGGAAATTGCGCAGGCGAAATGAACAACTTAACAGAAACTAGTGAAAAAAAATTGTATGAGGCACTAATCAATATGGCCCAAGATCAAAAAACTGAAATACAAGAACTAAAGAAACAGATAAATAATTTAAAGCTTGAGACACATGAAAACAAACAAAACGGAGGGGAAATTAATCACATCACCCAACAATTCTGTCACATATGCAACAAAGCAAACCACCAAACACAACATTGTTTTTTCAATAAAAGAAGCGAAAATTTCGTACAACCTAGGGGAGCTCAACAAAATAATGTTAGGCCAAGATTTCCAAGGAACTACTACACAAATTACAATTATAAAAATTTCCAAAGAACCCCACAAAATTATATGCCGAATTTTCAAAATCCACAAAATTTCAATTACATAAGACCACATTATAATCAGCTTCGACCAAATTATATGAACAATGGGATGCCCAATTGGCATAATGAATGCCAACACCTGATAGGACAAAATCAAATGCACCAAGGGAATTATAATTATCAAAACACTGTCCCAATCCAAAATGCTGATTTTACACAGGGGAATAATGCACAAATTCAATATACAGGGCAACACCAAGGCGTCACAAATATACAAAACGAGCAAAACAATTTTTCTCAACCACCTAATGATAGAAATAAAGAAACACAGCCCACTATTACCTTCCCAAGTGAAAATCAACAGAGAAGGGGTAGACAAAATACCAGAGGAAAAAGAGGACACCATCATTTAAACCGATAAGAGGGCCTCAAAATTTAGCACAAGTGCAAACCCGTAGGTCCCGCATATTAAAAGAAAAACAGGGTTATAATATAAAAACAAAATTTAACAAAAAATTGAAAAAAAAGAAACATGAACATGTGAAAAAAACGTGTTTGAGGCTAAGGAAAATCAAAATTCTAAGGTTAAAGAAAAATTGATAGCAAGTTGCAACTCAGGAAGAAACAATGAGTTACCAATATGGAATTTAAAGATAAAAAAGGAACTAATTATACCCAGTTTAGTAGATAGTGGAGAAAGTATTAGCCTATTGTCACCAGAAATTTTTGAAAAAATAAAACAGACAGATATAAAAATTAAATATTTAGCCAATTCAATTAAAATTACAACTTTGTCAAATAAAACGATTCCGTTCAAAAACTGCGTAAAATTTAAATTTAAAAATGAGAATAATTTCCTAAATGGGACATTTTATGTCACAAAAGAAGAATTTGATCGCGATTACAAGATTATTTTAGGATATGATTTTTTAAAAAGTAACAAAATAATCATGGACTTGGAAAACAACATTTTAAAAATTAACAACACGGTAATTAAATTAAATTCCAATGAAAATCAATTTACAGAAGCTAACAGGATTCACAAAACACAACAAAATGACAATTTTCAAACCGTACCTAAACAAATTAATTCTAATGATCACTATAATTCTAAAAATAACATAAGAGCATTTGTAGAAAACAAAATTACTCTAAGGCCTAAAGAATCGAAATTAGTAAATTTAATTTTCGACGGAGTTTTAGAAAAAGACCAACAATTCTTTTTTCAACCCAAATACAATAATAAAAAATTAGCAATTCAGAATTCTGTTCATAAAAGTAAAGAATCCGACAATAATTCATTTCGAATTATAGTACAGAATCTCTCCAACAAATATTTAAAATTATACAAGGATCAAGAAATGGGGAAGATTACAACTGATTTTTCTATTAAAGAACAAAATGAAACAAATACTGACAGTATTTATGAAGTTAACAATTTAAATATAACACAAATTAGAGAATTGCGAAGAAAGGAATTGTCAAGAGAGGATTTCAAAGTAGATCATTTACCACCGAAGGTGCAAAAGGAAGTTTTGGATATTGTAATGAGACATGCGACAGCATTCAGTAAATCTTATAAAACGCTAGGAGCGACGGATGTAATTAAACATAAAATTAAATTACAGCATGACTTTCCGATCCAAACCAAACCTTTTAAATTAGCACACGATATAAAGAAGAGTGCAGAAAAAGAAATAAGAGATCTATTAGACGCAGGTATTATAGAACATACGAATTCCAGCTATGCATTTCCAGTAATTTTCGTAAAAAAAAATTCCACATCAAAAACTAACGGCAAAAATTTAATCAAGTAAGATTGGCTTTAGATTTTAGATCGCTTAATGATGTAGTAGAGAGCGACACATATCCTGTGCCAAATACAAAAAAAGATTTTACAAAGCATGTCAGGAAAGAAAATATACACGGTGTTAGATTTACATTCAGCGTTTTTCAAATCTAGCTGAGGGAAGAAGACAAGCACAAATTGGCTTTCGTTACGGAAAACAATTACTTTCAAATGACTCGTTTAGCATTCGGATTAAAATTTTCGACGAATTTATTTGCTCGCTTAATGGACATAGCTCTAAGTGACTTAAAAGAAAAATACGACATTGAATATTTCATCGATGATATCCTTCTTGGAGCTCAAAATATAGAACAAATGCACGAAATACTTGAAGAAGTACTAAAAAGATTGGAAAAATTCAATTTGACTATTGAACCTACAAAACTAAAACTATATATGCCGGAAATAGAATTTTTAGGCTATAAAATTAGCGAAAAGGGATACGCACCCTCAGAAAAAAATATAAAGAAAATTACCAATTTTGCAAGACCCACATCTCAAAAACTGGTGAGAGCATTCATAGGTCTATGCACATATTTTAAATCGACCATACAAAATTATGCGGAAATTATTTCACCTCTGACTGATCTTACGAGGAGTAACCAAAAATTCAGATGGAATGAAAAAGCACAACATTCATTTGAAAAAATACAAAAAATAATAATGACGCAACCTACAATTCACCCGCCAGATTACACAAAAACTTTCTATGTAATCACAGATGGATCCAAGATCGCAACATAAGGTATATTGGCACAAAAGCAAGGTGATAAAATGATACCAATTGAATTTACAGGAAGAAAGTTAAGAGAGTCAGAAAAAAAAATCTAAGCTTGCAAATTGAGCTATTGGCGATCTACGAAACTATTACATATTTTCGGAATATATTATTAGGAAAAAAATTTATATTACTGACCGATTCAAAAGCCCTAACGTACCATTTACAGTTAGAAAAACAGCCTGAGATTGTTGCAAGATGGTTACTTAAACTCCAAGACTACGACTATGAGATATCTCACATTTCTGGAAATAACAATCCAGCAGATTTCAATAGTCGTTGCTTACACAATTTAACAATTGCAGATAATCTAAATAAACACCTTTTCACGGTGAATAAAAATTTAACTGAGGATAATATAAAAAAAGAACAGATGAAAGACCCTAAACTAACAGAAATTATAGAAGCTTTAAAGCAACAAAGAAAGGTAAAAAAATACGAAAAGTATTGTTTGAATATAGATGGAATATTAATTTTGAAAAATGCACAAAATTCAAGTAACGAGGAATGGTACATTGCACCGCAAAGCTTGAAAGATGACATCATAAAAAGCGCACATGTACCGCATTTTGCTTTTCTAAAAACTTATGGAATAATAAAAGAAAGATTTTTCTGGTATAGAATGTATCAGGAGATAAAAACATTCTGTACAAAGTGTACAACATGCAATACTTTTAAGAACATAAAACAATCAAGATACCATTGAAAACAATGGACAAAAATTATCTCCCAGGGGAGAAAATAACAACTGATATTATGGGACCTTTGCCTGTGTCATTAAACAGGAACAAATATATCTTAACTGTAATAGATACAGCTACACGTTTTCTACAGGCATTCCCACTCAGATCGACAGACACTAAGGTCATAATTAAGGCTTTAAATCAATATTTTAGTGCCTACGGATTGGCAAAACTTCTAGCGAGTGATAATGGACCCAAAGACTTCAAAGACTATATGGAAAATCTAAATATAGAGTTAATTACGTCAAGCATTTATAAACCATTCTCGCAGGGCATTCTTGAACGTACCCACAGGGACTTAAAGAGTTCCATCGCATCCATGTGTACTAAAACGTACGAATGGGACATTAGACTTCCATATTTTTTACTTATGCACAATTCAACCAAACATCGTATAACTAATTTCACACCAAGCATGTTATTTTTCGCAAGAGAAATAAAAACACCTTTTATGAATTTTACAGAGCATAAAATGGATTCTTACAGCACTTATGTGCAAAGGAAGTTATCACACATGCATGAAATTAGGAGACGAGTTCTCATAAATCAACAAAAGGCGGATGAGGACTTGAACAAAAATTCAAAAGTTAAACACAAACAATTAAACGTAGGAGACGAAGTATACTTAAAATTACTAATCAAACCCAAAACTTTAAACCAAAAATTTCAGGACCATATTATGTTGAAAAAATTTTCCGCAACGACAATTACCTTATAAAAAATAAGGACAAACCGGATTTGAAACCAGTTACTATTCACATTTCAAAATTATTTGTGCCCAACATTGCAAAAAAAATAATAAATAAATAAATAAAAGACACGTGCAGAAATTTTATAGAAAATAATGTTGTTGGTACTAAAAATAAATTGATAAAAATATGAAAAAGCATAAAAATCAATTTAAAATTCGGTTTCCCTCAAAAGCAAAGCAAAATTTAACACAGGGGTACGAATAATGACCAAAATATTTAAAGATAAAACATATTTTGCAAAATTATGCACCCATAAAAGGAAGTCATTTAAAAAGTATTAACTCAAGTACATTAGAAAGTAAACAAAAACATAAAATAACATCATATTTTGACAAAGATATGGGAATAAATCTTTAAAAAAAAATAAATAAAATAAATTAATTAATTAATTAAAAAAAGTAAAAATAAAATATTTTCGTACAATTTCTTACAAAAACAAAACAGTAAAATATACACAAAGAGAATTCGATTATATAATACACAAGTAACACAAAATCTCTATTCATTAAATTAACAAGAAACTGTATTTTGCGTATATAATGAAGGCCGCATTGAAAACGCGCGAGAGGGGCGCTATGTACGAGCATCTCAAAAAGAGAGAAAGATGCAGGAAGATGTATATAGCTAGGAGAAAGGATGAGGCGGATCAAAAGCCTTTTCCCACGAGGCAGCGGAATTAACCCTACACCCACTTTTTCTCTCTTCTGGTTACCAGAGGAAATAAGCCCGGAGTAAACGCGTTCCCATAGAAACGGAAGAACATGCAGGGGAAAAGTGAAATCGAAACAAGTGCTTTACTCAAAACTTGTTCTGGGCAAGGGACGGCCTTGAAACTATCTGTTTTCAGCAAGAGCTCAAAAACGGAGCGAAGGTGTTTAGGAGAATTGGAGTAACACGTATCTTGCAGCTCAAAGAAGTGAGAAAATAAAACTCATTTTCGAACGAAACCCACTCACCACTTTCTGAGAACCGGTTAGGGTCAAAATGGGATATGCAATGGAGCAGATCGCTAGGGAAAAAAATAAATAAAAAGATAAATAAATGTTTTTCTCACCGAGCTGGTATTGAAGACGAATTGAAGACTACGACTTTCTCCAGTTATAGAGGGTATACTCTAAGCTGAATAAAAAAGACTGTTGTTGTGAGCTGGCTGCAGGCTTACGTTGAGTCGGGCAGCCGTGTTGTTTCACATGGGCGGTTCTGGAGAACAGCGAATTCTTTCATCGATGGAAAACTTTCTGGGACGCACGATAGGAATGAAGGGGCAATTTGAGTAGCCATCATAGCTAAATAATTGAATGACAAAATTAATATTGAATTGCATATTAATTACAATGGCTAGAAAAGAAATATTTTGAGTGAGTAAAAATGAAGCGTAACATAAGGATTATCCTGGAAAATAAAAATTAGAAAAAAAATATTAATAAAAAAATAGAAAAACGGAAAACAGGGTATATATAATTTATATGTTTACACTTCAAAATTGTTTTGACGTATTTCAAAACATGTCGGAAAAATATTTGGATCGCTAGTGATAAACAAAAACACATACTTACTTCAAAGAGGACTAATATATATATATATATTAAATTGACATATTTAACAAAAAAAAAAGAAAAATTTTGTTGTACAAAATATAAAAAACGGTCACTTTGGAGATAAATAAGTAGAAATTAGCAACATGGATGGAAAATGTATTTTCCATTAGACATATTTTAAAATATTCACAAAATGTTATGACTTTGACACGAAAATGAAACATTATGAAAGACACATGGACATAAATTATGCAAATAATTTAAAATTGTTATGTCACGGAAGCACTTTTAAATATGGCATTTATTTTGATTACCATATTTATGACACAAAATTGATTAAATTGTATATAATTTATACAACATTCCACACTCTTTGTAAATAAAAACGATTTAAGACACCATTTATCAGAAAATAAAAATTTTCTACACATTGCTACCAATTATAAAAAGAAAAAACAAGTAGTAATTGGGAAAATGTAAACAAAGAGTAATTGTGTAAAATTGCTAAAAATTTATGAAAATAAAAGATTAAACATTACATAAATCTGAAAAATAATACATAAATAAGTAAACAAATTAATACATATATTAAAATAAACATTACAGACTCTTTTAGGTAAATAAATAAAATGGATGACCACAGAAGGGTTCAAAATGAAAAGCCCACCGTTTGTAAACAACAGTATAAGGCAAAACCTGCAAGTCGTATGTAAAACCTTTAAAATTCACAACCACAGAGTAATTTGAATATAATAATGTTTGAAAAAACTGTGATAATCGCATTGAAATACGTTATATTCCATGGAAAGTGTCATTTTGATTGCGGGTCGATTGGATGACATTGCGCAAGATATTTTCATGGGATTGTACACGGATTTTTCAGTATCGAAGCAAAATAGAAAAAAAACACATACCTAAATTAATATATTAATATAATAAATAAACCATATTATACCTAAAATTCAAAAATTATGTATGATAAATTTGCAACAAAACCTTAACGGAACGGAAAATAATATATAAAAATTTATTAACTTTATGGTGTTCGAATGAAAACATATTCGAAAATAAACGGAAACAAGAAAATAAAAATATTGTAGATGAATTATTACAACATACATTAAAAATTTCACAATGTATAAATATAAATAAATAAATAAATAAAACGGATGCATAGTAATTTGGGAATCCATCGAACAATTAAATAAATATAAAACGGCAAAATGAGCATGGAACGGCATATTAAAATACTATATTTACCGCTAATATAGCAGTGAATAGAGGGTACCATCTTTTCATTACTTATGTTAGAAAACAGTAGTTTAAAATACAAAAAAAAAATTACTCATTAGGTGTCACACAAAATTCTAATTGAGTTATATGACGCACAGTAGCATATTTTAATAAAATTCAAACCAAAGAAAATCGGTAGGAGTTTCGGATTAAAACATTTCACAAACATAAAAAATATACAAAATAACACATTGGAAAGGATACGTTTTACGAAAAAGAAAAATTTGTTTTCAATAACATAGTTTATATAATGACGCACGAAAACCACACTGTGTGCACACGGAAGAAGGCATAGTATAAATTGTGAAACAAAATCAAAATATATAAAAAATACACATGTGTCAGAAGAAAATTACGAAATATTATAATATAAATACTGCGGGGAAAAATAAAAAGGATACATTTAAGAATCCTAAAAATAAAGAAACAAAAAAACAAAAAAAAACCCACACATATGGACTATTAAGGCATATGAAAGTAAAATATGGTAGGTAAGGAAAATATTTTTAAAATTTAAGAACAATCACGGTATGAAAATAAATTATTGTTACGTGAGAGACAATCTGGAAAGCACGCTCATAATGGGGAGAAAATGGCGAGCAGTGTCCGACATGATATCTGATAAAAAAAGGAATTGTTTATAGGACATTGTTAAGAATGAGGAACGATAAACTATATAAATAACAGTTATTAGATAGTACTAAAATCTTCGGATTTTAAAATGAATGACACTTACCTTATGCAGTGTCGAGATATTATCCAATATTATAAAACACACAATATAAACAGATCGCGCACTTTTATAAAGCCATTCAGCGGGTAAAAAAGTGATTACTACGTTCACAGACGTGATAACGAGTAAACCTGTTTGGCATGATAGAACTGACCAGTACGTCTTGTTCCGAGATTATTATCACTGTCAAGGACACATGGAGACCACTCAGTGATTTTATAAGGGATTTTCGGCACATTTTCTCCGAGGAGAAAATTTTAAGTGGATATTCCGCATTTAGATGCGGGGATGAAAATACATCCTTAGAAAAAAAATTTTCAAGCAGAGCGCGATGTACATATATATTTACGCACTTTGGTTTATAATTTTTTTTGTAAAAACATAGTTCTACGTAATATCCACACTGTAGGTATGTAGATAGCGCATATTTTTATTTTATGGCCAAAATTTTTGAAGTAAACTTTATTACCTATAAGCTGCATGATTGTACATATTTTTAGAGATTTCAGAATGCGTAGCATTCAAAAAAAAAAATTAGTGGACAATGTTGACTAAAATTAATATAGCATTTTTGCAGTATTTTGATATTGAAATAGCCATTTTATATTGGAATAAATATTTCTCACCTATGTAATAAAGAAAATGTATATACTATTTTATATTTTGTATTATATTATTCAAGTGTACTTACAGGGTTATGATGAACAATCTGAAGAACTTACTATATATATCAGGTTTGATTGATATTTTGTAATATATATATGTATTATAAGTGTATTTTTGTGGTGTACATATTATTATATTTTTAAAAACAAGGGGGAAGAAGCAATGTCGTGTAGAAATCTACACAACAAGGCTTGTTATTAATTTAACTAATTAAATAAATTTCGCACGATCCAATAACATTTAAAAATAATTGAATTCTCGGAAAATAATTCTTTAGTAATTAATTTATACAATAAATTAAAATAACATAAAAAATACTCCAAAATTAAAGTATATTAAAATGAATAATTATATAATGCGTAGAAAAAAATAAAAATATATATGTTGTTTGGTATTGGTATGTTTAGAAAAAAATAAGGAATATGAATTGTGAATTTATTTTGTATTAATATTGAAAATAAAACATTTCGAATTGTAAATATTTATATGTGCAAAAACAGTGTAATAAAATAAAACTCCCCAAATAAGACCCGACAGAAAATAGGAAATTACAGATAAATTGAACATTGCTGACGCCAGACATGGACAGTAAATGTATAGCGAAAGAATAGAAAATTTACGATGTTGAAACCATAAATTTTCTATCAATTAAGATGGTTTTACAACACTCAACGTGGGTGGTGATTCCCATGAGAAACCTGACGCAAGGGGCAAAAATTAAGTTAATGCTATGCAGTGAAAAATAAATTGACACGCCCATAGATAGGGATGTCTAGATTACCAATAAGGGACCAGGACTAGCCTCCAATCAGAACGACAGCTCTGGGTTAATTTAGCCCTCCCCAAAAAAATTGGATCTTGGAAGATGGAATGAGAAAAGATTATTAAGTCTTGTGTCTCGTCCTCAAGAGGTTCTATAGAGTATAAGATGTGATTTCCTCTAAGACCAATCCAGATACTTCGAAATTTTACATAAGTTCCTTCACAGCAAGAAATATTAATGATGGAAATGAATGCTGAGAGCAGACCTATACTTGTCAAGATATATTGATGAAGATCGCTGAGAGCAGACAAGTCTTTGTCCGGGAAATTAACTGATGCAGAATTTTACAGAAGTATTCACCTGATTTGGAGATGTAAGCTCAGTGGTTAGTGATGAGATGCGAATGCAACGAAGATATGATATATCAGCAGATTTCGCCTATGAAAGTGTACATTGTGGAGATGGAGCTCTAATTTTCATGCGTCACAGAGTGCCTAAAGAAAGTGAAATTGGTTTTTGAAAGATCCCCATGAACTATATATATATATAAAAAGGAACTTTATGCCCCGATGAACTTACTTGTGTTTAGGATTCCATGAACTGTGAGTGAACTGTATAATTTGGATGATTACAGAAAAGATCGAAGTCTATTTGGGTGAGAAATTCCTTATATTTATTTCAATATATATTAGTGGCTATTGATTTCATGTTTTCTTATGATGTGTACATTTAATATTAAGCAACTAATTTTCTAAATTTCCACTAAAGTACATAATCTTAGGTCATTGAATATTATGATTGTTTATGATAAAGATTTTAATGATAACGGGAATATTATTTTTCATAAATAAAATTTTGGCAAAAGCCCCATCATCGGATCGTACTGTGAACAAAAAGGGCAAGCATAAGATAACATAAATTAATAAAAAAAAATAAGTAACAAAGTATAATTTTGATGAAAGTTTTGCTGTTCTAATGAGAATGGAAATATGTTATATTCTGATAAAATAGTAGATAATTTGACAAGATATAAAATATGATATAAAAAATCATATTTGAGTTATGAATTTTATATAAATGAAAATAAAGTTTGTTTATGTATGTATACTTATATGTCTTTCCTTTGAATTCCTTCCTTGTTCCCTTTTAGATAATATTCATAATTTATGGTATCTAATATTTTGGAATTATTAGAACTGGACGTTTCTCTATGCAACCTACAAGTTCGATATTTCCATTTCAACGTTAAATAAGTCGTCCTTGAGTTATTGCCAAAATTAATTTTATTCCAAAATTTTCTTATCTCCTAATTTATTAAATAACATTATCCCATTAGATCTTTTCACAACGCAGATCGGGATAACTGTTTCTATTGTACGAACCATTGTACTGTCGCGTGACCCCGTGTGTTATGGCGTCCAAATCGTCACAACATACTAAAATTTAATGGTGCTAATACCAGGTGTTAGTAGTGGAATTTAGGACGTAAAATTAAATGGTTGCAATGATTTAACTTATAAAAAAAATTATTATTATTTTCCTCTATTTTTATTTTTCTTTTCAATTACTAACAAAATTATTTTCGTATGTTATATAAAAAAATTATTTATGTGTATAACAAAAAGAAAAACTAAGGAAAAGAGTAGTTCAGTTCACAGTACATAATTTAGTACGAACATAACGAGTGATTATTATAATTAATATCTATGAAAGGAAATATTGGTGAAAATTTCATATTGTGTTTTATTTATGTGCATGCATGCAGAATATTCAGTGTTATTTCAGTAGAATTTATGCGAAAATATTATTTTACAAATTAGTATGATCTTGAAAATAGAGATAGACAATTATATTCTAAAATTGAAAAAATAATAATTTGCAGTGTAGGAAATTTCTGAGAAACTAGGATAGAAGCAAAACAAAATAGAAATTATTCTATTATATATTTGGGAATTGCAGCCGCTAGGAAAATAAGGCATAAAAATTAAATCATGACAGGCGGCAGAGGGAAGAGACAAACTTCTCCTGAAAGGGAAACATTTACGATAGGAGTAGATACGTTAATAAATTCTCTCCAAAATTTTGAAGATAAACCAGACCAAGAAATTACACAATTTTTTGACGAATTTGAAGAATTAGCCGATGCGGCAAAATTTCCCGATGATATCAAATTAGCACTTGCAAAATCAAAATTTAAAGGGCAAGCACGGGAAATTATGAAAAATACAACAGAACTTCATAAGGCAAACGACTACAAAACATTCAAAGAAAATTCAATAAAGCAGTTTCAAAAAGAAAAATCTTTCGCAAAAGCGCAATTACAGTTCATTAACGCGAAACAAACAGCCAATCAAACGATTGAGGAATTTACTAAAAAATTCAATATTGAGGCACAAAAATATTTAGCTTTATCGGGACACGAAAAGAAATGGAGCAAAAGAACTGCTTGAAACGATGAAATTAACAAAATACCTCGAGGCGTTAAGACCAGACATTTCTTTCGAATTAAAGAAAGATCCTCCAACAAAATTCGACGATGCTGTTAGACGGGCCAAGAACATCGAAATAGCAATAAACGGAAATTGCGCAGGCGAAATGAACAACTTAACAGAAACTAGTGAAAAAAAATTGTATGAGGCACTAATCAATATGGCCCAAGATCAAAAAACTGAAATACAAGAACTAAAGAAACAGATAAATAATTTAAAGCTTGAGACACATGAAAACAAACAAAACGGAGGGGAAATTAATCACATCACCCAACAATTCTGTCACATATGCAACAAAGCAAACCACCAAACACAACATTGTTTTTTCAATAAAAGAAGCGAAAATTTCGTACAACCTAGGGGAGCTCAACAAAATAATGTTAGGCCAAGATTTCCAAGGAACTACTACACAAATTACAATTATAAAAATTTCCAAAGAACCCCACAAAATTATATGCCGAATTTTCAAAATCCACAAAATTTCAATTACATAAGACCACATTATAATCAGCTTCGACCAAATTATATGAACAATGGGATGCCCAATTGGCATAATGAATACCAACACCTGATAGGACAAAATCAAATGCACCAAGGGAATTATAATTATCAAAACACTGTCCCAATCCAAAATGCTGATTTTACACAGGGGAATAATGCACAAATTCAATATACAGGGCAACACCAAGGCGTCACAAATATACAAAACGAGCAAAACAATTTTTCTCAACCACCTAATGATAGAAATAAAGAAACACAGCCCACTATTACCTTCCTAAGTGAAAATCAACAGAGAAGGGGTAGACAAAATACCAGAGGAAAAAGAGGACACCATCATTTAAACCGATAAGAGGGCCTCAAAATTTAGCACAAGTGCAAACCCGTAGGTCCCGCATATTAAAAGAAAAACAGGGTTATAATATAAAAACAAAATTTAACAAAAAATTGAAAAAAAAGAAACATGAACATGTGAAAAAAACGTGTTTGAGGCTAAGGAAAATCAAAATTCTAAGGTTAAAGAAAAATTGATAGCAAGTTGCAACTCAGGAAGAAACAATGAGTTACCAATATGGAATTTAAAGATAAAAAAGGAACTAATTATACCCAGTTTAGTAGATAGTGGAGAAAGTATTAGCCTATTGTCACCAGAAATTTTTGAAAAAATAAAACAGACAGATATAAAAATTAAATATTTAGCGAATTCAATTAAAATTACAACTTTGTCAAATAAAACGATTCCGTTCAAAAACTGCGTAAAATTTAAATTTAAAAATGAGAATAATTTCCTAAATGGGACATTTTATGTCACAAAAGAAGAATTTGATCGCGATTACAAGATTATTTTAGGATATGATTTTTTAAAAAGTAACAAAATAATCATGGACTTGGAAAACAACATTTTAAAAATTAACAACACGGTAATTAAATTAAATTCCAATGAAAATCAATTTACAGAAGCTAACAGGATTCACAAAACACAACAAAATGACAATTTTCAAACTGTACCTAAACAAATTAATTCTAATGATCACTATAATTCTAAAAATAACATAAGAGCATTTGTAGAAAACAAAATTACTCTAAGGCCTAAAGAATCGAAATTAGTAAATTTAATTTTCGACGGAGTTTTAGAAAAAGACCAACAATTCTTTTTTCAACCCAAATACAATAATAAAAAATTAGCAATTCAGAATTCTGTTCATAAAAGTAAAGAATCCGACAATAATTCATTTCGAATTATAGTACAGAATCTCTCCAACAAATATTTAAAATTATACAAGGATCAAGAAATGGGGAAGATTACAACTGATTTTTCTATTAAAGAACAAAATGAAACAAATACTGGCAGTATTTATGAAGTTAACAATTTAAATATAACACAAATTAGAGAATTGCGAAGAAAGGAATTGTCAAGAGAGGATTTCAAAGTAGATCATTTACCACCGAAGGTGCAAAAGGAAGTTTTGGATATTGTAATGAGACATGCGACAGCATTCAGTAAATCTTATAAAACGCTAGGAGCGACGGATGTAATTAAACATAAAATTAAATTACAGCATGACTTTCCGATCCAAACCAAACCTTTTAAATTAGCACACGATATAAAGAAGAGTGCAGAAAAAGAAATAAGAGATCTATTAGACGCAGGTATTATAGAACATACGAATTCCAGCTATGCATTTCCAGTAATTTTCGTAAAAAAAAATTCCACATCAAAAACTAACGGCAAAAATTTAATCAAGTAAGATTGGCTTTAGATTTTAGATCGCTTAATGATGTAGTAGAGAGCGACACATATCCTGTGCCAAATACAAAAAAAGATTTTACAAAGCATGTCAGGAAAGAAAATATACACGGTGTTAGATTTACATTCAGCGTTTTTCAAATCAAGCTGAGGGAAGAAGACAAGCACAAATTGGCTTTCGTTACGGAAAACAATTACTTTCAAATGACTCGTTTAGCATTCGGATTAAAATTTTCGACGAATTTATTTGCTCGCTTAATGGACATAGCTCTAAGTGACTTAAAAGAAAAATACGACATTGAATATTTCATCGATGATATCCTTCTTGGAGCTCAAAATATAGAACAAATGCACGAAATACTTGAAGAAGTACTAAAAAGATTGGAAAAATTCAATTTGACTATTGAACCTACAAAACTAAAACTATATATGCCGGAAATAGAATTTTTAGGCTATAAAATTAGCGAAAAGGGATACGCACCCTCAGAAAAAAATATAAAGAAAATTACCAATTTTGCAAGACCCACATCTCAAAAACTGGTGAGAGCATTCATAGGTCTATGCACATATTTTAAATCGACCATACAAAATTATGCGGAAATTATTTCACCTCTGACTGATCTTACGAGGAGTAACCAAAAATTCAGATGGAATGAAAAAGCACAACATTCATTTGAAAAAATACAAAAAATAATAATGACGCAACCTACAATTCACCCGCCAGATTACACAAAAACTTTCTATGTAATCACAGATGGATCCAAGATCGCAACATAAGGTATATTGGCACAAAAGCAAGGTGATAAAATGATACCAATTGAATTTACAGGAAGAAAGTTAAGAGAGTCAGAAAAAAAAAATCTAAGCTTGCAAATTGAGCTATTGGCGATCTACGAAACTATTACATATTTTCGGAATATATTATTAGGAAAAAAATTTATATTACTGACCGATTCAAAAGCCCTAACGTACCATTTACAGTTAGAAAAACAGCCTGAGATTGTTGCAAGATGGTTACTTAAACTCCAAGACTACGACTATGAGATATCTCACATTTCTGGAAATAACAATCCAGCAGATTTCAATAGTCGTTGCTTACACAATTTAACAATTGCAGATTATCTAAATAAACACCTTTTCACGGTGAATAAAAATTTAACTGAGGATAATATAAAAAAAGAACAGATGAAAGACCCTAAACTAACAGAAATTATAGAAGCTTTAAAGCAACAAAGAAAGGTAAAAAAATACGAAAAGTATTGTTTGAATAAAGATGGAATATTAATTTTGAAAAATGCACAAAATTCAAGTAACGAGGAATGGTACATTGCACCGCAAAGCTTGAAAGATGACATCATAAAAAGCGCACATGTACCGCATTTTGCTTTTCTAAAAACTTATGGAATAATAAAAGAAAGATTTTTCTGGTATAGAATGTATCAGGAGATAAAAACATTCTGTACAAAGTGTACAACATGCAATACTTTTAAGACACATAAAACAATCAAGATACCATTGAAAACAATGGACAAAAATTATCTCCCAGGGGAGAAAATAACAACTGATATTATGGGACCTTTGCCTGTGTCATTAAACAGGAACAAATATATCTTAACTGTAATAGATACAGCTACACGTTTTCTACAGGCATTCCCACTCAGATCGACAGACACTAAGGTCATAATTAAGGCTTTAAATCAATATTTTAGTGCCTACGGATTGGCAAAACTTCTAGCGAGTGATAATGGACCCAAAGACTTCAAAGACTATATGGAAAATCTAAATATAGAGTTAATTACGTCAAGCATTTATAAACCATTCTCGCAGGGCATTCTTGAACGTACCCACAGGGACTTAAAGAGTTCCATCGCATCCATGTGTACTAAAACGTACGAATGGGACATTAGACTTCCATATTTTTTACTTATGCACAATTCAACCAAACATCGTATAACTAATTTCACACCAAGCATGTTATTTTTCGCAAGAGAAATAAAAACACCTTTTATGAATTTTACAGAGCATAAAATGGATTCTTACAGCACTTATGTGCAAAGGAAGTTATCACACATGCATGAAATTAGGAGACGAGTTCTCATAAATCAACAAAAGGCGGATGAGGACTTGAACAAAAATTCAAAAGTTAAACACAAACAATTAAACGTAGGAGACGAAGTATACTTAAAATTACTAATCAAACCCAAAACTTTAAACCAAAAATTTCAGGACCATATTATGTTGAAAAAATTTTCCGCAACGACAATTACCTTATAAAAAATAAGGACAAACCGGATTTGAAACCAGTTACTATTCACATTTCAAAATTATTTGTGCCCAACATTGCAAAATAAATAAATAAATAAATAAATAAAAGACACGTGCAGAAATTTTATAGAAAATAATGTTGTTGGTACTAAAAATAAATTGATAAAAATATGAAAAAGCATAAAAATCAATTTAAAATTCGGTTTCCCTCAAAAGCAAAGCAAAATTTAACACAGGGGTACGAATAATGACCAAAATATTTAAAGATAAAACATATTTTGCAAAATTATGCACCCATAAAAGGAAGTCATTTAAAAAGTATTAACTCAAGTACATTAGAAAGTAAACAAAAACATAAAATAACATCATATTTTGACAAAGATATGGGAATAAATCTTTCAAAAAAAAATAAATAAAATAAATAAATTAATTAATTAAAAAAAGTAAAAATAAAATATTTTCGTACAATTTCCCACAAAAACAAAATAGTAAAATATACACAAAGAGAATTCGATTATATAATACACAAGTAACACAAAATCTCTATTCATTAAATTAACAAGAAACTGTATTTTGCGTATATAATGAAGGCCGCATTGAAAACGCGCGAGAGGGGCGCTATGTACGAGCATCTCAAAAAGAGAGAAAGATGCAGGAAGATGTATATAGCTAGGAGAAAGGATGAGGCGGATCAAAAGCCTTTTCCCACGAGGCAGCGGAATTAACCCTACACCCACTTTTTCTCTCTTCTGGTTACCAGAGGAAATAAGCCCGGAGTAAACGCGTTCCCATAGAAACGGAAGAACATGCAGGGGAAAAGTGAAATCGAAACAAGTGCTTTACTCAAAACTTGTTCTGGGCAAGGGACGGCCTTGAAACTATCTGTTTTCAGCAAGAGCTCAAAAACGGAGCGAAGGTGTTTAGGAGAATTGGAGTAACACGTATCTTGCAGCTCAAAGAAGTGAGAAAATAAAACTCATTTTCGAACGAAACCCACTCACCAATTTCTGAGAACCGGTTAGGGTCAAAATGGGATATGCAATGGAGCAGATCGCTAGGGAAAAAAATAAATAAAAAGATAAATAAATGTTTTTCTCACCGAGCTGGTATTGAAGACGAATTGAAGACTACGACTTTCTCCAGTTATAGAGGGTATACTCTAAGCTGAATAAAAAAGACTGTTGTTGTGAGCTGGCTGCGGGCTTACGTTGAGTCGGGCAGCCGTGTTGTTTCACATGGGCGGTTCTGGAGAACAGCGAATTCTTTCATCGATGGAAAACTTTCTGGGACGCACGATAGGAATGAAGGGGCAATTTGAGTAGCCAACATAGCTAAATAATTGAATGACAAAATTAATATTGAATTGCATATTAATTACAATGGCTAGAAAAGAAATATTTTGAGTGAGTAAAAATGAAGCGTAACATAAGGATTATCCTGGAAAATAAAAATTAGAAAAAAAATATTAATAAAAAAAATAGAAAAACGGAAAACAGGGTATATATAATTTATATGTTTACACTTCAAAATTGTTTTGACGTATTTCAAAACATGTCGGAAAAATATTTGGATCGCTAGTGATAAACAAAAACACATACTTACTTCAAAGAGGACTAATATATATATATATATTAAATTGACATATTTAACAAAAAAAAAAGAAAAATTTTGTTGTACAAAATATAAAAAACGGTCACTTTGGAGATAAATAAGTAGAAATTAGCAACATGGATGGAAAATGTATTTTCCATTAGACATATTTTAAAATATTCACAAAATGTTATGACTTTGACATGAAAATGAAACATTATGAAACACACATGGACATAAATTATGCAAATAATTTAAAATTGTTATGTCACGGAAGCACTTTTAAATATGGCATTTATTTTGATTACCATATTTATGACACGATTAAATTGTATATAATTTATACAACATTCCACACTCTTTGTAAATAAAAACGATTTAAGACACCATTTATCAGAAAATAAAAATTTTCTACACATTGCTACCAATTATAAAAAGAAAAAACAAGTAGTAATTGGGAAAATGTAAACAAAGAGTAATTGTGTAAAATTGCTAAAAATTTATGAAAATAAAAGATTAAACATTACATAAATCTGAAAAATAATACATAAATAAGTAAACAAATTAATACATATATTAAAATAAACATTACAGACTCTTTTAGGTAAATAAATAAAATGGATGACCACAGAAGGGTTCAAAATGAAAAGCCCACCGTTTGTAAACAACAGTATAAGGCAAAACCTGCAAGTCGTATGTAAAACCTTTAAAATTCACAACCACAGAGTAATTTGAATATAATAATGTTTGAAAAAACTGTGATAATCGCATTGAAATACGTTATATTCCATGGAAAGTGTCATTTTGATTGCGGGTCGATTGGATGACATTGCGCAAGATATTTTCATGGGATTGTACACGGATTTTTCAGTATCGAAGCAAAATAGAAAAAAAACACATACCTAAATTAATATATTAATATAATAAATAAACCATATTATACCTAAAATTCAAAAATTATGTATGATAAATTTGCAACAAAACCTTAAGGGAACGGAAAATAATATATAAAAATTTATTAACTTTATGGTGTTCGAATGAAAACATATTCGAAAATAAACGGAAACAAGAAAATAAAAATATTGTAGATGAATTATTACAACATACATTAAAAATTTCACAATGTATAAATATAAATAAATAAATAAATACAACGGATGCATAGTAATTTGGGAATCCATCGAACAATTAAATAAATATAAAACGGCAAAATGAGCATGGAACGGCATATTAAAATACTATATTTACCGCTAATATAGCAGTGAATAGACGGTACCATCTTTTCATTACTTATGTTAGAAAACAGTAGTTTAAAATACAAAAAAAAATTACTCATTAGGTGTCACACAAAATTCTAATTGAGTTATATGACGCACAGTAGCATATTTTAATAAAATTCAAACCAAAGAAAATCGGTAGGAGTTTCGGATTAAAACATTTCACAAACATAAAAAATATACAAAATAACACATTGGAAAGGATACGTTTTACGAAAAAGAAAAATTTGTTTTCAATAACATAGTTTATATAATGACGCACGAAAACCACACTGTGTGCACACGGAAGAAGGCATAGTATAAATTGTGAAACAAAATCAAAATATATAAAAAATACACATGTGTCAGAAGAAAATTACGAAATATTATAATATAAATACTGCGGGGAAAAATAAAAAGGATACATTTAAGAATCCTAAAAATAAAGAAACAAAAAAACAAAAAAAACCCACACATATGGACTATTAAGGCATATGAAAGTAAAATATGGTAGGTAAGGAAAATATTTTTAAAATTTAAGAACAATCACGGTATGAAAATAAATTATTGTTACGTGAGAGACAATCTGGAAAGCACGCTCATAATGGGGAGAAAATGGCGAGCAGTGTCCGACATGATATCTGATAAAAAAAGGAATTGTTTATAGGACATTGTTAAGAATGAGGAACGATAAACTATATAAATAACAACAGTTATTAGATAGTACTAAAATCTTCGGATTTTAAAATGAATGACACTTACCTTATGCAGTGTCGAGATATTATCCAATATTATAAAACACACAATATAAACAGATCGCGCACTTTTATAAAGCCATTCAGCGGGTAAAAAAAGTGATTACTACGTTCACAGACGTGATAACGAGTAAACCTGTTTGGCATGATAGAACTGACCAGTACGTATTGTTCCGAGATTATTATCACTGTCAAGGACACATGGAGACCACTCAGTGATTTTATAAGGGATTTTCGGCACATTTTCTCCGAGGAGAAAATTTTAAGTGGATATTCCGCATTTAGATGCGGGGATGAAAATACATCCTTAGAAAAAAAAATTTCAAGCAGAGCGCGATGTACATATATATTTACGCACTTTGGTTTATAATTTTTTTTGTAAAAACATAGTTCTACGTAATATCCACACTGTAGGTATGTAGATAGCGCATATTTTTATTTTATGGCCAAAATTTTTGAAGTAAACTTTATTACCTATAAGCTGCATGATTGTACATATTTTTAGAGATTTCAGAATGCGTAGCATTCAAAAACTAGTTGGATGTGCCAATCCCAAAACTTTCTTCTATCTTATACATCTTAATATTTCAAAACCAAGTTACACATGTTAATACTTCAATATTATTAGTTCAATACTATACCAACTTTGATTTTCATCTTAAATTTCTGCTCAAGTCAATTAAACGGACTAAAAACGAGTTAATCTATATCATGATATTTGTTAAAATTATTAATTTTTCCTTATTATGTCGTTATCAGCTGTTTGCGAATAGCCGGCATAGCAGGAAGCGAGTTCCCGTCGCTGCATGAGCCGCCGATGCACAATAGAACTACGAAAAATCAAGAAAAGTATACAAAAATCGCTAGCACGGAGCCCCTTTACCGCGCAATATTTCCAAATTCAAGGAAAACTTGTTGGCCAAAGCCAAAAACAAGCACAAACATTTTGGTTCAATTGTATGCATAATTTTATACGCTGTTCGATGGTACAATAATGAAAATGGCACAGAGATCGGAATAATAGCGCCCCCTTCTTTCGGAATTTTTTCAAGTTCAGGGAGGACTTGTTTGCCATAGCCAGAAACATGCACAAAAAATTTGGTTCAATTATATCGATAACTTCATACAGTTTTCGATGGTACAATAATGAAAATGGTACAGATATCGCAATTATAGTGCCCCCTTCCGGCAGAATTTTTCCAAATTCAGGGAGGACCTTCGTGACATGACCAAAAATAAACACATAAAATTTGGTTCAATTCTATGCATAACATCATACACTTTTCGGCGGTACAATATTCAAAATGGCACAAAAATTGTAGAAAAATCGCTATTACAGCGCCCTCTACGAGCGATTTTTTTACAAATTAAGGGAGGACCTCCTTGCCATAGCCAAGAACTTAATTTTTTTTTTGGTTTAATTCTATGCATAACTTCATACACTTTTCGATGGTGCAATATTCAAAATCGCACAAAAATCGCTATTACAGCGCCCCCTAACGGCGAATGTTTTGCAAATTCGTGGAGGAACTGCTTGCCATATCCAAAAACTTAAAATAAAAATTTGGTTTAATTCTATGCATAACTTCATACACTTTTGGACGGTACAATATTCAAAATCGCACAAAAATCGCTATTACTGCGCCCCCTACCGGCGATTTTTTTCCAAATTCAGGGAGGACCTGCTTGCCATAGCCAAAAACTTAAAATAAAAATTTGGTTTAATTCTATGCACAACTTCATACACTTTTGGACGGTACAATATTCAAAATCGCACAAAAATCGCTATTACAGCGCCCCTTACAGGCGAATTTTTTCCAAATTCAGGGAGGACCTGCTTGCCATAGCCAAAAACTTAAAATAAAAATTTGGTTCAATTCTATGCATAACTTCATACACTTTTCGATGGTACAATATTCAAAATCGCACAAAAATCGCTATTACAGCGCCCCCTACCGGCGAATGTTTTCCAAATTCCGGGAGGACCTGCTTGCCATAGCCAAAAACTTATAATAAAATTTTGGTTTAATTCTATACATAACTTCATACACTTTTTGATGGTACAATGGCGACAGACAGACGGACAGACGGACAGACGGACAGACGGACGGACGGACAGACGGACAGACGGACACACAGACAGACAGACATTTTCTATAAACATGTTTTTTGGAATCTCTGACCCCTAAAACATGCAAATCCGTCAAAAACCGGAAGTCGAAAAAAATTTCGATTACAATACTTTCTTCTATTGAAGATAGAAGAAAGTAAAAAATTAGTGGACAATGTTGACTAAAATTAATATAGCATTTTTGCAGTATTTTGATATTGAAATAGCCATTTTATATTGGAATAAATATTTCTCACCTATGTAATAAAGAAAATGTATATACTATTTTATATTTTGTATTATATTATTCAAGTGTACTTACAGGGTTATGATGAACAATCTGAAGAACTTACTATATATATCAGGTTTGATTGATATTTTGTAATATATATATGTATTATAAGTGTATTTTTGTGGTGTACATATTATTATATTTTTAAAAACAAGGGGGAAGAAGCAATGTCGTGTAGAAATCTACACAACAAGGCTTGTTATTAATTTAACTAATTAAATAATTTTCGCACGATCCAATAACATTTAAAAATAATTGAATTCTCGGAAAAAATTCTTTAGTAATTAATTTATACAATAAATTAAAATAACATAAAAAATACTCCAAAATTAAAGTATATTAAAATGAATAATTATATAATGCGTAGAAAAAAATAAAAATATATATGTTGTTTGGTATTGGTATGTTTAGAAAAAAATAAGGAATATGAATTGTGAATTTATTTTGTATTAATATTGAAAATAAAACATTTCGAATTGTAAATATTTATATGTGCAAAAACAGTGTAATAAAATAAAACTCCCCAAATAAGACCCGACAGAAAATAGGAAATTACAGATAAAGTGAACATTGCTGACGCCAGACATGGACAGTAAATGTATAGCGAAAGAATAGAAAATTTACGATGTTGAAACCATAAATTTTCTATCAGTTAAGATGGTTTTACAACACTCAACGTGGGTGGTGATTCCCATGAGAAACCTGACGCAAGGGGCAAAAATTAAGTTAATGCTATGCAGTGAAAATTAAATTGGCACGCCCATAGATAGGGATGTCTAGAGTACCAATAAGGGACTAGGACTAGCCTCCAATCAGAACGACAGCTCTGTGTTAATTTAGCCCTCCCAAAAAAAATTGGATCTTGGAAGATGGAATGAGAAAAGATTATTAAGTCTTGTGTCTCGTCCTCAAGAGGTTCTATAGAGTATAAGATGTGATTTCCTCTAAGACCAATCCAGATACTTCGAAATTTTACATAAGTTCCTTCACAGCAAGAAATATTAATGATGGAAATGAATGCTGAGAGCAGACCTATACTTGTCAAGATATATTGATGAAGATCGCTGAGAGCAGACAAGTCTTTGTCCGGGAAATTAACTGATGCAGAATTTTACAGAAGTATTCACCTGATTTGGATATGTAAGCTCAGTGGTTAGTGATGAGATGCGAATGCAACGAAGATATGATATATCAGCAGATTTCGCCTATGAAAGTGTACATTGTGGAGATGGAGCTCTAATTTTCATGCGTCATAGTGTGCCTAAAGAAAGTGAAATTGGTTTTTGAAAGATCCCCATGAACTATATATATATAAAAAAAAAGAACTTTATGCCCCGATGAACTTACTTGTGTTTAGGATTCCATGAACTATGAGTGAACTGTATAATTTGGATGATTACAGAAAAGATCGAAGTCTATTTGGGTGAGAAATTCCTTATATTTATTTCAATATATATTAGTGGCTATTGATTTCATGTTTTCTTATGATGTGTACATTTAATATTAAGCAACTAATTTTCTAAATTTCCACTAAAGTACATAATCTTAGGTCATTGAATATTATGATTGTTTATGATAAAGATTTTAATGATAACGGGAATATTATTTTTCATAAATAAAATTTTGGCAAAAGCCCCATCATCGGATCGTACTGTGAACAAAAAGGGCAAGCATAAGATAACATAAATTAATAAAATAAAAAAAAAATAAGTAACAAAGTATAATTTTGATGAAAGTTTTGCTGTTTTAATGAGAATGGAAATATGTTATATTCTGATAAAATAGTAGATAATTTGACAAGATATAAAATATGATATAAAAAATCATATTTGAGTTATGAATTTTATATAAATGAAAATAAAGTTTGTTTATGTATGTATACTTATATGTCTTTCCTTTGAATTCCTTCCTTGTTCCCTTTTAGATAATATTCATAATTTATGGTATCTAATATTTTGGAATTATTAGAACTGGACGTTTCTCTATGCAACCTACAAGTTCGATATTTCCATTTCAACGTTAAATAAGTCGTCCTTGAGTTATTGCCAAAATTAATTTTATTCCAAAATTTTCTTCTCTCCTAATTTATTAAATAACATTATCCCATTAGATCTTTTCACAACGCAGATCGGGATAACTGTTTCTATTGTACGAACCATTGTACTGTCGCGTGACCCTGTGTGTTATGGCGTCCAAATCGTCACAACAGAGACATAATTCTACAGGATTCTGTAATAATTCTTCTCTAACTTTTTTTTTAATAGAATCCTATAAGAAATTTTTGTAATTGGCACTTATTGTAATAGAGCTATAAAAAAATACAAGGATCACATATTTGAATAATCTTAGGAGAGACAGAGTACAAATACATTAATTTCTGTGTATGTTTTTTTTTTTTTTTTTTTTTTTTTACACCTATAACATGCATCATTAACTTGATTCAATGAAAACATCACTTTTATATAACAAAGTTTAGTTACTATCATAAAGTTACATCTTGAGATAATTTGATATACGCTTTTTTATTACGCCTTTCCGGTAAGATTTAATCATGAAAAAAATGTGCAGAAAATATTTTCCTTTAGCATCTGTCGTCATGAAATAGGTATCCCCTAATGGCGGCATCATACAATTTCGGTACCAGCTAATATGTTAACTTAAAAAACAAGAATGAAAAATCATGCATCAAACACATATTATGAACACATTCTCTTACGTTTCAGAATACTGTAAAGAGATTTCACCATTTATTAGGTTGAACGCATAAGTGAAATATTTAGAAAGCTCCTATTATATTCAAAAATCCAATATCATCAGCAATTGCCAACTATTGTCAAAAAAGTAACGTAATTATTTTGGTCAGCTTTGTATATGATCTATAGATTTGTATATATACCACTATGTGTGCTAAAATTCAGTTCAGTTAAGGGGTCTCAGGACACTTAAAATTGGGAAAAGAGAGAAAAAATAAAGACTAATATCTTAAGATGTATAAGATTTTAAAACACAATTTGTATTGGGATGAAAGATATGTTCTTTCATTTCATGTATTTAAAAAATTGCAAGATGCAGAATTAGCATTTATAGGTGGCTCCAAATTGTCAGACATTTGACAAGCAGCAAATTGGTACAACAGCTTAGACGCAAGATTACAAAAAATATATTGCAACTAGAATGAAAATGTTGGTGCCTAATACTTCAGATTATATTAATTACCCTGAACTTAAGTAAATTTGTATTTAAAGCATTTTTATATTTTTGATAGAAAATTGTACTTAGCTAACACAAAATTTTGAAAATTTCAACTGTATAATCAGCTTAAAAAAAGATTTTTTTGAACAATAAAAAGGCAATTTTAGGTTTAGTTTATACAGACTAACATGAATCGTATGTTTTGAAAATTTCATGTAAACATATTCAGAACTTTATGAGATATAATGCCCGCTATGCCCAAAAACAGCATTCGCAGAAAAATGACTTCAAAGTTTCGAAAACGCCGATTCAGCTTTGAACGGGTATAATTCTAAAAACCATAACTTCTGCTGTAATGAGAATTTCAAGGAAACCATTATATCAAAATGTTCAGAAAAGATAGGAGTTTAACATAAAAAAAATTACAATTTTGAAAATTTTGAAGCTTAAGAGTTTTGAGAACCCCTTAACCCATTCGAGACCATGGGTGCATATATGCACCTTCAAAAGGTGCAGACAAACTTTCTGTTCCGTACCAGTAATAAACAAAAGACATATTTGCCTTATTTAATTAATTAGAATATTTTCGTAATTATATAAGTGAAGGTAACTTGATAAAAATAAGTGGTGCCAATCTGATAAAATTTGCGCATGAGTCGCCGGTCCGAAGGGACCCTTTAAGCGCCATTGCTCCCATTTTGGGAACATTACTTTAGGATTTTTTTCTAAAATGAGTAATTTATATATTGCAAGTTTGTGTTATTTGTGTTTTGAATATATGAGATAACTTCTGTAATTTTTTTTTAAAGAGTTTCATTTGTATTTTCTATTTTTTTTTAAGTGTTTAAAAAGACGAAATACATCTTTTTGACCGCTTTCGCAAGAAATAATAATAAAAAAAAACTTACTAATATATTTTTTAAATTAAAATATGTTTATAAATGTCGATTGTTTAAAACCCATTTGTGCCTGGCGTCCTAATTTTGGGACGCTTTCTTAAAAAAAAAAAAAAAAATCCCATTACAAGTGGGATTATGATATCCTTTCAAAACTTTGTAAAATATATCCTTAGTATTTATTTTCAATATTTATTCATAAATGGAAGTGCATTTTTAAGAATAAAGAGGTGAAATAAATGTTTGTTGTAGCACAAAGTTGAATTTTTTGGAATAAAGTAGCGGGTAAGAAAAAGTTACATATTTGTTTTATTTTTTTTATCAATTATTTTTATAAGTGGCATTATTTATAAGACGAAACATTATTTTAGAATACGTATTTTTGCATTTTTTTAGATTTCTATTGTTTTCTTCGAATGTGAACATTTATATACCGTCCCAACTTTAGGACGCTAGACGCCAAACGGAAGGGGTTTTCTCCGTTACTGTCTATGCATTAAATGTATGTTTTACGCCATTTATTTTATTACAAAATGTTTACATATCATTCGGGTTATTATTTGGCTATAAAATTATTATTCGGATTGTTATTTGGCTATTCTCTGTTATTACTATATGGGGGGGGGGGAGGGGAGGGACTTCGCTCGGCTCAAGAACAAGACACCCACCCCTCCCCACACTTAGCTATTGGATTAGTAAAAATATATATCATACCGTTACGTTTTGTACTAGTTTAGTATTTGATATCCTGAGCTTACTAATATATATGCAGTACAACCTCGATTATCTGACGTAATTGGGACCAAACCTACATCGGATAATCGAAATTTCCGGATAATCAAGAATTTATCAATAATCATCTCGTTTAATACTAACTTCGTCATCAAACTTCTATTAGGACTATTTAAACTGCTTGATAAATATCTAAATATATTATACATGAAAATAATTTTATTTGTTTAGAACAGGGACATATACACAGGGGCGGGGAAAGAATACAATTATACCGGGATTGGATCTTGCGGGAGCTCAAGCTAATTTCCATGGAATTCGAAGAAAGGGGAACCAAAATACTTATCTCTATTCGCGGTTTGGAAAGGAACGATTGCATACACAAGGAATATAAAAATATAAAAAAAAAATTGGAAAAAATTCAGGATATCGACATCGGTTTTCGGAGAGTTTCAGTTAAACGAGGGTCGGATAATCAAAGTTCTGCTGTACCATACATACTAATATGTAAAACGAAGAATCTGACAATTTTCTGCAAGTAAATTGGGGGAGGGCCTTAAAGGCGAATTGATTCGCCTTAAAGGCGAATCAATTACAAAAGGCAACAACAACAAAAAAAAAAACTTCGAATACTGCAAAAGTCTGATCTTTTATGTGTATAAATAATAAAATATATAAAACATACAAATAATAATTTATGATTTGAAAAATTCAATGACTTGTTTTTGTTTTCTTACTAATTTGTCGCATTAGAAACTGAAATCTTTGGTTTGATTTTTTGCAGAATTTGCATTAGAAAATTAGGGGGTCGGCGTATATGCGAGTATATACGGTATATATACTCCATTAGTAATTGATTATTATAAATTTTTGCTGTGCCAATAGCTAAGGGTGATCAAAGGGGTCTTGTTCTTGAGCCGAACCCAGCCCCCTCCCCCTTATAGTAATAAAAAAGAAATTTTTATAGTCAAATAATAACCCGAATATATAACCTTTTTGAAATAAAATAAATGGCATCAAATATAGATCTAATGCTTACACAGTAACGGAGAAAACGCCTACCCTTTCTTGCCTAGTGTCCCAAAATTGGGACGTTTAGATTTTTATATGTTAACTAAACATTTTTTCAAACATAATATTTTTATTGTTTTTTACGTTCATTTTACATCATTTACTATAATTAAGCACAATATTGAGTCGAAAAATATTCAGGCACTAATGGGTTAATACTACATACATCTGTAGTTAATAAGTATAATAGATTGGTCACAATTCATGAAAGAACGAGTTGCTCCCGTAACGGGAGCAATGGAGCTTTCGTTAGTTTTCAATGCCAGACGGAAAGTCCCAAATTAGAAAGACCCAATACGGTGCTTTTATTATGTGCGCGAAAACAGTCTGCATACAAACTTTGGAAATGCCTTTTTTTTCATTCCTAACAAACGTTTTTGGAAGTGTTACTCTTAAAATCTGTTTCTCACTTTATTAGATATCTTTTTGCTAAGAGATATATTTTAACAGACTTTTCTATTTTTTCATATCGTATTTCAATTTAAAGGAAAATATGCCTAGGAAATTTTTAATTGTGTCTCAAGCTCTGGATTATTTTTGAACAATTAGATTCAGATGATTATACGGATGATTCGGAAATCGTTTGTTTGGAAATCGTTTGTTCCGCAATAGTAACAGATGAAGATTTAACAGAGAAAACAGGCAACAAAATTGTCCTTTGATAGATTTCAAAGCTTACAAGGAAAAAGACAGGGACATTTGACTCTATTACTACGGAATCATTTACGAAGTTAAGTAATTGATTCCGAAGTAAATCAATTACGGAATCAATTGCGAAGCACGCAACGCCAACACTATTTTTTTTCATGCATTTCTTTATTAAATTTATATTATTTAACAAATTTATAAATTTTTATTCCATCAAAAGTAGCTTCTTTATTTTTAATACGTCAGATTTAATTTATTATTTATGTTATTTAATTTAAGTTTGGCAGGAGTAAGAAACACTAACGATATATTTCAAATCAAAATCCAAAAAAATAACTGCTTACAAGCAGCAAAGGCCAACATAGTGAGAAAAATTCCATACCGGGACTCGAACCCGGGCCATCAGTATAGCGCACAAACGTTCTACCGACTAACCCACATGGAACGATACCCAGCCTGGAACCTCTCACTATTACATGTTGGCAACGCTACAAACGCAGCACAAGATGTAACATTTACCGTGAGCCACGGACATGGGGCAACACGAAACTTAATTAAATCCAGCATCCGAATGAAACTATAGTAATACTTGGAAATTTTTCGAGAGAGAATTTCGCCTTGCATACAATATTTCAAATGAAAATCAAATTTCAAAAATTTAATTGCTTAATAAGTGCATAACCCAGTAGAAAATTGAGCTTCGGCAATTCTATTCGAAAAGCTGAAAATTTGCGGAATTTCTTTTTACAACCGTTTATATGATCTATCAAATTTATACTCATAAAGAAAAATTAGAAAAAATTAAATTCTAAAACGCATATCAAAAATGAAAACCCATTTTCAGTGATTATTTTTAGAGACAATACTGTTCCATCACTGTTCCAAACGAATCCGTTTGTTTAAAACAAGTTTCTTTTCTGGCATTTTTTGTATTTATCAATTGTAAAAATAATTATAATAAGTAATTAAAAAAATTGTACTACCGAAAAATTCAAAGAAATTTTATTTACAAACAAGAGCAAATTTTATTGAGACTAAAATGAGCAAAGAATAACGCATGTACCAAATGCAAGAAATTTCATTTTTTACATTTCATTTTAAATATATCAAGGCAGTCCAGCATTAATGCTGTAGGAATTGTGTGCTGCATATACACATTTAAAAGAATTCACTATGGATTTGAAACCAAACATAAAGGTTGCTAAAGTTGGGAGCTGTATGAACAACAGAAGTGAAACCGTGCTAAACGTATCCAGCAGCTGTGCTTTGTAATAGTAATAAATCAGCATTTCCGTCGCAGCGGAAAAAATGAAACATATCAATCCATTTAAGACAGCTCTTCCATCGTACACGTGGATCATGATCACGGAGTGATATCTACAAGAAAAAGTATATTTTGTTAAATACATACATTGTTGTACATTTTTTATATACAGCAGTTATTTGTTATACAGCGAACTTCGTTTAATGCTGTTGATTGTTTGATTGAACAGAGTTTTGGACTAGGTCCCAATACTGACATATTGCGACAAATCAAAAGGTAAAACAAAACACCAAATCGCCCTCAAAATAGTTATGCTATTTGGTAGGTGCAAAAGTTCTACCCATTTTTTGAAGAAAACAGAAAAACGCAGGACACAAAAAGTTAAGCACCTATGAATTATCCTAACTACTATCATTATGTATGACTTCATGCGATCGGTCTAGCAGTAAGTGAATCCCACGCCGATAAAACCCCTCTCTTTTAGAATTAAAAAAAATGTAACGCTGCTTTTACAGCATCCACATCATTGAAGGTTCGGCGACCGAAGGCGTTGTGTAGCGATCGGGAAAGTGATAGTCCAGATAGCCGCAGAGTCGGAGCTATTCACCGGGTGACGTAAAACTTCCCAACCAATATCCAGTCATTTTTGCCGTGACCTAAAAGCAACATGTGACCTGTCGTTAGCGTGATGAAAGAGAACACCTCTGCGATTGATGAGTGTTGGCCCCTTAGATGAGAGTTCTGCTCGCAGTCTATTCAATTGCTGGCAGTAGAGGTCTGCATTCATCATTTGGATCGATGCCAGGACATCCCAGTGGATTGTTCCCTTGGTATCCCACCATACACTGAGCAAATCCTTTTCGGGATGGAGTACCCTCTTCAACCCGGCACACGGACCCTCGACGCTTCACGTTACGGTTCTGGAGGTGCCTTGCCAGGTGATGGTCTCGTTACCTGATCAAGCTTCCAAATTACGAGATCAACATGAGTAGCAATGTGTAGATTCCAAACAGGATATAAATGTTAAGCAACCGACATAACACCGTTCAGAACTAAGCAAAAGGCACTGGCGATACGTTCTAGGTGCTCGTTAGGTTTATTTCCACTACGCGGCGATTAGTCGGTCACCCACCCCGATACCAGGAATCAAACCCGTTCAGCTGGGGCTTCCCGGCAGGTAGGGCCTGGCCATCGGTTAGAAAGAAAGAAAGTACACAATTCTCATCATCCGTTAAATTTCGGTTCCCTACTACTACGGGAAAGCAAATATACACAGGTGCTGATCCTCTCTTCTAGTTGGCTTGCTGTAAGCTGGTGTGGCACCCATTGATCAAAATTTGTGATGAAGCCAACTGTATGCACCCTTCTTTCGACTGTTTTTTCTGTATACGGAGAACGTTTCCGCCAATTCTTCAAAGGTTGGATGTGAGGAATTTGTTATGTTTGTATCCTGATCCTCGTCAGAATACACTAATGGACGTGCAGAACGGACATGATCTTTACAGCTCCTGCCTCCGTCCGAATTTCCTAAACCAACGGTAGCAGGTGCTATCGTCAACGGCATCCTACCCATTACACTCGACAAATTCTGCTGCTGCTGTAGGCCTTTATCATGCTCGCAAAATAAACAATGTCTGATGTTGTCGTTCTCGGTTGCCCTGTTCTTTTCCGTTCCGCATGAGTACTTCTGACAAGCATTGTGCCTATATATACTCTACTGCTTCACGCGTTATTGGCCGCTTTCCTGTTCTCGAAACGCCAACTGCAACGTTCGTACTCCACTTCTCATTTCCATATTCTCAAAACGGGTAGAACTTTTTCACTCACCAAATAAGATACTTATCACAAATTGAAAATAAATAAAAAATAAAATAAAGCTTAACAAGAAATGTTATCTCAATGGGGTGCACCATGCAGATAAAATCACACAAGTGTAAAGAGCGAAAATTATAAATTGTAAAGAATAAAGCAAAATATTATAGTATTAAAATGTTAAGTAAGTATGCTTTAAAAAGGTGAACAGCGCCCCATACGGTGTTTACACTAATGGCGTTTGTCAATGTAGATGATGAATTGGGTTCTATAGAAGTGTAGTAGCCCGGGAAGTCAAAAAGGTAAACTTGAAGTCGTTAAAGGGTATTTCCAAAGAAGGCCATTCTTTTTTGTCTACCCTTTCAGAGTCACACTATGCACGCTTTTCAGAGGTAAAATAATTCATTGCGTTTAATTAATTAAATTTAGTTTTTTTTAAAGAAATTCAATAACTTCGACCTTCGTGTTAATCCTAACTGCTGTGATGAAAAGTTATCGCACAACTATTGTGAGTGGTTACAACTACAGAGACAAAACAAACATATACAAAACAAAACAGAAGAATTATTAAAAATATATATATATATGTTTTAAATAATAACAAATTAAGATACAGGAACAATTGCAAATAAAGTGAAGTTATTAAACAAAATAAAGTCATCGTCACTAAAATTTGCAAATGAAACTCAAAAATACTTATGAGCCTCAAATTTTCGTGAAATACTTTCGGGTCTGAGGGAGATTCCAAATTTATTTTATCTTACATCTAACAAGGAGAGGGCCAACCTTGTTAATCACAGATTTTGATTATTTTAATATATGTTGTAGTGTAGACACCCCTTAGTGTCAGGTTCAACGGATTTTATCCAATGTCCCTTAGTTCTTGAAAAACCGGGGGGTCTAATATTAGTACACAACTTAAATACTTACTTCGCAACCAAAATGATAGGTTAGTCGTAGCTCAGTTGGCATGGCGTTTGCCGGCTGATCCGAGGACCCGGGTTCGATACCTGAATGCGCTACATTTGTTTTTCTCATTTTTTGTTTTATAAATATAGTTGTAATTATAATTTAATAATTTCAATTAAAAATTTTAACATCATACATTAATTATAATGTTAACAAACTTAAAATTATCATTTTTTATTTGTAAACTATTATTTCTCACCCATTAAAGAGGTTTAAAAAGAAATTGGATCTATTATTGAATGATAAAAATTCCAAAATCGTGACAAATTCTGTTGTGGTGCCATCTAGTTATGATAAAAAAAAGGAATATTCAAATAAAATAAAAATAAAAGAAGATAAAGGGGAAAACAAAATAATTGAAAGCGCAAGCATACTTATTACAAATTTAAAAATCTTTAATATGCAAAAAATCGGTTGTAATTTAATTCTGATGATAATTTTTAATATAATTATGCTTTTTACTTTAAAAACAGAATACTGGTATTATCGCATTGACTTCCTTTGTTAAAGCAATGCGTAAATGATGTTTCTTTAAAATCACGAATTGACACAATTGCTCAATATCATTGCATCGATAAAGAATATATGAAATACATTTTAAAAGCGATTAAAAAAAATAACAGTTTTATGATGTTTTATTACAACTATTTAGTTAAAAGTACAAAATTAAATAGGTTAAAATTATAATTGATATACAATATTAAAAATTTTAATTGACAATGAGATTATTAAGTTATACTTACAAGTAAATTTGTAAAAGAGAAAAACAAATGTGGCGCATTCAGGCATCGAACCCAGGCCCGCAAATCAGCCGGTAAACACCATACCAACTGATCTACGACTGGCCTAGCATTGCTGTTGTAAAGTAAGTATTTAATTTGTGTACTAATATTAGACCCCCCGGTTTCTCAAGAACTAAGGAGCATTGGATAAAATCCGTTGAAGCTGACACTAAGCGTCTTCTTACCCTACAACATATATTAAAATAATCAAAATCTGTGATTAACAAGGTTGGCCCTCTCCTTGTAAAATGAATAGTAAAATTTCAGAACCTGCCAGAAATTCTTTTAGTAATAGAAGGCTACAGTCGATAGGATACTTTTATATTTTTAATAGCAGTAAATACAAACCAGAATATTTCTTAATATGTTTAATAAATTGACATTTTTCTTTGTTTACTTTATTTTACAGTTAAATAAATACTTGAAAAATATTTCTTTGTAGAGAATAAGCAATTAAATATTTTGAAAATTCTGCATTACAGTAACAGAGCGGATTGTGGACATCTGTACCCTAGCAGTGGGTGGTCCTGTATATTTCTTAGTATGAAAATGTGCAAATTATTTTTTAGACATCACTATAAACCTATTCTAAGTAGACAGTAATTTAATCTAAATCCCTTACAGTAAGTTATGTTTCATATTAAAGAGAAAAACAGAAAAAAAGAAAAAAAAAACATTTATATGATCAGGGCAAAGGTTGCCCATTCATGACCGTGATATAGTGGTCCATTCAGCCCCACCTATAATTCTGGAATATATTCAGGTTTTTTTAATACGTTAAATTCAAATAACATCTAAATACAGCCAAAAATTAGTTTACATATATGCAAAGACTTGCTAATACACATATCTGCAATGAAATAATGTATACTTAATATTAGCTTATTTATTTTACAGAAAAGGGGAAAAATTACTTTTCAATCAGATTCCTGATCATCCTACACTAGTGGGAAAATGGCTTCTCCCAAACAATGGATGGTTCCATCTTATGTCAATTCAACGTTAAGATATCTTACGGATAGCGATACGACACCTAATGTTTTTTCCGAAAAATGTGTTATATAAATTTTGCTATATTTTTTATTTTATTACATTGAAGTACTTCATTTTATAATTTTAAAGGGCTGCAAAATATACCTTAAAAATATCAGAAAGTTTAAATTAGTTACACTGAATACTTCTGTTTTTATATGGACTTTAGCGAGAGCTCTGTTTACATTTTTTTCAGTATCGATCAAGCCCTGAGCCCCTTAAAAATTTTCAAAATGCATATTTACATTCATATATGTAGTATGCTTATAGATATACATGAATACATTGCATAAAATGAATACATAAATGCAAACTATGGCGATACCTTTAGTAATTAAACGCTAGTATACACTTACGTTGTAAAAACCAGTAAAACATGACTACAAAACAGTGTTTTATAGGCATGCTAAAATTTTCTTTGGAATTTTAAACAAATTATTGTAGTTTAATAGACATATTTATAATGTTTAAAAATGAGGTTAAAAGAATTGTTTTTTTTTCTTTCGATAAAGAAACACTTAAAAGAGTGAATGGGTGATGTAACGAAGCGTGTTATATCAAGAGAGACTGTATTTTTAATGAAATAAATTAATTTAACAAATAGGTTTAAGCATGACTAATCAAGTCAAAATATTGTTTTAGAAAAAGAACAGCGACATATTAGATTTAGTTATATAACAAAGCACAGTGTAATGGGGATTACTGAATATATACTAAAATAAATTATATTAACAGGCATAAGTATAATGTCTTAAAAGTGAGGTGAATATAGCTTTCCAATATAGACAATAAAAAGACAGGGGATAGTGGGGTAGAATGGAACACTAGATTTTTATTTTTATATATCATTCTAATCATTTCATCAATCACACACTAGATGAAGCAGCGGTAGCCCAAACTTCAGCTGAATATATTTCTGATCTGCATAAGCTTACAATTATATAAGTATAAAGAAAAAGATTATTTCAAAGATCAAAAATATATTTCCTTCATATACTTTTTATGATTTCAGCGTATTAATTACTTGTTTATGTGTAGATGTAACATTTTCCTAATTTATTGAACATTATTCTGTATATTATCCACGATTTAAACCAAGCCTAAATGTAACATTGTCGTTTATGCAAGTAGTTTAACAGAAAAGAAGGTAGTGGGGAGAAATGGGACATGACAGGAAAGTGACAAGTCCCATTCCTTCATTTTAATAAAAGATGAACGTAAGTTGATAATATACAAATTTATGATATAGTCATTTACTTCAAAATATAAGTAAAATGAGTTAATGATTTTTTATGTCATTTGACTCACAATCATGAATCTTCTCGTCAGTTCCTTTCTGTGTGACAGATTCATATAAAATAAGACTCTTCGTTTCTTCTGAAAGTTACTCAGTGATAATACCAAAAATTTCATATTTTAACATCAAAGTAAATGCCGCAGTAGTTGATTATTTGTCAACATTAAAACAACAATTTTCCACAGCATTACCTGCTTCTATTAATCCAACCGCTATTCGTCCCTATTCAAAAGCTTCTACGCAATAGCTACACAGATATCAAAGAGGAAGAAACATAGGCAGAAGCAAAATTATAACAGACGCACCAGAAAAAAAGATCAAATTTAAAGACTAATATCTAAAAGACTGAATTGCCCCGTCCCTTTTAAATTTGCCAGTCATAATGCTTATTCCTTATTTGATTTTTTACTTTTACATTTTATTTGTTTGTTGAACTCAAGAACATGAGTCTTAGCCTCCCCCCCTCCAATTTTCACTGCTGCCCAAGGAAACGCACCTTGTGAACTACCTCATATGTTCAGTATCATAATCAGAAAATTCCTAAAACAAATATGAGACATCAAGTAAACAAGAAAATAAAGCAAAAAAGATATATTTTTAGTTTTCAGAAACTTCCACTGATAAAGATATTGTAATTTGATATTCTGACAAACATGTGCAAATGGTTTTGTTCTTGTTAAGTATTATACAAAGAAATAAGACAAATTAGATAGGAATAAAAGCTGTAGAGCATAATTTTGGTTTAATATACAGTTCATGAGAAAAAAAGATAGAAAACTGGAGATTTTATTTTCCTCGACTTCTTGACATAATTTCTGTTGAGAAGACACTATGTTCTATTAAAAATGCCAGCTCACACAAGTGATTGATCAGACAGTCTGGTTACTATTAAACAGGTTTATCAACCTCCAATCTTTGCGGAACGTATATGTAGTTGACACTAGCCTATCTGTGCCTTATTATAATTTCTTTTATAGCTGTCCCATACCTTCTATATCGTTTAGGGACATTAGAAATTCTTTTATTCTATGAGATGAATTTTGCTTTTTTTTGGGGGGGGGAGGGGTCAAACAAATGTAATTTTCTTACTTTTGTAAAAAACTTTCCACCCCACTCTCCCCATATTTAACGAGACACGTAGTAACAAAAACTTATTTCTATTGAAATAGTATTTATTAACAAATAGACATATTCAGTTATTTAAAATGCGAGGTTAAAATAGACATTATTTCAGAGAACCAGAAAAAAAAAAACATATCTCCGAATGAGCAATGTAACGGTGACTATTGTATTTCTATTGAAATAAATCAAACTAGAAAAGCCCGCGACTTCCAAACTCGGCGTAGCTGTTGAACCTGCTGCGTAGTTGTTGAAATAGACCAAGTAGTGTTTTGTGTGCCTATGTTTATTAGAAGAAATTATACTCCTGCAGATAATTCAAAAACTACTAATTAAGGAACCCATTGAGTAAATTTCATCTTATTAATTACTACATTATTTGAACATACATTAAAATTAATAAGAAAATCTAAAATTTCCAAATAAATCGTAATTTAGTATGCTGAATGTTTCACATTAATCTCCTTTCTGATTTGATATATCGATATTTTATAAACCGTTCTTGGTGAGCATTTATATCTTAAATTTAACCGGTATGAAAAATTCGTGGCTTCTATATCAACGATATCACAAACCTCTGAATTTTAGAACTTTTTTTGCTCCTGCATCACTTGAAATCTTAAAAAAAAAAAAAAAAAAAAACTTCTGTAATTGCATTTAAGAGGCCACACTAGTCACTCAAAAGACCCGGCTGATAATGTTAATCGTATGGGGAAGTTATTTTCAAATATCTTGTTTGGATTTTAATATTTTTACATGATTTTTTTTGCAAAGGATAGATGAGGACGATTTACATCTGAGCTAGTTTTTACTTTTTTTCATTTTGGTTATAGATTTTTTATATTATGATAGTTTCAATTTCCGAACCGGTTCCGAAAGTGAAAGTAATTTGTACAAAAAAATCGGAAACCAAAATCGAAACAGTAAAAACTAGCCCGTTTGTAGATCGTCCTCAGTTATCCTATGCAAAAATCATTCAAAAATATTAAAACCCATTCGAGAAATTAGAAAATATCGCTTCCATAGAGCATTAGCGTTTTCCTTTTTTCCCGTGACTGAAGTGGGCTCTTAAGTGTCCAAAGTTACATCTATGTCCAATTGCAAGTTTCTACCCTACAGTTTCAGATAAATCATAGTTTGTCATATTTTCTAGAACGTTTTCCGCTCCTTTCGACCTTTTAAATTTCGAATTTTTTAGAAGTCTATTTTTGTGAACCCTGGCACCTTAAAAATAACTATGCAGCGAAGTTTCAAGTTTCTAGCATTAAATGCCTTCCAAATCTCGCCATTTTAGAATTTTTTTTTTTTGTTTTTTGGCTTTTGCAACCTTTTAAATTTCGAATTTTTTTAAACACCCACATGTTCTGTAGTTGAATTTACTGCTTAAACGCAACCGACATGTAATATTTTCAATTTATAATCCTAATGTTTCTAAATAAATTAACTTAGAACATTTTACGCTCATTTTGCACATTTAAATTTTCAATTATTTATAAACTGATTATACCAAGCGTTTGCATTTTAAAAAATACAACTGTACTACATTTTCAGTTTCTAATCCTAATAATTCAAAATTAATCGTAATTGAAATGTTTTTAGAACGTTTTCCTCTCATTTCAGTCTTTTAAATTTCGATATATTTTATAAAACGTTCTCAGAGAGTGATTGGGTATTAAACTAACCACTTTATTAAATTCCATGCTTATATGCCAACTGTATCAATGAAATAGCAATTTCAGAAATTCTTTGAGCTTGCACCCCTTTACAATTTCCAGTTTTAATAAATTTGTTCTGGGTGAGATTTTACGTCTTTAAAGTAACAGTCACGGCAAATTTAAAGATTATAGTATTAACAGTTACATGAAAATTTTAATTTAGAACTTTTTAGAACGTTTTCCGCTCATTTAACCAATTCAAAATTTCGAACTTTTAAGAAGCAATTCATAGTAAGCATTTGCATCTGAACCTTTAACTGCTGTTACCGGTCTCTCAGACCGCGGCTTTTTTGAATTTTTATAGTTCAACTTTCCATTTTTAGTTTAACTACAAACACTACCGAAATTTGGTTCCGTTTGGAACTTTAATACTATCACCAGAGACTTTTGAATAGGTGAATTTTAATTATAACAGTCCTGTACAAAAGGTTTAGTACAAAAACACCGTCCTATGAGTTAATCGAGTCTTTTGTTCATCTTACGATGGAGCAGTCTCACAGACCGCTTCACACTAGTTATGTGACAATTTCTGTGACATCAGTTAAAGGTTAACTGTAACTGCCACAGGAAATTTTAAATTTTTAGTCCCAACAATATCATAGAAATTAGAATTTTAAAAGCTCTTTTTTTGCTCCTGCACCCCTTTGGGGTTTGTTGTACCGACATAAAACATACCCTGTGTTGGAGCAGAGATGGTCACCAGCCATTTTGCGACCATTACTTTTGTATCTTTATACTCTAATTCTTTTGTGCCGTCCTAATCTTGATCTATTGATTACTCTATATTCTATTCTAAAATTTAGATTAATTAAAAAATGATACCACAATTAAAAATTCACCTATATCAATTTCTACTAATAGACGGAATCGTACTTTAATTCTTTTGTACAACACTATATATTACCTGCGTATTTTTATACATTCCGCATATTAAGCTCTGGCAGACACACGCTTAAATCGTACTTACAGAAAGTATCCTCCCTAGGTGGCCATATCTCCAGTTCTTTGCATAGCCCTGTATATGAATATATGATATTTATATTTTACAAATATTTCTAAATATACTAAATGTAGTTGAGCTTGAAAATGCATAACTCGAATTAAATACTTTAAGATATTCACTCTTATTCTCAGTGGTGTTTAGATTCTTTTGTGTAACCCTATAAATGATCTATAGAATTTAAACACACAACGTTGTGTATAAAATTTACTTAAACCTAAAACGCATACCGTAACTGAAAAGGCACTTTCAGCAATCGTCTGTAATATACAATACTTCAGCTACAGTATTGTATCCAAAATCTTTTATGTCTGCCTGTAAATGAACGTTAAGTGCGATGCCTATCATATTCTACTGCCAACATCTTGTAGTAAACCCGAGTAGTTTATATATGTTTCATTATTTGAAAATAGTACAATATAATTAAAATATTAGATTAATTTTTAACACGGTTATTAAATTGGTAAATAAATCAGAACAGCAGTAAATTCCCGAGTGGGTAAAAAATATCCGCTCCAGAATTCGAACCAAGGTTATACGGACTAAAACCACCAATGCTCTACCGAATGAGCCATCCCGGACGAATCTGGAGGACTAATTAACACAACTAACCTTTAACGGGGACATTATCTGGTCTTATATTTGAATTATTATGTTGAGCTGACTGATATCATACCAGATACTGTCATCGTTAAAGGTTAGTTGGGTGAATTAGTCCTCCAGATTCGTCCGGGATGGTTCAGTCGGTAGAGCATTGACGGCTTCAGCCAAGATATCCTTTGTTCGAATTCTGGGATCGGACTTTTTTCACCCACTTGGGAATTTACAAGTGATAATAAAAATACCATACAAAGAGTTCTCCTGTAGACCATTGTATGACCGAACCCTTTTGTGCAGCCCTGTAAGTGAATGAAAAATACTTTGAACCCATATTCTACATGTTTTAGTGTTACTCAGAAATCCTTTATGTTTGTAACGGAGTAACATCAATAAAATAAACCGCAAATGATTTTTCTTCATAGACCATTAGTAAAGAGGAATACTTTTGAGTTCCCCTTTACGCGTACTGTTATAGTGCTACAGATTACATATTCCATAGTAACCATCTTTTAGTGTACTTCAATAATTTATATGAATTTCATTATGTTTAAAACTGTGAAACACAAAGTAAACCGTAAAGTATTTTCCCATAAACCATAATTAGGATGAGCGAAGCGAAATCTCTACTAGGCTACACAAATTACATTTTGTCGTACACTTTACAAAAAAACTTAAGTATTTTGACTTGAATAAAGTAAACAAAAATAAATCATGATACGTAGATTTGCACAATATTTTTTTTTACAGAATAACCAAAAAAAAATTATTTTAATTTATTTATTTTACATGTTTTTCCACTGCAAACGCATTTTTCCAAATAAAAAATAAAATACGTCTATTTTCAGAAGAAAAAATAAATCATGTAGTTAGTATTTATAGACAGAATCGTGACTAATTAAATAGTTCCACGATTTCTTATGAAATTTTTAAAATACCTTTTTTATGAAAATTATAGCATATTTTTAATGAATTAAAATTTGTGAAAATTCAATTATTTACATTCAATTATAAAAGTATTTCGCAGTGTTAAGAATTCGAATACACGATTTATTCTTATTATCTGAAAACTTTTACGTAGACGATACTTACACATTTTAAAAGAATTATATTATTATTTTTTTTTTTTTTTTGTAAAGTGGGAACAAAAGAATTGTAAACAAATAAAATTGTTAAATTCATTATATCAAATAAAAAATTCTGAGGAAATTCTTAGTTATTTGTCCGAATTTACATTTCTAAAATTAAAATGCTCCAAAACATAAAATAACGTTTTTGCTTAATAAATATGCTAAAATAGTATAAAAATATATTGTTACTTTCAAATATTTGTCTTATCAAATAATGCTTCACGAATCCAAACAAAGCATGGCTTTTGCTAGTTTAACGGAATACTTTTGAGTGGCCCTGTAAATGAAATATGAAAGTTTCACACTTTATTTTCAATACCGAACAAGCCATGGTAAACACCAATATCATAAAACATTCCAATTCGAGTATATTTACGCCAGTTAGAGCACGAACAGATAGACGGCAGATAGACAAACCGAAGTCAAACACTTTTCAACTATGTGGGAAAGTGTCAATTAGGTGTCATTTGACACCGGTATAAAGTCTTAACCGGGAGAACTCGCTAGTGAGAATTCCTCCCACGGTGCCCAATTGTTTTTCTTTTACTTTACATTCGCTTAATATCATTTTTTTTTGCTTGGCTTAGTATTTTTACTCACAAATAGGCAAAATAATTGAAATAACATTTTAAAATTTTAATTAAAATAAAAAATGGCTTAAATAAGAGTCTTAAAAAAAGTACGAGGGTGAGAGAAAATCTCATGCAGCTAGTTCTCCCGGGTTAAAAAAGAGTTTTTATTGAATATAATTTTATGGAAAAGGAATTTTGTGAAGGGACTCGTTTTAGTAAAAGGAAATTTGTGCAGGTGCCTGTTTTATTAAGAGTAATTTTATGAAGGGCACTGTTTTATTAAATGGATTTTTTTTAAGGTGACATAAATAGACCCCAACTTTTGCGTCATTCGTAAAAGTTAATTTTTTTAGAAATCATTTTAAGAGTTTAGCTATAACTTGATTCGGTGGTATTCTGTTACGTTGTAAAAGAATATTTAAATTCAAGGCTATTTTACAGGAAAATGCTACTCTTTCAAGATCGTAAATTGGATATTTTTGTGAACAAAAACCGTTTCATGGAAAAGAATTTATCTATGTCCTTTTTCTACAATACTTTGCTTGAATCTCTTCTGGAAAATTTTGGCTCACATTTTTCAGTGTAATGCCAAATCGAAAAAAAAAATACAGTACAGCATTCAATAACACTGCAAGATTAACCTGCATCGAGTGATTCATTTGTCAGTAAGCACTTGCAGTAGTAAGTAGATAGTAAGTATTGTAGTAAGTATTGGAGGTAAGTATTGCAGCAACTATTTGACCGCAATAATAATTGCAATCACGGGGGTCACCTTTGCACGGTTAAATTTGTACCTTTGGTACAAAAAGTTATTTGTTCAAATTCGTTTGGTCTATACTATATGTTAGAAATATAAGCCAATGCCTTCTTTCCTTTAATTGCAAAATATATATATATATATATATATATATATATATTACAATAATAATTCAAACAAATTTTCTAAAAGGACTTAATAACATTAAATCAGCCTTTTCCCCAAAACACAAATGGACATTTGCACTTTCTTTACAAATGTATAAAAAGGACGTTTAAAAAAAAATCAACCTAGCTTAAATACTTCAGATATGCAATATTTTTAAAAAATAAATCTAAAGAATTAAAAACTCCTTTTAGTCCCGAAGCGAAATGAATAACAGGTGTATGAGGGGATGTTAACGGGCAACACTAAAATCAATCATAATTTAATTCAAAGAATAATTTTAGAGCAATATAGAAAGTATCTAAGGATTTATCAAAATATCATATTGATGTACTAAAATGTAACCCAAGTTCATCGATGGTAATAAATACTTATAATCAAAAGCTTCATTTTTAAGCAACATTTGAATTTCGCATAAAAAGTTAAAATGATTCAGAAATTTTATCAAAATGTTTTAATCTTAATATAATTACGCCAAAGAAAACGCATGCAAAATTCTACCTCTAATTTCACTAAGTTTACTTAGTTAAAATCCACAGAATAAATGGGCGGCTTGATCAGAGATCATTTTCATGTAACTAGTGTGATACCTCAACTTTCTACGTTAAGTAAAACTTAAAATAAGTCATTTAAAAATCAATCAAATTTATATAAATACCTAATCCAAAGCGTTGTTCGTATGTGTTGAATGTCTGGCTGAAGAATTGTGAAATATAAATCTTGATTATGAGCTCTGTCGTTAGTGCTAATTAACTTCCATATCAAAACAACCTAGTTGATTGGTTGTACACTTATATTCGGGTTCAGGTGGCTTAAACTTTCTTCCCATTATGCTTTCAGTGGCCGGGATCCACATAGGTTTTTCGCCGCTAGCTAAACGAGATCGACCAATCAGAAGCCTGCATTCTTGCGAACTTTTGCGAACTTCGCTTTTGCGCAGTTTTGAAAAAAATCTTCTGATTGATCAATCTCGTTTCGCTATCAGCGAAAAATCTATCTGGTTCCCAGATAATATCGTAATGGACTTTATTTCAAATCTGGGTTCGAGGCTGAAAAAAATCACGTGATACCGGTAATTTACCCAAAGAACTTCTAACTGATAAGAAGGGTGTCTACTACTGCTTTCCGCAAGAACTGTTTCACTGGCTGGCAAGGGTTTTTCATTACGTCTACGAAGCCTTCCCTTCTTTATGCTAGTAGTTTTTACTTTGACCGCGTGATTAAAACGTAGGTGGAATATTCTCCATTGTCATCAAAATGACGTAAGTAAACGATTTCAAAGTGGGTTTTCGTGCTTTATAGGGGAAGAATAACCGAGGCTAACGAAAAAAGCAGGCTACCGCGGTGCATTCCTATATCTTTTTTTACAGCTAGGATGACGTCATGCTACTTTCGTAACCTGCATTGGTGCATTCGAGCATCACGTGAATCCAGCGGTCTGTAAAAAGAGATACGCGTAAAGCACCGCGGTAGCCTTTCGTTTTCGTTAGCCTCAAAGCATAACAGAGTGACGACAAACGGTATAAAAAAATTGTTTCGTTAAGACACATTTTGACAGTAATACCGTGACCAACGATAGACAAGGCCAGCATAACTTTTCATAACTTTAATGACGTCAAACGGACCGGATCATCTAAACTCCACTTCTCCGTAGTAAAGTATTACAAAAGTGCATAACATCTTTAAAAGATTACTTTTTAAAGTATATTACAGGTTTCTAATGGGTATGTATTTTTTTTATTTATAATCTGTAAAGTTTTAGGATCATTTGGGCATATTATTTTAAGGATTTGGTGAATTTCTTATTAGTTAAATTTATCTTTTTCAATGTCATCGATGTGCTAGAGCTTGATCTGGGTGTTTAAGCCTAACTATAAATTGATACACAGTTTCATGTTTTCAGAAGAAAATTTTTCTCATTGCTTATCTTAAGCTATAATCTACTTATTTTATAGCCCGAATACGCTGTTTACAGTTTATTTTTTCTTTTGTCATAGAATTAAAAACCTTAAATTGTGCATTCTGTTAAATGTTATATTTACTACATTTGTTTAGCATGTAGCTTATGCTTACTTTTAATTTTCTCCCTTAAACATTTCTACACAGCAATCTACCGAAGTAAAATTTCTAAACATATTTATTTTCTCATTTTTATTAGATTTAATAGCTTTTGTATAATTCAGAATGTTACTGTACCTTGGCTTTCTATCAGTTTTTTAAATTGCATTTTAACACTTAAGATAACCTTCATATGAATAATTTAATAGTACTGAAATATACACATTCTGTATTTAAAAAAAGTATGTCTGAAATACATGCATATTTTATTTATTTATCAGAAAGAAAATGCTATTTCATTTTAGCTGCTGTAAAATAGATTTTCACAATCCTTCACAAAAAATACATGTTAAAAAAGGATTTTGGATTTTTCTTTTACTTTTGATTAACATGCAATGATGCATTTTACTAAAATAATTATATGAAAACACAAAACTTAGCTGGTAGCAGCCCCATTTCTTTCCAATCAAATAAACATATTATGAACTAGAAGTTTTACTTAAATGAAATTTAAATAAAAACAATACACAATTTATATTTTCTCTGTGTTTAAGTTTATAAACTACTAGCAAACCCCGCGGATTTGCTCGCGTAATATTTGAAATATGCCACGTGATATTTATATGTCTAATTTTTATTAAAAAGTACTAACTAAATTTTTATTTTATTAAAAGTTAATATTTTATTTTATTAAAAGGTAATATTTTATTTTATTAAAAGGTACTTATTACTTTTAGGAATAATTCAAAAATTACTATTTAAAACACAGATTGACTAAACATCATTATTACACTGCATTAGGCAGAAATGAGACTTAAATTAATAAAACGAAATAAAACTAAGAAAATGATGATTTAGAAAATATTTTGAAACTTTTATACACAATTAATACGCTCATTTCGGTATTCATTTGAAGTTTTGAATTTTTTAGAAACCATTTTCTTACATCTTAAAATTAATTATGTCAAATTCCAAGTCTTAACACCCCTCTCAACAAAAAAGGCTATGTTGAGATAGGAACTGTCACCATTAATTTGCCAACATTAATTTTGAAATCGGTTTGTTATTTCCTAACATTCCACAGAAACATAATTTAGAAAGCTTTTAAAGGCCTTTTTTAGAACATTTGTTGTTCCTGTGAACCCCAAGTGGTAGAATTATCGGCATAAAATATAGCCTGTGTAGGACAAGAGACTGCTACCATTGATTCGAAACTATTATTACATTTATAATCGGTTTATATTCTCTGATTGCATAGAAATCGTAATTTAAGACTTTTTTGGAACGCTTTTCGCACATACCTTTCCATTAACCCCTTTTTAATTCAAATTTATTTTGGACAGTCCTTCGAAGGCATTTATATTTTATAAGTAACTACCATGAAATATTTAAAGTTTCTAGCCTTTTCAGTATCACAGATATTGCAATTTAGAAAACTTTTAGCTCCTGCAACCCTCTGGTGATAGTGGCACAGACATAAAATATAGCCTACTTTTGAGCAGGTTCTATTACCAACAATTTGTCATCATTATTTTTTTAATCGGTTTGGTGTTTTATAAGTTTGCTTAAAAAATGTAATTTATAACGCTTTTCGCTCACTTCATCTTTTTAAATTTGGAATTTTCTTTCGACTGTTCTTAAAAAGCAGTTGTATCTTGTAAGTAAATATCATGCCATATTTCAATGTGTTAGACCCCTCAGTTGTGCAAAAAACGCAAATTAGAACATGTTTTGCTTTTGCAACCATCAGATCGTAGTGACAGCAACATAAAATATAACCTATGTTATAGCGGGGACTGCCAACATTGATTTGAAACCATTACTTTTGAAATAGCTTTGGTATTTCCTGAGATGGATTAGAAATCGCAATTTACAACATTTTCAGAACGCTTTCACGCTTTTTCACTCCTTTTTAAATTTTAAATTTTTTCGAAACTTCTCTTAAAGAACATTTATATCTAACTAGCAAACCCCGCGGCTTTGCTCGCGTAACAGTGGAAATATGCCAAGTGATATTTTCATGACTATTTTTGCATGACAATTTTTTATTAGAAGAACACTTTTTGGAATAATTCAAAAATCACAAATTAAGCCACATTTTAACTAAACTTCATTATAAAAGGGCAATAGACAGAAATGAGATTTTAATTAATAAGAAGAACTAAAACTAATTCCAAATAAATGATAATTTAAAAAGTATTTTGAGACTTTTATGCTCATTTCAGTATTCATTTGAAGTTTTGAATTTTTTAGAAACCATCTTAACACATTTACATCATAAAATTAAACATCATGTCAAATTCCAAGCTTCTTGTCTAATAGTCTACCACCTCTCTGTTGTTAGTGGCACCATCATAAAATGCCGAAACAGAGTTGAAATAGAATGTCTGGAAAAATTTTGAAACTGAGACTGTCACTATTAATTTGCCAACGTTAACCATGAAGTCGGGTGGTATTTCCTAATACTCTTTAGAAAAAGGAATTTATATGTTTTTAAAGGCTTTCGTGTTCTTCCTGCCAACCAGGTGGTAGTGGCACCGGCATAAAATATAGCCCGTATAGCATCAGGGACAATCACTCTTGATTCGCAACCAATAACTTCTGTAATTGGTTTATTACTTCCTGAGATTCCATAGAAATCGTAATTTAGGACACTTTTAGAATGCTTTTCGTCCATTCACTTCTTTTAATTTCGAATTTATTTTCGACTGTTCTTAGAGGACATTTATATTTTATAGGTGACTACCGTGCTATATTTAAAGCTTCAAGCCTCTTCAGTACCGCAGAAATCGCAATTTAGAAAGTTTTTTGTTCCTGCAACCCTCTAGGGACTGTGGATCCGATATAAAATATAGCTTATTTTGAGCAGGTTCTATCACCATCAATTTGCAACCATTATGTTTGAAATCGGTTTGTATTTCATACGATTGCATAAAAATCGTAATTTAGAAAGTTTGTAGAACGCTTTACGCTCACTTCATCCTTTTAAATTTGGAATTTTCATTCAACAATTCTTAGAAAGCATTTGCATCTTTGGAGTAATTAGCATTCTAAATTTAAAATGTTAGACCCCCCCCCCCTGTTTAACACAAAAAACGCAATTTAGAATATTATTGGCTCCTGTAACCCCCATGTGGTTGTGACAACAACGTAAAATATAGGTTATGTTAGAGCGGGGACTGTCACCATCAATTTGAAACCATTACTTCTGAAATCGGTTTTTACTTCCTGAGATTGTGTAGAAATCACTATTTAGAACGTTTTTAGAACGCTTTTCGTTGACTTTCACCCCATTTAAATTAAAAAATTTTAAGGAACTCTTCTCAGAGAGCATTTACATCTCATAAGTAATTACCATGCCATATTTCAAGTTGTTAGCCCCTTCAGTATCATAAACATCACAATTTAAAACGTTTTTTAAAATTAAACCGCAAGATGGTAATGACGCCGACATGAAGTAGATCCAATATTGGAGCAAGGGCTGTCATCATCAATTTCCAACAATTATACTTTTGAAATCGGTTGGGTACTTTCTGAGATTGCGTAGAAATCGCCATTTACAACGATTTTTAGAACACTTTTCGCGCATTTTCACCCTTTTTAAATTTCGAATTTTTAAAGAAATGTTCCTACAGATCAGTTATATCTTATGAGTAACTACCATTCCAAATTTCATGTTTCTAGGCCCTTCAGTAACACAAACATCACATTTTCGAACTTTTTTTGCTCCTGCACCCCCTGCAGGGGTAATGGCAGAAACATAAAATGTAACCTATGGTGAAGCAATTGTCATCATCATTTTGACGCCATTATTTTTGAAATCGGTTTGGTACTTCTTGAGATTGCCTTAAAATCGCCATTTAGAACGTTTTTTAGAACGCTTTTTGCGCATTTTCACTCCTTTTTAATTTCGATTTTTTAAATAAATGTCCTTAGAGATCATTAGTATCTTATAAGTAACTATCATGCCAAACTCCATGTATCTGGGCCCTTTAGTAAGACTAAAAAACACAATTTCGAACATTTTTTTGCTTCTGCACCCCCTTTAGGGATAGTGGCACCGACATAAAATGTAGTCTATGTTGGAGCAAGGGTTGTCACCATTATTTTGACACCATTACTTTTGAAATCGGTCTGGTACTTCTTGAAATTGCGTAAAAATCGACATGTAGAATAGTTTTAGATCGCTTTTCGCCCATTTTCACCCCTTTTTAATTTCAATTTTTTTAAATTTCGAATTTTTTAAGAAATGTTCTTAGAGATAATTTAAATATAATAAGTAACTACCATGCCAAATTCCATGTATCTGGGCCCTTCAGTAACACAAAAATCGCAATTTCGAACGTTTTTTTTTTGCCCTTGCACCCCCTTTAGGGACAGTGGCACCAACATAAAATGTAGCTTATGTTGGAGCAAGTGTTACCACCATCATTTTGACGCCATTATTTTAGAAATCGGTTTGGTACTTCTTGAAATAGGGTAAAAATCGCCATTTAGAACGCTTTTCGCGCATTTTCACTCCTTTTTTATTTCGATTTTTTAAAGAAATGTCCTTAGAGATTATTAGCAACTTATAAGTAACTACCATGCCAAATTCCATGTATCTGGGCCCTTTAGTAGCACTAAAAAACACAATTTCGAACGTTTTTTTGCTCCTGCACCCCCTTTAGGCATAGTGGCACCGACATAAAATGTAGCCTATGTTGGGGCAAGGGTTGACACCATTGCTTTTGAAATCGGTCTGGTATTTCTTGAAATTGTGTAAAAATATCCATTTAGAACGTTTTTTAGAACGCTTTTCGTACATTTTCAACCCTTTTTAATTTCGATTTTTTTAAGAAATGTCCTTAGAGATCATTAGTATCTTATACGTTTCTACCATTCCAAATTTCATGTTTCTAGGCCCTTCAGTAACACAAAAATTGCATTTTTAGAACATTTTTTGCTCCTGAACCCCACTTTGGCCAGTGGCACGGACATAAGATATAGCCTATGTTCTAAGTTGGGCCAACTCCGTCATTTTGATGCCATTATTTTTAGAATCGGTTCGGTAGTTCCAGAGCTTACCTCCTACAAATAAACAATTTTTACCTCTTTATAATAGTAGTATAGATAAATATGTACCTTCCTAATTTTAAGTTGTTAGCCCCTACCGATCACAAAAATCGAAATTTAGAACGCTTTTTGCTCCAGCAACGACTAGGCGATAGTGATACCCACATAAAATAGCGTCTATGTTAGAGCAAAGGCTGTCAGCATCAATTTCCTACCATTACTTTTGATATCAGTTTGATTATTGCTGAGATATTGCTGACAAATCGGCATTTAGAACGTTTTTCGAACGCTTTTCGCGCATTTTGCTCCTGCATCTCCTCTGGGGCGGCAGTGGAAACAGATATAAAATATAGCCTATCTTGGAGCAAGATCTCTCACCTTCATTTCTACACCATTATATTTGAAATCGGTTCAGTACTTCCTGAGATTGCATAGAAATCGCAATTTAGAACGTTTTTTACAACGCTTTTTGCGCATTTTTACCCCCTTTTAAATTTTGATTTTTTAGGAAATGTCCTTAGAGATCATTGATATCTTATAACTAAATACCATTCCAAATTTCACGATTCCAGGCCCTTCCGTAACGCAAAAACCGCAATTTAGAACGTTTTTCAACTGCACCCCCTTTGTGGTAGTGGCACCGGCATAAAACATAGCCTATGTTGGAGCAAGGGTTGTCACCATCATTTTGACGCCATTATTTTTTAGATCGGTTTGGTATATCCTTAGATTGTGTAGAAACCACCATTTAGAACGTTTTTTAGAACGTCTTTCGCGCATTTTCACCCCTTTCAAATTTCGAATTGTTTATGAACTGTTCTTAACAATCCTTTATATCTAATAAGTAGCTAATATTTCATATTTCATATTTCTAGGCCCTTCAATAACGCAAAAATCGCATTTTTAGAACGTTTTTGCTCCCGCACCTCTTTCGGGTAGTGGCACCGACATAAAACATAGCCTATGTTGGAGCAAGGGTTGTTACCGTCCTTTTTGACACCAATATTTTTACTTTCTTCTATCTTTACAAGAAGAAAGTATTGGATTCGAGAAAAATTTCGACTTTCGGTTTTCGACGTATTTAAACGTTTTAGAATGCCCAGAACACGATTTGATGGTTTTTAGAAAATGTCTGTCTGTGAGTCTGTCTGTCACTCTGTCACTCTGTCTGTGAACCTGTATGTGACAAAACTTTTGTGGGCGCTCTATCTCAAGAACTAATGCACGGAATTTCACAAAACTTCATATTTAGTTAGACCTCGATATAAACTGGACCTGATTAGTTTTTGGTGAAAATCGCCCAACAGGTGGCGCTGCTATGCGGCATTTTTCACGATTTCTGCAATAGCTATATTTCAAGAACTACTGCACGTATTTTCATAAAACTTCAGATTCAGTTAGTCCAAGATATATTTTGGTGCTGATTACTTTTTTGTGTAAATCGTCCAACAGGTGGCGCTGGTATGCTGCATTGTTCATAATTATCGCAATAGCTCTAACTCAAGAAAAAATGCACGAATTTTCATCAATCTTCAGATTCAGTAGTCCCTGATATAAATTAGTGCTGTTTAAGTTTTGGTGTAAATCTCCCAACAGGTGGCGCTGCTGTGCTGCATTTTTCACGATTTCCACAAGAGCTGTATCTCAAGAACTATTGCACGGATTTTCTTCAAACTTCAGATTTAGTTAGTCCTTGACATGAATTGACGTATAAATTAGTGCTGTTTAATTTTTGGTGTAAATCGTTCAACAGGTGGCGCTGCTATGCTGTGTTTTTTGTGATTTCCGCAACAGCTTTATCTCAAGAACTAATGCTTGGATTTAGAAAAAATTTCAGATTCAGGTATACCTTGATATCGTTTAGTGCTGTTTACTTTTGGTGTAAATCGCTCAACAGGTGGCGCTGCTATGCTACATTTTTTCAGAATTTCGCCTATAGCTCTATCTCAAGAACTAATGCACGAATTTTCATCCAACTTCAAATACAGATATACTTTGATATGAATTGGTGCTAAATCGTTGTTATTTCTTGTACTATTTAAATGATTTAATTGTCGTGATTTATATAGAAGAAAGATTTGTGATGGCCACAACATACTAGTTTAAATCGGTTTGGTATTTCCTGAGATTGCGTAAAAATAGAACTTTTTTGCTCCTGAACCCGCTTTGGGGTAGTAGCACCGACATAAAACATAGCCTATCTTGGAGCAAGGGTTGTCACCATCATTTTGACACCAATATTTTTTAAATCGCTTTAGTATTTCCTGAGACTGTGTAAAAACTACCATTTAGAACGTTTTTTAGAACACTTTTTGTGCATTTTCACCCCTCTTAAATTTCGAATTGTTTAAGAACTGTTCTTAAAGATCATTTATATCTTATAAGTAACTAATATTCTAAATTTCATATTTCTAGGTCCTTCAGTAACTCAAAAATCGCATTTTTAGAACGTTTTTTGCTCCTGCACCCCCTTTGGGGTATTGGCACTGACATCAAATATAGCCTATGTTCTAAGTTGGACAAACACCATCATTTTGATACCGTTACTTTTGAAATCGGTTTGGTAGCTCCAGATATTACCTCTAACAGACAAACAAACTTTACTTCTTTATATTATTAGTATAGATGTGCAAAATAAAACTAGTTTGCGTGTATTTTTAAATAAATCGTTAGAATGTAGTAAAACTCTTTCATCTTAAATTTGGTTTTTATTGAACACATACATCAGACTTGTGTGCTTGACCCCAAGGCCCGCTTATAAGTCATCGTCTATATACAGGGACGAGATAGCGCAATGAAATTTACAACATAGAGAATTTTTTCACCCGGGAGCTCCACAATGAATGTGCAACGAAACCGGCGGGTTTCGAACCCGCAAGCCTCCTACTAGTCCAGGCAATATGGGATTTTACCTGGCAAAATTAATGGTAGTTCTGGAAATCGGCTTACTTTATGTTTTTTGGCTCGCTGAATCCGAATTTGTAACTTCCCACCAAAATTACCCCCGGCAACTCCCCCCCCCCAAATTTTGGTAAAATGCCCCCAAAAAAGTTTTTTATTAAAAAAATAATTTTTTTTATTGTTTTAGGTGAAAAGTACCTAGAAATTCAGATAGTAGACAAACTTTGCAACAAATAACATACAAGACATTATGACGTAGGATGAATGGGGATGGGGGAATCTGCCTCGGAACATGCGCCGCGGTGCTGTGTGGTCTATGTTGCGCAATTTCACTTAACCACTCACATCGTTTATATTCGCCCTCCCGTCTCCCCTCCGAGCTTTCCCTATAAGGTTTACTTTAAGTTTTTTGGGTCGATGAATCCGAATTTTTAACTTCCCCCCCAAAATTCCCCCTGTAACCCCCTCCCCCCAAAAATAGTTGTCTTTAAATTAATTTTTTTATTGTTTTAGGGGAAAAATAGGTAGAAATTCCGAAAGTAGACAAAATTTGCAATAAATAGCATACATGATATTATCACGCAGGATAAACGGGGAGAGCGGGGGCTGGCTCGGAACATTCGCTGCGCGCTGTTCTCAGAAACCAAATTTTTTTAAAAAAAAACAGTTTTTAGGTGGGTTGCCGGATGAAATTTTGGTGGGAAGTTAAAAATTCGTATTCAGCAACCCAAAAAACAAAGTGAGTCGAAATCCAGAACTAGTATTAATTTTGCCAGCTAAAATCCCCTATTTTATGGACTTGCATAATCTAGTGCACGTAGCGCCGCAGTGCATGTTCAGAGGCAGCCTCCCCCTCCCCATTCATCCTACGTCATAATGTCATGTATCCTATTTGTTGCAAATTTTGTCTACTTTCTGAATTTCTTCATACTTTTCCCCTAAAACAATAAAAAAATTAATTTAAAAACAACTATTTTTGGGGGGAAGCTAAAAATTCGGATTCAGAAACCCAAAAAACTTACAGTAAACCTTATAGGAAAAGTTCGGAGAGGAGACGGGTGGACGAATGTAAACGATGTGAGTGGTTAAGCGAAATTGCGCAACTTTGTCCACGCAGCACCGCAGAGCATGTTCCGAGGCAGATCCCCCCTCCCCAATCATCCTACGTCATAATGTCATATATCTTATTTGTTGCAAGTTTTATCTACTTTCTGAATTTCTAGATATTTTTTTCCTAAAAAAATAAAAAAAAATTGATTTTTTTAATAAAAACCTTTTTTTGGGGGGCGGGGGGGGGGGGGGGGCATTTTACCAATGTTTGGGGGGTTTGCCGGGGAAATTTTGGTGGGAAGTCAAAAATTCGGATTCAGCGACCCAAAAAACATAAAGTAAGCCTTTTTCCAGAACTACCATGAATTTTTCTAGGTAGATCCCCTATACGGTCTCTATTGCCTGGACTATACACTGTTAAAAATATCGTGAAAAAATACCTCTGTTTTTCAAGGCTATCTATTTTCTGACCAATGGGAGCGTTTCATAGGTATTAATGTAGCGTTTTCATTGGTCAGAAAATAGAGAGCATTTAAAAACAGAGGGGATTTTTCACGATATTTTTAACAGTGTACGCTCTCAAGCGATTAGCAGCGCGGTGTCTTATCCACTCGGCCACGGAGGCCCCTTCATCGTAAACATAGATCTAAAATTTGAGTGTAGTGTTCAAGCTGTTTTATTTTTGGAATCTAAATTATATGATCTTTAAAACTCGGTGTGAATGGTGTTAACATCAATCTGACATGAACGTGTCTTCACATCAACCTTTTGTGGCCCAAAAACTGTCACAGAGTCTATGTTTAACATCACATTCTTTAGTGACACTTCTCCAGACAGATTTTCTTCAATATTTAAGAGTTTCAGCTCAATGTTTTGGTTCTCACTCACAACTCTGTACTTTACTTTTTATTAAAGATGTTATAGACTTTCTTATTGTTTTACTACATTGAAGCTGAGTAAAGATGATCCAGTCCGAGTGACGTCATAAAAGTCATGAACTGGCTTTTTATTATATGTCGTTGGTCACGATTTTCTCCAAAATCCTGAATGAAAATGTTTGCCAAAACTATGGCTAATTAATTCTTATACATTGCCCTCTTGCTTCAAAAGTGTCACAACTGAAAAATAGGTTTTTTTTGAGTTATGGCTGCGATTCGATTTGGTTTTTACGCCGCTATCAATTACCTAAAGTACCAGATAATGTAATGAAATTCCAGCCACCAGGTAACTGTTGTGTTTGCAAGATGGCCATTGACGATTCCACAGCTCAGAAACCGTTTTTTGCATTTCCTGAAAAACAAATTTTTTTGACTTACGCCACATTTGAAGCAATGGTGCAATATGACTGCAAGACTTTATGTCTCTATGTTTTAAACAAGTAGACTAGCAATATCTTGGTGATAATAATAGGCTGGCTAAGATTGTTTTGTCAAAATTATCTCCATTAAGTCCCGCATGTCCCTACTCTTATAAATAAAAGTACTCTACCCCTAACAAATTTAGACGTTCAGTGAAAAATAAAGACTAGAGTGCCTAAAAGTAAGGAAGGAATGATAAACGGGCAATACATTTGAATTGACCGCCTGTAATTTTTGCCAAACATATGTTATTTTACACGTAAACCGATTCATCCAATCAAGCATAGTCAAGTTTTTTTAATGCGGGTTGTGACAATTTGGACAAAAACACACAATCGGAACATGTACATTGTACAATGAGCTTATTTTGCAAATCTCTTATAATGGCAGTAGAATACCGATAAATCTCACTTTAAGTGATCTGCGTATTCAGAATCAGTATATAATTTATTACTTATTTTTTACAATATTCTGGTATTTTTAATATTGTGTCAATTGCTGTTAGTCAAAATATCTTCTACTACTACTGCAGTTGGCTTTGATTGGGATTTATAGATACTTTCCGGCTCGTGTACACCATCGTAAGGTTCTGTCGTCTGTAGAGGTCCATTTACGTGATGTGTTATCGTCCTAGGCATTAGCCTTACAAGCGTTAAATCATAAGACAGACATTCAGCAGCGCGTAAACAACCAATGAATCACGCTAAAGGGTTGGAAAACTGTTCCGCAAAAGCGTCGTACACCAAATTCGGCATGACGCAATTCCAAATGCAAATTTGGCGTTTTTAACGGAATTTCCGGACACTCGAAAAGAAAACTTTTCGTCAAGAGCCAGCAATCGTTATAATTCAAGATGTAATTTATTTATCAAAAAATATACAAAAACAGTTGGATAAAAAAAATCAACGGTCCTATATGCAAGTGTCATTCTTTTAGGTTTAAAATGTGATAGAAAGTGTTCTTAATCAAGGCTGGGATAGCACAATTGAAGTTTATTCCAACAGAGCGAAAAATGTCTAGACCAGCAATCGAACCTGGATACTTCGCGTGCCGTGCCAATGCTTTACAAACTATCCGGACACATGGGCTGAGAATAATTCATTCTTATTTGCTGGACAAGCTGCGAGCTGCAGCGCTAGTTTCCTCCATCCGAGCTATAACTATAGCATGATGAAAGTATGTTTTAACACGGGAACTCCTGTATACCATGTAATTAGATCAAAAAGAAGAGAACGAATATTTTTTCAACTGCATTAAATCATATTCAAGTCTGAAGTAGCACAGTTGAAATTTATTCCAAAATGTCCAGACCAGGAATCGAACCTGGATACTTGGCGTGTCGTGCATTACCTGTTACGCTATCCGGACGATACTGTCTGACATAAATGAAACGAATTGAATGAAAATAGCGCTGCAGTTCGCAGCCATGTCCAACAAATAAGAGTTAATTATGTCAGCCAGGTATCATCCGGATAGCTTAACAGGTAAAGCATTGCCACGGCACGCCAAGTATCGAGATTCGATTCCTGGTCTGGACATTTTTCGCTCTGTTGGAATAAACTTCAACTGTACTACTCCAGCCTTTAATATGATTTACTCCAGTTGGGAAAAATACTCGTTCTCTTCATTATGATATGATAGAAAGTTTCGCGTTATAAAGCGATGGGAAATATTTTTTCGAAGACAGCTTAAATGTGTTGATACACTCAATAATTTAACATAACCTCTTAAGATCTCAAGGTAAAATATTACTGCAAATAATCAATCACTACTTTTGCACAAACAAAAAATCATCCTGAATGACAATAAAAGACCGTTTTTGTAAATTGATACTTAAGGGAACTTCATAATTTAGTTTGGAAAATATGGATCTAAAATTATTAGACCCCTAAAATATAAACTTAATTAACAATAAAATAAATCCCACAATGACAAATTTAAGATTTTTAAACAAGCGAATGATCTACAAATTCTCAAATAATTTTATGGATAAGTATATAAGTTAAATAATTATGAAAGTTACTTACTTCCTCGACCACACTGTCTTGAAGGCATTTTGCAAACTCAGATGAAAATAACGTTTATTTTATGAGGAAATCAGCATCGATGTTGCCTTTTATTGGTTTGTTTTTAAAACAAAAAATATTCAACTACCAGGGATGATAGCGCTCGACACAAATGGTTGATTTTCAACACTAAATTTTAATAGTATTCTTTGCTTTATTAAATCTAAGAAATTCTGTCATTAAATGCAGAGAGAAATATTAAAATTTAGTGGTAGTAATCGGTCATTTGGGTCGGATTGCTCTCGTCCCTGAACTACATAGAAATGAAGTAAAAATATAAAACAATCAAACACAATATTTTTTATGAGGTAAAGAATAGAAATGCACATTTGTGTACCTCGGGTCTGAAGATGTTAACTTGCTTTTTGTGTGTAAATGTCGAATATTGTAACACATTTTTCACTCACTTCCTACTAAGCTAGAAATATAAAAAAAAATATGAACACAGGTGCCGATGACTATGTAACATAATTAGTTTTTTAGAACCTAGGCATAAATTAAAACTTTAATTTTAATTCCTTTTCCGTTCACCCGACACAAATAATAAATTACCCAATATTCTTTACAGTTACAATTATGTATGAATTACAACAACAATGCATTTAAAGATGCGCCAAAATCGGCTCTCCAAAATAATTCAACTGGATAACAAAATGCAAAATGATGGTATTTTAAACTTCAATAAATAGCAAAACTACCCTGTCTATCTATCTATATTATAAAGGACAAACATATCTGTGCGTAACGCATACGTCATTTTACGAATGGCAACACTTTGAAATTTGAAATAAAATTTTGGTTTTGCAATTTTCTCTACTGCAAATTTTTAAACTTCTAAATATCGAACATTTTAAATTTTTACACAGTCGTATAAGGGAAAAAAATGCTCTTTTAAATGCTATTGTTTGAAAGCTGTATCTCAATTTATTTTTGAGATATTAATTTTTTTGTAGTTTTTAATAACATTTTTCTTATCGTGGCAACAAAAGTACCCCATTTCTATTGAAAGTAAACGGAAAATAGTCGAAAATAGGAGATACCGTATCTTTTTGTTGCCATTTTCTCATAAAACCTGAAAAAAATTTAAATTAAAATATGGGGTATGTCAAGAATATTGTCTGTTATTCCGTGATAATGACGTCATATGCATACTTTACGAGGCTAACGATAAAGACAGGCTACCACGGTGGGTCCGATTCTTCTTTTTTTTACAGACAGCTGGAGTCACGTGATGCTCGAATGCACCAATGAAGGTGTGCGAAAAGAGCATCACGTGACTCCAGCGGTCTGTAAAAAAAGAAGAATCGGACCCACCGCGGCAGCCTGTCTTTATCGTTAGCCTCGCATGCTTTACTATAAACGAAGTTTAAGGCTGTATTGTAAAAGTGGATTGCTTTAGCGGATGCAAAAGACGTCATTTTATAAAAAAGCGTGTATTTTATTTCTTAAACCTGAATTAAGTTTTGTAGAAGTGCATGATTTTCACAGCGTAGCTGCTTTGAAATTCTTCACAGGTGAAAAGGCTCCACTTTTGAGAATAATGTAATCGAAATCACACACTGATAAAACGCAATGTTTAACAAAAATTTTTAGTGTGTGTATAAAAGAGAGGTGACATGCAAATAATAGCGATTTATATTACAGAAATTGATGATTCTCGCCCGGACGGATTTGCTTCGCAATAGACAAGCAAACAAATAATTCGTGGTTTAAAATAATATCCTGTTCCTGAAGTTTTTGTCCAAAATTCTCTCGAATAATAAAATGCTATTCTTTAGGACATTCAACTATAATTTTATCAAATTAACATAATTTGCTTAATTTAATTTTTGCTAATTTTATATAATCTATATATTTAAAACACAGGTGTGTTTTTTAGCCATCTGCCCTGATCTTTCTGCTAAACCAATTTTACTAATATATTTTTTTTTAAACTAAAAGCTCTTCATTTGTAGAAGTGATCGCACTATCTGTTTTTTTTCTTTTTTATATCCCCACTTTTATATTTTAAATTTAAAAGCATTTTATGAAATTTCTTCAAAATTTTGAAAATTAGATAGCTTTCACTATTGCAGACAAGTGAGAAACAATGAGGTATTTTTATCTTTATTCATGCTATTTTCTGATAAAAATGCAAAATTATTGACAAAAATTGTTGTATAGGGTTTAGTGGCACAAAATCCCATTAGGAGCAAAATATTTTATTAGGGGCATAATAACGGAAAATGACATACTGCTTTTGAAAACACGCAATTTTAGATCATAAATTTTCTATATTGTTTTTCCTGCTGCATGTGTACTGAGTTTCAGACACTAATGCTTATTATTTAAGTGAAAATGAAATCATATTTAAAAGAAAACGATCATTTTTTTAGATAAAACTAAACATTTTAACACAAATGCGTCTAAAAAACGTAAATTACGGAAATGTTTACTCTCAGGAATTGAGATTAGAATCTCAAGTAAAGAGTGCGTCTGTTCACATAAAAGATGTTGCTGACAATCGTGACTTCAAGTTTTCAGTTAAAATGATTATTAAATGATCAAACAAAATACAAATTTTTAAAAAATGATGAATATGGATATGAGAAGTGTGTATGCAAATTTTGCGAAAGTGAAAATTGCTGTTTTTTATTCCGGAATACCAAGCATAAGAGCCTCAACTGATAACCACATCCGAATAACTGATCTTTATTATATTTTACTGATTAAGTATCTATATTATAAAGAACAAGCGTATCTGTGCGTAACGCTGACGTCATTTTGCGAATGGCAACACTTCACGATCAAATTTCGGTCTTGAAATTTTGCTACTGCTATTTTTTAATCTTCTGACCATCGTACATTTTCAATTTTCGTCGCATAGGGAAAAAAATGTACTTTGAAATGCGATTTGTTTCAAAACTGCATCTTAATTGACTGATGTATTATATTTTCTAAAATAATTTTTAAGCATGATTTATTTAAAAGTTTATCTTATCACGTGCCGGTTTCAATACATAATAATAATAAACATTTTGCACATAGAGCAACAGCATTTGTTTCTGACTATTTTTGCGTAACGAAATTAATGCATACTTTATAAACAAATAAAAGAATAATATTAAATAAACCACCAATCTAACATATTTGTGAAAGACAAATTAACGGAATTAATACTTCTTTTATAAACAAATGAAAGAATAATATTGAAAAAACACAAATCTAACATACTTGTAATCGCACAATTTAAATTTTTAGATCACCAAATAGGAATTTTTTTTTCAAATGAAATTTGTTTGCAAAATTCATCCCAGTTGACTGATTGCCTATGGTTTTAAAAATAATTTTAAAGCATGAAATATTTTTTAATTTATCTATATCGCGCGGAGCTCGGTTACGAAAGATTAATGCGTTTGCCCTTAACCCTTTAACGCTCGAATTAAATTACGGTTGAAAAATTCAAATTGCTTATTGACACCACTTTAGTGAAAAAGAAATATTCACCTTATTTAATGACAGGAAAAACGGTACTACAATATAGCCAATTTCACTATTTTATAAAACTGGTGTGAATCAAACAAATTGAGTAAAAGACACAGCCCGTGAATATGACGGGAGCGAGAATTAAGGGGTTAAAACAAAATAAAGAGTTCATCATATTCTTACGGCTTATATCCATTAACAAAACTTCCTTATGAATAAATGAACTAGAAAACAGGAATTCTGTTTTTTTTTTCAGAATTTAGTGTCGCCCCCGATGAAAAAATATATATATATATAAATAGTACAAAACATATTTCAATTCTAAGACTTACAGCACACACTTTTATTTTATGTAAAATGACGTCATTCGCATCCGCTTAAGAATTCCCCATTTACGATCCACTCTTAAACAGCTACTGTAAAGTAGGCATAGGACGTCACTATCGCGAAATAATACACAAGTGCAGCAAAAAGATGCCGTCATTAAAAAAAAAAAAAAAAAAAAAAAAAAAAAAAAAAAAACCTGCTGTCAAATGATTTATAGGACTTCATTTGTTTGTAACATTAATACAGATACTGAAAATTAAATATAGTTTGTAATAGCTCCATGTTTTAACAGAAATCATTCGATTATATTTTTTCAAAACAGCACGTATTTTAATTACATTTTCTTTCGGTTGTTATGAAAAATTGGCAACAAAAATACATAATTAATGTTTTACAAGTATTTTTCCTTTACTTTCTACAGAAATGGAGTACTTCCGTTGTCAATATTAAGCGAATGGCTCCAAATACTACAAAAAAATAATTATTTCAAAAATAAATGGAGATGCCGTTTTCAAACAAATTGCATTTAAAAGTACTTTTTTTTCGATACGATGGTATAAAACTTCAAAATGTGCCATGCTTAGAAGTTTTAAAAATTGCAGTAGAGCATTTAATCGTACTGCTTTGTTTTACGGCTGGCTTCTGTAAGGTAACGTTAGTTTTTGGAGACGACACAAAATAAGCTGGAAGAAAGAAATAGCATACCGTACAGGGGGCTAATAAAATAATATAAATAAAACACAAATTTAACAGACATGTATAACCTCTGAAGTTATCAGACTATAAAAGGATGCCATAAGTATCAAAATCTTGGTCAAATAACTCTTAGCATGCGGCTAATAATAAAATATTGCTTTTGATAAATTTCAAAAATTTATTTAATTGTATAATTCGTATTTTCCATGTGTAAAATGCTTTTTTAATGTAAGTGGGCAATGTAAAAAATTTATTGCATATAAAAAATTTATTAGTTTTCAATTAAAAAAAAATGTTTTCAACTATATTCTTTAACCCGGGAAGTCCGGGTACGACCCCCTAGTATATATAAAATCCTAATGAAACGAATTTATGAAACGGAAGTACGAATCGACTGATTAAACAACTGATTAAGTTTCATGGCGATTTCTCCTAAAATATGGAATACTTTGCGATGGAAGTAACACCAAAAATCAATATTGATCCGCAGATTTCAAAACTGGTATTAGAATTTTTAAATTCGAATTAGTTTTCGAAATATTAATTTTTTTTCTAACTGTATATGCATTTTTCTAATAATGGCAACTCAAATTTTAATCAAACACATATTTTTTTTTTTTTATATTTCAGAAAAGGTTGACATGGTAATCCGGCTATTGTTGTTTATTTGATAATAAATGTTTATTTTCTTTTATTTATTTTTACAAATTATATAAATTATTTTGTTCTATGATTATTAATTATTTTTTTTTATATTTCGTTTAGAAAATAATTGAAAATAACTAAGAAATACACTACTACTTAGTTATTCCGTCGACCAATTTTGCCAAATTTTATAAATCGCCAAAACATTCGCCAAATTATACAAATTGACATAATTTTTATTTTAAATAACGAAAGAACAAATAAATTAGTATAACGTTAATAAATATACGAAGAAAACGTCGAAATAAAAATCACTTGATGACGTAAACACGTGTAACTTGCTTAAAGTCAAATGAATGTGACATTTACGATAAACTACTATTGGCATTTAACCTTATAGTTTGGCGATAGATTTTTGGTCGTCTGGATATCTAAGGAATACCAAAAATGCATATGTAACTGGTATTTGAAAACGATGTTTTCGCCAAATTTTCATAAAAAATAAAAATCACGCCAAACCTGCGGTACGTATCTGGTCAAATATTACCTCTCGAGAAAAAAAAAAATGCTAACTGGCGAGTTGAAATAAAGCATCCTGCTAGCGTAACAGTACAGTACCTAGAATTCTTTGCGACCATGGCAACTTTTATGTAGTTTTATTCGAAAAAAAAATTTTGATTTTTTAATCAAAATTGAAAACTTACGGTCCCATATTGGCACGATTTTTTTCTGACGCCAATGTCATATACGGAACGGGTACATAACTGACGCCAAAGTATCATTATTTTGCTTGATATGGTAAGCCGGATATTGCTATTTATGCTGTTGATGCGTTCCCCAAATTGGCGTCGTTAAAAAATCACGCCAATATGGGACGTATATGACATCTTTGCCAAACTTTCATATGAAAGGCGAAGGGATCAGACCGTATTTGTTTAGGACAGTTGACGACATGAGCTATTATAATATAGATGAAATGATGGCGATAGAATAATATTTCACGACTTATCACCTGTGCCTGGCTAACATTAAAGTACCAAAATGGCACCTACAGTTTAAAAAACGAAGTGTTCCGACTGGAACTGTTGATGATAGTCACATGACTTAGGCTATTGTTATAGAGATTGTTTTAAAATACCGGGAAACAAAGACTCTTATACTTGATTTATTTTATTTTAGATTCTTTTCAAATGTTTAACTGATCCTCTTTAATCAAAAACGAAAACAACCATTGGATGTCTTAACAGCAACTGATTCGCCCTCAAATTTTTGAAATCAAAGGGAATTGAATGGAAACCCGTTTACAGGGACATCTGCACAGCTTTTTTCAGTATAATTCAATCTTCTTTAATATTTTTAAAACCCACCAGTTTTTAGATTCTGCTGTGTCTGAACGGGGGTTGGCGAGCGTAGCTTGCAGGGTGCAGAGCCCCTAGTATTTATATAAAATAAATAATGTTTTTAATGGAAATACAATTCAATCAATTAATAGTTATATTATCTTTGAATTACGATTATACGTGGTGAAATCAACTTAGAAATCCTAAAAAAAAATAGTTTAAATTATGCGTTTCTTTATTTTCTGTTGCTGTAAATTAGAAAAAGAAAAGAGTAATAATTTTATATATTTGTAAGACATTCACTAGCTTGCGTTTTCTATACAGCGTAAAAAAAACAAAACAAAAAAAAAAAAAAAAAACAGTGAACTTTCCATAATCGGGTCGGTCAAGCGCACAAAATTGACCTACTATAATGGACATTTTTCGGAAAAATCATGAATTGCAGACATGAAATTAGTCATTTTGAATATAAAAATTGAATGCTTATAAAAGGGCATTTAAAAAAACTATTTTTTTCTTTTATACATACTTTAATATAGTATCTATCTATATATATATTACGCTATCGTATGTGGCACATAAATCGTGATTATTTGTTAATTGTTTAATGGCAACGGCCCAATAAAACATATCTCATTCGTTATTGAACAGCATTTCATGCGTCTCCATACTTATAAATTAGGTTAGCATAGGGGGGATCCTGTTCTATCGCCAACTTGGGGATATATAGCCAAATTTGGCGATCTAAATGAGTCGCCAAAATTGACGCCAATTTGACGATATCTCAAATATTTCGCCAAATTACCGATTGACTTCCACCGTAAACCAATAGGGTTTACTTGCTTACAAAAAATCAGTAAATTGAGATATTTTAATGCAACAAAACTATTATTATCTTATGGGATTATGTTAATTATATTTGAGGCAGTCCAAGTAAATTAAATTATGAATAAAAGTAACATGATACAATGCTTAGCCTGCTTTCCCAAACATAAATTTTAAGGCAGACCAAACTGGTCGCCAAGGGCGTCTAGTTTTATGAAATTTGTCATCGTAAATTCTCTATGAATCTCTCATATATTTATTAAGTTTTCTAGAAGAATTTAAGCAACCTTACAGACATAGGATTTAAATAATAAAATATTGTGAAACGACATTATTTATAAGGCATCCTTAAAGAAATTTATTTTAGTGCATTTGAAATTAAATATGTTAAGTATTTGTTTCCTAATATTTGAATGTTTCCGTAGAAATTATTTTATTGCCTTATTTCAGTTCTTTTATCGCTCCCTCGCGGTTACTATACAGTCTTGAAGGAGACGTATAAAATACATCATTTCCTTATGCTAAATTATAACCACATTTCCATAAGTCGTCTAACTCGTAAAAGCTGAGATAATATTTTGCGTGAGTACCACATACTTCGTTCAAAAAGAGATGACCATTATATAATATTACTATCCGCCGTGGTATAATAAATATTACATAAATGCGTTATTTGCAATATACGTTGTGTGATTTACATGAAACATTTTATTTCCAAAATATTGCAATGTTAATTTTATATTTAATATGTGAATTGATTTCTATTTTTAGATGTATTTTGTTTTAATTTATATCATATTTAATTTGAAACAAATTAAAAAAAATAATAATCTTTACCGTGTTTACTTTCACCATTATGGTGCGTAAAAGCAAAACTAATACTATAAATAAGACAATTTATTCAAAAAGAGATTAAATGACTCTAATATCAAATTCCTTAGGAAAACTCATAGATAAAATACGTTATTTATGAAAATAAATTCTAACATTAAGCATTTTATTCCTCAAAAATGTACTGATATTGCATTCAATCTATAATCTTTTCTTTTTACTAATTAAGATAGATCTGTAATTTCTCCTTTGGTTAATCATCTTATTTATATCATATTACAACTTTCTGTCAAACCCCACAGGTCCATGATTTAATCAGGCCCTGAACTGTGTTAATCAGATTTCCTTATTGTCGATGAATAGTATATGCTATGTATATTTTTATCAATTACTTCCAACATTTCTATCAACCATCCTAGGAGTGCCGTATATACTACATTATAATAAATACTGTATATGTTAGCCGGACTTAAATCTTCTCAATGGTATGTTTTTTTTCATTACCAATAACAATTTATTTTTTTATTTTCACGCGCGTAAATTACAAGCAAAGTACAATTATTATGTTTAAATGAAATGTTTTGTTTATGATAATTTTTCTTTCTTTCATTTTTATTTTTATGTTTATTGTTATTTTATTATATATATATGTGTATATATATATATATATCGATATCTATCTATATATATATATGTAGGAAGATTATATGTAAAATGTTAATATATAGATGACTTGAATAACTAGACGTTGGAATAACAACACATACACTTTAATACAATTCTATAGTGATAATTTTAATTTTACACCACTTCGTTGATACCTTTTTTTAATACAGTTCATTTCTCACTTAAAACTTAAAATATACTTCTTTCGAATAATTTAATTAGGCCTAACAGTGCTTTCCTTGGCATCTCGTAAGCCGATGCTTCATGAGCAATATTATTTTATAGACTGACTCTTTTCTAAATTTGAATATGTCCAAAACTTGATCTCGTGATCGTGAATTGTCATTACTCGTGCTTTCAAATCACGGATGATAAAAAGAAATACCAGAGCGTCAGTTAATTTGCTGATCATGCACGTCATAAAGAAAATAAAGTATGCTTAAATTCAAATCGTACACACACACATATATATATACATATATATATATATTACATTATAAATGAACTGAGTGCAAAGGGTGTGTTTTAAATGGATATGATACATATATTTTAAATGTTTTTTATGTACTTAAAATTAAATGATTGAAAGGTTTATATTTTAAATGAATAAAATAGGTATCATTGTGATGGAAATAATATTTAGCGATTTATCACTTCCCCCAGGAATATTTTTAATAAAAAAATGCTTAATTTATTTATTTATTTAATTTACAAGATGGGTTTTTTTAATAAGCGCACTAATAAAACTTCTTCCAAAGATATAGCGATATTTATGTTTATCTTGAAAATTTTTCACTGCTTAAAAACGTATTTCTCGTGAATGTAACATTGAAAACAACAATGATATTTATGTAACTGGTGTAAATTTGCAATGGAGAAAATGCACATTGGATTATAACATTTTTTTTATTGTTATTAAACTTTTCACTACGATTATATGACATTTATTTTAAAAAATGCTTGGGTATCTAACCCGAACATGCTCCCGGTTTTCAGAACATTGTGGAAACTATTATTTATTGCAACCTGAGAGACTTTTTTTTAACATTTAATATATACTTCTTTTGATTGCCAACAACATCAAAAAGTATTTTCATATGAAAATAGCAGTTATGTATTAAATAAAGTTATGAAATTTATTTAAAACGAGACTTTAATAATAGATACATACCAAAGGATAGCACCGAAAAAATTGCAAAGATTTCAATATTCACAACACCATTTTTAGGGTTTTAATCATCTGACGAAACCCTATTCGTCTCGCTTCTCTGTTTGTATGTCTGTCAGTCTGTCTGTCTCAGAGTCCCTTCTCAGAAACTATATATGATGGAGACTTGAAGTTTTGAATTCTTATAGCTGAACACCACACATCAAACGACAAACCATAAAATTTTGAAAAAATCTTATATTTACCCCCTCCCTAGGGCTCTAACTTGTGTATATTAAGCTTTTCTTTCTAACTAAGCCCCTAATTAAGTTGAAGACTTGAAATTTTGGATTCTTATAGCTGAATACCTCACATCAAACGACAAATCATAAAATTTAAAAAAGTGTTATATTTACCACTTCTGGGCTGTAACTTGTGTATTTTAAGTTTTTTTTTTAGCTGAGCCCCTAATTAAGTTGCAGACTTGAAATTTTGGATACTCATAGCTGAACACCTCACATCAAAAGACACATCATAAAATTTTGAAAAAGTCTTATATTATTTACCCCACCCCCCCGGGCTCTAACTTCTGTATTTTTAGCAATATTTTAACGTCCGCACTTTTCACCCGAGGTGCACTTTTCTATCTTTTGCCGACACTCCTTTAACCACTCTGCGCCATAGCCGTACATATTTTAGCTCCAATTTTTACCGCCAGGGTTCGCATATCTATCTCGGGTGCTATGGGTCAGATCCCCTCGACTAATATACCTACGGATAGTTTGTAAAACGGAGTTTCGTTCGCATATAGGTTTGTTTAGAATAGAGTGCGCCCCCTTGTTGCAAAATGTGGAACTAACAGATTTTGCATAAGAATAAAGGGTTTTGAAAGGAATATTAAATGAAATTCTCTGTGCGATCTGTGATCACACTTACCCACTTGTTTATTTCATCATTCAAGTGTTTAAGCACAAAATTCGATTCCATATCGATATACTTGTGATTTGTTTGTTTATTGGTTAAGTTTAAATTTGCCGGTAAATTATCTGAAAAAAAATGCTAAACAGTTTATGTTGTTTTAAATGCAAACGGATTTACCTTCGGTCATCGAGTTACAAGAGATATACTTTAAAAAAATCATAATAGAAAATTATGTAAGAAAAAAAATCACTAGTAAATTAAGTTACACCTTTTAAAAATGCGCATCATTTTCTATTCAATGTCCTAAAAACCAAAATTATGCTGTATTCAGAAGTTTAAAAACAGTGCACTGAAATTGGAGTTCTTTAGTTAGGTCGTTTCCAGCGTCATAAGATACCTGTGAGCGTTACTCACGGGTATGTTAGCAAACATGAAATAAATTTGGAAGGACAAGCAACTTTAGTACAATAAACATCATTACATACACTGTAAAAAAAAATGGTAACTTTCCATGTAAAATCCAGGAACGTTTCGCCTTTTATCAGGTTTTCAGAATAATTTAGCTCTTTCCTGTGAAATTCTGGTTTTCTTATCTGAAACGTTCCTGAACAAAAGTTGGAAACAGCAAAACGCTGCGGCCGCCATTTATTATTTTTTTTTCCTATAATCCGTTGCTCGCGCGCGAGTGTCGAAAACGAATTCCTTAAATGAATGTAAAAAAATCAATATGGAATGCAAATAAATCAATAGACGACATAATCCTTTACGTCTCTATTGTCAAGATAATTCAGATGAAAATACAATACCTCTGTGACATCACTAAGAGATTATCTCTCGTACTTGTCTGTGAAATCTTTAACGAGCAGACTGTGTAAAAAAAAAAAAAATACACCTATTATTTGGATCTGCATTAACCAGGGGACAATCAAATATGATTCTCACCTATTTTGATTAATTTAAAGTATGTTTTAGAGTTCTTATCTCTAATTATTCTTGTGAAAGGATTTCTTCAAATGGGCCTTAGATTTTCAGAAATTAGATGCCGAGTTTTAGCATACGTTCCAAATACCCATTAGTTTGCAGCTCTCAACGTGTCTTTCGTGGTGTGGACGCAGAAAGCTTGCACGCCACCCGTACGGCCCGGGTTCGATGCTACCTCTTGACTTTTTTTTTCTTTTTTAATTAATTTTATATTTTAACACTTTATTACAATTTGATTTAAATTTGACATATATTTGACACTTTGAATTGCTGCAAATTTGAATTTTTTTTTTTTCGGAAAAAATATACAATTACGTTTAGGTTTTTTTTTCATGAAAATTTATATGTATTTTATCTAACTTGTAAACTAACATAATCACTGACGAAAATCCAAAATATTTTATGTCTAGATTTTTTTTCTAATTATTATTTACATTTATATATTTTTATATTTTAAGCAAAGTTCAGAAACAATATATCACATATATATTTACTTTATTGAATTTTAACTGAAAATTTATTTTTTCGTATAAATTATAAATAATAATTTTGATGTCAATTTCAAAATATTTTTTCATTCTAACAAATAATGATAATAAAGCGAAAATTGTCAACTGGAAATGTAAAAATCGTCTGCGGATCCCGCATGCTATGAAATGTCAGTAATGTCATAATGAAGGGAACGAACATCCAGAGTGAATTATGTCAGCCAGGTATCGGTCCGGATAGCCTAACAGGTAAGGCATTGGCACGGCACGCCAAGTATCCAGGTTCGATCCCTGGTCTGGACATTTTTCGCCCAGCCTTGAATATGTGAGTAATGTTTTGCTGTCAACAGAAATATTCCTGGTATTTCGCAGGAAACTTACTGGCATTTCTGTAGAAAGTTTTTAACATATACAGTAAAGTACCAGTCATTTTCAAGAAATGTTTCTTGGAAATAATGGGCAACTCAGCTGCCCATTTTTTCCCAGGAACGTTGCGGAATTTTTTTTACAGTGTAGTAAACTGCAGAACTTAAGATGTTGTATTTTAAAATACTGTTGGTACCTTGTAGAATCTTCTTTTAACTTTACAGAAAATTGTCACGGCTCATCTACGGGCATCTCAGGGTACCTCAATATGCCACGGGACAATTGTTGAAAACAACTGTGCAAGACTAATGATTAAGTTTCCCTGTAATATTTGATCATGGATAATCATAGTAAATAAAGGTTAAAATAAGAAATCAAAGACAGTTACAGATGGGGGACAAAATAATACGAACACCCTTGAAAAAGGCATGGTCCATTTCAAAGAAGCAGAACGCGCATGTCACTTTGCACTAAATTCTGCCACATAGTGATTATGAAAGGGAAGGTATCAGTCGCTCAATTGCAGTCATATATGTTGCATGCCATTACCATACGCTCTGAAACCTCAATAATGACTGACGTGTCGGAGTTCGAAAAAGGAATGATTATTGGAATGTAGTGCGCTGGTTGTTCCGTGACGGAAACAGCCAATTATTTGGGGCGTGCAAGAGTGTTGTGTCAGCCGTTATGACAGCGTACTCGAATTGCGGTAAAGTGTCGTCTACGAAGTACAACAGCGGGCGGAAAAGAAAGTTTTCTGAAAGGTATAAAAAAGTGTTGACCGGTATAGCATTTCGAAAGAGCAGGCAATCTTTATCCCTGATAACGTCAGAGATAAATAGTCATCTCCAGAATCGCATTTCATGAAGAACTGTCCAAAGGGAACATCATACTTCGAACATTTATGGAAGAGTAGCAATTCCTAAGCCATTAGAGTCATAGCCGTTCATAATATTTTGTTACACATCTAGATGAATAATTTTTCGGAAATTTTAAATACGATTTGATAAAAAAATGTTTTCATTAGGTGAATATTCTCTGTTGTATTTCTTGATATTTATTTTTTAAAAGATCATCTTATAAAGAAATTTTTTAATTGAATGCCTTGTTAAAGTCATTCTGTCTAACGGCTACGTTGAAGCGATTAAACTAAAAAACTATTAACACGACACTTCAATACATTTTTAGGTGCGTTCGTAATTACATAAATGCGTAGCTACTATTGTCTTCATCTGGCCAGCCCATCTGTCTGCCGGTCCGAATAGAACAGTGCAAAAATTATGCATGCGAATGTTTTGAAATTTAATATATTCAATCGTTGCAGAATTTTGTCGAGTCATTTCAAATGTTATGAAAATAGAAACAAAACTTATAACGATATTAATAAGAGTTTTCTTCGTTGTATTAAATACTATCATACGTAATTAACTCAATGCTATCCAGTGATAGATAATGATTCTAAGTTGCCATGTTGATTACGTCCTATTTAAGATGGAGTCCTATTATTTTCGTATTACTAAATTTAATATACATAATCGTAATAAATTTTGTATTGATGCATTTTTGCATAAGAGCGCAACAGCTACTGCACCAAGATCTGAATATTTAAAAAACAAGTTATAGTACGAACGCACATCATTTGACACGTTTCACGTACAGTTTCCGACTTGTTCGTTCCACTTTTATGGGAATGTCTTCAAGTAAAAATCATAAAGGTCAACGTATTAAGATTTAGAGTAGATTAACAAAAAATTAGTCGGATTTGCCAATCCCAAAATTTTCTTCCATCTCATACATGCTAATACTTGATAAGTGACCATCACAATACCAATCACAAATACCAATTTATGTTCATCATGACGATTTAAAAGATATAGGTTCCTTGATATGTGTGGAATTAAAAATAAGATACAAACATCGCATCCTTCAAACAAATCGTTGAATTTCGTCACACACCCTCTTAGATGTCTGCAACCAAAATTCCCAATACAAAGAGCATAAAAGCGACATCTGTAGTGTTGTATATAATTAAGTCTGATGAAGATTTAGTTATGTCAAAGTGTAAAATAATATGAAGTTAGATTAAATTACGTGAATTCGTTTTTGAGATTCAGTCATCGCAAAAATCGTAAAAAAATGCCGCATAGCAGTGACACCTGTTCGGAGATTAACAAATAGACCTAATAAGAATAACTTATATTAATACGTCTAAGTGAATCTGAAGTTTGATGAAAATCCGTGGATTAGTTTTTTAGATAGTGCTATTGCGTAATCATGGAAAATGCAGCATACCAGCACCATCTGTGTGGCTATTTACACCTAAATATAATCAACACCTACTCATATCACGGTATACCCGAATCTAAAGTTTGATGAAAGTCCATACAATAGTTCTTGAGGTATAGCTATTGCGATTAGCACCTAAAACTAATCAGTACTAGATTAAATCAAGGTCTAATTGAATCTAAAGTTTTGTGAAATTACGTGCCGCAGTTCTTGAGATAGAGTGCCCAAAAATTTTTTGTCATACACAGACAGCCAAACTCACAGACTCACAGTAAGACATTTTCTAAAAACCATCAAATCAAGTTCAGGACCTTCTAAAAAATATAAATCCATCGAAAACCGGAAGTCGACATTTTTCACGAACCCAGTACTTCCCAATACGAACCCTTCTTCTAAAGATAAAGCAAGTAAAAAGCTTCTGTTAGAAGATTAGTAGTAAAATTTTGACGGGATAAAAAGTCATATTTGTGAGAAGGAAAATAATTGTGAGAAAAAAAGATAGAATTAGTAAATTTTTAAGGCAGTTAAGATAAAATGTATGTAGGTTAGTTTGTTTTTGCGTGTAATCTGCATAGAAATTCGAACATTATTCTCACACTAGGTCGAAAGTATTTGAAGATATTTTCACGAAATATTACGACTGTCTATAAAAACGTTATTTTTACTCTAAATGTATTAGTCCAGTAAAATTAGGTTCAAAAAGAACTTAAAGGGTAAAAATCTAGTGTAATTGTATTTTGCGTCTTATTTTATGTTTTCGGAGTTGCTGAACACGAATCGAAAGTTGTCCCACAAAATATTTCTCGGCAAATATAAAAAACATGAAAAAACACCAAGAATCGCAGATTTTTTTAGTTTTTGGCTTATAACTTTCAAAGTAAGCTTTTTACGCAAAAGGTGACCCTATAATAAAATACAGACAAGAAAAGTACCTACGTCATATTGCTTCCATAGAGGAGTTGAAAAATCGGCCAAAAGCAGTAATTTTGGAAAATCTCAAAAAAGATATTATTTTACAACTTTTTTCTTCATAACACTAAAAGTAAGCATTTCATTGTAAACAGTTTCTAACGTACGTACTTATTATTAAGTTATGTGTTATTATGATATAGGTATATAATATGACCTCGAAAATCAGCATTCAGAGATCCAGCATAAAAGTCATCTCCCTCCCGCTTTTTTTTTTCACTTCCAACTTACGGGAGAAGTAAAAATAGCAATTGTTTATGAATTAAAAACTGAGATAAAAGGCGATGCATTAGCATACAGCGAGATCGCTGACGCTGTGCTAAATTGCAGCGTGCTTCGATCCGCTGTGCTTCGATAACACTGGTAGCATCACAGAGGAACGGGGACGACGACATGGTAGAAAACAAGGTCTCACCAAAGAAATGCATAAATGTGACCGGAAAATTAATGTCATCTTTAAAGAAACAGATTGTATTTCCAAAATCCATATTCGTCACTTCTATAAAATCCAAAAAAGGAGACAGTTACTTGACATTAATGCTTGAGAAATTAGCATAGAAAAAATGACTACACTGCTTAGCAGATTTTTTTTTTTCGAATATAGAAAATATGAACTAAAGTATGTTTTTTAAATATTTAATTTTCTGTTTTTCTCACATCAGTTCATTTGGGTATGGATCAAATTACCAAAAAATGTCACTATCAAGAAAATCGTAAGCACTTTTGATATTTGTTCAGAAATCTCTAGTTTTCAGAAATCCGGCTTAGTGTCGGTTCCAATAATTCCAGATTTTTGGCGTTTTACTGTGTACTAATATGTATAGATTTTCTCCGAGTTCTTAGTTGTTTGAGTGAAAAACAGGCACAAGAGGATGCGGATACACTTATTGTCACCACAGCAAGGGACCTTGCATAACATCTTAACTCCGTAGTTATCATGGGTGAAGACGTCGATCTGCTTGTTATTATGATTTGTCGCGGTAGGGGTGTGCATTGAAATTTATACTTTCTAAAGCCAGGCAAAGTGAGACTTTCACCAATCATTCTTTCTTCTGACTGCAAACTTAGTCACTCGACTACTAACAATTTATTATTTTTGCATGCCATCGGAGGCTGTGATACTACTCAGCCTTCTTCAAAGTAGGATAGATGACGTTTCTTCCGGCTCTCAAGTTAAAAGTCTGAATTAACTAATGCCATTCAGATTTTTAAACATCCTATTGCAGATGCTGATACAGTTACTGATGCTGGCAGTCGTTTTTTAGTCTCATTGTATAAATTTGCTGACAAGGAAGCCACGTCATTAAACAAATTGAGTTTTTTTTTTTTTACCGTAGGTCTGCATACAGTACATCAATCCATTTGGCAACCTTACCTTCTACTGAGCCTGCAGCTTCACAACATTACTTGAGGGTATATTTTCAAATCCAATAATGGCTTGGGAATGAAAAAGATCCTGAACAATGGGGTTTCAAGAAAACGAAAGATGGTTTCTAGGAAGTAACTACGCTACAGCCACCAGCACTTCAAGCCGATTTGAAATTTATTTCTAGCAAATGCAAGACCTGCCAGAAAAACTGTGGATGCAAAAAACTAGGCCTCAAAGGCTCCAATATGTGTGTGAACTGCGAAAGCAGCTGCAATAAGATGGCTCTTTCTGAAATCGAAGAAGACAGGATGATCCGTAATTCCCTGAAGTAAGTGAGGGTAACTATGCATAAATAATTCCATTTCACCTTTATCTTTTCACTAACTTTTTAATTTTTGTGATCAAAATATATATCCTAATAGAGTATGCATAACTATATTCAGTTTTCAAATAATTAGAACTAAATCATAAAATATTTTTTTAAACGGTGGTTCGTAATATAATAGGTTAATATGTTTTCTAAATTAAGGTCCAAAAGTAACTTATTCATATGGAGTGAATTGTAAAAGTGGGCTAACAATAAAAGATGTAAAAATCATGTTATGATAAAATGTTGTATGAATCATTACTTGCTTAATTAATTACAATTAGTTCCACCGTTTTTAAAAATACTATGCACACGAGGGCTGCTCAGGAAACTAAGCTTCGATTTCTGCGTACTTGCAGCCTTCGCCTATGCCTAAGAAAGAAATCTTCTCCCTCCGGATAAAAACGACTCCTTCGCTGCCGGGTACGTAAATAAATACTATTATATTTAACTTGTTTTTTTAGGTGTAGAAAAATTGGAAGATATGTCTCCAATTATTCAACTTTTGGTCAAGAGTGTTCGGTTTCACGGTTGAGCCTCATTTCAAGTCAATAATCATTTAATTGTATAAAAAGAATACTTACCTACCTATTTTATTATATTGTATAACATTAACACTAAAAACACCGGGAGGTGTCATTTTGACCCCTACTATATGAATATATTTCGGGTTCGAATCAGAAATTTCTTTGTAAAATAAGTCTAAAAGACACAAAGAAGAGAAATGTTAAATAATGTTAAAATGTTAAATGTTAAATCTATATTAAATAAATATGATACAGATTTAAATAAAAATCCCGCTATAAAATACTAAAAAGACCGTGAGATGTCATTTTGACCCCTACTATATGAATATATTTCGGTTTGAACCAGAAATGTCTTTGTAAAATAAGTTTGAAAGACACAAAGTAGAAAAATGTTAAATAAATATGATACAGATTTAAATAAAAATTTCGCTATAAAATATTTTATAAAACTTGAGTAAAATTTCCAGTCATTTTAGTAATAAACAGTCTGCATACTAACCGATAATTAATCACTGTTTATCTTTTTTTGTACATATATAACTTATTATTAACGTTTTACATATCTTTGCAGACGTATAATGATGCATTTAATCTGTATGTTTTCAATAAGGAGGTCATCGTTTTTCTCAACTATTCAAGATCCGAAAAAATTACTCATACATAAATTGTAGAGAATTTTATTTGCTTTTTCAAAGCATAGGATATAATGAAATGTTTATTTTTGGTGTTATGAACAGAAAGGGTGTAAAAGAATGTGTTTTTTTAAATTTTCCAAAATTACTAGTTTTCGTCAATTTTTCAACGCTTTTACAAAAACCATATGCCGCACAAAAAAAAAAAAAAAGGATAAGAAAATAAATTGTAGGTAATTTTTTCGTCTTCATTGTAATATAGGGTCACTTTTTTGCAAAAAAGCTGCCATTGTTATAAGGCAAACCCCCCAAAAATCTGCTATTTTTAGTGGGTTTTTTCCGATTTTTCATGAGAGAATTTTCACGCAGAGAAACATTTTGTAGGACAACTTCAGATTCGTGTTCAGCTCCCGAAAAACATAAAGCTAAAAACAATTACACGAGAATTTTCCACCTTGAACTCTAATTTGACTGATAATCTGATGTTAAATGTTTTTCTTCAAAGTAAAATTTAATTTCAGCTACGATTGGTTTATTTGACTACTCACGTTTGATGTCACGTCCGTTGGACTTACTCACTTAACTAAATAAATAACTTTATAAACAACATATTTCAAGCGAATTTAATTATTGGTACCACGATGTAAATTTTGTTTTGTATATTTGAAATTAAAAAGATGAAGATTAATTTAATCTCTAATATTCAAGAATTTCCATAGAAACAGTTTTATAATTAATTTTCATAGTTCTTTTATCATTATCATCTTTTATCATTTTTATCATAGTTCTTTTATCATTCATCACTAGAAATCTGAGAACCTATTAAAACGCAAATAAAACACAAAATTTAGTCCAATAATAATTTATAACTATTTTTCAATAAGTCATCCAACTCTTCAAAGTTTTATTAATATGATAAATACACTTCATTCAAATAGAGATGATCAGTAAATAGTATTAAAATCCTTATATTTGTAATAAATACTACAAACAGTATGTTATTTATCATGCTACAGTGTGTAATTGACTACCAATAAAAGTTTTATTCTCTAAATAATCTATCGTTAATACTTACTTCTATTACCTAAGGCATTTTCCGATAATTTTTTAATCATAAGCAGTTTTAAATATATTTAAAAAAAATATTACTCTCTATCATATTTATTTTCAGTATTCTGAAACTTCTCGATAATCAACTTTTCAAAGATAGTCGTTAGAAAAAGAAATTTATACTTTGGACCCTAATTAAATTTGTTCTAACTAATGAGTTTGTTGGTATGATACATTAAACGAATTACTAACATAAAGCTTCTACATGTTTTTCTTTAATGAAGTGTAATTATTTTCACGATATTTATTAAAAAGCATTCTGGTATTTACAAGGTAATTTTAATTAAAATATTAGTATAAAATACAACAGATATTTATTTTGTATATTACGTGCCAAACGAAAATTTCGTTTCAAAATTTAATAATTTATTCAGTGTAATAAATATAAAGATGAAATAAATGATATTTATAAATGGTAATTTGTAATTCATATGCTGTAAATAATAAAAAAAAAAACTTCAAAATTACATCAATAGAAGGCACTGAATTGTTTTAAACGGTAACAATGCTTAATTTAACTTCAAAATTTCAAAATGCACAAATCTGTTTCGCGCTTCAGTAGCTAAAGGAAAAAAAGAATTGAGATATGTTGTATGTAGTTTTACATGTTACAGTTGAAGACAATGCAGCGCCTATTGAAAAAAATGTGAACTATTCTTTAAATTACTAAATAAGAAATTTCTGGACTGTTTAATACAAATTTAATTTTTTATATCTTTATATTTATTATTGAATTTTAAAGATAGCGTGTCTCTTTCAGGACATTGTGTTATTCCAATTATATTATTTATATTTAATGAGATAATTTTGCTTAATTTAACACGTTCACGCCGGCGCGGTGAGTCACACTCGACTGTCTCAGAGCTGGCAAGTATTCGGCCTTTTTGATAACAGTATTTTAATACAGAAAATGATGTTTTATTTAATTAGAACAGTTGGGCGATTTAAAGGAACATCATTTTCTCTAAAATAATAGTGGTGTGCAAAAAGCCGGAGACTTGACTACTCTGAGACAGTCGAGTGTGACCCTCCGCGCCGGTGTGAACGTGTTAAATTATATTATTATTGTGGCAATGTTGTTTGGATAATTGTTATAGCTTTCTAAATATGCAATTATTTATTTTTATATAAAATACATTAAAAACAAAAGAGCCATAATATATAAAGCCTTGGACAAAAGCATGCGGCACACTAACTTATAATACATGTTTGGTTTTTAATGTAAAAAATAAAAGTATTATTGTTTTTACTTTCTTCTATCTTCAATAGAAGAAAGTATTGTAATCGAAATTTTTTTCGACTTCCGGTTTTCGACGGATTTGCATGTTTTAGGGGTCAGAGATTCCAAAAAACATGTTTATAGAAAATGTCTGTCTGTCTGTGTGTCCGTCTGTCCGTCTGTCGCCATTGTACCATCAAAAAGTGTATGAAGTTATGTATAGAATTAAACCAAAATTTTATTATAAGTTTTTGAATATGACAAGCAGGTCCTCCCTGAATATGGAAAAAATTCGCCGGTAGGGGGCGCTGTAAATGCGTTTTTTGTGCGATTTTGAATATTGTACCATCGAAAAATGTATGAAGTTATGCATAGAATTGAACCAAATTTTTAGTTTAAGTTTTTGGCTATGGCAAGCAGGTCCTCCCTGAATTTGGAAAAAATTCGCAGGTAGGGGGCGCTGTAACAGCGATTTTTGTGCGATTTTGAATATTGTACCGTCCAAAAGTGTATGAAGTTATGCATAGAATTAAACCAAATTTTTATTTTAAGTTTTTGGCTATGGCAAGCAAGTCCTCCCTGAATTTGGAAAAAATTCGCCTGTAGGGGGCGCTGTAATAGCGATTTTTGTGCGATTTTGAATATTGCACCATCGAAAAGTGTATGAAGTTATGCATAGAATTGAACCAAAAAAAATTTTTAAGTTCTTGTCTATGGCAAGGAGATTCTCCCTTAATTTGTAAAAAAATCGCTCGTAGAGGGCGCTGTAATAGCGATTTTTGTACAATTTTTGTGCCATTTTGAATATTGTACCGCCGAAAATTGTATGAAGTTATGCATAGAATTGAACCAACTTTTATGTGTTTATTTTTGGTCATGTCACGAAGGTCCTCCCTGAATTTGGAAAAATTTTGCCGGAAGGGGGCACTATAATTGCGATGTCTGTACCATTTTCATTATTGTACCATCGAAAAGTGTATGAAGTTATCCATATAATTGAACCAAATTTTTTGTGCATGTTTCTGGCTATGGCAAACAAGTCCTCCCTGAACTTGAAAAAATTTCGAAAGAAGGGGGCGCTATAATTCCGATCTCTGTGCCATTTTCATTATTGTACCATCGAACAGCGTATAAAATTATGCATACAATTGAACCAAAATGTTTGTCCTTGTTTTTGGCTTTGGCCAACAGGTTCTCCTTGAATTTGGAAATATTGCGCGGTAAAGGGGCTCCGTGCTAGCGATTTTTGTATACTTTTCTTGATTTTTCGTAGTTCTATTGTGCATCGGCGGCTCATGCAGCGGCGGGAACTCGCTTCCTGCTATGCCGGCTATTCGCAAACAGCTGATAACGACAGAATAAGGAAAAATTAATAATTTTAACAAATATCATGATATAGATTAACTCGTTTTTAGTCCGTTTAATTGACTTGAGCAGAAATTTAAGATGAAAATCAAAGTTGGTATAGTATTGAACTAATAATATTGAAGTATTAACATGTGTAACTAGGTTTTGAAATATTAAGATGTATAAGATAGAAGAAAGTTTTGGGATTGGCACATCCAACTAGTTTAAATTATTATAATAACGTAAAATTACAAAAAATATCAATATTTAGTGAGTCCATTTTTGAATTTAGTAACAGTAGCAATCCTTTGTGGCATACTGCATACAAGCCTTGCATATTTTTCTGCATTTAAGGCATCCCATTCTTGAATAAGAGCATATTTCAAAGCTGTTTTTGATGTTATATTTTGTTCTCTGATTTTACGTTTTAATATGCTCCAAATTCGCTCGATTGGAGTAAGATCTGCGTTAAACAGTCCAGTAATATAATGTTATTGTCCTTAAACTAGCGCTTCGTAGTGGCTTATTTATGATAAGTTGGAATTTTACCCCACGTAATTTGGTGTCACTAAAACTGCGCGTTGACGAAGGCATCAGCACAGTTTGCAGCACATTTATGCGAAGGCATCAGCATAATTTGCACCACATTTATGTATTTTGGTGTACTTTTGGCTTAGCAAACGAAAATTTCACCAACACCATTAGTAGCCATTCAGCCTCAGATCATAATGCTGCCGCCTCCTTGTTTTACAGTAGACACCAAACAATCTGGATGACATTCTTCACCGATACATCTCCTCACGAATGTTTCGGTGGTTGTTCCAAATAACTGGAAATAAAAAAAAAATGTCACATATTAAAATATTCTCTCATTTTTATTACAAAAGCCGTCTCTGACTGAATGATGGTTATTTTTAATTGTGATAATGCTTCAGAGTTAGATTCATCGGACTACAGAAGATTTGACCAATCCTCTTCCATAAAATGTTGTTGACAACGATCCCACTCAGAGCGATTCTTTGCGTTGTTTTCTGAAAGCCAAGGCTTCTTCTGGCTTTACTCCCTTTTAACCCAGCTTCTGTCAAGTTTCTTTTTGCCATTCGAGTTCTTATAATCTGTCCAACGTCTTCTGACAGAGCTGCAGAGGGCTCAGAAGAGGCTTTTTTGTGATCTCTAATCGACTCTCGCATTAGTTTTCTGTTCTGGCGTTTCGTTGTCTCGCGTTTTCTACCCGTTCATGTCTTTTTTACGTGAGACCAAAACTCCGTGAACCATTTAATATCAGATTGAACTGCACATAGAGAAAATTTCCTCAACATGCTTATCTGAACTTGGTATTTGCCTTGTTCATTCAAGACCTGAATTCTCAGTCATTTTTCAATAGACAGCTCACTTTTTTTTTTGGTATTTTAGAATTAAATATGCACAATTCGCCACTGGATCACACACGGAAGTTACTTTGCATTGCAAATGTCAAATAAAGACCGGCTAAACATTCGAAGTATGTTTTCAAAAAATTGCATTTCTTTTCTTTGAATTGACAGATGTTGTCAGTCATTCCAAAAGGATTGTTTACGTTTTGATTGACGTTTGACAACACCGCTTACGCCTTTGCATAAAGCGTTTGTTATTCTTTCTAACTACAGTTCAAATGTTTTTTAGGGGTGCCTGATAATATCGGCCAAGGCTGTAGATATAGTTTGTCTGTGTGACAAAACTGGTGCTGTAGAAGAATATAAGATGAGGTATTTCAATCTCTCTGAAATTTATTCCTGTAGATGGCGCAATCTGTTTGCTTCCTGTTTTCCATTTTGATCCCTCTGAATACGTAATGAATGTACGGGTTTGTTTTCTGTCAGTTGAAAGTTAATGTTGAATATCAAAATACGTAACGTGGCCTGCCGCTACAGTTATATAATAATTTGAAAATAATATAGTGTACAAGCATAAACGTTACAAAACTAGATTACTGTGGAAAATGCAGTCAGACATATTGATACTAATTATTAAATTGATAAACAACGCTTACAGAATAAAACAAAAAAAATAGAACAAAACGTTTAGTTGTTTGAACAACATGAAGAAATATTAAATGATCATTTAAATGAAAATATTATAGAAAAATGTAAATTTAAAATCACTGTTAAGATTTGTTTTTTTATGCGACATCATACAGTAATTCGTGATGATATATCTACCAAGGAAAGAAAACTTTATGATGCTTTTTCTAAAGGTAAAAATAATTTATCACTGTTTATTAAATGCCTTGAATTTGGATTAAAGTATTACCATCAAGGTGTCAACAAGTTGTTTCCAATCTTGCCTAGGAAATACAGAATTTAACAATTACACAATATTGGACCCATTTTGATATTAAGTGTATTCTTGCTAATTTATTAAATCGAGGATACTCTGCGAAAACATTGAAAAAGGTGATCTTCTAGGTTAATAAAATATAGAACTTACTGGCCAAAAAATCAGGAAGAGGAAATATTGTACAAGAAGAGAATAGAAAAAATAATGATTTTGCGCCCGTGAATACGGTCAATGAAGATGAAAAATTGAATCATTAAACTAAATTTTCTTCATGGAAAAAATTACAGGGATTTATAGCCCGATGTCTAAAATTTGTCAATAATTCACTTTCTAACAATAGAGAGATTGGACTTTTTAACCACGAAATAAATAAGGCCATTCAACTAATCATAAAAACAATAGAATTTTTGGAATTTTCATATCCATATTCAATATAATGTTTAAAAAAGTAAAAGCTGTCAAAAACTTAATTGTCAGAGTAAAATACATTCTTTGAACCCGTTTCCAGATGAAAAAGAAAATTAATCAGAGTTGGTGGAAGAGTTAAGACAGTCGAAGTTTCTCAAATTTGAAGACATTCTCTTATAGTGCCAAAAATAATCATATTACGAAATCGATTATATCATAATATCATTAAAAGTATTTGTATGGTGGTGTTAAACTACAACTATCAGCATTAAAGCAAAACTATTGGATTGTAAATGTAAAATCGAAAACAAAAAAATTTATTTGGAAATGTATAAAATGCTGCAGTTAGATCGAACAACATTTCAAATAACAGTTGATTTGAAAACTAACAGAGTTGTTGATAGTAATATTTAAACTTTGCTAACAGCAGTGGTGTAGTCGTAAAAATAACAGAGGGTATACGTTCTAAGCAGAGGGTATACGCTCAAGACAGACGGTATACCCTAGTGTATATATGCTATAGCTTTCTTGAGAAACAGAGGGTATACGGTGTTCCTAAAAAAAATCCAGAGGGTATACGGCGTATACCCCGTATACCCTCCACTACATCCCTGGCTAACAGTAATTGCGTGATGTTCGGTTTTATCCTCAAAAAATAAACTCTTTCTCAATATAAAACAAAACATACGTAAGATAAATTGGGCTTACCTTGTATTTATGTATATCCGTTTATCATCTGGTAACACACGTCGGTAAGGGTAATTATCTCTTGATCTTCTCCTATATTTCTGATTTATCAACATGCAATGATCGTGTGATGTTCATGCCATTTAAAAGACACATGTTTTTTGTGTGACTTGTATAATTTAAATTTGTCCGGAAACTTTTAAATAGAAAGAAAATTAGCATTTAATAAAAGCTTTAGAAATACATATCTCCGTTGGAGAGTCTGGGATACAAGTGAAAAATAGAGAAAACATGTATAAAATATTATCAGCAATAAAAAACAGGAAATTAGTGACATAAATCATAATAACAAATTATTTGTATCAATATTTATATTTATAGTAATTTAAAATAAGAGTCTATCAATGTTTATAGTTCTTGAGTATCGCGAAATGTTTATAGTAAAATGTTTGTCTGTGATTGCGCAATCACTTTTCACTTTCACTTCCTTCCTTTAGATTATAATCACTTTTGATAATTGTTTTTATAAATCACATTTGACACAGGAAAAACAATTTACTTAGCTTGATTGTTTTAATGTCCTTGTTTGGAGATTAAATTTCACAATAGCTGTCAACAGTCGTTCCCTATAGAACATTTTTTCAAAATAGGAGCAACTTATGCAGGATCATTGTTTGTGAAAATGTGAAGCGATAGAGAAGTAAAACCTATAAACTATTATATATGCTTTTTCGTTTGGATGCCTATGAAGACTGTTCATTTGGAATTAGTGAACGATCTCACAAGTGAGAAATTCTTGGCTATATTGCAAAGATTCTAATGTAGAAGAGGGATGTTTCAAGACATAAATAGTGATTGCGGTACAAATTTTGTATGTGAGGGAAATATTTTAAGAAAAATAATCTCTAACATGTATAACGCCAAACGCAATAACTGGATTTTATCAAAAACATATAATGGATATATAATCGTCCAGATGTTCCCATCACGATGTTTTCTGGGAGGCAGTGGTGAAATCTATGAAACACCATCTACGAAAAAGTGTATGAAAGCATGTTTTGACGTATGAACAGTTTTTGATTTTACTTTGTAGTAGAGGATTTTTCCAACTCAATGCAATAACTGCTATTTCAGAGGATCCCAATGACATCATTGCTCTAACTCCCGGTCATTTGTTGGTTAGAAATTCTTTAATAGCTGTACCAGAACGTGATTTAACAATTGAGAAAATATCTTCAATAATGAGATTTCAATTAACTTAGGAACTACATCATGCATTACAGAAACTTTTGTCAAAGGAACATCAGTGTGATTTACTGCTACGATACAAGTTGAAAACTCTGAAAAGAGACATTAAGGTTATTGAGGTTAAAGAGATATTAAGGACACTTCGTAATTATAAAGTAAAATAATTTGTCTCCTCTTTATTTAAAACTTGGAAGTGTGATCGAGGTTTATCCAGGTACTGACTGTAAATTTCGTGTGATAAAAATTAAAACTCTAAGTGGTGAAAAACTTAAGACTAATTACAAAAATGTTAACGTTTCCTACTAAAAATGAGGATAGTGTTGAATATGTTGAACTATTATATATAAACGAATTTCATTTTTGTTATTATAGTTAACACTTCAATTTAAGGACACTAAATGATTTTGATTAAAAGCAAAAAAAAAAAAAAAAAAAAAAGTTTTAAGAAACCAAAAATACTGTAGTGGTAAGTTTAATTTTTTCATTTTATTTGATGTTAAAGGTTAAGTGTTTTGCAATTTAATTTGTATGGAATTGTGTTAGTTCTAATTAACTGATTGTATGTATAGTTTACGTAAAACTTTTAGCTGTATGAATATTATTAATCGAGGGCTAGATGTTTGAATCTCTCTGAATTTTATGCCTTTAGATGGTGGAAATTCTTTTCTGTCTGTTTTGCCTTTTGATCCCTCTGAATACGTAATGAATGTACTCATTTGTTTTCTGTCAGTTGAATGTTGAATGTCGAAGTTGTTCTTATGGCGTGGCTTTGCTGCGAAGTATTTTAAACTGAAATGCTTGCATATAATTGTACATAATGGAATTAAATTGTTAGTTTTAAAGTTGCACTTTTTATTGACTTTAAATAACAACAAAAATTGAGCACAGTTATGGATAAAATGAAATTGAAAGAGACTATCAAACGACAGTTTATTGCATCATATTTCAAAGAAGGTAGAATAAGGTATTATGGATGAGCTGGTGAGCACTTACAGCGAATATAGCATTAAGCAACGATGGTATGAAGGAAATGTAGAACTACTGGTCGTAATTGTGACTGAGGAGCAGATCTACAAGGCATTGGAATCCTCTATTTTAGTATTCTATGACGTTATAACATAACTCCGTGCATTATGTGACAATAGGCAGTCGAGATGTAGTCGCGTTGTTTATAAGCACTTTAAGACATGGTCAACTTTGGCATCAAAACTTTATTCTTTAGATCTTTCAACATTAGATAGGAGACTTCTTCTATATGCAGTGTAGACCTGTGCTTGTTAGCCCATTTTCTTAAATATTTTTTCCTTTTTAATTTTATTAAAAATTTTAACATTTTTAGATTGTACATTCAGCTCATCTTAAAGCATAACCACGTATGAGAAAATTTTTAAAATACTGATTAATAGTTTCTATAGGAAGCTCAGAAGGACATCAAGTCACTAAGCCAAACTGCGCTCTCGAACGGGGTAGGTTGTCCCTGTAAATCGATTTAAATTTAAGATTACTGTAATGAAACTCGTCGGATGTGCCAATCCAGAAACTTTCTTCTATTTCATATACGTTATTGAATTTCGGAACCCATCCTCTTAGTTGTCAGCAACCAAAATTTCCAACCCTGTAGATAGTCCAGGCATTAGGGAATTTTACCTAGCAAAATTAATGATAGTATTGGAAATCGGCTTTCTATATGTTTTTTGGGTCGCTGAATCCGAATTTGTAACTTCCCACCAAAATTTCCCCCCCGCAACCTCCCCAAATTTTGGTAAAAAGCCCCCCAAAAGGTTTTTGTTAAAAAACCTTAAAACGGTTGTTTTAGAAAAAAAAAATCTACAAATTCAGAAAGTAGACAAAATTTCCAACAAATTAGATATATGACATTATGACTTAGGATGAAGGGATGGGGGGATCTGCCTTGGAACATGCGCGCGGTGCTGCGTAAACTAAGTTGCGCAATTCCACTTAACCACTCGCGCTTTTACATTCGCCCTCCCATCTCCCCTCCGAACTTTCTCTATAAGGTTTACTTTAAGATTTTTGGGTCGCTAAATTCGAATTTTTAACTTTCCCCCCAAAATTTCCCCCCCCCCGAACCCCCCCCCCCAAATAGTTGTTTTTAACTTAAATTTCTTATTGTTTTAGGGGAAAAGCCTTACGAAATTCAGAAACTAGACAAAATTTGCAACAAATAGGATATATGACATTATGAATTAGGATGAACGGGGAGGGTGAGGGCTGCCTCGGATCATGCACTGCGGCGCTACGTGCACTAAGCTATGAAGTCCAGGCAATAGGGGATTTTATCTGGCAAAATTAATGGTAGTACTGGGAATCGGCTTTCTAGATGTTGTTTGGGTCGCTGAATCCGAATTTGTAACTTCTTACCAAAATTTCACCCGGCAACTCCCCAAAAAATTGATTTTTTGAAAAAATTTGGTTTTTGGGAAAAGCGCGCGGGGAATGTCCCGAGGCAGCCCCCTCTCTCCTCGTTTATCCTACGTCATAATGTCATATATCCTATTTGTTGCAAATTTTGTCTAGTTTCTGAATTTCGTAATGCTTTTCCCCTAAAAATCTAAAAAAAAATTAAGTTAAAAACAACTATTTTTGGGGGGGGGGATTCGGGGGGGGGACATTTTTGGGGGTAAGTTAAAAATTCGGATTCAGCGACCCAAAAAACTTAAAGTAAACCTTATACAGAAAGTTCGGAGGGAAGATGGGAGGGCTAATGTAAACGTGTGAGTGGTTAAGTGGAATTGCGCAACTTAGTCCACGCAGCACTGCGGCGCATGTTCCGAGGCAGATCCCCCCTTCCCCTTCGTCCTAAGTCATAATGTCATATATTTAATTTGTATCAAATTTTGTCTACTTTCTGAATTTCTAGCTACTTTTCCCCTAAAACAATAAAAAAATGGAATTTTTTAATAAAAACTTTTTATTCGGGGGGCTTTTTACCAAAATTTGGGTGGGTTGCCGGCGGAAATTTTAGTGGGAAGTTACAAATTCGAATTCAGCGACCCAAAAAACATCTAGGAAGCCGATTTCCAGTACTACCATTAATTTTGCTAGGTAGAGTCCCTATACGGTCTCTATTGCCTGGACTAAGAGTATAAAATCAATACCTGTTGTTGTTCAATATGCACCCTATTATAAGAATCCATATTTATGTGAAAATGCAACAGAAAATTAAGTTTGATCAAACTGCGTGCATTAGTTTTGAGATATAGCTTTTGCGTCAATCGTGAAGTATAGCAAAGCAGCACCACCTGTTGCGCGATTTACAACAAAACTTAATCAATAACAGCTTACGCCAGCGTCTAACTTAATCTGAAGTTTGATGAAAATCTGTGCATTAGTTCTTGATATAGAGCTATTGATGAAATCGTACAAAATATAGCATAAAAGAGCAATCTGTTGGTCTATATATACCAAAAACTAATCAGCAAATTTTAACTCAAGGTTTACCTGAATCTAAAGTTTTATTAAATTTCGTACATTAGTTCGTGAGGTAGAGTTATTGTTGAAATCGTGCAGAATGCCGCATAGCAGCGAACCTGCTTGGCGATATACACCAAAATCTAATAAACAACATCTTGTCAACTTGTAACTGAATCTTATGAAAATCCGTGTTAGTTCTTGAGATAGATGTATTGCAAAAATCGAGAAAAACGCAAGATAGTAGTGCTCTGTTTGGAGATATACTCCATAAACTAGTCGACACCAGTTTATATCAAGGTCTTACAGGATTTAAAGTTTTGTGAAATTCCGTTCATTAGTTCTTGAGATAGGGCTCCCACAAAATGTTTGTCACTTACAGACAGACTCACAGACAGAATGACAGACAGACTGTAAAATAGAAATTTTCTAAAAACTATCAAATCGTGTTAATGACCTTCTAAAACGTATAAATCCATCGAAAACCGGAAGTCGAAATTTTTCACGAATCCTATACTTTCTTCTTGTAATGATGGAAGAAAGTAAAAACACATAAAATATCAAATATAAATTTAATTTGGTATATAAAAGATATAAACGATAAGACAATATCATTTTTCTCAACTTCATCCCAAGGTTTTAGATCATTTGGCGTTGGAACCGTGACTGCTGCTACAGATGGCAGAACATTAGATATAGACTATTATGCGTAGTTTTCTGCGGTACTAGAGATATAGAAATGGTTTGAGTTTCTGGTTGAAGTGAAGTGTTTTATAGTACTGGAGTTTCATTTCTATTTCCTGTGTAAGATTCTTGTGAGTTAGCGGCAAAAGAAGCCATTAGGAGAGGTGAGCCAACACCCCCATATTAAATGGAACACCTTGTCTCATATTGCCATTTTTGTTTTGTTCATCGTATCAAAATATTTTGTAAATATCTTAAAAAAACAGTGGATACTATTAAGCTCTGATCAAAAGACTTTTAGATTTGTATTTACCAAAGTGAAACTTTAATTTAGTAAGTTATCAGAAAGGAGTACTTCTAAGTACCAAAAAAACTTACTTTAGTGATAATTTGAAAAATTGAAGTGACTTCGTTTGATTGCTTCTTGGCTACCTACGCTGTTGTAGATGAAAGAAGACATATTAAGACACACGTAGATTTGATAGTAACATCATCCTCTGGAGAGCTTAAAAAATATCGCTCATGGGCCAACGTGCCCCTATGTCCAGCATGCCCCTATATCTACCCTACTATTAAACTTAGACGAAGTGAACATATTAAATTTTTCAAAAATATTAAATAAAATAAGCTAGCAAAACTAAGAAGGATAACACTGTCTATGTTAGTTCATAACAGATATTCTTACAACTGGAGCTGCCTGTTATATCACTAGACTAAAAGACGAGAAAAAGAGGCGTCTGACAAAATGCAGGCTGTTTTATATATTATAAAATGATATTTATAAATGGTAATTTGTAATTCATATGCTGTAAATAAAAAAATACTTCAAAATTACATCAATAGAAGGCACTGAATTTTCTTAAATGGTAACAATGTTTAATTTAAATTTAAAATTTCAAAATGCACAAATCTGTTTCACGCTTCAGTAGCTAAAGGAAAAAATGAATTGAATTGAGATATTTTTTATGTAGTTTTACATGTTACAGTTAAAGACAATGTAGCGCCTATTGAAAAAAGACTAACTCATATTTTAACTAACTTATAACTAACTTTATTAACTTTTATGCACCGGTGGTGCATAAAAGTATGAAATTTAGAAAAAAGCGTATTGCGTAAAATCTCTGAACCAATGAAGATCAGGCCATTGAACTCCAATTATGGAAGGAAAAAACTAGCGTGAATCGGCTACGTTTTGAGCTGGAAAAACTCATCGAAGCATCTCCAGGATAGCAAAATACGCAAATTTTCCAAACAGAGTGAAAAATATTGAGGTCAGTATTCGAACCCGGGATCTTGGCTATACGCGCCAATATTCTACCACTGAGTTAACCAGATTATACTCAGCCTCGCACATTTCACTCACTTGTTGGAAAACATCTTATCTGCGAACCTGACAGCTTACCACTCAAGATGGAAACTCCATTACTCCATGGATGTTAAATAATTGATTTTCCTTGTTCAATTGAAACCCAAAGAACTTGATTCATTTGTATGTGCAAATCAATTATCCCAACAGAGTGAAAATATCTAGTCCAGAACTCGAACTTTGACTTTTGTCTATACTCGCCAATGCTCTGACACTGAGCTACCCAGATCGTATTCAGCATGACATAATTTAAGAACTTTTCACTCAGTTGGGTATATTTGTTCAGTTTTGAATTCGACCTAGTTTTGTGTAATCAAACACATCCATTGTAAACTTTCTTACAAATTAGAGTATGATCAAATCTGCGAAATCAACAGCTTACTGATGAAGACCCGCTACACATGGAAAATGCATTACGCCATTTATATTCAACACTCATACTTTTTCCAGCTTCGAATTCTGTCGTAGATACTTAACTTTTCACTCAGTTGGGTATATTTGTTCAGTTTTGAATTCGACCAAGTTTTGTGTAATCAAACACATCCATTCTAAACTTTCTTACTAATTAGAGTATGATCAAGTATGCGAAATCAACAGTTTACTGATGAAGACCCGCTACACATGGAAAATGCATTACGCCATTTATATTCAACACTCATATTTTTATTCCAGCTTTGAATTCTGTCGTAGATACTTTACTTTTCACTCAGTTGGGTATATTTGTTCAGTTTTGAATTCGACCTAGTTTTGTGTAATCAGACACATCCATTGCAAACTTTCTTACTAATTAGAGCTAATTAGAGTACGATCAATTCTGCGAAATCAACAGCTTACTGATGAAGACCCACTACACATGGAAAATGCATTACGCCATTTATATTCAACACTCATATTTTTATTCCAGCTTTGAATTCTGTCGTAGATACTTTACTTTTCTCTCAGTTGGGTATATTTTTTCAGTTTTGAATTCGACCTAGTTTTGTGTAATCAGACACATCTATTGCAAGCTTTCTTACTAATTAGAGATTTTGCAAATTTTAATTCGGGTCGTTATCCTTTTATAAGTGTACGGAATTGTACAAATTATTGATTTTTCAGAGAAGAAAGATAAGAAAAATATTTCTTAAAAAAACATTAAAATTACAGTCATATTGCATAAACGGCTCCATGTTTGACAGAGAACAACTTAGACATTTACAAAATATGAAGTTGATAAAAGTATTTATCCGAAACCACCATTACAAACCTTCTATCCATATAATAAACCAAAACATGTCCGTTGGTAATACTGACGTCATATCGACGAGAATATCCTGACTAATCTGTTTGGGATTTTTCACAGATTTATTAACTTTTATAACTCGCATCGTACAATTTCATTTTTTATACCGTTGAATTAGGAAATAAAATATTTTGAACTGTAACGTGTCTGAAAACTTTATGTCAACTTTCTGTTTTTTTTTTAAGTTTTTTAAAATTTTAAGCAGAAACTTTTTAAATTCTATATTTAACGTGTTCATCAAGATTACTTAAGATCAAACCACTTGCATTTAAAATGCTATAGATGGTTAAGCATTTGTCTCCGACTAATATTCTATAAGGAAATTAAAACTTTAGGAATAAATTAGGTAAAAAAGTAAAACACAAATTTAAAAGAAATGTCGAACTACACGATTAAGCACTGAAATAATAAGAATAAAATCGGCATGCGTAAATAATAAAATCTTTGGCGTTTTTTTTCTGCTAATAAGTGTGTGAAAACAGGCTTGGTTCAATGTGGGAATAGATAAAACAGATTTTATGCACCTTCTAAATAGACCATGACATTTTTTTTTTCAAAATGGGATGGTGTACTATTGTTACGAGCTCCTCACTTATGGTTTATGTAAATATTTATTTTTTGCTGGTACACAAAATCCACAACTAATGACTAAATCTATCAGTGTGAAAGACTATGGATAAAGGTGAAATAAAACTTATAAAAGTAACGGAAAGTATAAAGCAATTCAAAGCATTAAAAACATAAAAATGAGTTATCTAAATACACTTTATTTTATATAATATATTATGCTTCTATATATGCTCAATGGAATCAATTAGTTATACCTCTGTCATTAGGTTTTTAAACTCTTTATGAAGAGATTTTTTTTGTCTCGTTTGACACATTTCGGTTGATACAACGTACAAAGAATATTTGAAAGGGCTTTCGATCAATATTATCTTCTGATGAGGCTTCTTTTAATCATGGGCACGATCAATTATGACTTATGAGTAAATTTTCTTTTGCTGATAAGCAAAATGTGCAATTTATTTTATCTGGAATACTTTCTTATATGCTTGAAATTTAAAATAAATATATATATATTCTATATACTATATGCTGAAAAAAATAACAGTACACTTAGAATCTTATAAATACCTTTTAATAAACACTTCTGCAAGATTCCTAAGCACAAATGCATACGAAACATGTAGATAACTTTATTAAAATGTATTTATAAGCTTTTAAATTTACCGTTGTCCCTCTTAGAATATATATTTTAGTTTTAATAATAATAATTGATTGTCTGATATAATTATATGATTGAAATTTGTGAGATCGTACAACCAAATACTCAAATTTCGCTTGATATAATAAAATATAAAAGGAGAATATTGGTTGTCGTGTTAGGTTCATTGAAATTTCTTTTCATTAGTAACAACAATTGATGTCTAGTTTTATCAATATATTTAAGAATAAATGTGAGTAAATTTAAAACTGATAAAAGGGGCAATTTTTTAAAAATAAAATACAAATATCATCAATATATTTAAATAATAAATGTGAGTAAATTTAAAACTGATAAAAGGAGCAATTTTTAAAAATAAAATACAAATATCATCAATATATAAAAGAGTGATCTAAATACACTTTATTTTATATAATATAAAATGCTTCAAGATAAGCCCAATGGCATTCACTGAGAAAGACAAAATACAGTCATTAAGCTTCCCCTTATCTCTTGAGACAGAAAAAATCCTTTTTTTTTTCTTTTTTGAGTCTTTACGCCATGACTTATCTGAAAGACTCAGTTTTCGATCAATATTTGATCATTGCGTGGCATCTCAATGCTATTTTATTTTGAGTGTGAATCCTAAATGTTGACACAGTAACACTCGTAGAACGAATAGCTTTTTTGAAATTTTTTTTTCATAGTTTTGTCCTCGATGCAGTAAAATTTTTACTATTTGGTAATTCTCATAATATTATAAATTTTAAATGTTTGCCTGACTTGAGAATCAAAACAGAGGGTTAAATGACTTTGCATATAATTCTATTATATCTCCGAAAGTAACAAACTATGTTTCATCTTCTTTATTTAAATATTTTTCTTAATAATTGAAAATTTCGTTATTTTCATGGAGAATCAATAGAGATTTTTCCTATATAAATTAACCTTTTATTTCCATGTGAAAAATGAAATTGAAAAAATATAAATATCATAAGACGAAACGCTATATTTCACCTTGATTCAAACATAAAATATATTATATGAATTTAAAAAAGGTCACTGTTTCACTTAAAAGGTAACTAAAATAATAAAATAATAAAAAAAGATGTTACAAGTTAAAAATATACATTGTATTTAAAACTTCTCGTTTAAAGAGGTTTTAAATACAATACATATTTTTAACTTGTAGCATCTCTTTTATTATGTGCGTTCGTAATTATATAAATACGTAGCACCTATAGTCGTCGTTCAGTCCGTCTGTCTGTCCGTCTGTCTGTCCGTCTGTCCGTCCGTCTGTCCGTCCGTCTGTCTGTCCGTCCGCATATAACAGAGCAAAAACTACCCGACCGAATGATCTGAAATTTTTAATATATAATTGCTGCAAAATTTTGTCGAGCCATTTCCAATTTTATGAAAATCGGATGTATAGTTTAATTACAGGGACACCCAAAAGTTTTCCGTTACATTACGGCCAATGGGAAAAAATTATAGCAAATGCATTTTAATGATTTTACAGCCTTCCGAAGGGTCTGAAATTTTTAATATATAATTGCTGCAAAATTTTGTTGAGCCATTTCCAATTTTATGAAAATCGGATGTATAGTTTAATTACAGGGACACCCAAAAGTTTTCCGTTACATTATGGCCAATGGGAAAAAATTATTGCAAATGCATTTTAATGATTTTACAGCCTTCCGAATGGTCTGAAATTTTAAATATATAATTGCTGCAAAATTTTGTCGAGCCATTTCAAATTTTATGAAAATCGAATGTATAGTTTAATTACAGGAACAGTCAAAAGTTTTCCGTTACATTACGGGGAATGGGGAAAAAATTATTGTATTTTAATGATGTTACAGACTATGCACTTATGAAGCGCAAAAAAATATACATTCAGTACAATATGGGGTGCAAAACATAATTATAAAACTAGTTATAGTACGAACGCACCTCATTTGCCACGTTTGACGAGCAATTTCCAACTTGTTATCTTATTATTTTAGTCATGTTTTAAGTAAAACAGTGAACTTTTTAAAGTTCATATAATATATTTTATGAAAATATATTTTTTTAAGAATTAAAAAGAAAATATTTATGACGTCACGCGGAAATTAAAACAGAGATTTTAAAATATTTAGTAATAATAGAAAAAGCGTGAATATGAATATGTACAGAAATCAGTGAAATATGACGTCATATTTGAAATAAAAAACTTTTTCAAATATCTTTTAATAATAAAAGCAACATCAATATGAATAAATACAGAAATCAGATAAATATGACATGTATTTAGAATAAAAAATTCAAGTACATGCCACAGATGGTGATTATTAAGTATGAATATCGGTTACATTCAGAAGAAAATTTTCTGTGAAAAGTGTCATGGTTCACATAAAAAGAAAGTGGACAAGAATCATATTATTAAAATGAGATTTTGCATAGCGAAAAGAGGTGCCTTATTCTATATTAATATCATAGACTGTTATTATTGAATAGATTACACTGTTACGGCCCAATTTACTTTTGCCCTGATATCGCCCATTTGGAGCAAATAGGATAATCAAATTTAAGCAAAATTGATTTTTGTTATATTACTGAATTATAACTATAGTGAAGTTAAAAGTAGTTAGCACAGATTTAACACAATTTTCTTTTATGTTGAGAGCGTCCCTTGGCGAGAAGTAGGATAAATTAAAAAATTAATTAACTTATTTAAAAAAATATATAAATTTTATATTTATATTTTCCTTTAATTTATTCATAAAAAAAATGAATTTTCAAAATAAGAGTCAGCCGTCGTGAAATTATAATATGATAAATTTTTTTACATGATAGGTTTCTTTTTACCTCAACAGCGCGCTTGATGGTTAATTTCATAACTTTAGCATGGAATTATTTTCATATTTTATCATATATGATCCACCATATTCCAGATTAAAATTACTTAATAGAGATTTAAACAAAGATTTTTTTTTGAGTTTATAGGGCCAACTGGCCGGAAATAGGAGAAATAAATTTAAATAAAATTTATTTTTGTTTTCTTTTAAAAAATCTTTCTAATTAGCTTCTGCCACTTCAGTTTTATATTTTTCTAAAAAAAAAAAAAAAAAACCATACGTTTTTCTGCTAACTAAGACTCCGAGATTGTAAAACTCATTTTCGCTCAACATTATCTTCGGACCAGAGATATTTTCTGGGATAAGTATGACGTAGTTAAACCTTTCTTATTATTTGCTTCTGGTAAACAAAGATTTTCTTTTTAACACTTTTCAAAATACTTGCAAAGAGTTTATGACTTCGGTTACTTTGTTCTTCTAGTCCTTAAGGTAAAAAATAATTTCACATGCATTTTAATGATGCCAATCATTTTAAACATAGTTATGAAATGTATTCTGTTGATTATGGGGAGAAAAGCATTTATTATTTCTTTACAGGGCGACAGAAAAGAATCCCATTGGATAATTATCTACAGGGAAAATTATTAAAAGTGTATTTTAATTATGTTACAGGGCTTCAAATTTAATGATATCGATACACATTAATGAGGTTTGCGCAACATACTTTCTGTAGAGGGTGTACATAGCATTTATCTCAAATGAAAATCAAATTTCAAAGTATAAAGTAATTGCTTAAAAGGCGCAAAGGCCAACATAGTGAAAAAGATTCCAAGCCGGGACTCGAACCCGGGCCATCAGTATAGCGCACTGACGTTCTACCGACAAAACCACTTGGAACGATACCCAGCACGGAAAATTTCTCACTATTATATGTTGGCAAGGCTTGTGCTGCGTTTGTAATCTTGCCAACATATAATAGTGAGAAATTTTCCGTGCTGGGTATCGTTCCAAGTGGTTTAGTCGGTAGAACGTCAGTGCGCTATACTTATGGCCCGGGTTCGAGTCCCGGCTTGGAATCTTTTTCACTATGTTGGCCTTTGCGCCTTTTAAGCAATTACTTTGTACTTTGGAATTTGATTTTCATTTGAAATATTGTATGCAAGGCGAATGTTTCCTCTGGAATAATTTCCATGTATTAATATAGTTTCTATCGATGCTGGATTTAATTATGTTCCGTGTTTGCCCCAGTTCGGTGGCTCACGTTGAATATTCCATCTTGGGCTACGTTTGTAGCCTTGCCAACATATAATAGTGAGAAATTTTCCGTGCTGGGTATCGTTCCAAGTGGTTTAGTCGGTAGAACGTCAGTGCGCTATACTGATGGCCCGGGTTCGAGTCCCGGCTTGGAATCTTTTTCACTATGTTAGCCTTTGCGCCTTTTAAGCAATTACTTTGTACTTTGAAATTTGATTTTCATTTGAAATATTGTATGCAAGGCGAATGTTTCCTCTGGAATAAGTTCCATGTATTAATATAGCATTTATCGTCTATTTATAGAAACACATAAAATATATTAGTTCTACATTTTCAAGCCTAATTATATTTAATACACTAAGCTATGTTTGTAGAATATAAATAAAATCATATATAGGGCCACGCAAAGAATTGGATACATGGCCGCCTGTATAGTTATGTATTAGAGATGATACACGACATATGGCAGTACTAAACAATTTGGACTACAAATATTCATTTTTATCGAACAATTGACTGCTTTATAAATATATTTTAATTGATTGTAATTCGTATAATTTTTATTTTCTAAAATCGTATTATGTTTATCCCTTTATATATGTATACGAAATCATTACTTTTTCTCACTTAGATAATTTTTTTTTTTTTGTACTGCCGTTTTGGATTAGGACAGTAATTCGAATGTTGTATGTTTTGATTCTGAATTCTAGATGCCTGTGAAATCTAAATCTCAATTCTATTAACATATGAAAGGACGAGTTTTATTAGTATGCATTCCTAGTTTTGATTATTTATTTTAAGGTAATTTACATCTGCATTCAGATCGAAAGCCCTCACATAGTTACTTATTTTTAATTCAGCTATTTCGCACCAGAATCTTTCGAACAAGTTTGAAATTCTACAATCAAAATAAATGTTCTGTAATTTTAGATTTAATCTGCTACGTTACAAAAACTTATTCTTTATGCCAAACACCTAAAGGTAATAATAAGAAACCGCCTAAAGATACTAATTTCTGTAAATTTGATCTCAGTAGTTTAAAGCGTGTTTGAGCCTGAATTAAATTTTAGCTTAATATTCGGCGTGTACGAAAACTGTAGGTAATATACAGGGCTGTACAAAAGAATTCAAATATGTTGTATTAGTAGAAATAGATGAAAGAGAATTTAAACATGGTATGTGTTTTATTACTAAACTAAATTTTAGCATACTATGTAGAATATATAAAAAATCTATATATCAAATACAGGGAAGCACAAAAGAATTGTACTATTCTGGCTATGAACGATAATTGTTGAAATCTTGTTTTCAAACCTGTTATGCGTTTTCTAAAATGTTCACTTAGATATATTATTTACCTTATTGAAATTAGATATATTATTTACCTTAGCGAAATTTTTTTAAATTATTCTGGAAGGCTCGGAATGTGCTTCATAATCTATGCTTGAATCGTGATTTTTCGTTCTTGTTTAAACTCATTTGGCATTTGTCTGTACGTGTAATCAACTACTAAAATGTATCTTGGAATAAAGAAGCATAAAATATATTTATTTTTTTAACTTCATTGCAAAAACCGCTGTTTTACAGTGTAAATAAGACACCTAAGAAAACATTTTAGAAAAATTATAATACATTTGAAAACCAGATTTCAGAAATAAGTTTCTATAGCCGGAAATGTATTTCTGTTTTGCAGCGTTGTATTTGAATATATTCTACATAGTACGATAAAATTTAGTTTAGTAGCAAAATGCATAATATGTTGAAAATACACATTCAGCCATTTTTACCAATAGACATAAAATCACTTGAATTCCTTGCAAAGTCCTGTGTATTATCTACAGAATTTTATACACGACAAACTTTATGCTAAAATATGATTGACGCAAAAATACGTTTTAAACTACAAAAATCACATTTCTAAAGTCATTCATATGTTTAGTTCTTTGCGTGGCACTGTATATTATTTTAGATATATTACACAAAATATTTTTATTATATTAATACATTTCAACTTTGAAATGCATAAATCAAATTTAAAAACACTTTTAAGCAAATCGGACACTTTGTCAGAAGCACTTCCGAATTCTTTTGTGTAGCCCTGTATATGGTCTAAAGGATTTATATACACCTTGTAGCCAAAATTGTACTTAAACTTAAAAACGCAGTAATCGCTTCCAACAATTCTTGCCAATAGACAGTACTTTGGCTACAGTACATTATTCAAAATATTTTGTATGTCCCTCTAAAAGAACTATAAATTCTATGAACATCATATTCTATAGAAAGTATGTTGTAGAAAGCATCATTAATCTAAATTATTTTCATAATATTTGAAATAGTGTAACATGATTTGTATCAGCTGCAAACAGTTTTCCCGTAGAAATTTATGTAACGTGATACTTTTGTGCGGTTCTGTAAATGAATAAATAATGTTTTAAATCTAATATTCTACATAATACATTTTTTAATGAACTTCATAACTGCAAATTAATTTCATTTTGTTTGATATGGCATAACATCATTAAAATGCACTTGATACAATTTTCTCCCATTGACAGTAATGTAAATGATTACTTCTCACTGTCCCTGTATAAGAACTATAAATTCTACACACTTCTTTTTTAATAGCGATCTAACTAAAAAACACGTCAATAACATATAAAAACTGCAGCAAAACCTAAGATCTGATTTAAGAAAGTAAGAGACAGGCTAACAGGCGGACAGTGAAACCAAAGTTATAAGTATTTTACAACTATGTTGAAAGTTACTGAAAACTAGTATGTTGTAGCCATCACAAAACTTTCTTCTATATAAATCACATCAATTAAATCATTTAAATAATACAAGAAATTACATCAATTCAGCACCAATTCATATCAAAGTACATCTGAACTTGAAGTTTGATGGGAATTCGTGCATTAGTTGAGATAGAGCTATAGGGAAAATTTTGAAAAATGCAGCATAGCACCGCCACCAGTTGAGCGATTTGCACCAAAACATAAACAGCACTAATTCATATCAAGATATACCCTGAATCTAAAGTTTGTTAAAAATCCAAGCATCAGCTCTTGAGATACAGCTATTGCGTAAATCGCAAAAAATGCAGCGCAGATGCGCCACCTGTTAACAGATTTACACCAAAATGTACGATACGTCAATGACTAACTGAATCTAAAGTTTGATGAAAATCCGTGCATTAGTTTGGAGATTGAGCTATTGTGAAAATCGTGAAAAATGCTGCATAACAGCGCCACCTGTTGAGCGATTAACACCAAAACATAAACAGCACTAATTCTTATCCAAGTATACCTAAATCTGAAGTTTGTTGAAAATCCAAGAGTTAGTTCTTGAGATAAAGCTATTGCGGAAATCGCAAAAATGCAGCATAACAGTGCCACCTGTTGAACGATTTACACCAAAATGTATAAAAGGTTAATTCATGTCATGTACTGATAGAATCTGAAGTTTGATGAAAATCCGTACATTAGTTCTGGAGATTGAGCTATTGTGGAAATCGTGAAAAATGCTTCATAGCAGCGCCACCTGTTGAGCGATTTACATCAAAAACTAATCAGCTTATCAGGGACTAACTGAATAAAAATTTTTTATTAAATTCCGTGCATTTGTACGTGAGATAGAGCACACACAGAATTTGTGTCACGTACATACATACAGACAGACTCACAGACAGACATTTTGTAAAAACATGTTTTTCGGAATCTCTGACCCCTAAAACGTGTATATCCGTCGAAAACCGAAAGTCGAAAATTATCACGAATCCAATACATTCTTCTTGTAAGGACAGATGAAAGTAAAAAAGAGTGACCTAGGTATATATCCTATTTACTTATGTAAAATACAACATTTAGTCCTTTACAAAGGAAAAAAAATATTAAAATGCATCAAGAAACAATCACTACAATATTTCCAGATATGGCAAGTAAAATCATTAAGTAAATATACTGTCTTACATATCGAAAAGTAACAAAATTGTAAAAGAAATCAAAACATTATAAATATAAAATGAAGTATTTAAATGTACATCCTATCAAACAATGAAACGTTTAATAGTTAGTCATTTATCATTTTTTTTAAAGTGTTATTTATTAAAAACTGGCTGATGCGCGTGAATTGACCGGGACCGTAGTAGTTTCAAAACGAACCGTGAAGGATTAAAACCTCGATTCATATTAAATTTTTCAAAAATTGAATCTCTCAGAATGAACCTTTGATATTGGTATCCGCGGCCTTCGACAGCGTACACTGGTTGTGCTACGTAGTGTGTTTTAAACAAACCTTTTTCATATTGAACCTTCAAAAACAGGTATGTTTGCCTACGTCATCGTATTGCAGGCGTACTTCGCACGCGCCGGAAATTCTAAAACTCATAAACTGAGAGAAAAGAAACAAATTTCGTCGATATCGACGCATAGAAACCCAAAATATGAATACGAGGTCTGGCGGAGAAAAGTGGAACTCAAAACTGTAAGACAATTGGAAACCAAGTTGAATGAGCCAAACCATGCTGAAATCGAGTCCATAGAACCCGAGATAAGATTGCTTCTCTGGCGGTCGAAGATGCCGTTAAACACTGATAGAGAATCATAATCTAAGTTCAAGGATTCAATTCCCGTTGAAATGAGATCTATAGAACCTGAGAAAAGAATGAGCTATTAATGTTCGGAAATGTTGGTAACTGAAGCCTATTTTTAAGAAAACGTATTTTTAAAATTGAAATAATGGTGGAGAAACCCTAATGGACAATACCGTAACTCATATCAAGGGACCGTTGCCTCATAACACGCTGACAATCTTCTATTAAGTTTATAAAACCCTTTCGAATTATGCTTTGAGCATTTTGCAAAGTTCAATAATTAATATTATTTCATATCCCAAATTAGAAAGTGGGTCGGCTTATCTGCTAAAACAGACCTCTTTTTAGTTTCGCTTTTAATGAATGATTTCCACTGGTTCTTTCTCTGAATTTGTGACCGTCGCATTCAGTTTTTCGCGAAAAAAAAAAAAAAAAAAAAAAAAAAAAAAAAAAAAAAAGATCGATTTTTTTAAAAATAGATATCTAGATTAAAAAAAAATTTCTATATCTGCTCCGAAATTTTTAAATCCATATTTTGATTAGTTTGCTTAATTCAAGCCAATTATTGAAAATTTATCATAATCTTTCATTTTCGGTTGGAAATCAAGTCCAGCAGATATGCAATTCTTTTGACTTTTCGGAAAAATAAATGCTTTTTTACGAGTCTTGATGAATTTTTAATTAATATCTGGTTGAATACCGCTTATTTCCACTAAATAAACATTATTAAAAGGATGACAAAATTTATTATACTGGGCTAAAATATTGAATTCGAATTATTTTTATTAATTTAATTGAAACGTGAAAAAATGCTAAAAATCGCATAAAAATTAAATTAAAAAACTCAACTAAAAAAATCCGAAATCGGGCTTCGAGATGTAAAACTGCATACATAGAGGTATCTTCTTACCAAATTTTGTACGCACTACTATGCAGTGTGTTTCAAACAAACCACCTTCTGAATGAACCTACGGGACGGTCCCCCCTGCTTACTGAGATGTATATCAGCATTCTGTGCACGCGCCGGAAAATCTGAAGAGAATCGTGTGCTGGATTAAAAGAAATAAGTTACGTTCAAATCGGGCACATAAAACCAGGAATAAGAATGCGCCCCCTGGCAGAGGAAAGTGACGCTATAAACACTAAAGCAATCAAAAGCCAAGTTGAATGAGCCAAATGCCATTGAAATCACAACCATAGAACCTGAGATGAGAATGTATCCTCTGGAGGTGGTATATGGAACTAAAATAAGTAAGGTAATCGAACACCAAGTTGAATGATCCAAATCCCGTTGAAATCGGAACCAATAGAACGCAAAATAACAATTCTTCCCCAGACGGTGGAAGGTTGTACTAAAAATTATCGAAAACCAAATTGAAAGAGACCAATCCTGGATAAATCGGATCCATAGAACCCGATATAACAATATGCCCGCTAGCAGTAGAAAGAGACACTAATAACCGTAATAGAATTGTAAGTTAAGTTGAACGAATCAATTCCATTTTTATTCGGGCTCAAAGAATACGAAGAAATGGGTATTAATGCTCAAAAATTGTAGTAACTAAAGTCTATATTTAGGAAAACACATTTTTAAATTTAAATAACGGTTTAAGAAGTGAATCGTTTTGGTAGAAATTAAAAGTCTTGTTTTTTTAACCCTTATTAAAAAGAACATATTCCGATGTCAGGTTACGTGAAGGAAGGATCCACACATATGCGTGGTGCAGGCTCGGCTTTCAATCACAGAAAAAGAGGAAATTGTTTTTTTTCTTTTTCCTTAGGACCACCTACACAATTGTATAGGGCCGGTCTTAACCCTTTCCGGCGTGGAGTAAGTCTGTTTGTAAAATGATGGGCTGATACCAGAATTAACAAATGAATTTATTAGAAAATAATAACTTGCTTATTTTCCCGTACTTTATAAAAGGAAAATTTTAATTAAATATTCTTTGTGCCGTTTTTCAGTTTTGTAGTTAAAATTACGTATCCTTTTTTGTCGACGCCGCCCTCTAAAGGGTTAAAGCGGTAAAGGGGAGGTGGAAACCCTTAGGGACAAACTCTTAACTCATAGCAAGGGACTTTTGCCTCAGAACACACTAATAATGGTCTATCAAGTTGATAAAATTTATTTAAATCAATCCTTCTTAGCATTTGGCAACGTGAATTAATTAGGCATTTCAAATCCCAAATTAGACTGGTGGTCGTCGTATCTGCTAAAGCGGATCTCTTTTTAGTTCAGTTTTTAATGAAAGTTTGTTCCTGCCTGGTTTTTTCTCCGAATTCTTCTACCGTCGCCGTCAAATTTTTGCAAAAATTTAAAAGAATTACAGACCAATTAAAAAAAAAAAAAATAGATTTTCGGATGTAAAAATTTTTTTATACTTGCTCTGAAATTTTGAAATTAATATCTTAATTAGTTTTCTCAATTTTAGTCAATTAGTGAAAATTGCCATTATCTTTCATTTTCTCTAGGAAATCAAATTCAGCAGAAATGCAATTCTTTTGCACTTTCGGCAAGAAAAATTCTTCTTTTGATGAGTATTTTAATGAGTTTTTAATTAATATCTGAATTAATTGCGTGCATGACTTATGAAATAAGCATTATTGAATAGAAGATAAAATTTACTATGTTGTGGTAAAAGATTGCAAAACGATTATTTTTATTAATGTAGAAAAATCGCTTCAAAACATGAAAAAATGCTAAAAATTAAATTAATTAAATTGACATAAAAAATTAAATAAAAAAAATCCAATAAAAAATCCATACTCAGGCTTCGAGGTGAAAAACTACATACATAGAGCGAATTTGCAGCTCTGTGTGCAGCAGTCTCTTGTTATTAGTCATTACTAAATCTAGAGCCAAATCGTTTCAATGTTTCCAGATAAGTCAAATGGTATCACTGAGTAAGACAAATAGTCATAAACCTTTCGCTAGACACATTTTGAAATCTTTTTTTCTTAGTTAACATTTCACCGTTTATACACTGTGAAGAATCTGAAAGACTTCAGTTTTCGCTCAATATTATGTTGAGGCAAGATTTTTTTTTTTTTTTTTTTTAATAAGTATGCCAAATTAAAACTTCTTTCTTCAGTGGTACTCAGAGAATATCTTTTTAAACGCATTTAACATTTGTCTGTTTATGCAATGAAATGTAAAATTTTATTTTGCTACAATAAAATATAAAAGAGAATAATGATTTTTTTCTTTTATCTTCATCGAAATTTATTTTCTTTAGTAACCACAACTTATATCAATTTCTATCAAAACATTAAAAAAGGCTATGAGCAACGTTGAGATAAATCAAATAAAAGTAACAAATGTTATGAAAAAATCAAAACGTTATAAATATAAATAAGAGTGGCCTAAACATGTATTATTTTATCTATATTATAAAAGCCGTTCTTAGGGTGCATGTCCGTTCTACATATCTACAGTTTTTGAAAGATTTGCACGAAACTTGATGTAGGGGAGGTAGGGGAGGTTTGATACATAGGGAGGATTGATACATTGACAATTTTTCTCAACAAATGGCATTAACAGCCATTGTAACAGATGTAAAGTATTCTTTCCTTAGCAGAGGTCATCATTACCTGAACTTAGCAGTGAAGAACTGACAACGTTTTTTTTTCTTTTAATTTTGAAGACTTTTTGAATGTCAATGTAATTTTTTTCAAATATTGATTTTCTTTCATAACTCTTATTATTGTGAAGGTAAAAGCTTGAATTTTTTTTTAATTTGTAACGCACATTGTTAGGGTGAGTTTTACCAGAAAGCAGATTGGCATTTTGCAATTGCATTTAAACAAAGAGATTGAAAATCCAATAAGGCATGATAGGGAGAAATGATACATTAGTGCAGGGGAGAAATGATACATTTGTATATTTGAAATTTAATAGTTTTTTTTAAGTTGTAAACTAATGTAGGACTGTAATATTCATTATCGTTTTACAGCAAGAGCTACTGAAATTGGAAAGGAAGAACAAAGAGACTATTCATAGACATTATGTAGGTTACATAGAAAAGCAGTGCGATGATAGTTGGTTAGTTCGTTTTGCTCGTCATGTAGAAGGAAACAAGTTTAAATGGGCTAAAAAGGAAGATGTATCTATAATTGACGAACAGCAAATTAAAAAAAAACATTAAATCCACCAGAATTTACTCGCCAAAATGATAGAGTTATTAGTTTTTCTTTTAACGATTTCAGGGGTGGTGGTATGTTTATGAAACCACTCAATTTTAATTCCCAAACGCCACATTGGCACCAGCATTTTGTAAAATATTTTCCATTTAATATGAAAGTGAAATATAGCCCTTTTCTTATTTCGAATTAAATATGATGGTAAATTCTGGTGGCATTCATTTATTCAACACGTTAGCATTGAAAATGCTTTGACCTGAAAGAGTTAAAGAAATCTTAAATGTGCTAAATTTATGTTAAATTGTTTGCAAATCAGCAATGTTCACTTCACTTTTCTTGCAGCAAGATCTCTAGGTTTTTTTTTTTTTTTTCATTATTTATTTTCTAAAAAGTGTGTTAATAGAATTGTTTAAATAATAGTAATTGTTTAAATATTTTTGTACAAAACATTTCTGAAACAAAAATATGTCAATGTCATTTCTTTTTAAATTTTACTTAAATATTTTAAGATTTATCATAAAAAATTGTATGACACAAAAATTGAATTGTCTGCATTTTTTTTTTTCAATTTACATAACAATGTATCAAACCTCCCTTGCTAGTGTACCAATCCTCCCCAGCAATGGGGAGATTTAATACAGTAGTAACCATTCACAATAATTGGAATATATTTTTTGAATGATTATTTTTTAAATTCACAGTATTTTTAATAAATGAATAAAAGTTCACTTTATAACAAAACACGAAAAATTTGTTTAAAAATAGGTTTCTAAGGGTTGTAAAAAATTAGTAAAAAAAAAAAGTGTATCATACCTTCCCTACCTCCCCTACATGGGTTTTAGAACATGAATAAAATTACTGTAATTAGTGTGAACTTGAAAAAAAAAAGAGACCAATCTTCAACCTTCTTTTCAACCACCTGTCATACATTTCATTATAGAAATCTACCTTTTTAAAATTTTCTAATGTAAAAATCTATTTTATTCTGTCAAACCCAAAAATCTGTCCATTTTTCCAAATTTCACGCCCTTCTAAGTAGAAAACACACATTTTCATGTATAAAATAAGTTGTAATTTAAAAACGTAAAATCATCATTTAAATGTACTTGAAGTAAAAAGATATGCTATGATAAAGCGTTTCTATTTCAGGATAACAGATGGAAAAAACAAATTACTAAATATGGCGTCACTTTGACACGACTGAAAGCATATGAAAATTGATATCATTTCCATGCAATAGTTCCAGATTTAGTTTTTATTAATAACATTTTAAGATTTCGTTAACAAATAATCCTGCAACAGCGCTGTTACAGGAATTTTTGTTGTTGCCGTTACATAAAAAGTTCTAGTAATTCCAGTTTCCTAGAAAACTTTAATAACTTAACAGATTTTTTTTTTTTTTTTTTTTTTTTTTTTTTACAGTGAAAGTTTTGAAAACGCCGCTATAGCTATTGAGATAATATAATTATAAAAGTCATAACTTCTGTTTCAATAAGAATTTCAAGGGAAAAAACCGTATAAAAATGTTCAGAAAAGATAGGAGTTTAACCTCTAAGAAAATTAAAATTTTGTAAATTTTAAAGCTTTAAGAGCATGTTTTGAAGCATAAAAACAAATAAAAAATGAGTCATTTATAATAATAAAAATTATTAATTAAATATTGTCGTTACTAAATCTGGACCATATCGCTATACGGCTTCTAGTTAAGCCCAATGACATCAATAAGTAACACAAATTCCTGTCATAAAGCTTTCGATTAACGTTTCAGAAAAAAATAGAAAATCTTGAAAAAAAAAAAAAAAAGTTTTTCTTGTTTGCTTTTTTGCAAATGATAATATTGACATACCTGTAATACTTCGATTTCCTATAAATATTATTTTTAAAGGGAATTCTGTAATTTTTATGCTGAATTTATAGGATGTAGTTAAATTTCCTTATCCTCTGATAGTATTTATAAGCTTGAAAAAAGTATTTAAATCTAATTTGAGATTTGTTTCATTGGAAAAAGAAATGCTAAAATACTATACTTGCGCAATAAATTACTTACAGGTTAAGTTTTTTCTAGATTTAACAGCATTGAAATTTTTGCTTTTTTAATGAATCGAAGCTTGATGTTTAGTTCTACCCATGGAACTATTAAGAAAGAAGAACTGGCATATCATTAAAATAGGGAAGCTTCAATTGTAACCGCTATCGCAGGAGTTGTTTACTGCTGGTGGAAACCTCCACCAGTAGATTTATATAGAAATTTTCAACTTATTTAAACGACTTATTGTTACAAAATTTCAGTCATAAATAATGGTAGAAACATATTTTCATTTTTACTGGTACGATTTCCCTTTGGCCGTAGTTTGGCCTTTCGTTTCCGCCATATTGTGACAACCAGGGAAACAAACTGACAGTTTTACAAAGCATACTGACACCATTAAAAAGAAATAGAAATTTTTACGACATTTTTGAAAAAAAATTCCACGAATAAGAGGCTTAATTAAGACGAAATTTTCTATACAATCTTACTGGGGGGATATTTTCCCTGGCGGTAATCAGAAACTGAAGATCCGATTTTAAAAAAAGCAGCCGCCATCTTGTGACAACCTCCTCAGTTACTTCACTCGCAACTGGTACACAGTATACTATATGTATCCCCCTCTTTATTGTGGCCGAAAGGTTCTGCTCTCGAAGCTGGTAGACGGGAGGTGCTGGGTTCGATCCCAATCGCGCCCGTCGGCATAATCGTTCGGAGTTTTCGTGGTTTTCTTCGAACCTTGGTTCTCCAAGCGTTAATACGGGTTAGGTTCTTTTAGAAAGACCTCCACGGAAGGCACTCCCCCCCTTAGGGCCTATATCCCACGTGTAGATAATTGGCCGACATAAATACAACCAACCAACCAACCTCCTCTTTATTCATAACTCCATTGTTCTACCAATATTGTCAAATAGAATACTATGAGCAAAGCTGAAGTGAAACTAATAAAAGTAAAATCATATTTTAAAATATATCTAAATATAATAAACATAAAAAAGTGTAATATGAATACACTTTTTTTTTTTTTTTACGTATTACAAAATTCTTTTAGATAAGACCAATGACATCAGTGAGTAAGACAATTCACATACTATATTAAGTTCTTCTTTTACTGTAACTCTTGAGACAGTAGGTAATCTTATTTTATTTGTTCTTTGTGTTCTCGCAGTTGATACACCAAGACATATATGAAATACTTCGGGTTTCGATCTATATTATCTTCTGACGGAAATTCATTTCTTCTGTGCCCAATCTATATGAGGAAGTTAAACATTTCTTTTGCTTTTTTGATATTCCCCTTTTTTTTCAGAGTTTATATTTTAAAACTTAGTTGACATTTGGCAACTCCGCAATCAAATAGTAAAATTTCACTTGTTATAATGAAATATAAAAGAAAATAAGTAGCTTCATTGAAACCTATTTTTTTTATTAACTTCGCAATTGATGTCAACTTTTATCAATCCATTAAACAAAAACAAGCTCTAATTAAAGTTGAAATAAAACTAATACAAATAACAAATATTACAAAATAAAGGAAAGTGTTAAAAGCAAAAAAAAAATGAGTGATATAAATATTCATATTTTTATATAACCAAATTTGCGTTTTTTTAGAGTCTTCATGCAAAAACCAAAACAATTCACATATTTCGGTTATTTTTTTTTTTCTGCACATGAAAAACTTGAAAATGTTATTCATACAGTCATTAAGCTATTCCCTTAGCTTTTGAGATAAAAAAGTAGCGATTTTTTTCTTGTTTTAATCCTCACAGTTGATAAACCGTGACGTATCTGAAAGATTTCTGTTTCGGATCAATATTATCTTTTCAAGGGAAATTCTTTTCTTCTTATACCCAATCAATATGATGTAGTTAAATATTTCTTTTACTTTTTTGGGTTTTTTTTTTTTTTCAGAGATTATCTTTTAAAACTCAATTGACATTTGGCAAATCGCGCAATCAAATTATAGAATTTCACTTGTTATAATGAAATGTAAAAAATAATAAGTACCTTCATTGAAATCTATTTTCTTTATTAACGTCTCAACTGATATCTAGTTTTATCAATACATAAAAAAAAAAACCTCTGATTAAAGTTGAAATAAAACTCATAAAATAAATAAATATTATAAAATAAAAGAAAGTATCAAAATCATAAAAGTGACTTAATATTCATATTTTTATATAATGTTAATTGTAACAATTAATCTTTTATAATGACAAAAAGTATTAGTTAAATATTGTCATTACTAAGCGTACGTAATATTCGTAAAAATGCCTCTAGATAAGCCCAATTGCATGACTAAGTAAGACAAATTACAGTCATTAAGCTATTCCCTTGGCTTTTGAGACAGAAAAGTAGCTTTTTTTTTCTTGTTTTGCCTCTCACAGCTGATAAACCATGACGTATTTGAAAGATTTCTGTTTCCGATCAATATTATCTTTTGAAGGGAAATTCTTTTCTTCTTATGCTCGATCAATATGATGTACTTAAACATTTTTCTTCCTTTGCTAATATCTAGAGGTTTCAAAAATTTTCATCAGATATTTTCTTTTAAGACTCATTTTAGATTTGTTTCATTGTAAAATCAAATGCTATAATTAATACCTTCTAATATAATAAAATGCATAAGAGAATAATGTCTTATTTTTACTTTCATATTATCTGTCTTTAATCTTTCTTTAACAATATGGCAACTGATGGCTAATTATGTGAATCTTATATAAATATTACACCAAACATATAAATATGTATAATATAAAAATATATGTAAATAATTTGTTTAATATTACAAAAAAAATTACATAAATTTTACAATATAACTAGTAAAATGAAATAAACAAACATTAAAATATTAACCTATTCATGTCCTTGGCCAAATATGAGGGCGTTAGTTTTTTATAATTATAATTACTATCAATAATAAAAAGAACAAAATTTTCATAATAATTTATTCACTACTGAATTCCTCAACGAGATAAGTAAACATTTTACGGTTTGGCTGCATTGATAATGTTAATTCCGATGCACAGTTAGAGATAAAGCGTAAAATAATTTTTTTGGCAGTCAGTGTTGTTAAATTATTTGAACAAATCCTTAATATTTGATAAAAATAATATAAGATATATTAAATATATTAAGTTTTATTAATTTGTAGAAATGTAAGAAAGAAATTTACTGTTAGTTTTTTATTTTATAAGAGATCATTTCACTTATAAATGACCATTAACGCTCATTTGCCACGAATGTGGGCGTTATTATATTTTTGTGAATTTTTATTTTGGCTTTTTGAATTCCTTGAACTGATATTACGCGGTCTCACAGACCCTGCAACTCCCGGCTATACAAACTTCCACACCTTAAAAGTGCAAGTATTACTTGCCGTACCAGTACCTCCTTCTATTAGTTTGCCAAGGTCACACAAAAAGCGACAATTCCGTTGTGTCTGTCAGACCGCATCACATCAGTTGTGTGATTATTTGAAACTGTAGTACAATACTCGTGATTAGTGGTAATTTTTTTTTCTTTGGTGTCTTTTTTCTTGTGATATGATGTCGTCGCAACCTCGAAAACGTTCTACTTTCCTCAGACAAAAGGAAATAGAACAAATTATGAACAGCTGGTCAGATCAAGAATTTTTCGATATTGAAAGCTCTGACGATGCAGATTTTACTGACGGAAGAGATCACGATACGAATTCTGAACTTTCCGATGGTGAAAATATAAATATTTCTGATGCAGTTAAACATAATTTTTATTACCGAAAGAGTAGTTTAGAGAAAAACATTCTATAAGTGCATTTTATGCCAAAAGTCAGTATCCATTGAATGTATACGAAAAATATGTATTGATTGCAATATTGATGTACTTTGACTTTCACATATTCGTAGGGTAAATATTATTTTTTTTTAAATAAGCACTGTATTTCAATTTTCATACTTTGTTGCAACGATAATTTGTAAAAAAAAATTGTACACGATTAATTTTTACATTCAATTAGCAAAATTAACAAACTACCGTTTATTTTGAAAAAATTCTGTACTGAAGTTAAATAATATGAATAAAATACTTTTTTCATGCAATTTAATTCATATGCTCCTAAGAGAAGTAAAACGATCTTGTTAGGACAAAATTTAAATAAATTCAACCATTTATGTTATTTTTTTTATCCATTTTATTTAAGCTGTCTGAGATACCGCATCACATAATTTGTGTGACAAATTTTAGTCACATCAGTTAAAGGCTGTATAAAATGAATAAATCGTAAAATAAAGTCATTTTTTTCTCACCATAAAAAATCGTTCCTGAAGTGGTAAAAATAAAATATTAAATGATATAAAAATATTAAAATAAAATTCATATGTGAGAAAAGATGAAATAAATTACTCATAACTATTATTTTACCACAATCAAACTGATTGGAAAAGTTATCATACGATTACCAATCAGTTTGATTGAGTTAAAACAGTTCTTTATCTACGTATCCATCTTTTATATGAAGTTCCTTTACCTGCGGTTTATTCTGTTGAGCTGTGTACATGACAGACCCGATGTTACTACCAATAAGGTTATCTGAGCAAAATATGCTCACCGGTTATCAGCCCAGTTAGCTTAAAATGTAGATCATTGTACTTGTAAGCCAAGGATCTGGGTTCGATTCCAGGCCTGGGCGTTTTTTCGCTCAGTTGGAAATATTTAATTCATATGATGAATTACTAATAGTTGCCAAACATTCCAATTTTTTATTACCACTGATTCCGAAAAGTAAATTTTAATCTTTTTCAATGTCAAATATCTTTTATTAAAGCTAATATTTTAAAATGGAAATAGTGGTAATGCGATAAAATGCACGTATGACATCTATGAATACTGCACAGTTTTCAAGAGTTTACCCAAATTATATTTGAGGGAAAGTAATGTAAAATATTTAGGTTCTTTATACTAATGATTTTTCTATATTAAAAAAATGCATTTTTAGGCTCACAAATTAGAGTGAGCCTGATGCTCGTTATCCGTATTTGTACTAGTCTTTAAGATCGGGCAGAATTCGGCTCAAAATAAAAATTTCATTTTATCATAAACTAAACAAGTCTGAAATTGTATGTTAAACGTGGCAAATGAGGTGCGTTAGTACTATAACTTGTTTTATAAATATGATCTTGGAGCAATAGCTGTTGCACTCTTATTCAAAAATGTATGAATACAAAATGCATACAAAAGTTTTTGTATATTAAAATCAGTAATGCGATGTAAAGTCCTGAATCTACTCAATAGCATTCTGTCAATAGAGGCAGATGTGGCTCCTAAATATCCCTCTTTGCGAAAAGACCGATACATTTTGTACCGATACACTTCATAAAATCTCTAAAAACCCAATTAAACGTGCAATATATTCCATTTCAAATTTCACCAACTGTCAGACTGGAAATCATATTTTAAGACAAGATCTTAGCGTTAGACATTTTGGGTATAATAACTCTTACAATATGTGAAACACTCCTCTGGCATTTTCAAGTGCCGCCGGTTATCAAATAAATTCGTCTTACATATACACAAATGCCTGGGGCTGTTTAGGGGATTCTCAGCTGAAACGCCGAAAAGTGAAGACCTCCTTTTCTACGCTCACGGCATAGGTCTGTCCAAGTAGCTCAGGGCGCGTTGCGGGATAAACACTTTCCGGACAGAGTACGGAATACTCTAAGCTATAACCCATGCGCGGTACTGACAATATTGCGGGCAGGACTTACTTAAGCTCTAGTTTCTGAAAAGCCAACCTCTTCATTTTTTTTCTGATAATTTTTGTATAGTTCTGCCCTACTGCTTTAATAAATGCTTTTTGTAGCTAGATCATCGGGAATTACTCTCTCATGATGGTACAATGGAAATAATGGACCAAAAAACGCGGCGAGCGGCCTCTCTTCGTCCGCAGCCTTTTATTCCTCCACTCTATCCCGACTCGGCAGCAAGATTCCATAGGTCCCCAGTCGCGTCCCGAGTAAAAGATACTCTAGCCGAAGCCACAATGAAAAAAAAATTGAAACCGGACAAATTTGAAAGTGAAATTACACAAATTAAAGACACTGAAAAACGGGAAGGGAAGGCTCTGGGCGAAGAAGCTACCGGACGACTCCTAGCTACTTCGAGGTCATTATTAGTCTCGGTCGGGTCGGCGGTTGGGGGTGTGCAGGTGGGTAAACCGCCGCGGCGAGCATCCTCTCATCGTCCGCAGCCTTTTATTCTTCCACTCTATCCCGACTCTTCTGCGGAAGCAAGATTCCATAGGTCCCCAGTCGCGTCCCGAGTAAAAGACACTCTAGCGGAAGACAGAATGAAAAAAAAAATAAAAAACAAAAATTGAAACCGGACAAATTTAAAAGGGAAATTACACAAATTAAAGACACCGAAAACCGGGAAGGGTTCACTAAAAATGGTTTCTGAAAAATTCGAAATTTAAAAAGATTAAATGAGGATGAAACATTCTAAATTATGTTTTATTAACCATTTGGAAAAATGGTGATTGTTCTCTGTCAAGGTAGGAAATCAAAAACATATATGAAGCTTTTTATAAGTTGAATTCCGCATTTTATTCGTTTTCTGATTGGTCTATACAGTAATCTGTATTTTCCATTTACTTTCAAAGGAGATGGATACTTATGTTGCCACGATGACAAAAAAGTAATAAAAACTACAAAAAAAAAAAAAAAAAAAAAAAAAAAAAACTATCAACTCAGAAACAAATTGAGATACAGCTTTCAAACAAATTGCATTTAAAAGGGCATTTTTTTTTCTCTATACGACGGTGTAAAAAGAAATAGTGTGGGATGTTTAGAAGTTTATGAATGAAATTTCATTTAAAATGGGTCCAGGAATATTAATGTTTAATCCATGGCGTACGTAATGTATGACCAGCTCCGTAGAAGTTTAAAAATTTACAGTACCGAAAAATGTAATCCATGGCGTACGTAATGTATGAAATTTCATTTAAAATTAGTCCAGGAATATTAATGTTTAATCCAAGGCGCACGTAATGTAGGGTAGACCGGGGCTAGTTGGCCCTCTTTTTCTTCTAATAATTTAAAAAAAAATTACAATTCAACATTTTAAATTTCTTTTTATATTACCAGTATCAGTGAACTTTCAGGAAGAAGTCACAATAATAAAACTTGAAAATATTAACAATAAGTATTAGTTTAGAAGCTCAAACTGACAACAAGTCGCTTGGGTCAACCTGCCCCGATTGCGGGTAAGTTGGCCCGCCACTTTTGATGACACATTTTAATGTTCTGATAGTGTAGAAGTTTAAGAAATGATCAAAATTTTACCAAATCTTAATAAATATTTATTGCGAACGAAAACACAATATTGCCTCCAAAATTATAATAAAAAATTTAAATATTAAAACTGTGACTTATTCAAATTATTGACTTCGACGAAAAATTGCTTTAAAATTTGAATTTATTTTCTCATAAAAAATGTCTTAAATACATTACGGAACAGTAATAAATTTTAATAAGGGCATGCTAGGTGTTAAAACACCGTAAATCTTAGAGTACATTAATTTAAGAAATCATTCATCCTTAATTAGGTGATTCATTATAAATACCAGATGATAAATAAATTGTATCAAGGCCTCTGTACATCTTTTAAACTTAACTGCACTTGTGCAATAATTCTTTTCTTTCGTTTATTATGTTTCTCTAACGCATCGTTCCCTTCAAATTTCCGTCAGTAAAATGTAATATTTCTTGATGATGCTTTGGCTAATGCCACCTTCAGTGAAATAATGATAATTTTCGTTTATATAAAATTTTAATTCCTAATTAAGTATTAAAAAACACAGTTTGTTTATCATGAAATATATATATTATTGATTATATTTATGATTTATTATTGGTGTAATGAGATTTAGATGATCTAATAAGTTAGGATATAGCAATGTGCTTAATATAATTATGTTGGATGATATCATTTTTTTATATTTTTGTTTGAACTAGTGATCTTTATTAACGGATAGGGAAGTGTAGTTCTATTCTGTCTGTGGAAGGGACAACATGTCTCTTAAAGGAAAATATATTTTTTGATAATTAAAAAAATTGTTTCCTGAAACTGCCCTTTTTAAGGATTATGAAGAGAGAAAGGATTATTTAGTTTCAACGAATAAGTACCCAGGTAAGACGTTTTCACTTCATAAAATGTGATGTTATTAAAGCCTTATTTGTGCCAAATTCTTCTCTGGACGGGGGAACAAGGGGATTTTATTAATAATTGAGAAATATCAGAGTCGGGTAGATTTTGATTGTTAGATTTGTTATTTTTAGCGGTAGTATGTAACATTAGATGGCCGAACTTTTAAGTAGGTTTCGTAAGAAATACTACCTATTACAATCTCCCATATGTTGGAATTTTGAAAAACTTTTGCAGATCTACACCGATCATGACCCGTAGAGCCCAAAATCACCCCCAGTTCGAAACTTTATCTATCTATCTATATACATATACATCCATCTATCTATATATATATATTTTTTTTTCTATGGACACGATAACATATCCAATCAGTTTAAAGTTTTCAAAACTTCTAGGAAAAGGGCTAAAAAATTATGCATGACAGTTTTTTGATATAATTAAAAATGGCTTCAATGAGTGCAAAAAATAGGTTTTCAGAAGAAAAAAATTCCTAACTTCGTCAATTCACGAGATATTAAATTAACTTAAATTTATCATAAATCATCTTAATATTATCTACAATTTTTGTATTGATAAGCTTTTGATAAGAGCAACTCGTACAGCCAAAAAGAAATTAAAAACTAAAAAAAAAGTGTGTGTGTGTGGGGGGGGGGGGGGCACATTTCCCTTAATCCGTTAAATTCTTGGTGAAATTGGTACTCAACTTCGAAATCTACCTGCGCCTGTAAGCCAAGCCAACAAGGATTTTTCTATAATTATGAAAGTTATAAATGTTTTTGTACAACAGAAGCAGCTGATTTAATTTGGAGAGGATGTAAACAACGTTATAACTTCATTTTTTAAAAAGATTGACTGAAATAACCAGGAATTCAATTAATAAAATAATTCCTTAATATTAATTAATAATAATTAAATAAAAAAATAATAAATGTTTATTAAATAATTCATTAAATCTATCAAAATTCCAATACCCCAGAGCAAAATTCTTACGGGGCACGTTGGCCAGGCTGACCAACTAACCCCGTATTGCCATTTTTGTTTTTCATGACTGTAAGGAATTATTCTGAAAGTATTTAAATAAAAAAAAACATGTTCTACAATAACTACGAACAATTATTTTTCTGAATTATTATATATCAAAACCTAAACTGTAATCTACAAGCAAATAAAAAACGATTATTTATAAGAGAGGAAATTTACTCACCATTGCAAAACTTAGAAAATTCTCAATAATTCTTTAACGGACGCTCCGATTTCAATGCTGCTGATGTTGGAGGAGGAAAGCGAAGCAACGCATACTTGGCTGGACTGACAGTGTCATCTAACGCAAAGTTTAAAAAATATAGCGACTGGGCCAACATGCCCCTATGGCCAACTAGACCCGGTCTACCCTATGACCAGCTCCGTAGAAGTTTAAAAATTTACAGTACCGAAAAATGTAATCCATGGCGTACGTAATGTATGAAATTTCATTTAAAATTAGTCCAGGAATATTAATGTTTAATCCATGGCGTACGTAATGTATGACCAGCTCCGTAGAAGTTTTAAAATTTACAGTACCGAAAACTTTAAAACTGAAATTTCTTTTAAAATTTGTTCATGATGGGTCCAGGAATGTTAATGTTTAATTCATGTCGTACAAATGTATGATCAACTGCGTGCAATTTTTTATGTCTTAAATTTTAGTCTTCGAAAAAATCATTTTCCAAATGGTCTTTGTAATTTGTTAAATTGCTTTTTTTTATTTTATCTAAAATTGTTAGGGATATAAACTTGAAATATGCCGTGTTACTTTTGAGACGTAAATGCATCCACAGAACAGTTTAAAAAAAATTCGAAATTTATAAGTGTGCAGGACCAAAAACCTTCTAAAATTTCGATTTCTGTGAAATAGTTGATATAGAATATTGGATAACTAGGAGCTTGGAATTCGGCGTGATGGTTATTTTTAAGGTGTAAATGCTCGCTAAGAACGGTTTCTAAAAAATAGAAATTAAAAATTAAAAACTAAATGAGCGGAAAACCATAAAATTCAGTCTAAATTACAATTTAATTGGGATTAATTTTAAATTTTCATATTAATTTAAGTCTTGTTATCTATTGATGCATTATAATAATGAAATTTACTCAGAATTTGGCATAATTAGTAATTTGTGAATTACCCGTAGCAGTATAGATTTCAGTAAAAAAATACAAACACATAACACTTTACTTTCTTCAACAACTACGTGCGTAAAGCCGCAGATTTTGCTAGTCTATACTAATATTATAAAGAAGTAAAGTTTGTTTGTTTGTTAGAGGTAGTCTCTGGAGCTACCGAACTGATTTCAAAAGTAATGGTATCTAAATGATGGTGTTAGTCCATCTTAGAACATAGGCTATATTTTATGTCGGTGCCACCACCCCCAAAGGTGGTGCAGGAGAAAAAACGTTCTAAAAATGCGATTTTTGTATTACCGAAGAGCCTAGAAATATGAAATTTACAATATTAGTTGCTTATTTAGATATAAAGCATATCTAAGAAAATTTTTTAAACAATTCGAAATTTTAAAAGGGGTGAAAATGTACAAAAAGCGTTCTAAAAAACGTTCTAAATGGTGATTTCTACACATACTCAGGAAATACCAAACCGATTTAAAAAATTAATGGTTTTAAAGTGATGGTGACAACCCTTGCTCTGACATAGACTATGATTTATGTCGATGCCACTACCCCAAAGGGGGTACAGGAGCAAAAAACATTCTAAAAATGCGATTTTTGTGCTTTAAAGTGGTGGTTTTAAAGTGATGGTGACAACCCTTGCTCCAACATAGGCCATGTTTTATATCAATGCCACTACCCGAAAGGAGGTGCAGGAGCAAAAGACGTTCTAAAAATGCGTTTTTTGCGTTACTGGAAGGCCTAGAAATATGAAATTTGAAATATTAGCTGCTTATTAGATATAAAGGATTTCTAAGAACAGTTCTTAAACAATTCAAAATTTAAAAGGGGTGAAAATGCGCGAAAAGCGTTCTAAAAAACGTTCTACTTGGTGTTTTCCTCACAATCTCAGGAAATATAAAACCGATTTAAAAAATAATGGCGTCAAAATGATGGTGACAACCCTTGCTCCAACATATGCTATGTTTTATGTCGGTGCCACTACTCCAAAGGGGGTGCAGGAGAAAAACGTTCTAAATTGCGTTACGGAAGTACCTAAAATCATGAAATTTGGAATAGTAGTTATAAGATATCAATGACCTCTAAGTACATTTCCTAAAAGAATCGAAATTTAAAAGAGGGTCAAAATGCGCAAAAAGCGTTGTAAAAAAGTTCTAAATTGCAATTTCTATGCAATCTCGGGAAGTATTGAACCGATTTCAAATATATTGGTGTAAAAATGATGGTGACAGATCTTGCTCCAAGATAGGCTATATTTTATATTTGTTTCCACTACCTCTAAGGAGATGCAGGAGCAAAATGCGCGAAAAGCGTTCTAAAAACGTTCTAAATGCCGATTTGTCAGCAATATCTCAGGAAGAATTAAACTGATTTCAAAAGTAATGGTAGGAAATTGAAGCTGACATCCTCTGCTCTAACATAGATGCTATTTTATGCCGGTATCACTATCACCTAGACGTTGCAGGAGCAAAAAAGCCTTCTAAATTTCGATTTTTGTGATCGGTAGGGGCTAGCAACTTAACATTAGGCAAGGCACATATTTATTAGATATAAATGATCTTTAAGAACAGTTTCGAAAAAATTGGAAATTTAAAAAGGGGTGAAAATGCGCGAAAAGCGTTCTAAAAAACATTCTAATTTGCGATTTCTACTCAGTCTCAGGAAACACCAAAGCTATTTCAAAAGTAATGGTTGGAAATCAATGGTAATCGTCTCTGCTATAACATAGATTATATTTTATATTGCTGTCACTACCATCTGAGTGTTGCAAAAGCAAAACATGTTCTAATTTGCGTTTTTTGCACAAATGAGGGGGTCTAACACTTTGAAGTATGGCATGGTATTTACGTACAAGATGCAACTGCTTTCTAAGAACAGTCGAAAGAAAATTCCAAATTTAAAAAGATGAAGTGAGCGAAAAGCGTTATAAATTACAGTTTTTAAAAATCTTATCAAATAACAAACTGATTAAAAAAAATAATGATGACAAATTGTTGGTGATAGAACCTGCTCAAACATAAGCTATATTTTATGTCTGTAACACTACCACCAGAGGGTTGCAGGAGGTATAAACTTTCTAAATTGCGATTTCTTTGATAGTGAAAAGGCTAGAAACATTAAATATGGTATGGTACCTATAAAATATAAATGCCCTCGAAGGACTGTCGAAAATAATTTCGAATTAAAAAGGAGTGAAACGAAGGGGAGGTGCGAAAAGCATTCGAATAAAGTCCTCAATTACGATTTCTATGCAATTTCAGGGAATAAAAACCGATTATAAAAGTAATAGTTGCGAATCAGTGGTAACAGTCTCTGATCCTACACAGGCTATATTTTATGCCGATGATTCTACCACCTGGGGTTCACAGGAACAACAAACATTCTAAAAAAGGTCTTTAAAAGCTTTCTAAATTACGTTTCTGTGGAATATTAGGATATAACAAACCGATTTCAAAATTAATGTTTTCAAATTAATGGTGACAGTTCCTATTTCAACATAGCCCTTTATGTTGAGAGAGGTAGTAGGACTTGGAATTTGACATGATAGTTAATTTTAAGATGTAAGAAGATGGTTTTTAAAAAAATTCAAAACTTTAAATGAATACTGAAATGAACGTATTAATTGAGCATAAAAGTTTCAAAATATTTTCTAAATTATCATTTATTTAGTTTTATTTCGTTTTAATAACTTAAGTCTAATTTCTGCCTAATGCAGTGCAATAATGATGTTTAGTGAAACTGTGTTTTAATTAGTAATTTTTGAATTATTCCTAAAAGTAATAAGTACCTTTTAATAAAAAATCCTTTTAGTAAAATAAAAAATTAGTTAGTACCTTTTAATAAAAATTTGACATATAAATATCACTTGGCATGTTTCAAATATTACGCGAGCAAAGCCGAGGGGTTTGCTAGTATACAATAAAATTATTTCAACAGAATTATCTTAAGCAAAATCTAAATGCGAGTACTTAGTAATTTGTTTAATTTGTCGCTTTAACAAACTCTTTATTAAGAACAAATTTAATAAGTGTCTCAAACATAAAATTCATCTAAGGACTATCTTTTAAGAAATTATTATCGTTAAATATTATAATGGTGAAAATAAACTTAATAAAGCCTATTTTTTCACAGCTTATTTACAGTTACTCGCAATTTAAAAAAGAAATCTGAAAACGCTTTAGGTAATAGAAATAAATTTTGTGTTACATTGTTTCGGGGTATGAAATGTTGAATGCTGGTAAATCGAAATGCGTGTAAGGCTAAATAATCTGTTTTATCTAAATTCTATTATGATGAGAATGACAGTAATAATATTTAACGATAATTTCTTTTTGAATAACGCGTATCTTATTAGATTTGCCTTTACGAGCTAGATGATATATGGAAAAGAGGTAATACTTTTGTATAGGAAGAAAAGTTTTATTTTGTGTGTCATTATTATTACCAGGTGGTACCCGTCGAATTTCAAAGAAAGAAAATGTTCATAAAGGAACTGTTCCATTAAATTTATAATACACCTACAAAAATAATGACAACATAAAATCCACGTCAAATAGTGTAGGTGAAACTCTCGAAACACATATATTTTAACCTAAAGTTAATAAAATACTATTTTCAAAAACTTCAACTCTCAAAATTATTGAAAAATTGAATTTTATTCATATACGTAATCAGTAATATATAATAAAGATAAGTAATTATGATGGACTTATCAATTGAGTTTATTACGTATGGTATTACGGAATGAAAAAATAGCAAAAAGAAATTCACTTTGACATAATCATACATTTTTTTTTCTTTTGAAATCTAAACTTAACGTCATTTTTGTCAGTCTCATATACTGAAAAAGGTAAATAGTGCGTAGAAAAGTAATGGAACCAGATTATCTGTAAAGCTCATGAAATTACCCAAATTTTTGTTGATAGTTGAAAATATGGACTGAGCTTTACTGGTGCCTTAAAATCAAACAGGGGCATAAATTTCATTTTTAACACTTTCTGAATTCCAAACATTCATAACCAGTTTAAAACTGAAATATGTTTTGCACTATTTATATGTATATACATATATATTTTTCTTCTTCGTGCGACACTAAATTCTGAAAAAGCAGAATTCCCCTTTTCTAGTTTATTAATTATATTTGTCTGTCTGCAGTTAAAGTTTAGCACCTCTGGTCTTAATGATCGAAGGTGAACATTAAAATTTTAAAATTAAACAAAAAGCTGTCATCTTTACTTTTATAATTTTACTCTTTGAGCCCTTCGCCGTCGTAAGATAATGATAAATAATAATAGAAAAGAAAATGCTATAGCAATAAGCCGAGTGTAAAAAAGAAAATAAATTATCACATCGGCATTAGCCAAAAACCACGTACACAAAGTAAAAGAAATAATTTCTTAGTCATTACTAACATCTGCGTACATAAATAAAAAATATTAATTCACCGTTTCGCAACATAACACTGCTTGGCTCTAGAATCTAGTTCCATCTTCAATTAAAGCCCATTTCACGGCTAATCATACAAGGATTTAAAAAAAATCTTCGAAAACTTTCTCACGTTCACACGAGTGACAGGTTGGTTGGTTGTGTTTATGAAGGCCAATTATCAACACGAGGGATATAGGCCCTAAGGGGGGAGTGCCCTTCGTGGGGGTCTTTTTAAGGGAACCTACCCGTATTAACGCTTGGAAATCCAAGGTTCGAAGAAAACCACGAAAACTCCGAACGATTAGGCCGACGGGCGCGATTGGGTTCGAACGCAGCACTTCTCGTCTACCAGCTTCGAGAGCAGAATCTCTCAGCCACTGGTTGGGGCCACGAGTGACAGGAACCAAAAAAGTATGCTGAATGAAACTTGTATTCCATTATTTATGAGCAGGCCGCAGAAACCTCATTAGAACATCGCTGCATAAAATAACAATGACGATCAGAATAAGGGTGATTCAATCATAGCTACGAAAGTAAGAGAAACGACAGAATACGCTTTGTCAAGCAAAATAAATAAATAAATAAAATTGGACAACATGTTCTTGTTCACGCACAATCCTTTTGGACCTAGTAAAAAATGAGTAGCTAGGTACTGTGATAAAATATGAACTGTCTGGAGTGTTCACTATAATGATAAAAACTGTTGGAGCCAGAGAGACATGTAAAGCTCGATCTAAAAAAGTTACAGTAAAATATTGGCAAATAGTTTCAGTCTAAAAATGTAAGTAGTGCGTAGAAAAGTAATGGAATCAGATTATCTGTAAAACTCACGAAATTACCCAAATATTTGTTGATAGCTGAAAATGTGAACTGAGCTTTACTGGTGCCTTAAAATCAATCAGGGAAATAAAGGCATTTTTAATACATTCTTAATTCCAAACATTCATAAATATTTTTAAAATTTGGGTTCAAAAGAATAGTTTAGAGGCTGATTTGGTAATGAACAAGAACCTGAGAGGTCAGTTCAGTACGAAGTATGAACCAAATTCCATTCCAGGGGTCACCGATAATCCTGGAAGATCAAAGCCCAAAATAAGCCCAAAACCCTGAGCATTTACGATTCAACCATATGCTAACTACTTATCTCGCTTAAGTTCATTGACATAAGGTTCCCTTTTCACAGTAATTATATGAAATAAAATTCGTTACGTTAGATGTGTTATGTCAGAAATATTAATAACAACAATTTCTCAACAACATGACTATATTAATGTTATACTTAAAATATTTATTCATGGTTTAGATTCTTTTAGCCTTGTGGAGTTTAGCTTCACTTGATGCAATCATGTCCGCAATTCTGGACCTGACAGAAATTTTTTTGTACATAACTACACATCCTGTTTACTATACCTAGAACTAATTTTGAGTGGATAATACGATTCTGAATATAAGGCACCGGTAAAGCTCAGTCCACATTTTCAGCTATCAACAGAAATTTGGGTAATTTCATGAGCTTTACAGATAATCTGGTTCCATTACTTTTCTACGCACTACTTATTTTTTAGACTGAAAATATTTGACAATTTTTTATTGTAACTTTTTTAGATCGAGCTTTACTTTTCTCTCTGATTCCACCATTTTTTATATCATTTCACACCTTTTTCAGATCCTTTCAGGGACTGAATCCACCAACTTCAACTAACCAAGAAACCGCCTCAACTAACCAACCAATGACCTCAATCAACCAGCCAACCAATTGCCCCAATCAAAAACTAACAGAAACATTGGTTCATCAGTGTATTTCAAGAGCTCTGATGACCCCATACTTGTTGCTAATTCGCATACTGGGATACTGATCTGTACTTCACTCAAGACTATTTCTTAGACTAAGTTTTATGTATAGTGTGATCTCTTGAATTTTTCTGCTACGTACCTACGTTCCTCTGGTTTAAGGGACTATGCAGTATCCTAGGTACACGCCTCAAACACACAAAAAGCTAATGTAAGAAACAGTCATAAGAAATGAATTAAAAGTGCGCAAAACTATAAAAAGGAAAAATGTCTGTTTTTGGACCTTAATGGGAATTTAAAAAATATATATAACTTTAATAATTAAATAATTACATTCAGACGTTAATTTACGTGCGCTTTAACATTCCTTCCTTGTTTGGAAGATTATTCAGGGTTTCTGTCAATAGTAAAGGGTAATGGATGACGTGCCCTTTCAAGGCTGTTAAACGATCGGTTGCTGGCAATTTTGAGCCTACTGTACCAAGCCTATGTACTACTTGAAAACACTTTGCTTTTTGAATCAGGATTTTTTTCAAATCCGTTCAAGTTAGCAAGCTCATTTCACAAATTATCGACTTCGAGGTTGTTGAAAACTGACAAATTACAATGGCGTTGACCATATTTTAAGCTTTGAAGGCATTTTGCACATAAAAATAAATTGTTAAAATCAAAAACTTTCAGTTCTAAATATGCGATTAATTCTAGCTAACAATCATTTGATGATTGTTTTGAAACTTTTCGTTTTTTATAGGCAATAAAAATGTCAAAATCATCATTTTCTCTAAATTCCTAACGTAATTTTACGAATGTCACTCCTATAGTAAAAGATATTACAGGAAGAAGATGAAAAATGGAGAATCTGCCCCAATCCCTTTAGGAGAACTTTATAATATTTTAATTTTCCCAACATGTGCTCATCTGGCAACTGCTACAGTTCAGTGTTTGCCACGGAGGTTTTTTCGGTTCTGTCTGCGATTGCAAACTTTTTAAGGTATTCAGAGTTGCCTTTAATAAAAGCTTCATCCAACTAGTGCAATTTTAATTCATATTGCCTAACAGAATACAAATTTTTCAGCAGTAATCGAACTTATGGAAAATAAACAGCTAAACGACTCAAAAATAGTAAATTACTTTTACACGAATCGGGGTGGCAGAAAAAGGGTGTCCTAGTTTTTCGGGATTTTTTTATGCTCCTTTGAGCATGTATCCATTTTATTGTCCAAAAACTTCAAAAAATTTGTTGTTGTTTTTAATATTTTTAACAAGCGTACAATGCGCTTTATCATATTTTTGGCAGTTTACAGTGTGCTGAATCGCACGATTTTGTATTTAACGAATTTGTATTAGTTTTCTCTGAATCTGAATCAAAAACTGTGGTTTCCTTTTGAATTTCATTTTCATCTACGTTTGAATAGACATTCAAACAGTTCTTATAGACATTCAAATAGTTCTTTCACTTTGATTCTTATTAGACTGAATCTGAAGCTTTTTTGCACTTTTATTCCATTTTTTCGCTATAACTTTATCAAAATTTCCAAATACTGAACTTGTTCCCATGCATCAAAATTCCTTAATGTACGGTTCAGAATATATTCAGTTGAACCCTTGCCCACATACATCTTCAACACAAATTTTGTCCTTACCATTAATGCTGGTTAATGTTGCTGAAAACATATTTTTTGTCTTTATAATATTTGATTTCAGCTCAAAAACGAAAAAATTTCGTTTGTTAAGTCCCCTTTTACTATTATTTCTGCTAGAAGCTTTTTGGTATGGAACTGTGTTTTATTTTCATCAAAAACCTCTAAATTCGATAGTGGCTTTTTATACATATTTGATAAGTTTTTACAAGATTTTTCTCTGAGACCCAATGCTTCGTTTTTAAAAACGCAAGAAATTTTTTGTAATAATATTGGCGGTCTATCACTAAATTTGTTCAATACCTTTGGCGCCTTATTGCGTTTTCCAGTTGCCTCTTATTATCTGTGCGTTTGCAGATATAGCGCAGCTTAACGATATACCGCCGGTATCATTTATATTTAAAATGGGAAAATTCTAACAAATTATTTCGTTGTCAGAGTTTATGAGAAGCTAAAAACTTTTGCTTGTTTTTTTCCTGCCATTTTTTGGTCTCTCATTTTTTCTTTAAAACACTGTGTTTTCTCTCTTCTGTTTATTCCAATCTTTATAATATACATAACGAACTTCTTTATTTTCATTTTGCCACTTCCTAAACTTCCATTTTTGGCGCTTTCTTTACAAGGTATCTTATAAGTTAGTTATTTTTAAGCTTTTAATTAATAATTACGATAATTATTTTATAATACTATTTCACAATACTGTTTCTTTATACACAACAAAAAAATATTTATTTAGACAATAAATTCATCTCGAATATCAACATTTTTAAAGCTATCATATATCAACTTCACCCTAAAATATGTCACGCTTATCGTTTTATAATTGTTTCAATAAAAAATAAAATGAAATCAATGAATAACGAAAAAAAAATTATTGTCCGAGTATTCATCTTTTAATAAAACTAGTTGGCATAGCAACCCGCTGCGTTGCACTTAAATTGCATGAGATCTTACGATTTTTGTTGTTGTTGCTGTTGGAAGCGTCAATCTAGTTTTATTATACATTTCGACAAAACTATAACATAAATTTGTTTGAATACTGAATTTCAAGTAATAAACAATATTATAATGTAGGTTAAAAGTTTATTAAATTAAAATACATATTTCCAAAGTTCATTTATAAAAAGCATCGCGTTCTTTTACGATTTGACTTTTTATTTAGAAACTGCTGATAACACATGAAATCATTTTGACGAATTTGGATAAAAATGATGTCATTTGGCAAATCTAGAAGAAACATTTCAGATTTGTGAATTAAAATAAATGTTATCAAATGACATTTTACTTGTTTTGTCATTCTGCATATAGTGGCTTTGTGAAAAATTTTAAGCGCGTCATTTTTAGGAAAAACTTATATCAAAATCGGTGTTTCTTGTTTAAATTTAGTTGCTCTAAACATAAGTCAATAATTCTATCGTTACATACAAAAAACTTAAATTTGATTTTGCCTAGCCACCTTGGTTAAATATTAGTAATTAAAAAAAAAACATCTATGATCTAATATTTGTAGATGACATTTTGTAAATAGACGGTTTTTTCCAGTTTAGATTAAGTTGCTTCGTAAAGATGAATGTGTAAAATTATGTTTTATTCCTCAGTTTTTATTTCTTAGCCCTTCTTTCTATTTGAAAATTAATGATTATAAAAAAATAATTAAAAAATAAATATTAAAATAATAAATATTCAATATTATAAAAATTTCAAAGGGTAAAAATGAGCGAAAACAAGATAGAAAATGTCGAAAATGTAAAGTTATAGAACGGAGAATTAATTTAAAAATACACTAAATATCTTTTTTTTTTTTTTTTTTTCATTTATTTATGTTCATTCCTGTAACTCCCATTTTTATTTATTTCTTCTTTATTTCACGAAAAAATGTTTAGCTTTCTCTTTTTTTTCTATTTTGATTTTGATTATAGATTTTTAGAAATTTGAACACTAATTTTAAAAGCGCTTAAGACTCCTATTGCGTAAAAGGATATGCAGTTTTCAAATAAATTATTTTTGGAAGTACACCTTCCCTGGTATTTGACGATGTAAAGTTTGAAATTTGTACGATTAAATAGATATTAAATTTTTGTTTTATTTATTTTATTTCATTGTTCATTTTATAAGTTTGTTGCAGAATATTAGCTGGAGACATTTTTATTATTGAAACTATCTATATTGCTTTAAGCGATAATAGATCATTATTCTTCCATAATAGGGCCTGCAATCAATAGAGATACATTTAAAAGAAATCGTGCTTAAAAATTAAAGTAAAAACCATAAAAAATGAGTAAATTGAAATACAGTTTTCAAATAAATTGCATTTGAAAGTACATTTTTGCCCCACACGATTGTGTAAAAATTGAAAATGTGTGATATTTAGAAATTTAAACCAAATGACCTAGCATTTACCGAAAATTTCTTTCGTATGATTTAAAAAGAAACTTTCATTTTATGGATCATAATAATAAGGATAAATTTATAATAAGACAATTACAATAATTATTATATCCTATTATAATTGTTATAATAAGACACATTTACCTACAATTTATATATATTTATGAAAAATGTGCATTTTCTGTTTAGAGTGACGTCGATTTATAATGTAAAAATACATCAGGAGAATCTGAATTTTTATTGGCTTATAAAAACTAAGTACGCGTATTATCCTTTTTTTTCTATTATTGTGCTATTTTTAGGGCGTGGCAACACAAAAGAAAAGATTTAATTAGGAAATTAAAAATGAGAGATTTCTATATTGTTAAATTATGGAAGGTATACCACTATGTAAAGTTATATGTGGTTGCCATATTCTTAATATTAGATTTTTTGACCCAATCTTCGACAGGCACATCGCTAAATTCAGAGCTTTCCAATAACTCATCACTGAATGTTTACTGGTTTGGATTGTAATTGAATTGTTGTCTTTCCATCATATTTCAAAACGTTAAAGATGCGGCTGAGCTCTACTATACACCACTATCGTGCTGTATGATAAAACGTTATTTTCAGCCGCTGAAATATTAAACTCAATATCAGCAGGGTGAAAAATATAGCGAAATATAACAGCTGTATGAGGAAATTCTGTGCTTTTTAAAGTGCGACGTCATTTTCTATTCAGATTTTTTAAAAAGGTTAATTTGATTTGTAACGAGAAATAAACACCTGTAAGAATATAATCTATAAAGATAAACCCCATTATTTCTAATTTCTCTCCAACAATGGATGTAATCTAATTGCCACTATTTTGAAAAAATAATAATAACAAGTAATATAAAAAATTCTTTTTAAAAGTCAATTCCAACTTAGGTGATCAAAGAAAAGTTTAATATAATCCCTATATTAGTTTTTGTTGCATCAAAATATCTGAATTTGTTAATTTTCTATAAGCAAGTAAACCCTGTTGGTTTACAATGGAAGTCTATGGGAATTTGGTGAATTATTAGAGATATATCGCCAAGTTGGCGTCACTTTTGCCAACTCACTTTGGTCGCCATATTTGGCGATATATCGTCAATTTGGCGATACACTTGGCGGTATTTGGGAACAGTACAGGGCCCCTCCTATGGTATCCCTTTTAGGTATGGAGATGCATTAAATGCTGTTCAATAACCAATGGACGCGATTCTGTCTCCCATATAAAACTAAAATTAATTAATTTAATTTAATTAATGAATTAATATTTGAAAAAACTGTATTAACATCAATTGTTAGGCACTACAAGTTAAAAAAAAATTATTTGAACTTGAGTGGATGAATAATAAGTATTTTATTAACGATTGAAAATTTGAACAAGATATATATAGGGAGAGTGTGAACTAACAGTAAGAATTGAAAAAAAACTGTTCAAAAGTAAAATTAAAATCTAAAATAGGAATACTGAAAAAAAAAAAGCTAGTGTGAGCATATCTAAAATTGGATAGCTTTAATTTAAAGCAATAATTATTAAAATTGGTTCAATAGAAAGCTCAGTACAGATGACTAATAAAACACCCTTGTCTATTAAATATATAGATTATGATTATATTTTTATTATGATCATTATGATTATTATTGTCATTGTTATTATTGTTGTTGTTATTATTATTATTATTATTTAAGTATTGCGCGGTAGCTCAATACTTATTTATTTCCAGTTTCACTTCTCAATGTTAATTTAACATTCAATGAAATGAGTGAAAGGTTTACACTTAAAATTCAATTAATATCGATATATCATCTAGCGATATATCACCTGCGCCGGTTAACATAAAAGTACCAATTTATCCTTATAATATTATAAATGTCAATGTGTGTCCGAAAGTCTGAATGAAGACAGCATCAAAACGGATGAATCAATGCTTTTGTATGGATTATGAAACGGAAATGAACATAGGCTATGTTTTATTGATTTTATCTAAATATTTCTCTTAATAATTCAAAATTTCATACGTTTTCATACAGAATCAATTGACGTTTTTCCGATTAAATTTGACCATATTTCTTTCCCGTTGCCAAGAAAATCAAAATCTGGAATAAAAATTTCTCCTCGGCAATTAATTTTTAATTGAATAATTTCTAAGTGAAACTTGAGAATAAAAAGAAAATAAATATGACGTCGTATTTGAAACGAAAAAATAAAGTATTTTTTTTTATTACATATAAAACATGAATATCGGTTAAGTTAATCAGGGGTTTTCTGCCAAAAATGGCGATATAATTAGAAGGAAAAAGAATGAACAATAAAATATTTCACTTGGAAAATATGACGTCATACTTGAAATAAACAAGGTATTTTCAAGTATTCGTTAAAAATACAAGGAGCATGAATACCAGCAACTAATGAAAATGATAAAAAATGACGTCATATTTAAAATGAATGAGAATTTTTTTTACCAATATTGATTAATAAGTTTGAATATAAGTTACATGCAAATGAGAGTTTGTATTCAAAATTTACGTTATGATTATGAGTAGAAGACATTTTCCGTGAGGGAAAAAGGGAAAATAAAACTGATTAATGTATTTTTTGACGCTATTTTTTCTTTAAAATTAAAATGAATTTAATTTCAATTTGTATAGATGGTACAAAAACATGATTAAAGTAAATTTTCCTAAAACGAAAGACATATTTTCACACATTGAAGCTTTACGAATGACTTTATTCCACAGAAGTAAAAATCGTCTGTCGACATATGGACATTTACATTCAAGGATGTAAATTAAATTTCCGTACATTTAAATGGAAAGTTATCGCTCCTACGAAGTGAATTTAAAAAAATCATGTACTATTTTAATTAATTGTTTTTAACAAATGACAGTTAAAAAATATCACAAAGGCGTTTTTAGTAAAAGGTTTTACCGGATAAAAATGATGCGATATTTTTTTATTTAAAGCATTCATTTTAATTAGAAAACATTAATATATAATTGTCTTAATTTCGTTAAAGTGGTGTAATGATTATTTCACAAGCTTATAAATTAAAAATGAAATCTTAAAATAACAATATACATTTCAGAAATAATGTTTTGCATTAAAAGTAGCATTATTTCAAAATGTAACATTAGCTTACATTTTAAATACATTTTCTTACTTAAAATTTAGCCTTTAGTAAAAATAAATTTCAATATTTTTCCTAAATGTACATGTACAATAATATTGAACTTCATTAAGCGATTTCATGTTTTAATTAAGTTAAAATGCACAGTTTTACATTATTCATGAAGTGAAAGAATATATAAATATGTATACTTATCTCGACAAGTATTATTCCGTACAACAAACTTTCCATAGCTGACATCGTCATATTTTAAATTATTAACCAGTTTTCTTTCAGAAAATATTAGCATTTCATAGCGCTTATATAAAATCGTTTGATTTCCACAGAATGTACCATTCGCAAATTCATGTTTAACATCCCTTTACCTTAAAATCTCCCAGAAATTCGATGAAAGAAAATTTACCAAGTAATTTTAAATAGAGTTCAATATTCACATATGACATCGTTTACATGTAAAGAAGAGGTTGAATCACTAATTAAGCAATAAATTTGCTTTTCACCTCACATCACATTATGAAATTGATATAAATTACTATCATTTATTACAATATGATGTGCATCGAATTTAATGTTAATTTACAGGGACACGTACAAAAGATTTTGGTTACAAAACTGTATACAAAGTATTGTCTATATTAGGGATGATTGCTGGAAGTGCATTTGCAGTTTTGGTATCCGATTTTAAGTTTAAGTAAATTTTTGCATACTACATGGTGTTTATAAATTCTGTAGACCTTATACTGGGCCACACAAAAGTATTCGCAAGGACTACAGAAAATGAGCGTGAAATGTTTAAAGATTTATGTTTTTTTTATTATTATTATTTAAGTAATGCATTTTCAAGCTCAACTATATTTAGAAAGATATGTTTGTAAAATATGAATAAAAATGTACAGGGCTATACAAAGAACTGGTAATTGGACGCCCATAGATAATAATTCCCTTATGCGCGATTGCAGTAGTTTTAAGCGTCTTTTAGCGTCAAATTAATTTCTTTTAATATCTGGCGTTTTTAAAAATTTGCCGCTAATATACAGGACTGCACAAAAAAACACAAGAATGCTTCCGTTAACTCTTAAAAATTGCTTACGGTGAACATTCAAATGATTTATGTGTTTTCTTACTATACTAAATTTTAGAATATTATTTAAGAATATATACTAATCTTTAGATCATCTACAGAGAAACTCAAAAGAATTGGAGTATCTTTTAAGGTTTGGGCGGTAATTGTTGAAATCTGAATTTCAAATGTGTTACGCGTTTTCTAAAATGTTTTTTGTGTATTTTCTTTAACTTTTTAAACTACAACCTGTATGTGGTAGAAAGTGTTTTATAATGTATGCTTGGTGCATGATTTTTCTTTCTTGTTGTTATTTATCCTTTGTACATTGTCTTTTGAATTAAGTGAAAACAAAGTTGTCTTTTGGTGGAAGGTTTGTTTTTTTGTTTTACACGATTTTAAAATTAAGAAATTATTATTTTTGTCTCATTAACTACGTTCACTTCACGTACATATTAAACAGGATAACGTTCAATTAATCGGTATAGTTTTTAATTGGCATATTTTATTAAACACGGTTCGGCAATAATTTATTTTCATTATTTAATCTGGTTTGTCTCGCGTTGTCCTTTATTATGTAACAAATTTATAAATAAAATATCAATCCTTTTGGATATTTTATTGAACAGTTTACGGTGGCATATGAAAAAATTGAATAGATAATAAACATATTTTTTTGTTTGTTTGATTTGATACATTTATGCAATTTGCTTTGATAAAATTAACTGATTGGGTAAATTATTATTTTTTAAGCACTCGCTACCTATTTGCTAAATATTTTTCAAGTATACAGACGTTTCACGATTGATAACTGCTTTCGTACACTTGCTACAAATGAAATCACTGCCACGTTGATGCTAACATCACTAATTATTAATGTCAAGCTTGCCGACATATTGACTTATTGAACTTTAGCCCAAAAGAGACTATTCTTAAAAGTTTGCTAATGCAAGATAAATTATTATTATAAATAGATGTTGTCTATCAATGTAAAAAATATAATTTTCATATACATTATATTTACAGGAAGCACTATTTAAGCTTTCAATGTCGTTTGTAATTTGAAATATCACTAAAATTTCAATACATTAATCCTTCACTTCATATAATATTTACATTGTGTGCATGATTTTAGATTAACATAAAGGTCAGTAATGAGGTAAAAAAATAGTACAAAAATAATTCAGCTTAATACATGTTACTCTGCAATCTTTTTTTTTTTATTGTTTGTTTATATATTAAACATATATTTTCGTTTTTCTAGAAATGTTCCTCAAAAGTATAACCTTTTTTCTTTTACTTTCCTTTCTGCCGTTTAATGCAATATTTTGTTTCATTATTTTTATTTCCTTACCTAAAGTTAGAAACATTTCCTAGATTAACCATAAATGATGTATTTTTAATAGCATTTCCAGATGTTTCTGATCTTTTTCGATTTTTCTTGATTCGAGAAAAAGTGTACCATCTGTATGACATATCTTTTTACACATTTTTACCTAACTAAACATAAGGATAGAATTAAGTAATCGATTTTCACTCACTACCTTACACGCTACGATAACATAAATTCTGTGCATAAATGCGTCTCGATAACGATAGAAAATTTTAATATTAAAAAAAAAATATTACAAATGAATAAATTATTTTAAGGCACTTTACATTAGCATGGCGCAGGTGATTAATCGGCCAATAGTCTTTATGGTTACAATTGGATACGCGTTACAACAACAATGGAGTTAATTATGCTCCACACGACGCTCGCTAAATCACGGCCAACTAGCCGTAAAAGTACATCAATCAATTTATTTACACCTAAAATGGGAGGATTGAACTTCCTGCAGCTATATTAAGAAGTTACTGGACAAAGTTAAATAGCACCAATTATAAATAGCTACCTACAAAAGGTATTTCAAATAAAAATCAAATTTCAAAGAATTGCTTAAGAGGCGCAAAGGCCATCATAGTGAAAAAGATTCCATGCCGGGACTCGAACCCAGGCCATTATAAAGCACTGACAATCTACCTATGTTCACTATGTTGGTCTTTGCACCTCTTAAGCAATTCTTTGAAATTTGATTTTCATTGGAAATATTGTATACAAGGCGAATGTTTTTCTCTGGAATAATTTCCATGTATTAATACTACAAAAGGTATTCAAACAGCTGTCTCAGAGTTTGTAATGTTTCATCATAAGGGAAAAGATTAAAATTAGTGTTTGAAGCATAGAATGTTTTTAGAGCGAGAGCAACACAGATCACAGGATACGGCTAGTGGTGAAATGGTGGTGAATGTTGAACAACAGCGATGTTCCCACCTACAATAGGAAACCAGTGAGAAGTGCTTAGCCATTCTGCAAGAGCTTAAGCATAAAGGAGGAAAGGGATGGGGAGAAAAGTGTGAATTAAAGAAATGGGAACCAGAGTTTAGAAAAATTGGGCGTACTGGACATACAGTAGTGCTTAAAAATATTTTGACAAAGATAATAATTGACTTAAATAAAAGCAATAATAAAATACAAAAATCAATCATTTATTTTATTTAACCATATTTAATGTTTTAGAGAATTTTAGAAAATGAACTAGAGTCCTTAGGGTAAACATATTTGTGCTCAAACTTTTTCTGAAAATGCCAACAATCTGAGTGCAAAAAACTTATATATGACCCGCAAGAATTTTTCTTGTGCAAACCCGACCTAAAAAAAAAAAAAAAAAAAAAAAAAAAAATTAGATTCATTCCGAGGCGAAAAAACAAAATTCGGGATAACTGGACCCGATGATTGACTCTATTTAACGATCCCGAAGTGTCCACTATTCAGAGGTTTTACTATATTTCAATATTACAGAATACAGATTTGTTAATTTTTCTATGAAAAATATAAAAATGGTATTAGAGATACATTTGTAGAATTTTTTTCATAATGCCATTAAACCAGATTTAATTTTCTCTCATTGCGGGTGTTGGTCAGGTTGCGGGTTGAATTATTGCGGGTTCGGGTCCGGTACGGGTTGAAATATATCGCGTTCGGGTCGGATTGCGGGATGCCAAAAATTAATTTTGCGACTTCGGGTCTGGTTGCGGGTCGAGGAAATTTTTTTGTCGTGTTCGGGTCGGATTGCGGGATGACTTAAAATGGAATTTGCGGGTTCGGGTCGGTTACAACCCTACCCGTGAAGGACTCTAGTTCATTTTCTAAAATTCTATAAAAGATTGAATATGGTTAAATAAAGTGAATGATTGATTTTTGTATTTTATTATTGCTTTTATTTAAGTCATTTATTATCTTTGTCAAAATATTTTTGAGCGCTTCTGTATCATTCTGAAAGAGATTAAGCATAAAAAAAGGGGGGAGGAAGGGAAGTGAAGTAATTAAAGAAATGGGAGCCAGATTATAGAAAATTTGGGCGTACAGGTCATATCATTAAGCAAGCTGTTAAAATGCTTTCATTTATTTTAAGTTTCCCAAAAGTGTAGATCGTAAACTTGCGAGCATTTCTGAATTATTGATTTTTATGGAAGGTTAAAATTGTGATTGTTAGATAAACAATGATTAGCAATAACAGATCTTTTATTTCACAATGTTTTATATTTGTTTTACCGCTCCCCAATGCGCACCTTAAAATGTCACTTCGTTTGACCAACATACATTTTGTCACATTCGCAAGATATCTTGTAAATTACACAGTGTAAAAATCCGTCTAATTTGTCAATTGGATTTTATTAAATGGAGCATAAATTACTTTAATATAAAATTTTATCAAGATTTTTGATATTTGATGGCTAATTTTGATAATGCAGTGTTCAAACATTCTTCTGTAGTCTTCCATATTCTAATTTCCAACATGTCTTCAAATAAATCTGCAA